>JAIOJX010000006.1:90966243-91654743 GCA_022376925.1 Tragulus kanchil
GGCTCTGTTAACAACCTGTAGGGATGTGATGGGGAAGGATTTGGGCAGAAAGTTCAAAAGGGAGGGGACATATGCATACTGATGGCTAATTCATGTTGATATTTGACAGAAAACAACAAAATTCTGTAATGCAATTATCTTTCAATTAAAAATTAATTTAAAAAAGAGTCCATCTGATAGGGACAGAATAGAATAGTTAGGTAGCTGTAAAGTCCTAGTAGGGAACTGCAGATGAAAAGGTAAAACCTGGTAAAAGTTGGGAGGCCAATACGTTAACGATAACTCAAGAATGCTGCTCCTTATTCAATAAAACAGGAAGAGCTGGGGAAGGAGGAGCTAATGATATATGTCTTATATCTGCATCTACGTCTACTTGAAGAAGGTGGTCTTCTACCCTCCTATATATATGTTGCTGCCCACTCAAAGGAGGAGGAGTAGAGCTTGCCTGCCTGCCCGCTTGCACCTCTTACAAGCACCCTATTCTAATAAATCTTCTTGCCTATCACTCTGTCTCTCGCTGAATTCATTCTGCATTGAGGCACAAAGAACCTGAGCCTCAGTGGGTTCAGACGTTGGGTGAGTGTTGGATTAAGTCCTGGCCACGTGGGTTCAAGTCCCAGACAGAGTTTTGGCTGGGGTTAATTAAGCCTCAGCCATATGGGTTCAAGTCCCAAGCAGGGTTTTGGCTAAATTCAAGTCCCGGTCATGTGGGTTCAAGTCCCAAGCAGGGTTTTGGCTGGGGTCAAGCCTCAGTCACGTGGGTTTCAGTTCCAAACAGGGCTTTGGCTGGAATTCAAGCCCCAGCCACGTGGATTCAAGTTCCAAACAGGGTTTTGGCTGAAATTCAAGCTCCAACCAAGGTGGGTTCAAGTTCCAAACAGGGTTTGATCAGCTCTGGGCCCTGGGTTTAAGTCTCAAATCATGGTAGAACCCTTTCACATCTAGTCCTGAACTTTTGTTCATTGAGAGCTTTTTAATTACTGAGTCAATTTCTGTTCATATTTTCTATTTCTTCCTGGTTAAGTCTTAGGAGATTATGCATTTCTACGACTGTACATTTCTTCTAGGTTGGCTGTATTATTGGCACATAGTTGTTCGTAGGAGTCTCATGATCTTTTGTGCTTCTGTGGTGTTGTTTGTAATTTCTATTTCATTTCTGATTTTATTGATTTGGGGTCTTTCTTTTTTTCCTGATGAATCTGGTGAAAGGTTTATTAATTTTATCATTTCAAAGAAGCAACTTTTAGTTCCATTGATCTTTTGTATTTTTTTAGACTTTATGTCATTTATTTCTGCTCTGGTCCTTATTGTTTCCTTCCTCTACTAATATTGGGCTTTGTTCTTTTTTCTCTAGTTGCTTTAGGTGTAAGACTAGCTTGTTTATTTGAGATTTTTCTTGTATGGCTATAAGCTTCCCTCTTAGAAATGCTTTTGCTTCATTTTATACATTTTGGATCATCGCGTTTTTGTTACCACTTGTATTTATGTATTTTTAAAATTTGTTCCTTGATTTCTTCAGTGATCCACTGACTGTTTAGAAGCATACTGATTAGCTTTACATGCTCGTGTTTATTTTTCTATGTTGAATCTTACTTATGCCATACAGAACCAAAGTTGTATCACGTGGGATCTCTCATTGCAGTACACAGACTCCCTAGTTGTGGCCAGTGGGCTCAGTAGTTGCAGCATGCAGGATTAGTTGCTCCACAGCATGTGGGATCTTAGGTCCCTGATCAAGGATCAAATCAACATTATTTTCATGGGAAGGCAGATTCTTAGCCACTGTGTCATGAGGGAAGTCCCTATATTTGTACTTTTTGCAGTTTTTTTCTTGTAGTTAATTTATACCTTCATGGCATTGTTGTTGGAAAAGATGTTGGATACAATTTAAATTTTTTAATTTACTAAAATTTGTTTTGTGGCCTAACATGTGATTTATTCTGGAGAATGTTTCATATTCAGTAGAAAATAATGTGCATTCTGCATCTTTTGGATAAAATGTTCTGTATATAGCCATTATGTGCATTTGATCTGATGTGTCATTTAAGACCATTATTTTCTTATAGAATCATCTGTCCATTGATGTGATAAGTTAAAGTAGCCTCCTATCTTTATTACGTTACTATCAATTTCTTTATTTCTATTAGTATTTGCCTCATATATTTAGGTACTCCTATGTTAGGTGTATATATATTTATAATTGTTATATCTTCTTCATAGACTGATATGTTGACCATTATGTAATATCCTTCATCTCTTGTAACTGTCTTTATATTATAGTCAATTTTGTCTAATATGAGGGTTCCTGCTCCAGCTTTCTTTTGGTTTCCATATGCATGGAATAGTTTTTTCTATCCCCTCACTTTTCAGTTTATATGTAGATCTGAAGTGAGTTTCTTATATACATGGGTCTTATTTTTGTATACAATCATACACTCTATGTCTTTTGGTTGGAGTATTTAGTCATCTGGAATATGTTCCTCTGCCACCTCATTTTGTCTACATTGTTGTTTATACTTTTATGTATGTGGAAGGTTAGTTACACTTCTCAACCTTTCTGTACCATTTTTAATTTTTTTCCTTGATTTCTTCAGTGATCCACTGACTGTTTAGAAGCATACTGATTAGCTTTACATGCTCGTGTTTATTTTTCTATGTTGAATCTTACTTATGCCATACAGAACCAAAGTTGTATCACGTGGGATCTCTCATTGCAGTACACAGACTCCCTAGTTGTGGCCAGTGGGCTCAGTAGTTGCAGCATGCAGGATTAGTTGCTCCACAGCATGTGGGATCTTAGGTCCCTGATCAAGGATCAAATCAACATTATTTTCATGGGAAGGCAGATTCTTAGCCACTGTGTCATGAGGGAAGTCCCTATATTTGTACTTTTTGCAGTTTTTTTCTTGTAGTTAATTTATACCTTCATGGCATTGTTGTTGGAAAAGATGTTGGATACAATTTAAATTTTTTAATTTACTAAAATTTGTTTTGTGGCCTAACATGTGATTTATTCTGGAGAATGTTTCATATTCAGTAGAAAATAATGTGCATTCTGCATCTTTTGGATAAAATGTTCTGTATATAGCCATTATGTGCATTTGATCTGATGTGTCATTTAAGACCATTATTTTCTTATAGAATCATCTGTCCATTGATGTGATAAGTTAAAGTAGCCTCCTATCTTTATTACGTTACTATCAATTTCTTTATTTCTATTAGTATTTGCCTCATATATTTAGGTACTCCTATGTTAGGTGTATATATATTTATAATTGTTATATCTTCTTCATAGACTGATATGTTGACCATTATGTAATATCCTTCATCTCTTGTAACTGTCTTTATATTATAGTCAATTTTGTCTAATATGAGGGTTCCTGCTCCAGCTTTCTTTTGGTTTCCATATGCATGGAATAGTTTTTTCTATCCCCTCACTTTTCAGTTTATATGTAGATCTGAAGTGAGTTTCTTATATACATGGGTCTTATTTTTGTATACAATCATACACTCTATGTCTTTTGGTTGGAGTATTTAGTCATCTGGAATATGTTCCTCTGCCACCTCATTTTGTCTACATTGTTGTTTATACTTTTATGTATGTGGAAGGTTAGTTACACTTCTCAACCTTGGAGAAGTGGCCTTCTGTCAGAAACATCTTGTGCATCCCAACAGTGCAATCTCCATTCATCACCCAAGTTATATGTTCTATAGGTTTCCCCTAAGGAGGGTTGTATAGGTCCTTCTGTTGTAGCAAGCAATGTGGGCAATCTGGTAGACTTGGCTTCTAGCCAAGTTGGTTAACAAAGCTCTGCTTTGTTTGAATGCTGATAGCTGCTGTTTAATGGGGCCTAGTCACAAGGTGGCTGGCTGAAGAACCGTAGGCGGCCCTAGGTTAATGCTAACTCACTGCTCAGCAGAGTCAGAGTTCTGAAGACTTTACAGCTGTTGCCTGCCCACTGGAGTGTAAAGCTAGGTCCTGGGGTTGGTTCTGGACTACTGACAGAAGAGGCATTCCCTTGTAGCTCAGCTATTAAAGAATCCACCTGCAATGCAGACTACCCCAGTTCAATTCCTGGATCAGAAAGATCCCTTGGAGAAGGGATAGGCTACCTAATCCATGATTCTTGGGCTTCCCTGGTGGCTTAGATGGCAAAGAATCTGCCTGCAGTACGAGAGACCTGGGTTCAATCCCTGATTTGGGAAAGATCCCCTGGAGGAGAAAAAGACTACCCATTCCAGTATTCTTGCTTGGAGAATTCTATGGCTCACCCAATGGGTCGCAAAGAGTCGGACACGACTAGGCAACTTCATTTTTTCTCACTGGTAGATAGAGTTGTTTCCTAGAGTCTTGGGATTGGGGATTTTTAGGTGTATATATATTTATAATTGTTATATCTTCTTCATAGACTGATATGTTGACCATTATGTAATATCCTTCATCTCTTGTAACTGTCTTTATATTATAGTCAATTTTGTCTAATATGAGGGTTCCTGCTCCAGCTTTCTTTTGGTTTCCATATGCATGGAATAGTTTTTTCTATCCCCTCACTTTTCAGTTTATATGTAGATCTGAAGTGAGTTTCTTATATACATGGGTCTTATTTTTGTATACAATCATACACTCTATGTCTTTTGGTTGGAGTATTTAGTCATCTGGAATATGTTCCTCTGCCACCTCATTTTGTCTACATTGTTGTTTATACTTTTATGTATGTGGAAGGTTAGTTACACTTCTCAACCTTGGAGAAGTGGCCTTCTGTCAGAAACATCTTGTGCATCCCAACAGTGCAATCTCCATTCATCACCCAAGTTATATGTTCTATGGGTTTTCCCCTAAGGGGGGTTGTATAGGTCCTTCTGTTGTAGCAAGCAATGTGGGCAATCTGGTAGACTTGGCTTCTAGCCAAGTTGGTTAACAAAGCTCTGCTTTGTTTGAATGCTGATAGCTGCTGTTTAATGGGGCCTAGTCACAAGGTGGCTGGCTGAAGAACCGTAGGCGGCCCTAGGTTAATGCTAACTCACTGCTCAGCAGAGTCAGAGTTCTGAAGACTTTACAGCTGTTGCCTGCCCACTGGAGTGTAAAGCTAGGTCCTGGGGTTGGTTCTGGACTACTGACAGAAGAGGCATTCCCTTGTAGCTCAGCTATTAAAGAATCCACCTGCAATGCAGACTACCCCAGTTCAATTCCTGGATCAGAAAGATCCCTTGGAGAAGGGATAGGCTACCTAATCCATGATTCTTGGGCTTCCCTGGTGGCTTAGATGGCAAAGAATCTGCCTGCAGTACGAGAGACCTGGGTTCAATCCCTGATTTGGGAAAGATCCCCTGGAGGAGAAAAAGACTACCCATTCCAGTATTCTTGCTTGGAGAATTCTATGGCTCACCCAATGGGTCGCAAAGAGTCGGACACGACTAGGCAACTTCATTTTTTCTCACTGGTAGATAGAGTTGTTTCCTAGAGTCTGGGTTGGGGATCTAGGGATCACAGGGATTGTTTCAGATTGTTAGTAGGAATTGGCTAATTAATACAGTTGGGTATGGGACCTGAAATGTCCCAAAACTTGCATTGGCCTACTCATGTATAAAGCTAGGGCTCAGGTGATCCCAGCGTAGATTGTGGCTTGCTGTGAATGTGCTGAGTCTTTACGTTGCAGTATTATAATTTTGTTTTGTTTTGTGTTTGGTGTCTACCTCCTGATGGGTGGGGTTGGTCTAGAAGCTAGTACAGACTTCCTGGAGAGAAAGGCCAGTCTTTGCCCACTGGAGGGTGGAGCTGAGGTTTGGCCCTCTTGTGGGCAAGGCCATGCCTAGGGATACTTGTGGGCTCAGGAAGCCTGAGTGCTGATGGGTAGGGCTGTGTCCCTGACCAATTAGTTTTTCAGCCTGAGACATCCCAGCACTGGTACTTAGAGGTTGTTGGGTGATGTCAGGTCTTGGAACTAATGAACTAAGATGACAACCACCAGCATAAATGTTCACATGATAGAATGTTGCCTAATATGAGTGGCACCAGTGTCTATGTCCCCAGGGTGAGATGCAACTGCACCCCTGCCTCTCCAGGAGTCTCTCTAAGAACAGCAAGTAGGTCTGACCCAGGTTCCTGTCAAATTACTGCTTTTGTCCTGGGTACCAATGTGTGTGAGATTTTATGGGTACACTTTAAGGTTGAAGTCTCTATTTCCCCAATCCTGTGGGGTTCCCAAAATTGAGGTTTTCCATTGTCTATTCTCAAATAATTACTTTCCAACTTGTGACTACTGACAGAAGAGGCATTCACTTGTAGCTCAGCTATTAAAGAATCCACCTGCAATGCAGACTACCCCAGTTCAATTCCTGGATCAGAAAGATCCCTTGGAGAAGGGATAGGCTACCTAATCCATGATTCTTGGGCTTCCCTGGTGGCTTAGATGGCAAAGAATCTGCCTGCAGTACGAGAGACCTGGGTTCAATCCCTGATTTGGGAAAGATCCCCTGGAGGAGAAAAAGACTACCCATTCCAGTATTCTTGCTTGGAGAATTCTATGGCTCACCCAATGGGTCGCAAAGAGTCGGACACGACTAGGCAACTTCATTTTTTCTCACTGGTAGATAGAGTTGTTTCCTAGAGTCTGGGTTGGGGATCTAGGGATCACAGGGATTGTTTCAGATTGTTAGTAGGAATTGGCTAATTAATACAGTTGGGTATGGGACCTGAAATGTCCCAAAACTTGCATTGGCCTACTCATGTATAAAGCTAGGGCTCAGGTGATCCCAGCGTAGATTGTGGCTTGCTGTGAATGTGCTGAGTCTTTACGTTGCAGTATTATAATTTTGTTTTGTTTTGTGTTTGGTGTCTACCTCCTGATGGGTGGGGTTGGTCTAGAAGCTAGTACAGACTTCCTGGAGAGAAAGGCCAGTCTTTGCCCACTGGAGGGTGGAGCTGAGGTTTGGCCCTCTTGTGGGCAAGGCCATGCCTAGGGATACTTGTGGGCTCAGGAAGCCTGAGTGCTGATGGGTAGGGCTGTGTCCCTGACCAATTAGTTTTTCAGCCTGAGACATCCCAGCACTGGTACTTAGAGGTTGTTGGGTGATGTCAGGTCTTGGAACTAATGAACTAAGATGACAACCACCAGCATAAATGTTCACATGATAGAATGTTGCCTAATATGAGTGGCACCAGTGTCTATGTCCCCAGGGTGAGATGCAACTGCACCCCTGCCTCTCCAGGAGTCTCTCTAAGAACAGCAAGTAGGTCTGACCCAGGTTCCTGTCAAATTACTGCTTTTGTCCTGGGTACCAATGTGTGTGAGATTTTATGGGTACACTTTAAGGTTGAAGTCTCTATTTCCCCCAATCCTGTGGGGTTCCCAAAATTAGTTCCATTGTCTTTTAAATACAAATGCATTGAGGTCTCATTTCTCCAATGTAGGAGCCCATTATGGGGCTCAGAATCCTCCTACATGAGAACCTCTGCAAATAATTACTTTCCAACTTGTGACTTGCCTACCCAGAGATATGGGGTTTAATTATACTGCAAGTCTACCCCTCCCATCTGCCTCACTGTGGTTCCTTCTTGTGTTGTTAATTGAGATATTCTTGGTTCCAGTCTTTTTCAGTGATAGTCATCTGCAGATACTAGTGACTTTGGTGTGCTCATGACAGGAGTTGAGTGCAGGGATTTTCTACTCTGCCATCTTAGCTGCCCTCTCACCTCTGAGTCTGTTCCTCCTGCTAACTCAGCTCTACCTCCCAAACAGTTC
Source organism: Tragulus kanchil (assembly GCA_022376925.1). Lineage (NCBI taxonomy): Eukaryota > Metazoa > Chordata > Mammalia > Artiodactyla > Tragulidae > Tragulus > Tragulus kanchil. Next base: position 90,973,986 of record JAIOJX010000006.1, read on the forward strand.
AGAAAGGCCAACTTGTCACTTAGAGGCAGCTCTGTTAGGCCACCCTAGACCATTCATGCTAGGACTGAATTCTCTCCTCAGTCTTCTTAGGCTGGAATCCCTCACTGCTCAAAGCACGGTCTGCAAGCAAGCAACCTAGGCTTCCCCATACATTCCCAAGTCAGAATCTGCCTTTTTTCAAGGTCTCCAGGCCAGTCTTATACACTTTACAGTTTGAGAAGCATCAGTTTAGACTTCTCTTCACAATCTGCCTTAACTTTAAGTCTGCCTATTTCTATCCCTCCCAATCTCCATTTTAAATTTCCAAAAGAAAGAAGATTTCTCATTCACATTGCCTACAACATATTTGCCTCTGAACTGTAGTATCAACCATTTTTTTTTATCTCAGTGTAGCCAGTTCTTCAATTTATTTTCAGGTTCATCTTCTTCTGTTAACAACCTTTTCAACACAAATTTCTTTGTTCAACTCACAGTTGTGCACTCCCACCCAAAAACAAGCCATATGCTGTTGTGCTACCATAATTTCTGCCATGCTATTCTTCTGATCCCTCCCAATCCTTTTCTTCTTGGGATTGACCCAGGTTCCTGTCAAATTACTGCTTTTGTCCTGGGTACCAATGTGTGTGAGATTTTATGGGTACACTTTAAGGTTGAAGTCTCTATTTCCCCCAATCCTGTGGGGTTCCCAAAATTAGTTCCATTGTCTTTTAAATACAAATGCATTGAGGTCTCATTTCTCCAATGTAGGAGCCCATTGTGGGCTCAGAATCCTCCTACATGAGAACTTCTGCAAATAATTACTTTCCAACTTGTGACTTGCCTACCCAGTCATAATCATCATGAAAGTCTATTGTCAGAAGTGGCCCGCCCACTTCCCTCCCTCCCCAACCCGACCCCCGCCCAAAATAAAAAAATAAATAAATCTTTATAAAAAAAAAAGTCTATTGTCACATAGCCAATAAAGCCTTGTGTGCTCAGTCACTCAATCATGTCTGACTCTATGAGACCCAATGGACTGTAGCCCACTAGGCTCCTCTGTCCATGAGATTCTCCAGGCAAGAATATTGGAGTAGGTTTCCTTTTTCCTACCCCAAGAAGTCTTCCCAAACTAGGGATTGAATTTGCATCTCTTGCCTCTTCTGCATTGGCAGCCGGATTCTTTTCCATTGAGCCACCAGGGAAGCCCTGATACTACAATTGATCTTAGCCAGAAGGCCAAGAAGTGATAAAGCCATAATAGCCTTGTCTAATCACTTAAACTGCAGGGCTGCTGTCTCCTCTACTATTATTTCCCATTGTCACAATTCTATTAGGTCAGATATAAATATTATATTATATATTTCTTTGTCTACTTCACAAGGGAATAAACTATATTTTATTCATTTTCTATCTTCTAGCACAACTCCTAGCACCTTGTCACCCTTTATAATGATATGTTAAGCATCCCTCCCAATCTCCATTTTAAATTTCCAAAAGAAAGAAGATTTCTCATTCACATTGCCTACAACATATTTGCCTCTGAACTGTAGTATCAACCATTTTTTTTTATCTCAGTGTAGCCAGTTCTTCAATTTATTTTCAGGTTCATCTTCTTCTGTTAACAACCTTTTCAACACAAATTTCTTTGTTCAACTCACAGTTGTGCACTCCCACCCAAAAACAAGCCATATGCTGTTGTGCTACCATAATTTCTGCCATGCTATTCTTCTGATCCCTCCCAATCCTTTTCTTCTTGGGATTGACCCAGGTTCCTGTCAAATTACTGCTTTTGTCCTGGGTACCAATGTGTGTAGATTTTATGGGTACACTTTAAGGTTGAAGTCTCTATTTCCCCCAATCCTGTGGGGTTCCCAAAATTAGTTCCATTGTCTTTTAAATACAAATGCATTGAGGTCTCATTTCTCCAATGTAGGAGCCCATTGTGGGCTCAGAATCCTCCTACATGAGAACTTCTGCAAATAATTACTTTCCAACTTGTGACTTGCCTACCCAGTCATAATCATCATGAAAGTCTATTGTCAGAAGTGGCCCGCCCACTTCCCTCCCTCCCCAACCCGACCCCGCCCAAAATAAAAATAAATAAATCTTTATAAAAAAAAAAGTCTATTGTCACATAGCCAATAAAGCCTTGTGTGCTCAGTCACTCAATCATGTCTGACTCTATGAGACCCAATGGACTGTAGCCCACTAGGCTCCTCTGTCCATGAGATTCTCCAGGCAAGAATATTGGAGTAGGTTTCCTTTTTCCTACCCCAAGAAGTCTTCCCAAACTAGGGATTGAATTTGCATCTCTTGCCTCTTCTGCATTGGCAGCCGGATTCTTTTCCATTGAGCCACCAGGGAAGCCCTGATACTACAATTGATCTTAGCCAGAAGGCCAAGAAGTGATAAAGCCATAATAGCCTTGTCTAATCACTTAAACTGCAGGGCTGCTGTCTCCTCTACTATTATTTCCCATTGTCACAATTCTATTAGGTCAGATATAAATATTATATTATATATTTCTTTGTCTACTTCACAAGGGAATAAACTATATTTTATTCATTTTCTATCTTCTAGCACAACTCCTAGCACCTTGTCAGCACCCATTTATAATGATATGTAGATTAAAATATGACGTAGGTATTGACATTGATATTTAGTTTAGTTTTACATTTTATTTTAGTTTATTTGGATATATTAGAGTTTATATATGCAATTTCCTATATTTCTATGTAGTTTTTATTTAGTTTATATGTTTAATATATATGTGCTTAATTTGTATACAGAGCATGAGATGGTTGAATGGCATCATTGACACAATAGACATGCATTTGAGCAAACTTCAAGAGACAGTGAAGGACAGGGAAGCCTGGTGTGCTGCAGTCTGTGGGGTCACAGAGTCAGACGACTTAGTGACTGAACAGCAACAATGCATTTTATATATGTACGACAAAGTTTATATACATGTAATTCATAAATATATTTAATTTATATTTGTGTGTTTCGTACGTGCATCTTCAGTGTATGTGAATCAACTGAGTTTCTCAGTAGAAAATAACAACAAAAAAATAGGAGATTATGAGACTATATTAAACATAAGGAAATTGGGGAAAATATTTCATTCTCACAGTCCCCAAAATAACTAACAGAACCACATAGATCCCATGAGCTTATGCAATTTGTTTTTAGACAATGCCCTAGATGTTAAATAGTTACCAAGTATCTAGGTACGTTGGCCGAACTAGACTTGTGATCATTTTGCTTTAGTCTTTGCATCACTTTAGGCTGTTCCAACTCCATGGCAAACCACTTATAATGCAAAACTCCTTTTAAATACTTATAATAGTCAATAAATAAGCAAGTATTCATAGAAAGTCCAAAATGAACAAGAGCAGAGTTAAAGGAATCTTATCCCTAGGAATAGGAGAAAGATTTTATTACATTATAGGCGTTATTCTAGACATTTCACATGCATTTTCACTTTTATCTTCATGACAGCTTTTATAAGGTGACCATAGTATTATCATCCTTCAAGGATATTTTGGAGTTAATATATTCATAAATTATTATTTAACAAAAAGGGTTGTATCTTGAAATCAATGAGAACAAAAATTCTCAATTTGATATCATCTTTCAAAAGAAAAATCAACGCCCATCTTCTTTTTAAACAGTCTAAGAATTTTAATGCATTCTATGGTGTGATTTCCCATACCACCAAGAAACATTGCTTTTAAGAGCTAAATGTAATGAAAAATTTACTGTGAAACTTTCTCTGCTAATGAGTATTTATTTCTTTTCCCTTAATTCCAGGTCAGAAAAATCCCAAAAGAAAATTACCCAAATCAATCCCAGAGTTTTTTGTAATATTACAAGTTGTTATTCAGATAGGATAATTTAAAATAATCAAGATCTTTCTGCATTGAAATATATAAAATATGCAGGTCTTCAGCAGAGACTCTTTAGTAAACTGGAAATTTCTGATTTGATATTAGTCAGTTCCAGTATCAGTATATCAAGATCTTTTTTTTTTTTTTTTTTTTTTGCCCACTTCTATTGGTCTTTCATTTATCTATTTTCATCCATCTTTGTTCTTTGGCCAGTGCAGGCCTCGCATCGCAGTGGTTCCTGTCACTGCAGAGCACTGGCTCCAGGAGCGTGCACTCCAGAACTCCAGTTCAGTGGTTGGACATATTGGTCCAGCCACTCCACGGCACATGGGATCTTCCCAGGCCAGGGATCGAACCGGCGCCCCTTGCACTGCAAGGCAGTGTCCTTACCCACTGGACCACCGGGGAAGCCCTCAAGATCTATTTTGAATGTTGTCATTACTGTGCCTTAAGAAGTATAATTGTCTCTCAACATTATTGTCAAATGTGATTTTCTGTTCTCTTAAGTATAAGGCTTAAGATATTCCTTTTACTTAGGCTGTTCCAACTCCATGGCAAACCACTTATAATGCAAAACTCCTTTTAAATACTTATAATAGTCAATAAATAAGCAAGTATTCATAGAAAGTCCAAAATGAACAAGAGCAGAGTTAAAGGAATCTTATCCCTAGGAATAGGAGAAAGATTTTATTACATTATAGGCGTTATTCTAGACATTTCACATGCATTTTCACTTTTATCTTCATGACAGCTTTTATAAGGTGACCATAGTATTATCATCCTTCAAGGATATTTTGGAGTTAATATATTCATAAATTATTATTTAACAAAAAGGGTTGTATCTTGAAATCAATGAGAACAAAAATTCTCAATTTGATATCATCTTTCAAAAGAAAAATCAACGCCCATCTTCTTTTTAAACAGTCTAAGAATTTTAATGCATTCTATGGTGTGATTTCCCATACCACCAAGAAACATTGCTTTTAAGAGCTAAATGTAATGAAAAATTTACTGTGAAACTTTCTCTGCTAATGAGTATTTATTTCTTTTCCCTTAATTCCAGGTCAGAAAAATCCCAAAAGAAAATTACCCAAATCAATCCCAGAGTTTTTTGTAATATTACAAGTTGTTATTCAGATAGGATAATTTAAAATAATCAAGATCTTTCTGCATTGAAATATATAAAAATATGCAGGTCTTCAGCAGAGACTCTTTAGTAAACTGGAAATTTCTGATTTGATATTAGTCAGTTCCAGTATCAGTATATCAAGATCTTTTTTTTTTTTTTTTTTTTTTTGCCCACTTCTATTGGTCTTTCATTTATCTATTTTCATCCATCTTTGTTCTTTGGCCAGTGCAGGCCTCGCATCGCAGTGGTTCCTGTCACTGCAGAGCACTGGCTCCAGGAGCGTGCACTCCAGAACTCCAGTTCAGTGGTTGGACATATTGGTCCAGCCACTCCACGGCACATGGGATCTTCCCAGGCCAGGGATCGAACCGGCGCCCCTTGCACTGCAAGGCAGTGTCCTTACCCACTGGACCACCGGGGAAGCCCTCAAGATCTATTTTGAATGTTGTCATTACTGTGCCTTAAGAAGTATAATTGTCTCTCAACATTATTGTCAAATGTGATTTTCTGTTCTCTTAAGTATAAGGCTTAAGATATTCCTTTTAAGTACTTACAATGGCCTAGTGCCACGGCCTGGAGGGGGGGCTGGGGGCCCTGAGAAGGGGGAGGGAACCAGGGGTATACATATGACCCATCTGGGAACGTGCATGTCTGTGAACAACAAAAGTCTGTAAAATCTTTAAAATAAAGAAAGAAACATTTAAGAAAAAAAAAAAGATATTCCTTTTATCATGTGATGATTTCAGTGAGATTGTGTCAATCATTTTCCACAATGCAGATTATGCTTGAAATTCATTGGCAACTGCAAAGTACTATTATATGTATAAACCTGTTCTTCCTGATCAAACTTTACCCTGGAGTCTTCATGGTTATTGTTTTACTACAGTGTGAGTGACTTCTATCACTGAGTTTGAATCTCTGTCTGACAGGTGAATCTGACTCCAACTTTGCGAGTCAAAGCTTTCTCTTTTTTTCAGTAGAAAATATAAATATTTTAAAAGATTCTTATACTTTTCTCTCTGCATGTTCACACTTGTTATGTTTTTGTTAAATGTCTGACTTTGTATTATCTAATTATTAAAATCAGCCCTAATAATGGAATCATGCTTGACTGTGCTAAATTAGTAACACATTAATTACTAATAGATTGAGACATAGTCCAAACATGTTTATGTTTTATTTTCAAAAGCTTATGTTGTAGGAGTGATTCTCTTATAAACTAGATACCTATTCTTTATCTAGTCACTTATTATCAACTACAATCAACCGTGCAATGGGCATCTGTACATCTTCACTCAATTTATGCTTCCTTTCTATATACCTTTCTGAGAAATTTATTTATTTTTATTTGAATCTGACATACTCTTAATATCTGAGAAATCTTTGTAATGTTTTTGTATAGTTTAATTCATTCTTTACCAGATTTTGATCAATTCTTAACCTCTGCACCCTCCACGGCACATGGGATCTTCCCAGGCCAGGGATCGAACCGGCGCCCCTTGCACTGCAAGGCAGTGTCCTTACCCACTGGACCACCGGGGAAGCCCTCAAGATCTATTTTGAATGTTGTCATTACTGTGCCTTAAGAAGTATAATTGTCTCTCAACATTATTGTCAAATGTGATTTTCTGTTCTCTTAAGTATAAGGCTTAAGATATTCCTTTTAAGTACTTACAATGGCCTAGTGCCACGGCCTGGAGGGGGGGATGGGGGCCCTGAGAAGGGGGAGGGAACCAGGGGTATACATATGACCCATCTGGGAACGTGCATGTCTGTGAACAACAAAAGTCTGTAAAATCTTTAAAATAAAGAAAGAAACATTTAAGAAAAAAAAAAAGATATTCCTTTTATCATGTGATGATTTCAGTGAGATTGTGTCAATCATTTTCCACAATGCAGATTATGCTTGAAATTCATTGGCAACTGCAAAGTACTATTATATGTATAAACCTGTTCTTCCTGATCAAACTTTACCCTGGAGTCTTCATGGTTATTGTTTTACTACAGTGTGAGTGACTTCTATCACTGAGTTTGAATCTCTGTCTGACAGGTGAATCTGACTCCAACTTTGCGAGTCAAAGCTTTCTCTTTTTTTCAGTAGAAAATATAAATATTTTAAAAGATTCTTATACTTTTCTCTCTGCATGTTCACACTTGTTATGTTTTTGTTAAATGTCTGACTTTGTATTATCTAATTATTAAAATCAGCCCTAATAATGGAATCATGCTTGACTGTGCTAAATTAGTAACACATTAATTACTAATAGATTGAGACATAGTCCAAACATGTTTATGTTTTATTTTCAAAAGCTTATGTTGTAGGAGTGATTCTCTTATAAACTAGATACCTATTCTTTATCTAGTCACTTATTATCAACTACAATCAACCGTGCAATGGGCATCTGTACATCTTCACTCAATTTATGCTTCCTTTCTATATACCTTTCTGAGAAATTTATTTATTTTTATTTGAATCTGACATACTCTTAATATCTGAGAAATCTTTGTAATGTTTTTTGTATAGTTTAATTCATTCTTTACCAGATTTTGATCAATTCTTAACCTCTGATATTTGTGTACATTTCATGGGTAAATTGTTTTTAGGACATTATGCACATTTCTAAAGAGACAACATGTTCATTAACAAGAAAAACGAACTGATGATATGATAAATTAAACAGAATCATTTTATAAGATTTTTTTATTCCTCTAGTGTTGTTTATAAATGAAATGTATAAAAAACAGGTATACAAAATAACGAGGAGAGTTGTTGAGCAATAAAACACACTTTATGCCTCACTGAAGTTTATTTCCTTTTCCCCGTTCCTTCTTCCTCTAGTACCCATGAGTCCCCTTTCCCTAAGTTTGCAAGCGCAGGGAGAAGCAGCTCTGTGCACACCCAGGAAAGCTGAAACCACATAGAGCAGTTTGTCTGAACAGTCTCAAGACCCAGTGAAACTCAAGCAACAAGGCTTCTCTCCTTGGTGCCTCATTTAACTGGCTTTTCTGTGTCTGTTGCCCAAAGCTCGTACCTTCCCAAATTTGCCTCTGTGGCCTAACTAGATAAGTTCTGCTTAGGGAAACTGACTGATAAAAATGGTCCTTGTTCTCACTAGATAGTTGATTTTTCCTGGGACCTTTCCACCTGATTCAAAAGGATCATAGCAGCCACATGTCTCTCGTGCCACACATACATTAGCAGTTTTATCTTTATAATCGATAAGCTGCATCGCTCCCTGTGAATTTTATCAGCAACCTCATTTTTACAAGAAGACATTAACCTTGTTTCTTAACCCAAGCAAAGATTCCTAGACAAACCAAAAAATTATCCTATTGTCTTAACTGGATAATGTTTCTGAGGAAATGGCTGGTGAGATTAGTTTCTCTCAAGGTATTGTGTGGTTTTGCAAGTGAAAACAATTGAATGAATGATGACCTTAAAGCTTTTACTCATAGTAACCAGAAATCGGATGGGGAGTATACATTTAGCCCCTGGGAAAATAAGGAGAACTAATAAGAAACATTCTTTCAGCTGTTCTCAGCTAAACCAGGAGTACAGAATCAAAATTCCTAAGAAACACAACTTTCCAGCCCAGTAATATTAGAAATAACAATTTTCCTATTGTCTTCCAGAAAGAAGTAGTTTATCATGCATGTATATTAAAGTTACCTTTGAGGCTTCCTTTGCCACAACTAATTAAAATACCTGGAGATATGAGAGAGAAGTCTTTCTCACTATTAAGTTTCATTCTTCTAAAATCATCATGATTTAGGCAGACTCCTGAAAATCTGAGTATTGTCTTAAATCTGTGATTCTTAACCTTCAGTGTGCATCAGAATCCTGGGAGGCTGGTTAAAACAAAGCTGGGGTCCATACACCCAAAGTTTCTGATTCAGTAGATGTGGGATAGGATCTGAGAATTTACATTCCTGGTAAGTGCCCAGGTGACCCTGATGCTGTTGATCTAGGTACTACATTTTGAGAACTATAAGTGGTAATAAACAATATGGGGCTTCCCTGGTGGTCCAGTGGGTAGGGACCACCAGTGCAAGGGGCACCGGTTCGATCCCTGGCCTGGGAAGATCCCACGTGCCGTGGAGCCGCTGGACTGATGTGTCCAATTACCGGGCTGGAGCTCTGGAGCGCATGCGCCCAGAACCGGTGCTCTGCGACAACGGAGGCCACTGTGATGGGAGGCCCACACGGGCCAAAGAACAAAGATGGATGAAAATAGAGAAATGAAAGACCAACAGAAGTGGCCCGCCCACCCCCCTCCCTCCCCAACCCGCTCCCACCAGTCCCCAAAAAAACGAAAGAAAAAAAAAGAGAGAAAAAAAAAATAGGCTACTACTATGTTTATGACAGTACTCTCTAAAATTGATAATTTTCTGATAAGAAGTTAATAGTTAAATGGTGAAGAGAAGTAGCTCCTATTATGTCCTGAAATGGTAGTAAAGATTTGTATTAGTCAATTAAAACAATTAGCTCTTTTAAAATACAAGGTGATGTCAAAATTCCTATAACTGATCAGCTGATATGTCAGTGGTGAAATACACATTACTATCCCAAGGTACCAAGTTAGCTTTCATTGTCCTTGGTCTGTGACCTGAACTAGGTCATGATCTTAACATTGGAAAGACCCTTCAAGTATAACTAGCCAAGTAGCAATGGTGCCATTTATGGAGGAAAGAATATCTAAATAAGAGAGACAAATTGAAGAAAAGTGAGGGAAAGAAGGATTTTGAGAGAATGAGGTTTTGAAAAGGCCAAGTAAAATCTCATCCATGGTCTATCATAATAATTTGCCTTATCTGCTAAGAAAGCCTATTCCAAACTGTAAGAGCAAATATTGGTGTGATGTTGGAAACATTTCCAGTGCTTGCTCTGTGACCATTGTCTTTTTATTTTCCTTTTTTCTACTTATAACTATGTAAACTTCCCATTGGTGTTTTTAATTAAACAAGACCACCATCAGCACCACATACAGGTGATATATTTCATATGGTTTTGCTTAGAGATAATTCATGTTACAACATTTCTGGAGAGTAATTAGCTGTGTAAATCAAAAAAAAATGTTTAAGTAGGTATTTTTTGAACCAACAAATTCCTTCGTTGGAATTTATGCTGAGGGAAATCAGCATGAGTGTATCTTCAAATACAGCAGCCTTTATTTTTAAAACACTGAAGAAACCTATATGTCTAATAGCATAATCTTTTTAAATCTGTGATACCTTAACATAAGGTACTTTAATACTGTGGAAGAATTTTTAATTGATGTAGAAAGATGTTCAAGATATAGTATTATATTTTAAAAATTAAAGTCCAAAATGTATGTTCTAAGTTGTTATTTTGGAAAAATGAGTATGTGAATATTTGAAAGACCGTAAGTAAACACCAGTATACTAACCTATAATCTCACTATCTAGAGATAAATGATCATTTAATTCTTCTTGTCCAGATCTTTTACAATAATTTGTGTTTCATAGTAAGAAAACCAAAACTTAAGTAATTTTAATATTTCAAAATAATTATGGAGATAATTTTTATTTCTTAAAAGCCAAAGAAGATATTTGGGAACTGTATAGGTTAGTTTTCTTTTCACATATAAATAAATAGTTTGGGCCATACAAAATGTTAAGAAATACACATTACTATCCCAAGGTACCAAGTTAGCTTTCATTGTCCTTGGTCTGTGACCTGAACTAGGTCATGATCTTAACATTGGAAAGACCCTTCAAGTATAACTAGCCAAGTAGCAATGGTGCCATTTATGGAGGAAAGAATATCTAAATAAGAGAGACAAATTGAAGAAAAGTGAGGGAAAGAAGGATTTTGAGAGAATGAGGTTTTGAAAAGGCCAAGTAAAATCTCATCCATGGTCTATCATAATAATTTGCCTTATCTGCTAAGAAAGCCTATTCCAAACTGTAAGAGCAAATATTGGTGTGATGTTGGAAACATTTCCAGTGCTTGCTCTGTGACCATTGTCTTTTTATTTTCCTTTTTTCTACTTATAACTATGTAAACTTCCCATTGGTGTTTTTAATTAAACAAGACCACCATCAGCACCACATACAGGTGATATATTTCATATGGTTTTGCTTAGAGATAATTCATGTTACAACATTTCTGGAGAGTAATTAGCTGTGTAAATCAAAAAAAAATGTTTAAGTAGGTATTTTTTGAACCAACAAATTCCTTCGTTGGAATTTATGCTGAGGGAAATCAGCATGAGTGTATCTTCAAATACAGCAGCCTTTATTTTTAAAACACTGAAGAAACCTATATGTCTAATAGCATAATCTTTTTAAATCTGTGATACCTTAACATAAGGTACTTTAATACTGTGGAAGAATTTTTAATTGATGTAGAAAGATGTTCAAGATATAGTATTATATTTTAAAAATTAAAGTCCAAAATGTATGTTCTAAGTTGTTATTTTGGAAAAATGAGTATGTGAATATTTGAAAGACCGTAAGTAAACACCAGTATACTAACCTATAATCTCACTATCTAGAGATAAATGATCATTTAATTCTTCTTGTCCAGATCTTTTACAATAATTTGTGTTTCATAGTAAGAAAACCAAAACTTAAGTAATTTTAATATTTCAAAATAATTATGGAGATAATTTTTATTTCTTAAAAGCCAAAGAAGATATTTGGGAACTGTATAGGTTAGTTTTCTTTTCACATATAAATAAATAGTTTGGGCCATACAAAAGATATTAAGATCTCAGTCCACAAGATAGGAAAAAATTATCTGAGTTGATCAGAGAGAATACTGAATAAGACAATTTAGCTCCTTTTCACAACCAAAATTTTATTTTTCCAGTTTCTAGGGTAAATCAAAACAGATCAGTATTTAAAGAGAACCTCATCATTTTATTGAAAGAAACTTTTCAGCTATTCAGGTGCTAATAGATGCAATACATTTTTACTAAAAATATATGAACAAAATATGTACAAAATTTTGTTGGCTTTTATTTGGTGTCAGTAGCTAATGCTTCTATTCATGAAAAGGTCAGTATTCTAAAACCCACTCATTAAAGCATATAAATTTAATTTCCTTTAGTTACTCTGTCCTAAAATAGTCAGCATCAAAGTGTGGCTAGCACAGTTGTTAACAGTGTGGAAACTACAGCCTAGTCAGGAACACAGAGGTATTTCTAAACAGTGGATTTTTCGTCTTCGTGCTAAACCATCGGTGGCTAGCCTGCTACACCAAGCAGTTCACTCCAACTTCTGGCAAAGTTCAAAATGCTACTGGTAGTTTCTTCCTCGTTTAAAGACTGCCCGAGAGCTGGATCCTACTACAGGAGTTCTAATTCCATACTTCCCACAACTGCCATGTGGTTGTGATTTGATTACTCAAACAATCTTAGACTCTCAACTACTTTGGCTATAACTGTTTGAAAACGATAATCCAAAAAGAAATCTGAAAAAGGTAATCTGTAAACATAAGATTGTTTCTGGCTCCAGTTTGTTAATCTATGCACTTCTTGCTCAGTAAAGATCTTTCTCTTTGCCCAAGGTTCAAAGATATGAAACTGAAAATAATTCACATTATTCTAGTGGACTGTTTCGCCCTAAAGTGAAAGTGTGGTAAATAGATTATAGTTGATTTACGATGCTGTGTAAGTTTCAGGTGTACAATAAAGTGAATCAGTTACAGATATCTACTTCTTTTTTAGATTCTTTTCCCATATAGGCTATTACAGAATATTGAGTACAGTTCCCTGTGCTACAAACCAGGTTCTTATTTGTTATTTATTTTATATATAGTAGTGTACATATGTCAATCCCAATCTCACGATTTATCCCTTCCCCTTCTTATCTCCTGGTAGCTGTAAATTTGTTTTCTGCACCCATGTTTTATAAATAAGTTCACTTGTACCTCCTTTTTTTAGATCCCATGTATAAGTGATATCATATGATATTTTTCTTTCTGTGTCTTATTTCACTCAACATGACGATTTCTAGGTGCCCTTTTCATTTTTACTAAATATATGAACAAAATATGTACAAAATTTTGTTGGCTTTTATTTGGTGTCAGTAGCTAATGCTTCTATTCATGAAAAGGTCAGTATTCTAAAACCCACTCATTAAAGCATATAAATTTAATTTCCTTTAGTTACTCTGTCCTAAAATAGTCAGCATCAAAGTGTGGCTAGCACAGTTGTTAACAGTGTGGAAACTACAGCCTAGTCAGGAACACAGAGGTATTTCTAAACAGTGGATTTTTCGTCTTCGTGCTAAACCATCGGTGGCTAGCCTGCTACACCAAGCAGTTCACTCCAACTTCTGGCAAAGTTCAAAATGCTACTGGTAGTTTCTTCCTCGTTTAAAGACTGCCCGAGAGCTGGATCCTACTACAGGAGTTCTAATTCCATACTTCCCACAACTGCCATGTGGTTGTGATTTGATTACTCAAACAATCTTAGACTCTCAACTACTTTGGCTATAACTGTTTGAAAACGATAATCCAAAAAGAAATCTGAAAAAGGTAATCTGTAAACATAAGATTGTTTCTGGCTCCAGTTTGTTAATCTATGCACTTCTTGCTCAGTAAAGATCTTTCTCTTTGCCCAAGGTTCAAAGATATGAAACTGAAAATAATTCACATTATTCTAGTGGACTGTTTCGCCCTAAAGTGAAAGTGTGGTAAATAGATTATAGTTGATTTACGATGCTGTGTAAGTTTCAGGTGTACAATAAAGTGAATCAGTTACAGATATCTACTTCTTTTTTAGATTCTTTTCCCATATAGGCTATTACAGAATATTGAGTACAGTTCCCTGTGCTACAAACCAGGTTCTTATTTGTTATTTATTTTATATATAGTAGTGTACATATGTCAATCCCAATCTCACGATTTATCCCTTCCCCTTCTTATCTCCTGGTAGCTGTAAATTTGTTTTCTGCACCCATGTTTTATAAATAAGTTCACTTGTACCTCCTTTTTTTAGATCCCATGTATAAGTGATATCATATGATATTTTTCTTTCTGTGTCTTATTTCACTCAACATGACGATTTCTAGGTGCATCCATGTTGCTGCAAGTGGCATTATTTTGATCATTTTCATAGATGAGCAATATTTTATTGTATATATGTACCACATCTTCTTTATCCATTCATCTGTTGATGGATATTCAGGTTGCTTCCATTTCTTACCTATTGTAAACAGTCCTGCAATGAACATTAGAGTGCACGTACCTTGTGGAATTATGGTTTTCTCCAGGAATATACCCAGGAGTAGAATAGTTGGATCAAATGATAGTTGTATTTGTTTTTATTGTTCAGTCACTCAGTCATGTCTGAGTCTTTGTGAGCCCATGGACTTCAGCACTCCAGGCTTCCCTGTCCTTCACTATAACCCAGAGTGTGTCTAAACTCATGTCCATTGAATTGATGATGCCATCCAACCATCTCATCCTCTGTTGCCACATTTTCCCTCTTCTCTCAATCTTTCCCATCATCAAGGTCTTTTCTAGTGAGTCACCTTTTTGTGTCAGGTGGCCAAAGTATTGGAGCTTCAACTTCAGCATCAGTCCTTGAATATTCAGAGTTGATTTCCTTTAGGACTAACTGGTTTAATCTCCTTTTTGTCCAAGGAACTTTCAAGAGTCTTCTCCAGTACCACAATTCAAAAGCATCGATTCTTTGGCATTCAGCCTTCTTTGTCATCCAACTCTCATATCCATACATGATTACTGGAAAAACCATAGCTTTGACTATATTGACCTTTGTTGGAAAGTGATGTCTCTGCTCTATAGTACACTGTCTAAGTTTATCATAGCTTTTTTTTCAAGGAGCAAGCATCTCTTAATTTCATGACTGCAGTCACCACCCTCAGTGATTTGGGAGCCCAACAAAATGGTAGTTCTATATTTAGTTTTTAATAGAACCTCCATACTTTTCTTCATAGTGGCTGTAGCAATTTACATTCCTACTAACAGTGTAGGAGGGTACCCTTTTCCTCACACCCTCTTTAGCGTTTATTGTCTGTAGGATTTATTGATGATGGTCATTTTGATTGGTGTGAAGTGATACCTCATTGTAGTCTTGATTTTGCATTTCTCAAAATGACAAGTGGCATGTATTTTGATCATTTTCATAGATGAGCAATATTTTATTGTATATATGTACCACATCTTCTTTATCCATTCATCTGTTGATGGATATTCAGGTTGCTTCCATTTCTTACCTATTGTAAACAGTCCTGCAATGAACATTAGAGTGCACGTACCTTGTGGAATTATGGTTTTCTCCAGGAATATACCCAGGAGTAGAATAGTTGGATCAAATGATAGTTGTATTTGTTTTTATTGTTCAGTCACTCAGTCATGTCTGAGTCTTTGTGAGCCCATGGACTTCAGCACTCCAGGCTTCCCTGTCCTTCACTATAACCCAGAGTGTGTCTAAACTCATGTCCATTGAATTGATGATGCCATCCAACCATCTCATCCTCTGTTGCCACATTTTCCCTCTTCTCTCAATCTTTCCCATCATCAAGGTCTTTTCTAGTGAGTCACCTTTTTGTGTCAGGTGGCCAAAGTATTGGAGCTTCAACTTCAGCATCAGTCCTTGAATATTCAGAGTTGATTTCCTTTAGGACTAACTGGTTTAATCCCCTTTTTTGTCCAAGGAACTTTCAAGAGTCTTCTCCAGTACCACAATTCAAAAGCATCGATTCTTTGGCATTCAGCCTTCTTTGTCATCCAACTCTCATATCCATACATGATTACTGGAAAAACCATAGCTTTGACTATATTGACCTTTGTTGGAAAGTGATGTCTCTGCTCTATAGTACACTGTCTAAGTTTATCATAACTTTTTTTTCAAGGAGCAAGCATCTCTTAATTTCATGACTGCAGTCACCACCCTCAGTGATTTGGGAGCCCAACAAAATGGTAGTTCTATATTTAGTTTTTAATAGAACCTCCATACTTTTCTTCATAGTGGCTGTAGCAATTTACATTCCTACTAACAGTGTAGGAGGGTACCCTTTTCCTCACACCCTCTTTAGCGTTTATTGTCTGTAGGATTTATTGATGATGGTCATTTTGATTGGTGTGAAGTGATACCTCATTGTAGTCTTGATTTGCATTTCTCAAAATAATTAGTGATATTGAATGTTTTTCCATGTACTTTTCAGCTATCTATGTCTTCTTTGGAGAGATGTCTATTTTGCTCTTCCCCATACTTTTTGATTGAGTTATTTGTGTGTGTGTTCAGTAATCAGTTGCATGAACTCTTTGTATATTTTAGATATTAGTTCCTTGTTTATTGCTTCATTTGCAAATATTTTCTCAGTTTGCAAGTTGTCGTTTAGTTTGATCTATGGCTTCCTTTGCTATGCAGAAGCTTTTCAGTGTAATTAGGTCACATTTTTTATTTTTGTTTTTATTTTCATTACTCTAGTAAATGGATGGATCAAAAAGATCTTGCTATATTTTTCTCTAAGAGTTTTATAGTATCTTACCATACATTTAGGTATTTAATCCATTTTGAGCTTATTTTTGTGTATAGAATTAGGGAGCATTCTAATTTCATTCTCTTACATATAGCTGTCCAGTTTTCCCAGCACCACTTACTGAAGAGATTTTCTTTGCTCCATTTTGTATTCTTGCTTTCATTATCGTAGGTTAGGTGACCACAGGTACAAAAGCTTTTCTCTGTTCCATTAATCTATATTTATATTTTTGTGCCAGTACCATACTGTCTTTTTTTTTTTTAGCATTTATTTATTTATTTATTTTGGTGGGAGTGGGGAGGGAGAGTGGTGGGCGGGCCACTTCCACTGGTCTTTCATTTGTCTAGTTTCATCCATCTTTGTTCTTTGGCCCATGTGGGCCTCCCATCAAGGTGGCCTCTGTTGTTG
Organism: Tragulus kanchil; assembly: GCA_022376925.1. Taxonomy (NCBI): domain Eukaryota; kingdom Metazoa; phylum Chordata; class Mammalia; order Artiodactyla; family Tragulidae; genus Tragulus; species Tragulus kanchil. The sequence goes on from JAIOJX010000006.1 coordinate 90,990,870, forward strand.
CAGAGCACCGGCTCCGGGCACATGCACTCCAGAGTTCCGGCTCGGTAATTGGACACATCGGTCCAGCCACTCCATGGCACATGGGATCTTCCCAGGCCAGGGATCGAACTAGCGCCCCTTGCACTGCAAGGCAGTGTCCTTACCCACTGGACCACCAGGGAAGCCCCCATACTGTCTTGATTATTGTAGCTTTATACATTTGACTTAAGTCAAGGAGCCTGAGTCCTCTAGTTCTCTTTTTCTTTTTCAAGATTGCTTTGGCTATTCAAGGTCTTTTGTGTTTCCATACAAATTGTAAAAATTTTGTTCTAATTCTGTGAAAAATGCCATTGATAATTTGATAGGGATTGCATCGAATCTGTGAACTTTGGGTAGTATAGCCATTTTCACAGTATTAATTCTTCCAATCCGAGAACATGGTATATCTCTCCATCTGTCTGTGTTCTCTTTCATTTCTTTCATCAGTGTCTTATAGTTTGCTATGTACAGGTCTTTTGCCTCCATAGATAGACTTACTCCTAGGTATTTTATTCTTTTTGTTGCAATGGTAAATGGGGTTGTTTCTTTAATTTCTCTTTTTGATCTTTTGTTGTTATTGTATAGGAATGCAAGAGATTTCTTTGTGTTAATTTAGTATGCTACAACTTTAGAAAATTCATTAGTGAGCTTTAGTGGCTTTCTGGTAGCATTGTTAGAGTTTTCTATATACAGTATCATGTCATCTGCAAACTGACAGTTTTACTTCTTTTCCATTTTGGATTGCTTTTGTTTATTTTTCTTCTTTGATGGCCATAGCCAGGACTTTCAAAACTATGTTGACTAGCAGTGGTGAGAATGGATGTCCTTGTCTTTTTCTTGATCTTATGGGAAATGATTTCAGTTTTTCACCATTGACAATGAAGTTTGCTGTAGGGTTGTCATATATGGCCTTTATTATGTCGAGGTAGGTTCCCTCTCTGCCTACTTTTTGGAGAATCGTTTCATAGGTAAATAATGAATTTTGTCAGAGACTTTTTCTGCATCTGTTAAGATGATTATGTGGTTTTAATTCTTCAGTTGTTAATATGATATATCACACTAACAGATTTGTTGAAGAATTCTTGCATCCCTGGGATAAATCCCACTTGACTATGGTATATGATCCTTTTAATGTTTTTCTAGATTCTGTTTGCTGGTATTTTGTTGAGGAATTTTGTGTCTGTGTCCATCAGTGATATTGGCCTGTAATTTTCTTTTTTGTGTGATATCTTTGTCTGGTTTTGGTATCAGAATAACATGCCCTCACAGAATGTGCTTTGGAGTGTTCCTTTCTCTGCAATCTTTTGGAAGAGTTTTAGAAAGGTGAGTGTTAATTCTTCTCTAGATATTCGATAAAATTAACCTGTGAAGCCATCTGGTCCTGGGCTTTTGTTTGTTGGAAGATTTTTGACTACAGTTTCAATTTCAGTACTTGTGATTGGTATGTTCACATTTTCTATTTCTTCCTGGTTCAGTTTTGGAAGGTTGCACCTTTCTAAAAATTTGTCTCTTTCTTCCAGAGACAAATTTTACTACCATATATTAATAGCTGCTTGTAATAGTATTTTATGATTCTTTGTGTTTCTGCAGTGTCAGTTGTAACTTTTCCTTTTTCATTTCTAATTTTATTGATTTGAATCCTCTCCTATTTCTTGATGAGTCTAGCTAATGGTTGATGAATTTTGTTTATCTTCTCAAAGAACCAGTTTTTTGTTTCATTGACCTTTTGTATGTGACAGCAAAGTGGGTCCCAGTTCCCACTGGAAGCTTTGCTTGTAGGGAAAGCTATCCATGCCCTGCCAGGACAGAGGGCAAGTTCCCAGCACCTACTGACAACTTTCCCAGACTTGAAAGCTTTCTATACCTTCCCAGGACAGCAGGATGGGTTCCAGCATCAACCAACTGACCTCCTAGTCATGGAAGCTGTCCAAGCCCTCCTGGGACAGCTTGGTCAGATCCCGAGGCCCGCTGGGCAATTTCCAGTGACTAGATCCATCCATACCCTTTTGGGTCAGCAGGGGCTGGTCTTGCACCCTCACTGTTTATATTTTTAAAAAATATAAACTGGAAACAATTATAAAGCTATTTATAATGACGCACTACTGGACGGGGAATTTTCTGCATGCTCTGAAGTAAGCAATGAAAGACAACTTCCTATTAAGAAATCAAAAACCCAGTGAACTGTTACAGAAATGCCTACACACATAAATGACAATTTTCCAGCTATTTTTAAAGTCCATTAATGACTTATTTTAAATTTTGATTATAGATTGTATTTTATTTTGGTTTGCATGTAATTAAATGTAATCACTTCAGAGCACTCATATGAATTTATATTCTGATTTGAAGTTTTTTTTTAAAAAATAGGACATTACTTCTGAAAGTTTCTGGGTCCTTTTTTAGCTACTACCATGAGTGGTTGGTATCAGTACCAAGTGAATATTTGTGAAATTCTTAATTTTTCACAATTCGTTCACATAATTGATTATTGTAAGCTCAATTCAGATGTTACACAGTCAAAATGTAATTATCTTTATTTTTTTAAGTAGAGAAATAGCAAAAGAAACTAACAATATAGTTTAGACCAACAATACCCAGTCACTGAACTTTAGATTTTTTTAATGAAAGCTCTTATTTAAACTACATAATGACTAGAATATATCATTATTCTCTGGATGAAAAAACAAAGGCTCAAGAGTTTTTAAAAATTATTTAAGACCAAATAATAAATAATAATGAGTTTGGGGAAATAGTTAAATATGCAAAATCATCTACAGTTCCTGACTCTTGATTTACTGAGGTACTTCTAAATTTCAACGTAATAGATATTATAATTTCCCCCTTTAGATATTTGGAAGTTTTACATCTACTACCCTAAAAATAAACATTCTCATCTTTAAGGTAATTCAAATATATCTTTGTACCTTGCAAATTAAAGTCTTAAATCACTTTTTGAAATAGCGATTTAGTTAATGTGAAAAATACAATATGCAAAGCATATTTACATACATATAAATAAAACAAGATTCTGTAAAAAATAATTTTGCTAAGCAGAATTTTTCCCTCTCACCCTTTATGTCTTTACTCATTTCCCCATCCATCCATCCATCCATCCATCCATCTATCTCTATTATAGGCATTAACCATACCAAGGGCCAAGATAGCAAAGACACTACTTGCTTCCTGGAGGCTCACACTTCAGAGGAAGAGACTCAGAAAAAAATAACATAGCTTTTAAAAATGATATGGAATGTGAACAAAGAGCTTAGGGTCTAAGGAGAGACAAAAGAAATTACAAACATTTATTTGTATTTCTAACATACTTTTGCCAGTTGTTTATCATTTGAACTGACATTTGAAGTAATGCTTAAAATTTCTCACAAAAGGACTAGTATTGCCATTGTGAATTTTAGGCATGACTGTTTGTGTTTTCCATAAGTAAACTTTATGTAATGTAAGAAATGTTTTATGCAAAAAAATGTTTCTGGGTCCTTTTTAGCTACTACCATGAGTGGTTGGTATCAGTACCAAGTGAATATTTGTGAAATTCTTAATTTTTCACAATTCGTTCACATAATTGATTATTGTAAGCTCAATTCAGATGTTACACAGTCAAAATGTAATTATCTTTATTTTTTTAAGTAGAGAAATAGCAAAAGAAACTAACAATATAGTTTAGACCAACAATACCCAGTCACTGAACTTTAGATTTTTTTAATGAAAGCTCTTATTTAAACTACATAATGACTAGAATATATCATTATTCTCTGGATGAAAAAACAAAGGCTCAAGAGTTTTTAAAAATTATTTAAGACCAAATAATAAATAATAATGAGTTTGGGGAAATAGTTAAATATGCAAAATCATCTACAGTTCCTGACTCTTGATTTACTGAGGTACTTCTAAATTTCAACGTAATAGATATTATAATTTCCCCCTTTAGATATTTGGAAGTTTTACATCTACTACCCTAAAAATAAACATTCTCATCTTTAAGGTAATTCAAATATATCTTTGTACCTTGCAAATTAAAGTCTTAAATCACTTTTTGAAATAGCGATTTAGTTAATGTGAAAAATACAATATGCAAAGCATATTTACATACATATAAATAAAACAAGATTCTGTAAAAAATAATTTTGCTAAGCAGAATTTTTCCCTCTCACCCTTTATGTCTTTACTCATTTCCCCATCCATCCATCCATCCATCCATCCATCTATCTCTATTATAGGCATTAACCATACCAAGGGCCAAGATAGCAAAGACACTACTTGCTTCCTGGAGGCTCACACTTCAGAGGAAGAGACTCAGAAAAAAGTAACATAGCTTTTAAAAATGATATGGAATGTGAACAAAGAGCTTAGGGTCTAAGGAGAGACAAAAGAAATTACAAACATTTATTTGTATTTCTAACATACTTTTGCCAGTTGTTTATCATTTTTGAACTGACATTTGAAGTAATGCTTAAAATTTCTCACAAAAGGACTAGTATTGCCATTGTGAATTTTAGTAAGACAAAGCAATGACTGTTTGTGTTTTCCATAAGTAAACTTTATGTAATGTAAGAAATGTTTTATGTGGAACCAGAAAAAGAAATAGAATTGACATTTTTAAATAACATACACAAAATTTACCCAAAGAGGAAGCCTCCAGTGATGCACATTTTCAGAGTGATAGGAGAAGGATACAAGAATGAATGCTTGCCACAAAGAATTTAAAAATTGCACTATACTTCTTTTGTTGGATAAGAAACACCACACACACGCAAACACGCACAAGATGTGCTATGGCCATTACTATTTCCAACCTTATATTCTTAAAGTGTTTTAAAGCTGGAGAGAGACTTACTGACACCCTCCTCCGCCACTATTCTCTAATAAAAGTTAGGACAGAAAGAGCACAGAGTTCCATCTGAGACATGCTAAGCTGCAATGCTAGAGGGAGAGGTTATTAACACTTTGCTGGAAAAAAATTTTAGAGAAAGCACAGATCAGGGTAATGTTCTATGGTTAGAAGTAATCTGATTCCTATGAGAGAAAACTGAACGTGAAGAAAACTCTATGTATCTATTATTACTCTGTCTATGTTAACTTAAGCAGTGTTAAGTTCCTTGTGAAGGCTGTTCATGCTCTTTGAGTCACCTGAAAGTCTACTTTCTCCACTAGCTCTTCCCCTTCAATGGGCAGTTCAAGTATCAGCACCAGCAAAGAGCTTCTCCAGCCACCTCTGTTCACACTGACTGTCTTACATAGTTAAGGTTGTGTTATGGTGAAGAGACAACTGTTTATGGTCACATCCAGATCTGCCACTAATGAGTCTCATGCGCTTATTAAGTAAGTGAAGACACCCTCTGCCTTCATGAGGGAACTCATATATGTACTGTTACTACTCGATACTCTTAACATTGTTTTGTATGTCAGCTTTGTCTTTTTAGCTAAATGACAGATTTTGTGTCTGACAAAACTCTCAAGATGATGAAAATTGTTAAAATTGTCAAAATCCACATATAAACAAGATTTGAGGTTTGGACGATGTTTTATATGGTACCATCACTAGTTTTAGGCACTTGAATTTAATTTCCAAAGTTCTTCTAGTGCCACTAGCTTTGGACGCAGGTCCAGACAGGTAATATACATTTGACCCAAAGCAGGAAGCTGACTGTTTGTGTTTTCCATAAGTAAACTTTATGTAATGTAAGAAATGTTTTATGTGGAACCAGAAAAAGAAATAGAATTGACATTTTTAAATAACATACACAAAATTTACCCAAAGAGGAAGCCTCCAGTGATGCACATTTTCAGAGTGATAGGAGAAGGATACAAGAATGAATGCTTGCCACAAAGAATTTAAAAATTGCACTATACTTCTTTTGTTGGATAAGAAACACCACACACACGCAAACACGCACAAGATGTGCTATGGCCATTACTATTTCCAACCTTATATTCTTAAAGTGTTTTAAAGCTGGAGAGAGACTTACTGACACCCTCCTCCGCCACTATTCTCTAATAAAAGTTAGGACAGAAAGAGCACAGAGTTCCATCTGAGACATGCTAAGCTGCAATGCTAGAGGGAGAGGTTATTAACACTTTGCTGGAAAAAAATTTTAGAGAAAGCACAGATCAGGGTAATGTTCTATGGTTAGAAGTAATCTGATTCCTATGAGAGAAAACTGAACGTGAAGAAAACTCTATGTATCTATTATTACTCTGTCTATGTTAACTTAAGCAGTGTTAAGTTCCTTGTGAAGGCTGTTCATGCTCTTTGAGTCACCTGAAAGTCTACTTTCTCCACTAGCTCTTCCCCTTCAATGGGCAGTTCAAGTATCAGCACCAGCAAAGAGCTTCTCCAGCCACCTCTGTTCACACTGACTGTCTTACATAGTTAAGGTTGTGTTATGGTGAAGAGACAACTGTTTATGGTCACATCCAGATCTGCCACTAATGAGTCTCATGCGCTTATTAAGTAAGTGAAGACACCCTCTGCCTTCATGAGGGAACTCATATATGTACTGTTACTACTCGATACTCTTAACATTGTTTTGTATGTCAGCTTTGTCTTTTTAGCTAAATGACAGATTTTGTGTCTGACAAAACTCTCAAGATGATGAAAATTGTTAAAATTGTCAAAATCCACATATAAACAAGATTTGAGGTTTGGACGATGTTTTATATGGTACCATCACTAGTTTTAGGCACTTGAATTTAATTTCCAAAGTTCTTCTAGTGCCACTAGTTTTTTACTTTAGTGACAAGAAACCAAGGTCCAGACAGGTTAAGTGACAACATTTTTTAAAAAAAAAAAGGCTAGTTATTTATAGAACTAATTGATTTTGACTTTTATTCTTTCTTTTGTGGTAAGGATTTTTTAATGCTTGTATGTTAATGAATTGCTTCTTAAAAGTCTTTCAAGTACTCTTTTCCAAAGTCAAAACTGTATCAGATATTTTTAGAGAGATCTATGAATGAAGTTTGGCTATCTATAATGTAACTAAAACTTAAAACTACATGTACACTGTAAATACATACAGTGGATATATATCCAAAAATATATGGTCCAAAATCTCGATATACAGAGCGACCCACAATCCTAAAAACAAGTAAGAACCACTGGTATAAATGATGTATTAAGTCTCTTTCAATCTAAAATTCTATGACTATATCACTAAATCTTCTAATTATAAATAACTAGAATTTTATGGTCAAATTCTTCATAATTAGCATGGATTGGAATGTCATACATACTATTTTTTATTATTATTATTTTTTTAAGATTTATTTGTTTATTTATTTTGGGCGGGGGTCAGGTTGGGGAGGGAGGGAAGCGGGCGGGCCACTTCTATTGGTCTTCCATTTCTCTATTTTTCATCCGTCTTTGTTCTTTGGCTCCTCGGGCCCCCCATCGCTGTGGCGTCTGTTGTCAGGCGCCAGCTCTGGGCGCATGCGCTCAGAGCTCCGGCTCGGTGATTGGGCACATCAGTCCAGGTCCGTGGGGCCAGGGATCGAACCGGTGCCTTGCACTGCAAGGCGGTGACTGTCTTACATAGTTAAGGTTGTGTTATGGTGAAGAGACAACTGTTTATGGTCACATCCAGATCTGCCACTAATGAGTCTCATGCGCTTATTAAGTAAGTGAAGACACCCTCTGCCTTCATGAGGAACTCATATATGTACTGTTACTACTCGATACTCTTAACATTGTTTTGTATGTCAGCTTTGTCTTTTTAGCTAAATGACAGATTTTGTGTCTGACAAAACTCTCAAGATGATGAAAATTGTTAAAATTGTCAAAATCCACATATAAACAAGATTTGAGGTTTGGACGATGTTTTATATGGTACCATCACTAGTTTTAGGCACTTGAATTTAATTTCCAAAGTTCTTCTAGTGCCACTAGTTTTTTACTTTAGTGACAAGAAACCAAGGTCCAGACAGGTTAAGTGACAACATTTTTTAAAAAAAAAAAGGCTAGTTATTTATAGAACTAATTGATTTTGACTTTTATTCTTTCTTTTGTGGTAAGGATTTTTTAATGCTTGTATGTTAATGAATTGCTTCTTAAAAGTCTTTCAAGTACTCTTTTCCAAAGTCAAAACTGTATCAGATATTTTTAGAGAGATCTATGAATGAAGTTTGGCTATCTATAATGTAACTAAAACTTAAAACTACATGTACACTGTAAATACATACAGTGGATATATATCCAAAAATATATGGTCCAAAATCTCGATATACAGAGCGACCCACAATCCTAAAAACAAGTAAGAACCACTGGTATAAATGATGTATTAAGTCTCTTTCAATCTAAAATTCTATGACTATATCACTAAATCTTCTAATTATAAATAACTAGAATTTTATGGTCAAATTCTTCATAATTAGCATGGATTGGAATGTCATACATACTATTTTTTATTATTATTATTTTTTTAAGATTTATTTGTTTATTTATTTTGGGCGGGGGTCAGGTTGGGGAGGGAGGGAAGCGGGCGGGCCACTTCTATTGGTCTTCCATTTCTCTATTTTTCATCCGTCTTTGTTCTTTGGCTCCTGCGGGCCTCCCATCGCTGTGGCGTCTGTTGTCGCAGAGCGCCAGCTCTGGGCGCATGCGCTCCAGAGCTCCGGCTCGGTGATTGGGCACATCAGTCCAGCCGCTCCACAGCACGTGGGATCTTCCCAGGCCAGGGATCGAACCGGTGCCCCTTGCACTGCAAGGCGGTGTCCTTATCCACTGGACCACCAGGGGAAGTCCCATACATACTATTTTCAACTTCAGAAAAAGAATAATATGCACTTCTATTTTTAGGACAATACTAAAATTAAAAAATTTCATCATTTCCTGCTTTGGGTCACTGCATTTAGGAACTCAGAGAATGAATGAACTTTATAACAAAGGGCAATGCAGCAGGAATTGCAAAAGTGCTTGAATCAAGCAAAACCACTTCATCTCTTCATCAGAGCAATACACTGCTTTCCAACCATGAACATCTCAAGCTGTGCATAATTATTTACAGAAATGTTCTTCCTCTAGTTTGTACTAGATCAGTCTCATTTTTTTTTTTAATGGAAGGAGAATTGCCTCACAGAGTTTTGTTGTTTTCTGCCAAGTATCGACATGAATCCACCATAGGTATACACATGCTCCCTCTGTCTTGAACTTCTCTCCCATCTCCCTCCCCTCCCACCTCTGTTTGAGTTCCCTGAGTCTTACAGCAAATTCCCACTGTTTACCTATTTTACATATGGAATGCAAGTTTCCACGTTACTCTTTCCATACATCTCACCCACTCCTCTCTTCCCCAGCCATGTCCACAAGTCTGTTTTCTATGTCTATTTCTCCATTGCTGCCCTGAAAATAAATTCATCAGTACCATCTTTCTAGATTCCATACATATGTGTTGGTATATGATATTTATTTTACTCTTCCTGACTTACTTCACTCTGTATAATAGGCTCTAGATTCATCTACCTCATTAGAACTGACTCAAATGCATTCCTTTTTATGGCTAAGTAATATTAGATTGTATATATGTACCACAACTTCTTTATCCATTTATCTGTCAATGGGCATATAGGTTGCTTCCATAATCTAGCTATTGTAAATAGTGCTGCAGTGAGCAATGGGTACATGTGTCTTTTTCAATTTTGATCTCCTCAGGGTATATGCCTAGTAGTGGGATTGCTGGGTCATATGGTGGTTTTATTCCTAATTTTTAAAGCAATCTCCATACTGTCTTCCATAGTGGCTATATCAACTTACATTCCTACCAGTAGTGAAAGAGGGTTCCCTTTTCTCTACACCCTCTTCAGTATTTATTGTTTGTAGATATTTTGATGATGGCCATTCTACTGGTGTGAGGTGATATCTCATTGTAGTTTTTATTTGCATTTCTCTAATAATGAGCAATGCTGAGCATCTTTTCATGTGTTTACTAACCATCTGTCTGTCTTCTTTGGAGAAATGTCTGTTTAGGTCTTTTTCTCACTTTTTGATTGGGTTGTTTATTTTTTGGGTATTACGTTATATGAGCTGCTTGTATATTTTGGAAATTAATTCTTTGTCTGTTGTTTCATTTGCTATTATTTTCTCACATTCTGATCAGTCCCAAACTGATCTCTCATACTAGATCAGTCTCATTTTTTTTTCAGCCTCATTTTTAAAAACAAAGGCATAATCAATTAAAACCCAAACTGAATAGATTCAATATAGTAAAAAGACATGAAACAAGAGGTACCTCTACGTTCTTTGGGCAAATTGTTTAACCTTGTGTCAGGTCTAAATCTCCTCTGTTAAACATTAAAGAAGTGAAGAATCAAATATCCTCCATTTTTCCTCATCTACAAAAATCTTACTTGTCCCTTAGACATGACTTCCCTCAAATGGTTTGTACCTGGCTGAACAAAAGATAGGAGGAAAATGGAGAAGGATGTATTAGATGACCTTCTAATTCTTCCTGAGCTAACCTTTCAGAATGCAGTATTTTATTAACTGTGCTTTGTTGTTGTTCAGTCACTAACTCTTGTCCAACTCTTGGCAAACCCATGGAGTGTAACACACCAGGCTCCTCTGTCCTCCACTATCTAACAAAGTTTGCTCAAATTCATGCCCATTGATTTGGTGATGCTATCTAACCATCTCATTCTCTGCTGCCCTCTTCTCCTTTTGCCTTCAATCTTTCTCAGCATCAGGATCTTTACCAGTGAGTCAGCTCTTCACATCAGGTTATCAAAGTATTGGAGCTTCAGCTTCAGCAACAGTCCTTTCAATGAATATTTAGGGTTGATTTCCTTAAGGATTGACTGGTTTGATCTCTTGACGGTCCAAGGGACTCTCAAGGATAGCAATTCAAAAGTATCAATTCTTCAACACTCAGTGTACCTTATGGTTCAACATGACCCTGGAAGAACCATAGCTTTGACTGTATGAACCTTCATTGTCAAAGTGATATCTCTGCTTTTTAATACATTGTTAAGTTTTGTAAAGCTTTCCTCCCAGAAAGCAAGCATCCTTTAATTTCATGGCTGCACCAATTGCAGTGATTTGGAGCCCAAGAAAAAAATTTGTCACTGCTTACACTTTTCTCCATCTATTTACCATGAAGTGATGGGACCAGATGTCATGATCTTCATTTTTTGAAATCTATGTTTTAAGCAAACTTTTTCACTCTCCTCTTTCAGCTTCATTAAGAGGCTCTTTAGCTGCTGTTTGCTTTCTGCCATCCAGTATCATGAGGTCAGCCAAATCATATGGCTGAGGCAGCAGAGTTAACTACGCCAGAGTCTGGTCCTAATACAGAAACAATTCCTACCCAGGTTCTACTCAAATCTGACAGCCTCTGGGTCACTCAGTGCATGATCTAGAATACAACTACTGAGTGTAGTATATGTTGCCCTCAAAACCCAAAGAGAAACTGTGCTTCTTTCTTTGTGGTAGAGCATGCAAGATACTACAAATCATGTTTCTCATTGGAGTAGGTTATTCCAGCATAACCCTAAGCACTTAAGCGCTAAGATTTTCTTGAATGGCAGGTTATGGAATCTTTGAACATTTTATTTCCCATGCTTTGGAATGTAACTTTTTTACCATGATCTGCAGCATGCTAGCCACATCTGTTTATCTGGTTTAATCAACATATGATCAATTTAATGGATTGATGTGATATTCTTAGGGTGTTTAGATGGTCCAGATCTCTTTTGACTTATTATGACTAGAGACTCCTGTGGCAAAGCTCATGTAAATTGTTGCCCATTCCATGTGAATGCGAATAGTTTCTGATACTTTTTTTTCTGACTGGGATAAAAAGAACACATTTGTCAAATCAATGTCTATATACAATGTGCTTTAGACCTTATTAGCATACTCTAGAAGTGATTCTACAGGCAGCAGAGCAGCCACAGTGGAAACTAATACTTAGTTGAGCTTGTAGTAATCTATGATTCCTTTTGAGGATCCATCCAGCTGCTCTAGGAAAGAGACAGGTGAATTAAAGAGATAAATTATGGGGACCACCCCTCCTGCATCCTTATGACCTTTAGTGGTGGGAATGATCTCTACCACATTTTCTGATATCTAAGATGTAGTATGATTCTTATTTACCATCTTAGCAGAGGGTAGAGGTTGGAAAAGAATACATTCAGTTTTAAAGGCTCCCACTTGTCCTTCTTTGACTACAGGCTAAGGTCTAATATGATAGTTGCACCAGTTGCTATATATATCAATGCCAGCAATACATTCCTGAACCAATGAAATGGTCATGAAACTCCTCAGTCTTGGACTCAGTAGACTTACTGGAATCTGAAACTTCACCACGACTGCATTTATTACCTTTTAAGGAGTCACAGTGATGCTTCTGGTCTCCAGATATCAATGTCAACTCAAATTCTGTGTTCAAGATTCCTCAGAGCATCAAGCTCACTCTCATCAAAGTCAACAACCATAGGTCCCTTTAGAAAAAGATCAGAAGACTCAGCATAGTATATATTTTGTTGTAGTATCTCAAGGGGTTGACTGGCCATATTTAGCAAATAAAATACAGGACAGTAAATTAAATTTGAATTTCAGATGAACAATGAATAATATCTAGCAGTCCATTGGAGTAGGTTATTCCAGCATAACCCTAAGCACTTAAGCGCTAAGATTTTCTTGAATGGCAGGTTATGGAATCTTTGAACATTTTATTTCCCATGCTTTGGAATGTAACTTTTTTACCATGATCTGCAGCATGCTAGCCACATCTGTTTATCTGGTTTAATCAACATATGATCAATTTAATGGATTGATGTGATATTCTTAGGGTGTTTAGATGGTCCAGATCTCTTTTGACTTATTATGACTAGAGACTCCTGTGGCAAAGCTCATGTAAATTGTTGCCCATTCCATGTGAATGCGAATAGTTTCTGATACTTTTTTTTCTGACTGGGATAAAAAGAACACATTTGTCAAATCAATGTCTATATACAATGTGCTTTAGACCTTATTAGCATACTCTAGAAGTGATTCTACAGGCAGCAGAGCAGCCACAGTGGAAACTAATACTTAGTTGAGCTTGTAGTAATCTATGATTCCTTTTGAGGATCCATCCAGCTGCTCTAGGAAAGAGACAGGTGAATTAAAGAGATAAATTATGGGGACCACCCCTCCTGCATCCTTATGACCTTTAGTGGTGGGAATGATCTCTACCACATTTTCTGATATCTAAGATGTAGTATGATTCTTATTTACCATCTTAGCAGAGGGTAGAGGTTGGAAAAGAATACATTCAGTTTTAAAGGCTCCCACTTGTCCTTCTTTGACTACAGGCTAAGGTCTAATATGATAGTTGCACCAGTTGCTATATATATCAATGCCAGCAATACATTCCTGAACCAATGAAATGGTCATGAAACTCCTCAGTCTTGGACTCAGTAGACTTACTGGAATCTGAAACTTCACCACGACTGCATTTATTACCTTTTAAGGAGTCACAGTGATGCTTCTGGTCTCCAGATATCAATGTCAACTCAAATTCTGTGTTCAAGATTCCTCAGAGCATCAAGCTCACTCTCATCAAAGTCAACAACCATAGGTCCCTTTAGAAAAAGATCAGAAGACTCAGCATAGTATATATTTTGTTGTAGTATCTCAAGGGGTTGACTGGCCATATTTAGCAAATAAAATACAGGACAGTAAATTAAATTTGAATTTCAGATGAACAATGAATAATATCTAGCCGAAGTATTTTCCAAGTATTGTAATGGACATACTCATACTAAAACACTTTTCTGTTGTTTATCTGAAATTCAAATTTAACTAATCAATCAGTAGTTTAGTTAGAAATTCTATCTTGACCACCTCTTCAATCAACAGATTTCAGATCTGGGAAATGGATTACGTTCAGGTCTTGAGCAAGATACTGTGTTGGAGAAGAGGGTAACTGACTTCAGTCTCCTGCTCACGCATTTTTGTCTAATGCTTTTAGCACGTAAGGCAAAACAGGGGAGGAGTGCTGTTGTTGTTTTTGTCCCTCTCCCTTCCCCAGTGACATAATATTCTTTAATCATCTCCACAGATCCCTCAAGATCAACCCATTTTGATGACTACCCTTCAACCTTACTGACTCTTATGGTAGTTGTGGCCACTCAGTTTCTAGAAGCTAAAGACCAACAGCCATTACTGCTCTGTACCCATGTCATATCCACTTCAGTTAATAAGCCCAGCTCTATGACCACTTTTCCACTGTCAACCCTGGATGGCAGAGCAATCACCATGAGACTTTTACAAGATGCTGTTTCTCTCATTGATATTGATAGATAATGGTAGATAGCTTACAGTGAATGGTCTCGGATTTGTGACCTCCAAATGACAAAATTTCACTTTGGGATCAAAAGCCTTGGCTTTGGTCACTCAGAGCTTCATGCAGCAAAGACTTTATTAAAGAATAAAAGGGATAGAGAAAGTTTCCAGCAATAGGCACTGGAAAGGGAGATAACCAAGTACCCCCAGCAACTAGTTTAGGTGAGGAATTTTGTACTTGTTCAGTTGGTTATTAACAATAGATCAAAAGAATATTTGAAGGTTGTAAAGGTCTTACTAGACCCACTGCTACAATATTAACATAAGATTAGCCAGAGCATAGTCTCCAGACATCAAGACTAGATGAAACATTCCAATGCAAAATAGATTGCATCCATAAAACAATAAGAAACTTGCTTTCAGAGTAGATCTTTATCATGGCAAACTTTCAGGCTAGAAAATGTTTGCTACCCCTCCTCCTCCACCTCCTCCTTCTTGGAAACCGTGGGCCAACTTACAAACTCTGTCTATCCACCCTTTTCAATACATTCCTGATTATAATTGCATTCCTTGGGTTCTTCAGAAATTAAATAATTCCTTGTTGGATCTTCTGGCCTCACATGATATTATCCATTTGTACATGCCTCTTTTCCTGCATCTTTTAATACTTTCCTACATAGAGCTTCCCTTTTGGCTCAGATGGTAAAGAATCTGCCCGCAATGCAGGAGACACAGGTTCAATCCCTGGGTAGGGAAGGTCCTCTGGAGAAGGCAATAGCAACTCACTCCAGTATTCTTGCCTGAAGAACTCTATGGGACAGCGGAGCCTGGTGAGTTACAGTCCATGGGGTCACAGAGTCAGACACAACTGAGCGACCAACACTTACAGAGTATCAGTTACAAAATTAGATATTATGTACTCTATTACAAAATCCGGTGGGCAGATACATACATTTGCACTTCAAAGTTACTTACAGTAATTATTTACCAATGGTTATCAAGATTATGGGAGATTTTTTTCCTTTATGTTGTTATATATTTTATAAAATCTTTTTTCAGAATTAGAAAAATAATTTTTAACACTGAAGTTTACCTGTTTGTTATAAACAATATGATAGAAGGCATAAGTGTTCAGCTAGATGAAAAGGCACAAAGAGTGAGGTCTGAAGGTTCCTGAGCACAGAAACTTCTGTTCCTGTGGAGTTAGGGTGAACCACCCTCCCTGCCTATGGGTATGTTCACCAATCCAGAAGCTCTCCAACTCTATAGTTTTGAGATTTTATGAAGATTTTGTCATGTGTAGGCATGACAGTTCACTAACTCATTCTCCAGATTTGCTCCCTTCTGAGATGAAGGGTAGGGCTGAAAGTTCACACCTTGGTCCTACCAGTGACTAGCTCTTGTGATGACACTGTATATGGGGCACCAGTCACCAGGCACCTCATAAGATTCCAGAGCATAGTCTCCAGACATTGCATCCATAAAACAAAAAAAAGAAACTTGCTTTCAGAGTAGATCTTTATCATGGCAAACTTTCAGGCTAGAAAATGTTTGCTACCCTCCTCCACCTCCTCCTTCTTGGAAACCGTGGGCCAACTTACAAACTCTGTCTATCCACCCTTTTCAATACATTCCTGATTATAATTGCATTCCTTGGGTTCTTCAGAAATTAAATAATTCCTTGTTGGATCTTCTGGCCTCACATGATATTATCCATTTGTACATGCCTCTTTTCCTGCATCTTTTAATACTTTCCTACATAGAGCTTCCCTTTTGGCTCAGATGGTAAAGAATCTGCCCGCAATGCAGGAGACACAGGTTCAATCCCTGGGTAGGGAAGGTCCTCTGGAGAAGGCAATAGCAACTCACTCCAGTATTCTTGCCTGAAGAACTCTATGGGACAGCGGAGCCTGGTGAGTTACAGTCCATGGGGTCACAGAGTCAGACACAACTGAGCGACCAACACTTACAGAGTATCAGTTACAAAATTAGATATTATGTACTCTATTACAAAATCCGGTGGGCAGATACATACATTTGCACTTCAAAGTTACTTACAGTAATTATTTACCAATGGTTATCAAGATTATGGGAGATTTTTTTCCTTTATGTTGTTATATATTTTATAAAATCTTTTTTCAGAATTAGAAAAATAATTTTTAACACTGAAGTTTACCTGTTTGTTATAAACAATATGATAGAAGACGCAAGTGTTCAGCTAGATGAAAAGGCACAAAGAGTGAGGTCTGAAGGTTCCTGAGCACAGAAACTTCTGTTCCTGTGGAGTTAGGGTGAACCACCCTCCCTGCCTATGGGTATGTTCACCAATCCAGAAGCTCTCCAACTCTATAGTTTTGAGATTTTATGAAGATTTTGTCATGTGTAGGCATGACAGTTCACTAACTCATTCTCCAGATTTGCTCCCTTCTGAGATGAAGGGTAGGGCTGAAAGTTCACACCTTGGTCCTACCAGTGACTAGCTCTTGTGATGACACTGTATATGGGGCACCAGTCACCAGGCACCTCAGCAGCTTTCAGAAAAGACATTCTTATTACTATGGTGATTAGGAAAATAATATTTTAAAAATAAAGGTGTTGACAAAATTAATAACATTGGAAAGGGTACAGAATACCCTTCAGTCACATTGAAGCTTTTTTTTTTTGTAACATTGTCGCTTACTGTGAAAATTCTGTTTCAGGTACTTTATAGATTGAAGCAGTTTGATGGGCATAAGTACAATAGATGTCCAAAAATCAGCCCCTAGGAGATCACTTATGACACTGTTGTATAGAAGCTAAAAATTAAACACTCACCAAATTGAAGTGAAAGTGATTGTCACTCACGTCCAACCCTTTGCAACCCCATGGACTGTAGCCTCCGGGCTCCTTCTGTCCATGGGGATTCTCCAGGCAAGAATACTGGAATGAATGGGTAGCCATTCCCTTCTTCAAAGGATCTTCCCAACCCAGGGGTCGAAACTCGGTCTCCTACATTGCAGGCAGACCCTTTACCATCTGAGCCAGAGTATTTTTAAAACTAAAGACAGACTACAATTCTCAGAAAATTCCATCAGTTTTCATTCTTATCTAGAATTACATCATACCCTCTTCTACTTTAACAGAACTAAATTAATTTGGACTATGAAAGTAAAAAGTAGGTAGAGCTTTTTTGATTTTATGCTATATGTAAAAATTCCCTATGATTGAATTTTTTCAAATTATACCTTTAAATCCATGACTCAAAAACATACTGGCCAGCACAAGTATTGATATTTTTTAAAAAACACTGCATTTAATAGGCTCAGAAAAATTAAGGCATCACAAGAGTTGCTCTCTGTCCTACCACCTATACCAAATATCAGAAGAAGCTCTTGTTTCCAGGCACTCATCTTTATTTTATTTGTGTCCAAGCTACCATAAAATTACACTTAAGAGAACCAGAAAAAGAATGAGGGGATCTCTGCCAGAATCATACAGCCACTGTGTTTCTCCTAGGCCATTCTTCCTAGGACTCTGTAACAACCAGACCCTATCACATCAGTCTTCACCACATAATAGCGTTTATTATCATAGCTGACACCAAAACATAATCACAGAGATGCTACCCATTTTTTTTTCTTCCTGCTTTCCCCGGTTTTTAGAAGCCTGGATCAGTCACCCCACTGAGTTAGTTCTACTGAAAATAAAAATGTCTCCAGGGACTTTCCTGGTGGTCCAGTGGCTGGGACTCCATGCTTTCAGTGCTGGGGGCCGGAGTTCAATTCTTGGTCAAGAAACTGGATCCCACACGCCACAGCTGAAAAGTTCACATGCCACAACTAAAAGATCAGCATGCTGCAACAACGGTCAAACATTCCATGTGCCACAACTAAAACCAGGTGCAACCAAATAAAAAAACCTTTTTAATTTCCTGAGCACTGATTTTTAAAACAAATTGTCTTCAGAACCCACTTTCTTTTCTCCAATCCTAGCATTACTACTACGGCAGTGTAAGATTTTGGAGTTAGTCAGTTTGGGGGTTCAAGTTCCAGTTCTCATATGTGACTTTGAATAAGTTACTTAACTTTTTTGAGAAGTTACTAGCCTGGGATTTCATTATTTGTAAAATGAGAATATATTTATATGGCATATCTGTAAAGATAAAAGATTATGTCTATTAAGTACTCAACAGTGTAGGTAGTACAATGTAACAGTTCAGTAAAATGGTGGTTACTTTGTTTCATGCTTTAATATCTAAACCAACCATTAGTATATGATATCCTCCTAATGGGACCCTTTGCCTTCTTTTTCTTCTTCATCTTCATCTTATTTTTGTCAAAACTTCTGTATTTAAAAAATTAATTGCACCATATCCCTTTAAATCCATGACTCAAAAACATACTGGCCAGCACAAGTATTGATATTTTTTAAAAAACACTGCATTTAATAGGCTCAGAAAAATTAAGGCATCACAAGAGTTGCTCTCTGTCCTACCACCTATACCAAATATCAGAAGAAGCTCTTGTTTCCAGGCACTCATCTTTATTTTATTTGTGTCCAAGCTACCATAAAATTACACTTAAGAGAACCAGAAAAAGAATGAGGGGATCTCTGCCAGAATCATACAGCCACTGTGTTTCTCCTAGGCCATTCTTCCTAGGACTCTGTAACAACCAGACCCTATCACATCAGTCTTCACCACATAATAGCGTTTATTATCATAGCTGACACCAAAACATAATCACAGAGATGCTACCCATTTTTTTTTCTTCCTGCTTTCCCCGGTTTTTAGAAGCCTGGATCAGTCACCCCACTGAGTTAGTTCTACTGAAAATAAAAATGTCTCCAGGGACTTTCCTGGTGGTCCAGTGGCTGGGACTCCATGCTTTCAGTGCTGGGGGCCGGAGTTCAATTCTTGGTCAAGAAACTGGATCCCCCCGCCACAGCTGAAAAGTTCACATGCCACAACTAAAAGATCAGCATGCTGCAACAACGGTCAAACATTCCATGTGCCACAACTAAAACCAGGTGCAACCAAATAAAAAAACCTTTTTAATTTCCTGAGCACTGATTTTTAAAACAAATTGTCTTCAGAACCCACTTTCTTTTCTCCAATCCTAGCATTACTACTACGGCAGTGTAAGATTTTGGAGTTAGTCAGTTTGGGGGTTCAAGTTCCAGTTCTCATATGTGACTTTGAATAAGTTACTTAACTTTTTTGAGAAGTTACTAGCCTGGGATTTCATTATTTGTAAAATGAGAATATATTTATATGGCATATCTGTAAAGATAAAAGATTATGTCTATTAAGTACTCAACAGTGTAGGTAGTACAATGTAACAGTTCAGTAAAATGGTGGTTACTTTGTTTCATGCTTTAATATCTAAACCAACCATTAGTATATGATATCCTCCTAATGGGACCCTTTGCCTTCTTTTTCTTCTTCATCTTCATCTTATTTTTGTCAAAACTTCTGTATTTAAAAAATTAATTGCACCATATCCCTATTGAAAAATTATGCCACGTTGTTTATTAGATCAACTGTCAAATTCTTAGCTCACCATAAAACATCTTTATAGTTTGGTTCTCATCTTTTAGACTCCTCTCATTTTTTGAGCCAAAGGTGACCTTCGAATGTCCACTATGTGTCAGGTATAGTAGATCTGGTAGATACAAGACACATAACCTATATTCATAGAGCTTATTTAATAGTCACCATCCTACATTTCTGAACAGAGTGTTAATTCAGCATACACTTAAAAACAAGGAAAAGGATCAAATCTAATTCAAGGAGAACTCAGAGGAAAGGAAGAGTAAACTAAAATGATAAATTCAGCCTCTGGTTTTAGCTTTAACACCAGCAGGAGAGAAAAGTTGACCCAGGACCCATTGGAGTTATGCACAGCTGGAGGAGTTCAAGTCCAGTAGAGGTGATTACCATACAGACCCTCTAGACAAACTGTCATTAGAGCAAGGTCTTAAAGGTGGTTAGATTTTCTACACCTAGAGGAGGTGGAAGAACTTTTCAACCAGTGAGAAGAGCATCCAGCCAGGCCAATCACCCTGCCAGTCAAACTCAAAGTTACTATCAGAGAAACAGGTGTTCAAATGGTTATCTTTAGGATTACTCAGCTACAGGAATTCTGGTTGTCTTAAAACAATCATCATCCTCAAACATTTTTGTGAGTCATTATCACCTGGGTTCATACGCATATACCTTATAAGGTATGAACCTGTTTGCCAATTTTCCCAGGTAATCTGTATCAAAAAACCTCCAAACATTTTGTGACTTTGAATAAGTTACTTAACTTTTTTGAGAAGTTACTAGCCTGGGATTTCATTATTTGTAAAATGAGAATATATTTATATGGCATATCTGTAAAGATAAAAGATTATGTCTATTAAGTACTCAACAGTGTAGGTAGTACAATGTAACAGTTCAGTAAAATGGTGGTTACTTTGTTTCATGCTTTAATATCTAAACCAACCATTAGTATATGATATCCTCCTAATGGGACCCTTTGCCTTCTTTTTCTTCTTCATCTTCATCTTATTTTTGTCAAAACTTCTGTATTTAAAAAATTAATTGCACCATATCCCTATTGAAAAATTATGCCACGTTGTTTATTAGATCAACTGTCAAATTCTTAGCTCACCATAAAACATCTTTATAGTTTGGTTCTCATCTTTTAGACTCCTCTCATTTTTTGAGCCAAAGGTGACCTTCGAATGTCCACTATGTGTCAGGTATAGTAGATCTGGTAGATACAAGACACATAACCTATATTCATAGAGCTTATTTAATAGTCACCATCCTACATTTCTGAACAGAGTGTTAATTCAGCATACACTTAAAAACAAGGAAAAGGATCAAATCTAATTCAAGGAGAACTCAGAGGAAAGGAAGAGTAAACTAAAATGATAAATTCAGCCTCTGGTTTTAGCTTTAACACCAGCAGGAGAGAAAAGTTGACCCAGGACCCATTGGAGTTATGCACAGCTGGAGGGGAGTTCAAGTCCAGTAGAGGTGATTACCATACAGACCCTCTAGACAAACTGTCATTAGAGCAAGGTCTTAAAGGTGGTTAGATTTTCTACACCTAGAGGAGGTGGAAGAACTTTTCAACCAGTGAGAAGAGCATCCAGCCAGGCCAATCACCCTGCCAGTCAAACTCAAAGTTACTATCAGAGAAACAGGTGTTCAAATGGTTATCTTTAGGATTACTCAGCTACAGGAATTCTGGTTGTCTTAAAACAATCATCATCCTCAAACATTTTTGTGAGTCATTATCACCTGGGTTCATACGCATATACCTTATAAGGTATGAACCTGTTTTTGCCAATTTTCCCAGGTAATTCTGATATAACAAAATATCAAGAACCCATGCCCTTATAGAGCTACACCAATGCTTTACAAAGCATGGGCCATGCAGCAGCATCAGCTGGAAGCTGGTTTTAGATGCAAGAAATGAGAATCCACCTCAGATCTATTGAAAGTTTATGTACAAATAAAATCCTCAAATGAAATATATGAACATCTAACTTGAATAAAAATCAGTCTAATCCCTGGCTTCACCTCAGAAGTTCATCCTAGAGACCTTAAAAATTACTGATACCTGGATTTCATCTTCAGATTCTTACTTAATTTGTATGGAAGTGACTTGGATGTGAGTTTTAAATGCTTCCTAGGCAATTCTAATAGGCAGAAAAATTTGCAATTCACCGATCTAAACAATTTTCAGATGTTCTTGATTCTTTGTAAGTACACTAAACTAATATGGGCTCCTTATAGTTTTTAATTAGCCTCATAAAGACAAAATGTCTAGAGAAACTTCAGTTAAATTATCAAATACTAGAATAAATTAATCTTTTCACTAACTTCATTTTACAAATACATACACATGCTTAGTTTATATATTATAGAAGGAAGCAATAAGAATATAATCATATATCACATATGTAAGCTCTTCTAGTTATCAGAGTGTTCAGGTACTAAATTTAGTGACTTTTACAAAAGTCTCCATCACTTAATTCATAGGGAAATTGATTGGGAAGAAAATAGAAGGACTCCCTTAGCCAACAAGGTTCTAACATTTAAAAGAGGGAATTTTGAACCTTATAAGTCAATAATGCTTGCATGTAGAGCACGTCCAAATTGTCATAAAATTAGAATTAGCATATATAGATTAGTTTGATTTTACAAGACTCATTCTACTACAACAGAAATAAACTTATTCTAATGATTCTATACATTTTAAAAGTCACAATATTCATCATTACAATATTGAGTCTATTATTGCTTAACATGGCTGCTCTCTAATATTTTAAGGTTTTATGTATTTAAATAAAATTTTATAATTTTTTAAAATAAAATAAAAGTCATAAAATTAATTATTTTTATAGCTTTTAAATGGATATAATGAGACCAAAAAAATCTTAGTGCAAGAAAATTATACAGGTGAAATTGAATTTAATCTTTAGGTTTAATATGCTATTTCTATATTTTATAAACTAATCACCTATGATCAGTGATATTTATGATTATATTGCCATCTGCTGGTGAATACTTTAAGATTATCATATAATGATACAATGCTTATTTTCTTTTACCTTTAGCTATTATTTTAGCTATTACTTTACCTTTAGCTATTATTTTCAGTAAATGTATATTTCACATTAAAATTTCATCAGAGAAAATCTTTGAATCATCATATAAACCAGAACATTAGTTAAGACCTATTACAAAATATGCTTTGAAAAATACACAGTCTCAGCATTTGTGAGTATTGATTTACACAGTGTTTAATCCTCTGTCATCCTCATTTTCTGAGCTGCAGGCAGTGAGCATGCCGGGCCTGGGGTACGCAGCTTTATTTAAAATATGGGCTCCTTATAGTTTTTAATTAGCCTCATAAAGACAAAATGTCTAGAGAAACTTCAGTTAAATTATCAAATACTAGAATAAATTAATCTTTTCACTAACTTCATTTTACAAATACATACACATGCTTAGTTTATATATTATAGAAGGAAGCAATAAGAATATAATCATATATCACATATGTAAGCTCTTCTAGTTATCAGAGTGTTCAGGTACTAAATTTAGTGACTTTTACAAAAGTCTCCATCACTTAATTCATAGGGAAATTGATTGGGAAGAAAATAGAAGGACTCCCTTAGCCAACAAGGTTCTAACATTTAAAAGAGGGAATTTTGAACCTTATAAGTCAATAATGCTTGCATGTAGAGCACGTCCAAATTGTCATAAAATTAGAATTAGCATATATAGATTAGTTTGATTTTACAAGACTCATTCTACTACAACAGAAATAAACTTATTCTAATGATTCTATACATTTTAAAAGTCACAATATTCATCATTACAATATTGAGTCTATTATTGCTTAACATGGCTGCTCTCTAATATTTTAAGGTTTTATGTATTTAAATAAAATTTTATAATTTTTTAAAATAAAATAAAAGTCATAAAATTAATTATTTTTATAGCTTTTAAATGGATATAATGAGACCAAAAAAATCTTAGTGCAAGAAAATTATACAGGTGAAATTGAATTTAATCTTTAGGTTTAATATGCTATTTCTATATTTTATAAACTAATCACCTATGATCAGTGATATTTATGATTATATTGCCATCTGCTGGTGAATACTTTAAGATTATCATATAATGATACAATGCTTATTTTCTTTTACCTTTAGCTATTATTTTAGCTATTACTTTACCTTTAGCTATTATTTTCAGTAAATGTATATTTCACATTAAAATTTCATCAGAGAAAATCTTTGAATCATCATATAAACCAGAACATTAGTTAAGACCTATTACAAAATATGCTTTGAAAAATACACAGTCTCAGCATTTGTGAGTATTGATTTACACAGTGTTTAATCCTCTGTCATCCTCATTTCTAAGACTGCAGGATACAGTGAGCCTGGCCCAGGGCACTGGGGTCACGCTAAGCAATTTCCTGGGCCTGGGCTGACCAGAAATTGGACTCATACAGCAGGCACATGGGGCCCCTGGACGCCATGAGGCTGGTGTGGGTTACTGATTGGCAGCTGCTTCTGGTCTGGGTGTCCTATTAATACATTAGTAGCAAGTTTAAGAACAATTCATTAAATTGACCCTCCTCAGGCTCCTCTGTTATCTGGGTTGTTGTTGTGTTTTTTTCTCCCCACAATCACAAGTTTTTTTATTTTGCTTTTTTGATTTTACAGTTTTGTTGTTTATAGATACATATAATTCCATATTAGTCATATGTATATCCCATTCCCCCCATCACACCCCTCTAGGCCATCACATAGCCCCCATGTACGATCCCTTAGTCCCACAGCGCATTGACAATAGTTATCTCTTTTACATAAGATAGTTTAGGGTTCTGTGTTGCTCTTTCCATATCTCTCACCCACTTTTCCCTCTCCCCAATGTCCATAAGTCTGTTCTCTATGACTGTTTTTCCATCAATTCCCTGAGTATGTATTTATTAGTACAAACTTACTGGATTCCATATATGTATGTTAGTATCCTGCACTTGTGTTTCTCTTTTTGACTTACTTCACTGTGTATAATCAGTTCTAAATTCATCCATCTCATTAGGACTGAATCTTCTGCATTTCTTTTAGTGGCTGAGAAATATTCCATTGTATATGTACCAGGGCTTCTTTATCCATTTATTTGTTGATGGGCATCTAGGTTGCTTCCATGATCTAGCTATTGTATAGAGAGCTGCAATGAACGTTGGGGTACAGGTGTCTCTTTCAATTTTGATTTCATTAGAGTATAAGCCTAAAGTGGGATTGCTGGGTCATATAGTGCTTCTATTCTTAACTTTTTGAGGAATCTCTGTACTGTCTTCCGTAGTGGCTGTATCAATTTACATTCCCACCAACAATGCAGGAGTGTTCCCTTTTCTCCACACCCTCTCCAGCATTTATTATCTGTAGATTTCTTGATGATGGCCATTCTGATGGGTGTGAGGTGATATCTCATTGTAGTTTTGATTTGCATTTCTTTAACAATAAGTGATGAGCATCTTCTCATGTGTTTTTTGGCCATCTATGTGTCTTCCTTGGATGGATTTCTCTTTAGGTCTTTTTCCCATTTTTTTTTTTTTAATTTTTTTTGTGGAGGGACAGGTTGGGGAGGGAGGGGGACGAGCAAGCCACTTCTACTGGCCTTTCATTTATCTATTTTCATCCATCTTTGTTCTTTGGCCTGTGTGGGCCTCCCATCACAGTGGCCTCTGTTGTTGCAGAGCACCAGCTCTGGGTGCGTGTGCTCCAGAGCTCTGGCTCGGTAATTGGACACATCAGTCTAGCCGCTCCGTGGCATGTTGGAATCCTCCCAGGCCAGGGATCAAACCGGCACCCCTTGCACTGCAAGGTGGTGTCCTTACCCACTGGACCACCAGGGAAGACCCTTTTTCCCATTTTTTGATTGGGTTGTTTGTTTTTTCAGTATTGAGCTGTCTGAGCTGCTTGTATATTTTGGAGATTAGTTTTAGTCAATCCCCCTCAGGCCCCTCTGTTATCTGTTGGTGTTGCCTCCTTCCATCTGAGTCAGAAACAGCCCAAGCTCTTGGAAATGGACCATGAGGACACCCATAGTGTGATTTAGACTTTATATGGTTTTGAAAACAGCTTTGGTGTGTGAATGCACACAACATTGAACCTCACTCTGAAACTTGTTAAAAAAAAAAAAAAAAAAGATCAAAGAATACTTAAGCATGTCACTAGCCATGGTTAGGTTATCAACCACAGGGAATAGAGATGAGTTTTCTGCCAAGGCATCAAAGCAGAGAAAGCAGACAAGTCTGGCATTCTTGGGAAAGTGCAATGCTCACACAATTGCATCTGGCAGTAAAGCAGAAAGAAAGGCAGAGAGAAAAGGCATGTGATTTCACATGGGATATGCCTATATTAGGAGGAAAGTTAAGCTTTGCCCCTCTGAATGTGGCTGGACTTCTGTTCCTAAAGAAATAAGTATGTGGAATCACTTCCAGTCCATTGCAACTCTCGTGAAGGGCAATCTAATGCTCAAAATAAGAATGGCTTTGAGAGTGTGCTGTGACTTCCCTCTTTGAAGAGACCTGGTGTATTTCTCCATCTCCCTCCCAAACACACAGGGAGGAGAACATTAGCCAAGGCAGAGATGCTTGATGACAGTCCTTTTGCACCAGAAAGTGACTGCCCTCCAGAAGGGATGCGGCTGTCTTTCTCTCCTTCTTACTGCATGGAGAAAGTTCTGTACCCTCTGTGCTTTCTCCTTTACTTGCCTCTTCCTCCCTGACCAACACTTTGTGGAGCACAAAGGAGGTGACAACGTGTATCGCAGCTTTCTAAATGGAGGACCCCTCTTTCGGACCTCTGCTTATCTCTTAGAAACAACACTGTCAGCATTGCTATGGTACAGAGAGACACCTACACATGTTTGAAAGTGTGAAAGTTAGTCACCCAATCATGCTGACATTTTGCAATCCCATGGATCGCAGCCTGCCAGGTTCCTTTGGCAGGAATCTATGAAATTCTCCAGGCAAGAATACCGGAGTGGATCACCACTCCCTTCTTTAGGGAACCCTTTCCCCAAACCCCGGGATTGAACCCATGTCTTCTGCATTGTAGGCGGATTCTTTACTGTCTGAGCCACCAGGGAAATCCTACACAGATTTATCATTTACCAAATGCCACCGGTGTAACTTTATGAATAATTTATTATCATTAGAAATAAAGCACGACAGCTACAAGTGTTCACTGCCAGTTTTTACACAAATATTTTGCAGTGTTGTCTGATGCAAGTCACTTCATCTTTGTTTTCTCTATATAAATTAAGGAGTTGACCAGACTAAGAAAGACAACTAGGTCTTTAACGGTGTGATGATTAATTTTGTGTCAATATGGCTAGGTCATGATATCCAAATACTTGGCCTAATGTTATTCTAGATATATGTGTGAAGGCTACTTTTAAATGATATTGACATTTAAATAATTAAAACATTTCGAGTAAAGCAAATAACCCTCCATCCAATCACTTGAAAACCTTAATAAAAAGAAAGGGAGGTGTCCTAATGGCTCTGTTTCTCTGGGGACCCCTAACTAATACACATCGTAATGGATTTGTGTTGGCTAAAGCTATATTAAAAAAAAATAAGTCCATTTATAGGTTAAAATGAGACATACCATTTCTAATACTTTTGTCCCAATCCCAATAATTGAAGAATGAAAAGGCTTTGAGAGTGTGCTGTGACTTCCCTCTTTGAAGAGACCTGGTGTATTTCTCCATCTCCCTCCCAAACACACAGGGAGGAGAACATTAGCCAAGGCAGAGATGCTTGATGACAGTCCTTTTGCACCAGAAAGTGACTGCCCTCCAGAAGGGATGCGGCTGTCTTTCTCTCCTTCTTACTGCATGGAGAAAGTTCTGTACCCTCTGTGCTTTCTCCTTTACTTGCCTCTTCCTCCCTGACCAACACTTTGTGGAGCACAAAGGAGGTGACAACGTGTATCGCAGCTTTCTAAATGGAGGACCCCTCTTTCGGACCTCTGCTTATCTCTTAGAAACAACACTGTCAGCATTGCTATGGTACAGAGAGACACCTACACATGTTTGAAAGTGTGAAAGTTAGTCACCCAATCATGCTGACATTTTGCAATCCCATGGATCGCAGCCTGCCAGGTTCCTTTGGCAGGAATCTATGAAATTCTCCAGGCAAGAATACCGGAGTGGATCACCACTCCCTTCTTTAGGGAACCTTCCCAACCCAGGGATTGAACCCATGTCTTCTGCATTGTAGGCGGATTCTTTACTGTCTGAGCCACCAGGGAAATCCTACACAGATTTATCATTTACCAAATGCCACCGGTGTAACTTTATGAATAATTTATTATCATTAGAAATAAAGCACGACAGCTACAAGTGTTCACTGCCAGTTTTTACACAAATATTTTGCAGTGTTGTCTGATGCAAGTCACTTCATCTTTGTTTTCTCTATATAAATTAAGGAGTTGACCAGACTAAGAAAGACAACTAGGTCTTTAACGGTGTGATGATTAATTTTGTGTCAATATGGCTAGGTCATGATATCCAAATACTTGGCCTAATGTTATTCTAGATATATGTGTGAAGGCTACTTTTAAATGATATTGACATTTAAATAATTAAAACATTTCGAGTAAAGCAAATAACCCTCCATCCAATCACTTGAAAACCTTAATAAAAAGAAAGGGAGGTGTCCTAATGGCTCTGTTTCTCTGGGGACCCCTAACTAATACACATCGTAATGGATTTGTGTTGGCTAAAGCTATATTAAAAAAAAAAAAAATAAGTCCATTTATAGGTTAAAATGAGACATACCATTTCTAATACTTTTGTCCCATCAAGGTAACTGCCAAAGCCAAATTAATCATCAGAAAGGGAGACTGCCAAAATAAATAAGAAGTAAAAAAAAAAAAAAAATCAGAGAAAAAGGGAGACTGCCATCTTTGAAGAATAAAATATCTTTGTCACTTGATATTTTGCTGAAGTTATTCTGCTATATAGTATGCATTTGCCCTTTGTTATTAGTTAGCTGATCAGCATCCCAGAGGATGTAGCTAACGCACCCTGAGTCACCCTAAAAGTCTTGTCCTTGTAGCCCTGCTGTAGTTGCCTCCCCCTGAGTGTAGGTGGGACATGCGAGTCACTTTTATGCCAATAGATTATGCCAAAGGTGTTAGGAAATCACTGTCTTGATTAGCTAATATTATGTAAGACTCACAGTCTTAACAGACTGGAGAGATTTCTCCCATTGACCTTAAGGAAGCAGACAGCCGTTTGGGAACTACCTATCCAATCCAGCATGTCTTAAACTGAATTACTCTGTAATTTAATCATGATGTATCCACTGGCCAGGGAAAGGGACAGGAAACAGATTTGCAACAGAAATGCTTATGACTTGTCTTACAACACAAAAATCCACCAGCTCTTAATTAGGAAGATATGGGCCATTTATACAGGTTCAGAAAATTCTGCAGAGTCAAAATTTGTTTATCCAAGTAGATAGATAAACCCATCTCAGGCGTTAGGTCCAGATCCAACCAGCCTCATTAAAAGATCTGCCTACATTGGGCTTTTCAACCATCTTTCATCTTTGTTTCTCTATATAAATTAAGGAGTTGACCAGACTAAGAAAGACAACTAGGTCTTTAACGGTGTGATGATTAATTTTGTGTCAATATGGCTAGGTCATGATATCCAAATACTTGGCCTAATGTTATTCTAGATATATGTGTGAAGGCTACTTTTAAATGATATTGACATTTAAATAATTAAAACATTTCGAGTAAAGCAAATAACCCTCCATCCAATCACTTGAAAACCTTAATAAAAAGAAAGGGAGGTGTCCTAATGGCTCTGTTTCTCTGGGGACCCCTAACTAATACACATCGTAATGGATTTGTGTTGGCTAAAGCTATATTAAAAAAAAAAAAAATAAGTCCATTTATAGGTTAAAATGAGACATACCATTTCTAATACTTTTGTCCCATCAAGGTAACTGCCAAAGCCAAATTAATCATCAGAAAGGGAGACTGCCAAAATAAATAAGAAGTAAAAAAAAAAAAAAAATCAGAGAAAAAGGGAGACTGCCATCTTTGAAGAATAAAATATCTTTGTCACTTGATATTTTGCTGAAGTTATTCTGCTATATAGTATGCATTTGCCCTTTGTTATTAGTTAGCTGATCAGCATCCCAGAGGATGTAGCTAACGCACCCTGAGTCACCCTAAAAGTCTTGTCCTTGTAGCCCTGCTGTAGTTGCCTCCCCCTGAGTGTAGGTGGGACATGCGAGTCACTTTTATGCCAATAGATTATGCCAAAGGTGTTAGGAAATCACTGTCTTGATTAGCTAATATTATGTAAGACTCACAGTCTTAACAGACTGGAGAGATTTCTCCCATTGACCTTAAGGAAGCAGACAGCCGTTTGGGAACTACCTATCCAATCCAGCATGTCTTAAACTGAATTACTCTGTAATTTAATCATGATGTATCCACTGGCCAGGGAAAGGGACAGGAAACAGATTTGCAACAGAAATGCTTATGACTTGTCTTACAACACAAAAATCCACCAGCTCTTAATTAGGAAGATATGGGCCATTTATACAGGTTCAGAAAATTCTGCAGAGTCAAAATTTGTTTATCCAAGTAGATAGATAAACCCATCTCAGGCGTTAGGGGTCCAGATTCTTTCAACCAGACCCCTAAACATGTTATAACAGATCTGCCTACATTGGGCTTTTCAACCATCTTTCACATTCTGTCACTCAGACCACTGGATCCTGAGTTTGGTCATCTCTTTCCATGTTCTTGATGCAGGAAAAGGATATTTCTTTTTATATTATCAAATAGGTCCTTTGACTCTCACATCTAATTTCAAATGCCTGTTCATTGCCTTTTTGAAGCATGAAGATGCTTAGCAATAATCATCCAATTCATTCACTCTTATGACTTCTATTTCCTCCACGTCTCAAATACCTGATACACTGCTCCCACAAGCGCTACCCGGCCACATAAGAGACCATCACCATACACCACCAGGGAAAGTTTGCACAAAGTCCTCATTACCAGTGAGACAGTGAACAACCCAGCTTCACACCACAACTTATCACCTATTTTTCAATTCATACCACTCTGTTGCAGGTTAGATTTTCTAGAAACAAAGCCTGAGTCTGAATTTTGGGTGCAAGACCCGCAAATCTTCTAACCAAACAGGAGGGGAACTCTAGAGGCAGTACTGCTCAACAGAGTTGTCTTGCTTCAGACTGTAATGCCCAGCCTTTTGTACCCTCTCCTATGCAATCACTGGAAGTAAGATTTCCTAACAAGGAGGTGAACTTGGGTGAATAAGGTGAACACAGAGGCAGATCCTGAAGGAGCTAGACCTCCTCACAGTGAGGCTAAAAACCTTACAGCGAGTGGGTGGCACATCTCTGTGTCTACCACATGGTGGCAGTAGAGGCAGAACTGGTCTGAGACTATAAACGGAAAATTTACCTGTCAAAACAATTGCCTGTCAAAACAATTTACCTGTCAAAACATTTTACTGTTAAACCAGTAAAATGTGGAGAGCACGTATGAGACTGGATTACAAAATGTGAAGGCTTTAGTTAACGATATGGGTATAATTACCAGATTATGGATTTGACTATAAACACTGAAGTAGCCAGATTGCTTCTGAACAATCTATAGAAATTTAACTCAAAGGTGGCCCTAGCTAGGTTCTGGCTTCTATATTGTAAATAAAGAATTTCTGTCAATTCAGGACTTCGCAAGATAATCTTGATTGGATTTTATAATATATTAATTAGGGAATCAGTATTTATTCAATTGGGCTTCCCTGGTGACTCAGCGGTTAAGAATCTGCCTGCCATACAGGAGTTACAGGAGACTCAGATTTGACCCCTGGGGCAGGAATGTCGCCTGGAGGAGGGCATGATGACCCACTCCAGTATTCCTGCCTGGAGTCCCAGGGACAAGGGAGCCTGGAGGCTGCAATTCATAGTGTTGTAAAGAGTCAGACACAACTGAAGCGAGTTAGCATGCATGCACATTCACTCTTATGACTTCTATTTCCTCCACGTCTCAAATACCTGATACACTGCTCCCACAAGCGCTACCCGGCCACATAAGAGACCATCACCATACACCACCAGGGAAAGTTTGCACAAAGTCCTCATTACCAGTGAGACAGTGAACAACCCAGCTTCACACCACAACTTATCACCTATTTTTCAATTCATACCACTCTGTTGCAGGTTAGATTTTCTAGAAACAAAGCCTGAGTCTGAATTTTGGGTGCAAGACCCGCAAATCTTCTAACCAAACAGGAGGGGAACTCTAGAGGCAGTACTGCTCAACAGAGTTGTCTTGCTTCAGACTGTAATGCCCAGCCTTTTGTACCCTCTCCTATGCAATCACTGGAAGTAAGATTTCCTAACAAGGAGGTGAACTTGGGTGAATAAGGTGAACACAGAGGCAGATCCTGAAGGAGCTAGACCTCCTCACAGTGAGGCTAAAAACCTTACAGCGAGTGGGTGGCACATCTCTGTGTCTACCACATGGTGGCAGTAGAGGCAGAACTGGTCTGAGACTATAAACGGAAAATTTACCTGTCAAAACAATTGCCTGTCAAAACAATTTACCTGTCAAAACATTTTACTGTTAAACCAGTAAAATGTGGAGAGCACGTATGAGACTGGATTACAAAATGTGAAGGCTTTAGTTAACGATATGGGTATAATTACCAGATTATGGATTTGACTATAAACACTGAAGTAGCCAGATTGCTTCTGAACAATCTATAGAAATTTAACTCAAAGGTGGCCCTAGCTAGGTTCTGGCTTCTATATTGTAAATAAAGAATTTCTGTCAATTCAGGACTTCGCAAGATAATCTTGATTGGATTTTATAATATATTAATTAGGGAATCAGTATTTATTCAATTGGGCTTCCCTGGTGACTCAGCGGTTAAGAATCTGCCTGCCATACAGGAGTTACAGGAGACTCAGATTTGACCCCTGGGTCAGGAATGTCGCCTGGAGGAGGGCATGATGACCCACTCCAGTATTCCTGCCTGGAGAGTCCCAGGGACAAGGGAGCCTGGAGGGCTGCAATTCATAGTGTTGTAAAGAGTCAGACACAACTGAAGCGAGTTAGCATGCATGCACACATATCTATTCAATTACATCCTATTACAGGATGCAGAAGGCATATAGTCTCCATCAAGATGTAAGAAAGGAGCATACCAACATTTTTAAGTCTTAGAGTGGTGGTTAAATGTAATGAACAATAATTCCCAGAAAGGAATGCAAGGTTACTATGAATTGATTGGCCCTTATGCTAAGCAAGACCAGGCTTTAACTGTAACTGATAGCCCAGTAGTCCCTACTTTGCTGTTGTCCTTGCTGGTAACTTGATGTGACTTTTAAATATATGCCATGGACCCTGACATTTCACATTTCTAATTTTTTCTAACCATAAATTCTGAATGTGTGTTCTTTAGAATGAAAACACTCACTAGATAGTTCTTAGTGAGATTTGGAGAATTGCCTCCCTTCCCAGATTGACAGTTGCTACAGTCATAATTGGTTATCAGAGTCCCTTTTTATGATGCCTGGCATAAGGTGATTTTCTATCACCACGAGTATCACTCAGTCTGGTTCACCAGAGGCACAACACACAGCTTCTCCCTGACTTCAAAGAGGAGGTCATTTGAAAGTCCAAGATTCGTCTGCCTCAACCTAAGCCCAAATGATTTATATTCCTAATGTAGTAAACTTTGGATATTCAAAGGAGAATCTTCCATCAATGCACCAAGCAAATAAAGGATGTAGTAAAATCTACAGCCTTTCTCCCACATTTGAGGCCCTTCTTTCACAAGAAATAAGATTAGTTCCTTCTATTTCAAACAGAAACATCTTTGTTACTCATACTAACTAATCATTTCTGGACTTCACTGGTTTTCCAGTGGGTACAGAGTCCACCTGACAGTGCAAGGGACACCAGCTCGATCCCTGACCCCAGAAGATCCCACATGCTGTGGAGCGACTGGACAGGTGTGTCCAATTATGAGTCAGCGCTCTAGAGTGCATGCGCCCAGAGCCAATATTCTGCAACAAGAGAAGCCACTGCAATGGAAGGCCTACACGGGCCAAAGAATAAAGATGGATGAAAATAAATAAATAAATAACCAATAAAAGAGGCCAAAATTTTAAAATAATACTAATAATCATTTCTAAAGTCAGGCAGACAAAATCCTTGTTTAGAAGAAAACTAAAGGTAAGTCCTCCTTAAATAGGGGCCTACACTGTTGCTACATGCACTGTCTATCAGTCTGGAAAAGATTAAGACCAGAGAGGTCCAATTGTGTAAAGTTCCACTCAAGGCAGATTTCTACTTCCTCAAATGCCTATACCACTCTTCCATGGCTGGGAACACTCTTGCCTTGGCAGAAATCTCATGTCTACCAAAATATCTGGCAAAAGGATGGATAAGGCCATCTGTAAAAGAATTGACCTGGTCCTATGTTGGAGTAGGAAGAAATACAGAGGCCTCTATCCCTGTTCATAACTGGAGAAATTGCTTCTCTGTAGACAGCCTCAGGCCTGGAGATGGTCAGAGCAACCAAGCACCTGGAGGCGCAGGAAAGCCAAAACTAACCAAGAGGCAGATATAACACAGAGCTAGGTCTGAAGTTAGCTGAGGCCAAGGTATCTTGGGGATACAGGAGAAGAGTTCTTATATAGAAACATCATAATGGAAAGTCAGGAATAATAACGAAGAAAAGAAAAGAAGAGGCTTAGTAGTAACGGGGTCTCAGAGCTCTTTCCCTCACCTCCACTAGTGTAGCAGAATATTTCTTCAATACAGTGAGGCACAGGATCCAGAGCTCGTAACTGTCTGATGCCTTGTTCTCTAAAATTAGATTAACGGAATGAGACATGTGCCATTCACCATGTAGGATTAGGGATTCTGTCTTCAAGTAAACAAGGCTTGGAAGTTCCAGGCATAATTTTGAATCAAAAATCAATGGCAGGGCTTCCCTGTTGGTCCATTGGGTAAAGAGTCCACATTGCACTGCAAGGGATGCTGGTTCGATCCCTGGCACAGGAAGATCCCACATGCTGTGGAGCAACTGGACTGGTGTGCCCAATTATGAGCCAGTGCTCTGGAGTGTATGCACCTAGAGCCAGTGCTAGGCTGCAGGAGAGGCTGCTGCAATGGGAGGCCCACACAGGCCAAAGAATAAACATGGATGAAAATAAATAAATGAAAGACCAATAAAAGTAGCCAAAAATCAAAAAAAAAGAAAGTCAATGGCAAAGAATGGCCAGTTTCAAAAAGGCTACAAACAATAAATGCTGATGAGGATGTAGAGAAAGGGGACGCTTTTGCAGTACTGGTGGAAGTGCAAGTTGATACAGCCACTGTGGAAAACAGTATGGAGATGGCCTGTCTGTTGCTACATGGGGAAAAGATTAAGACCAGAGAGGTCCATTTTTCCTAAGGCAGATTTCTACTTCCTCAAATGCCTATACCACTCTTCCATGGCTGGGAACACTCTTGCCTTGGCAGAAATCTCATGTCTACCAAAATATCTGGCAAAAGGATGGATAAGGCCATCTGTAAAAGAATTGACCTGGTCCTATGTTGGAGTAGGAAGAAATACAGAGGCCTCTATCCCTGTTCATAACTGGAGAAATTGCTTCTCTGTAGACAGCCTCAGGCCTGGAGATGGTCAGAGCAACCAAGCACCTGGAGCGCAGGAAAGCCAAAACTAACCAAGAGGCAGATATAACACAGAGCTAGGTCTGAAGTTAGCTGAGGCCAAGGTATCTTGGGGATACAGGAGAAGAGTTCTTATATAGAAACATCATAATGGAAAGTCAGGAATAA
Organism: Tragulus kanchil; assembly: GCA_022376925.1. Lineage (NCBI taxonomy): Eukaryota > Metazoa > Chordata > Mammalia > Artiodactyla > Tragulidae > Tragulus > Tragulus kanchil. Next base: position 91,026,589 of record JAIOJX010000006.1, read on the forward strand.
TAACGAAGAAAAGAAAAGAAGAGGCTTAGTAATAACGGGTCTCAGAGCTCTTTCCCTCACCTCCACTAGTGTAGCAGAATATTTCTTCAATACAGTGAGGCACAGGATCCAGAGCTCGTAACTGTCTGATGCCTTGTTCTCTAAAATTAGATTAACGGAATGAGACATGTGCCATTCACCATGTAGGATTAGGGATTCTGTCTTCAAGTAAACAAGGCTTGGAAGTTCCAGGCATAATTTTGAATCAAAAATCAATGGCAGGGCTTCCCTGTTGGTCCATTGGGTAAAGAGTCCACATTGCACTGCAAGGGATGCTGGTTCGATCCCTGGCACAGGAAGATCCCACATGCTGTGGAGCAACTGGACTGGTGTGCCCAATTATGAGCCAGTGCTCTGGAGTGTATGCACCTAGAGCCAGTGCTAGGCTGCAGGAGAGGCTGCTGCAATGGGAGGCCCACACAGGCCAAAGAATAAACATGGATGAAAATAAATAAATGAAAGACCAATAAAAGTAGCCAAAAATCAAAAAAAAAAAAAGAAAGTCAATGGCAAAGAATGGCCAGTTTCAAAAAGGCTACAAACAATAAATGCTGATGAGGATGTAGAGAAAGGGGACGCTTTTGCAGTACTGGTGGAAGTGCAAGTTGATACAGCCACTGTGGAAAACAGTATGGAGATTCGTCAAATAATTAAAAATAGAACTACCACATGGTCCAGCAATCCCACATCTGGATATATATATCTAAAAGAAATGAGGGGCTTCCCTGGTGGTTCAATGGGTAAAGAGCCTGCCTTGCACTACAAGGAGCACCGCTTGGATCCCTAGCACAGGAAGATCCCACATGCAGCGGAGCAACTGGACTGGTGTGTCTGATTAGGAGTCAGCGCTCTGGAGTGCATGTGCCCAGAGCCAGTGTTCTGCTACAGGAGAGGCCACTGCAATGGGATGCCCACACAGGACAAAGAACAAACCTGGATGAAAATAAATAAATGAAAGACCAATAAAAGTGGCTAAAAATCACCAAAAAAAAAAAAAGAAAGAAAGAAATGAAATCACTATTTCAAAGAGATTTCTGCACCCCATATTCACTAGAGCAACCTAAATATCCATTGACAGATGAATGGATAAAGAAGATGTGCATATGTACATAATGGAACAATATTCAGCCATAAAAGAAGAGAAGGAAAAACTGCCATTTGCAACAATATGAACGAATCTTGAGGGCATTTGCTCACTTGCTTCATTTGTGTCCAATTCTTTGTGATGCCATGGACTGTAGCCCACCAGGTTCCTCTGTCCTTGGGATTCTCCAGGTAAGAATACTGGAGTGGGTGCCATTTCCTCCTTCAGGGGATCTTCCTAACCCAGGAATCTAATCCACACCTTTTACATCTCCTGCATTGACAGGTGGGTTCTTTACCACTAGCACCACCTGAGAAGCCCTTGAAGACATTATGCTAAGTGAAATAAATCAGAGAAAGACAAATACTAAATGATCTCACTGTGGAATTAACAAAGAAAAAGCACCAAACCCATAGAAACAGAGAGTATAATGGTGGTTGCCAGATGAGAGAAATAAGCACACGTTGGCCAAAGCTATAAACTTTCAGTTAGAATATGAATAAGTTCTGGGAATCTGATGTATAGTATCATTACTATAGTTAACAATAGTGTATTGTATACTTGAGAGTTGCTAAAAGATTAGATCTTAAGTTTCTCACAATAACCAGAAAGAAAAAGAAAGACAATTTTGTGAAGAGAAAGATGTGCTAACTAACCAGAGTGGTAATCATTTTGCATTGCATACATGTATCAATTGGCTCAGACAGTAAGGAATCTTCCCAAAATGTGGGAGATCTCAGTTTACCCCTGGATTGGGAAGATTTTCTGGAGAAGGGAATGAGTACCCACTCCAGTATTCTTGCCTGGAGAATTCCATGGAAAAAGTAGCCTGGTAAGCCACAGTTCACTATAGTCCATGGAGTCACAAAGTGTCAGATATAACAAAGCAACTGTCACTTTTCAGATTATTCACATGTATCAGATTATAATGTTGCACACCTTGAACTTATACTTTATATTTCAATTTTTTCCCAAAAATTGGAGAAAAAAGAACCAAAGGCTAGAGTAGCATCAGCAAAGCCAAAAATTGAGATAAAACTGAATTATAAAAAAAAAAGATTCAATCAATCCAAAACTGGAGAGGTAGAAAAAGCTAAGAATACATGAGACAAATACAAAGAGCAAGATAACTAACTTTAACTAATCATACTAATAATTATATTAAATACATATCATTGAAAGCCCTTAGGGTAAAGGAAGAGATTTTAAGGTTGAATATCATCAATTATCTCAGCAGAAAATTCTAGAAGGGAGTTTTTTCAACCTTATAAAGGACATCCACAAAAACTTTATTAAACAATGTGATCATTGATGTAGAAAATCTAATCAAGTATATTTAAAAGTTACTAGAACTGATAAGCAAGTTTATCAAATTTACAGGATATAAAACCAATACACAGAAATCAATTTTAGAATGCAAAAGAAATGGTGGTAGTTGAAAGGGGTGAATTGGCAGACTTGGTTAAGAGGCCAGCTGTTTATCTCCTGCATTGACAGGTGGGTTCTTTACCACTAGCACCACCTGAGAAGCCCTTGAAGACATTATGCTAAGTGAAATAAATCAGAGAAAGACAAATACTAAATGATCTCACTGTGGAATTAACAAAGAAAAAGCACCAAACCCATAGAAACAGAGAGTATAATGGTGGTTGCCAGATGAGAGAAATAAGCACACGTTGGCCAAAGCTATAAACTTTCAGTTAGAATATGAATAAGTTCTGGGAATCTGATGTATAGTATCATTACTATAGTTAACAATAGTGTATTGTATACTTGAGAGTTGCTAAAAGATTAGATCTTAAGTTTCTCACAATAACCAGAAAGAAAAAGAAAGACAATTTTGTGAAGAGAAAGATGTGCTAACTAACCAGAGTGGTAATCATTTTGCATTGCATACATGTATCAATTGGCTCAGACAGTAAGGAATCTTCCCAAAATGTGGGAGATCTCAGTTTACCCCTGGATTGGGAAGATTTTCTGGAGAAGGGAATGAGTACCCACTCCAGTATTCTTGCCTGGAGAATTCCATGGAAAAAGTAGCCTGGTAAGCCACAGTTCACTATAGTCCATGGAGTCACAAAGTGTCAGATATAACAAAGCAACTGTCACTTTTCAGATTATTCACATGTATCAGATTATAATGTTGCACACCTTGAACTTATACTTTATATTTCAATTTTTTCCCAAAAATTGGAGAAAAAAGAACCAAAGGCTAGAGTAGCATCAGCAAAGCCAAAAATTGAGATAAAACTGAATTATAAAAAAAAAAGATTCAATCAATCCAAAACTGGAGAGGTAGAAAAAGCTAAGAATACATGAGACAAATACAAAGAGCAAGATAACTAACTTTAACTAATCATACTAATAATTATATTAAATACATATCATTGAAAGCCCTTAGGGTAAAGGAAGAGATTTTAAGGTTGAATATCATCAATTATCTCAGCAGAAAATTCTAGAAGGGAGTTTTTTCAACCTTATAAAGGACATCCACAAAAACTTTATTAAACAATGTGATCATTGATGTAGAAAATCTAATCAAGTATATTTAAAAGTTACTAGAACTGATAAGCAAGTTTATCAAATTTACAGGATATAAAACCAATACACAGAAATCAATTTTAGAATGCAAAAGAAATGGTGGTAGTTGAAAGGGGTGAATTGGCAGACTTGGTTAAGAGGCCAGCTGTTTCCAAGGAGGAGGAGGAAGGTGGGGAATAAATATTTTCTAGCCTAAAATGTTTGCCATGATAAAGATTTACTCTAAAACTCACTTTATTATCTTATACAGGCAAACCATTTTGCATCTGAATGTCTCAACTAGTCTAGATGGCCAGAGACCATCCTCTGACTCATTTTATGTTAATGTTGTGGGTGTGGACCTATGAAGGCCATTAGAGTCTTAAGATATTCTTTTGATCTATTGTTAATAATCAACTGGAAAGTACAAAAATATCTTTCTTGAACTGGCTGCTGGGGGTATTCTTTCATTCCCCCTTCCAGTGTCCATGCTGGAAGCTTTCTTTATCCCTTTTTTCTTTAATAAACTTTTACTGTATGAAGTCCTGAGTGACCAAAGCCAAGTCTTTTTGATCCCAATGTGAATTCTTCTTTGGAGATCAAGAATCTGACACTGTTCACAGTAAGCTATCTACCACCATCTATCATAGATGCAGCCATGAAACACTCAGCAAGAAAGAGTAAGAAACTATTGATAGACACAGCATTTTATATGAGTGAAAAACAACCCCAAAACATCAAGAGCAAGATAACTAACTTTAACTAATCATACTAATAATTATATTAAATACATATCATTGAAAGCCCTTAGGGTAAAGGAAGAGATTTTAAGGTTGAATATCATCAATTATCTCAGCAGAAAATTCTAGAAGGGAGTTTTTTCAACCTTATAAAGGACATCCACAAAAACTTTATTAAACAATGTGATCATTGATGTAGAAAATCTAATCAAGTATATTTAAAAGTTACTAGAACTGATAAGCAAGTTTATCAAATTTACAGGATATAAAACCAATACACAGAAATCAATTTTAGAATGCAAAAGAAATGGTGGTAGTTGAAAGGGGTGAATTGGCAGACTTGGTTAAGAGGCCAGCTGTTTCCAAGGAGGAGGAGGAAGGTGGGGAATAAATATTTTCTAGCCTAAAATGTTTGCCATGATAAAGATTTACTCTAAAACTCACTTTATTATCTTATACAGGCAAACCATTTTGCATCTGAATGTCTCAACTAGTCTAGATGGCCAGAGACCATCCTCTGACTCATTTTATGTTAATGTTGTGGGTGTGGACCTATGAAGGCCATTAGAGTCTTAAGATATTCTTTTGATCTATTGTTAATAATCAACTGGAAAGTACAAAAATATCTTTCTTGAACTGGCTGCTGGGGGTATTCTTTCATTCCCCCTTCCAGTGTCCATGCTGGAAGCTTTCTTTATCCCTTTTTTCTTTAATAAACTTTTACTGTATGAAGTCCTGAGTGACCAAAGCCAAGTCTTTTTGATCCCAATGTGAATTCTTCTTTGGAGATCAAGAATCTGACACTGTTCACAGTAAGCTATCTACCACCATCTATCATAGATGCAGCCATGAAACACTCAGCAAGAAAGAGTAAGAAACTATTGATAGACACAGCATTTTATATGAGTGAAAAAAACAACCCCAAAACATCAAAAGTATACACTATCTGACTTTATTTACACAACATTCTTTAAATAACATAATTAAAAATATGGAGAGAAGATGTGGTTGAGAAGAGAGAGAGAGGGAAAGCCTGCTGCAAGGAGCATAATGAGGAAACCAACGGCCTCCTCTGCCTATACTTTCAGGATCTCTTGGTGTTTGACTTGAGGCCACGCTCTTCCTGGGCAGTTCTAGCCAGTGATTGATCATGACAGGGAAGGGGGATGCAGTGGAAATCATAAAGCCTGGCTATTTCTGCCCAACACTGGATACTCTAGTGGAGAATCTTTGCTCTTTAGCTTCTTGATACCCAGCCAAAACTTTCTCAAATCTGAGGAATCTGAGCCACAACCTGGGGTTCATATCTAATCTTTCTCTTTCATGGATGTCAGAACCAAATTACATTCTTATTCATTTCTATTCCAGCCCCTCCTCCATTTCCCTTACTTTTCACAAGTATTGCCCCAAGTTAATTTTTTATGGAGGACCATTTCAGAGATGACAAGTGAGAACTACTGCTTTTCAAATGCCAAAGAAAGATTTTGTTCAATACTTACCCAGGTCCCTGTGAGAGTGTTGACTTATTTGCTGAATAAGAAAAGTGTCCAGATATGATGGCTTGTCTACATGCCCAATTTGTCACACTGTATCATGTTCCCTAATACCTGTAGATCATACTTTTGTGGATGAAGAGCAAATATCAAGATAAAAAATGCAAGGCAAACAAACCAGTGTTGACTAAAAAGATGAACAACTTGAGAGTTGTGGGTTAAGTTTTATGTGGGGCATAATTAGGACTGCAGCCTGGGAGACAGCACCCCAGATAGCTCTGAGAAACTGCTCCAAAGAGGCAGCAGGAGGAGGGTGAATATTTAAGAATTTTGGCAAGGGGGGAGTTTAATATCATTAAACAATCATTTTACAAAGGGTCCCCAGTCATGAGGATCTGATGTCACCGTGAAGAAATTTAGTGCTTTTCTAAATATGAGGAGATACAAGGATTGAGATAATAAAAACTGTTCCTAAAAGCATCCACCTATCTAAATACCTGCCCCACCAGATTCCCTGGAGCACAGAGTGCCTCTACCCAACCCTGATCTCCATCAGCCAGTATTGAAGGTCAGCAGGTCTCAACAGCATAGGGTCTGGTCTCTGCAGAGGCAGACAGCAAATGTCCTTGTTGTCCAGACACTGGCAATGTAATTGGTAATTGCCAGTTTGTAGTTGGCACCAGTGTCAATTGAAGTGACTTGGTAGGCTTATATACATACAACTAATAGCTCATTGTCTGCTTAAAGCATCTAAGTAAGATCTTGACATGATCAAACTATATTTTGACTCATTGCTACCTTTGTGGCATTATTCTGTAGAACTCAACAGTTTTGAAGTCTAACCTATATATTCAAAAATACCCAAGTACTCAATGGCAATGACACACTAGGTGAATAATCCACCACTGGCCAAAATACTGTATAAGAGCCCTGGACGAAAATGTCTAGAAGTCCTAGAACAAGCCAAATTTGTCTTTAAAGGAGAGAAACAGCCTGAGGGAAAACTTATTGGCCCTTGTTTTCTACTTAGCCGAGATGTTTCAGGAGAAAGGAAGAGTAAAAAGAGCCTGAATAGGGCTTCCCAGGTGGTCCAGCGGGTAAGGACACCGCCTTGCAGTGCAAGGGGCTTCAGTTTGATCCCTGGCCTGGGAAGATTCCACGTGCAGCAGAGTGGCTGGACCCATGTGTCCAATTACCGAGCCGGAACTCCGCAGCGCATGTTCGCAGAGCCAGTGCTCTGCGACAACAGAGGCCACTGTGATGGGAGGCCCACATGGGCCAAAGAACAAAGATGGATGAAAATAGATAAATGAAAGACCAATAGAAGTGGCCTGCCAGCCCCCCTCCCTCCCCAACCCGACCCCTCAAAAATAAAAATAAAAAATAAAATAAAATTTAAAAAGAGCCTGAATAGACAGTACAGCTTTTCAGACATGAATACAAGACTTATCAGATAGTTAGATAGAACCCTAGAGATCACACTTATCTGATAGAAGCATAAGCATATTCATCCAAATAGAAGAAGAAATGGGGCCATTTGTTGAAAACAATTAGAGACAATTGTTAAACATTGCAGCTGTTTGAAGCAACAGATAAGAGTTGGGGAAAATAACAGATTAATCAAAAGGGTTCCCCTGATGGCTTAAAGGGGAAAGAATCTGCCTGCAATACAGGAGACCTGAGGTCGATCCCTGAGCTGGGAAGAGGAAGATCCCCTGGAGAAGGGGACACACTCCAGTACTCTTGCCTGGAGAATTAATCAGAGAACTTAAAAAGGAAAAGCTGCAAGTATAAATCTATAAACGCTTTAAAAATTTGTATATCCCTGAGATCATACATATCTCTAAACAACAAAACTCTGTAAAAGTAAAAAATAAAATAAAATAAAAAAGTTGTATACCCTTTAGTATAAAGCATGAGAAACTTCTTACTTAGATTTATGTAGATTTTTGAGAGTTTAGAAGGCCATTTGCATGTATAGAACTGTGTGCAGTCACAAGGCTATGTGCATGCTCAGAAAGACCTAAGAAGGACCTAAGCTCTTTCCTTTGGCTAACCTTAATATGCTGCACAAAGAAAGAGTAAAGATAAAGTTAGTATTGTCATGTACAGAGGCATTTAGTAGAGATTGGGGCCCTTATTGATTCCAGACACTTAGGCCAATTTGTGTCCAATTATTATTTTTCCAATTGAACACATGCATTTTATTAAGCTGTGCTTTCGCCAGATATTTTTTTGAGGGGGGGGGGGCTGGGGCGAGCCTTATTCATCTACTTGTTCTTTTTTTTCCTCCTAAATGTTGCCTAGGAGCTTTTTGTTGTTGTTGTTGTTGTTGTTAATTTTATTTTTTACAGAGTTTTGTTTACTGCCACACATCAACCCAAATCCTCCATAGGTATACACATGTCCAACCTCCCCCCAGAACCTCTCCCCATCCCCCTCCCCATCGCACTCTCCAGGTCGCTGCAGGGACCCTGTTTGAGATCCCCTAGTCCCACAGCATATTCCCCTCCCTTACACCAATGTCCCTAAGACTGTTCTCCATGTTCACCTTTCCACTGCTGCTCTGCATATTCATTTATCAGCAACATGTCTCTAGATTCCATATATATGTGTCCATATACAATATTTATCTTTCTCTCTCTGACATACTTCACCCTGTATAATAGGTTGGTTCTAGATTCATCCACCTCATCAGAACTGACTCAAATGCAATTCTTTTTATGACTGAGTAGTATTCCATTGTATGTATGTATCACAGCTTATTTATCCACTCTTCTGTCCATGTTGCTTCCATGATCTAGCTATTGTAAATAGTGCTGCAATAAACAATGGGGTGCGTGTGTCTCTTTCAATTTTGATTTCATCAGGGTATATGCCAAGTAGTGGGATTGCTGGGTCATATGGTGGTTCTATTCCTAGTTTTTTGAAGAATCTCCATACTATCTTTCTTCGTGGCTGTAACAGTTTACATTTCCACCAACAGGGCAAGAGGGTTCCCTTTTATCCACACCCTTTCCAGTATTTATCGTTTGCAGAAGTTATATCCAATTATTAATTGACAACTAAGTTGATCAAGTAGACACTTCAGTGGCATATACAAAAAAGAAAAAGAACCTTATAAATTCATTCTGAAAGCTCACTAAACAAAATTACAAATAGAAATAAAAGTGTAGAAACAACAATCTCTGAAAACAGAAGAAAAATCTGAATTCCAGAGTTACCATGTTATATTATTTTAAATGTCCAATTTTCAACAAAATATTATAAAATATGCAAAGGAACTACAACAATAAAAAGTATGACCAGCACAAAAGACAAAAACAGAACAAAACCAATAAATGAAACCACCATTCAACAGAAGCAGTTTTTGAGGAAACCCAGATATTGGACTTAATAGATAAAAACTTTAAATTTAAGGGAGGGTAAAAACATATTTAAAGATTCACAGGAAAGCATAAGAATGATGTCTCATTGAATAGAAATTATCAGTTAAAATAGAAACTATTTTAAAGAACAAATTATTTCTGGAACTAAAGAATATAGTAACTAGACTAAAAAACTCACTTGAGGAGCTCAACAGCAGACTTGAGCAGGCAGAAAAAAGAACTAGGAAACTTGAATATAAGTCAGTTGAAGTTACCTTGTCTGAGACAGATAAATAAAAGAGAATAATGAATGCAGTGCCTTCCCTGATGGGTCAGTGGTTAAGAATCTGCCTTCTAATGCAGGGAATGTGAGTTCAATCCCTGGTCAAGAAATTAAGACTGCACATGCCACAGGGCAACTAAGCCACAACTTGCCATGCCACAACTACTGAACCCACATGCCACAACTAGAGAGCCCATGCATGGCTATGAAGAGCAACAAGAGATCCGTATGCCACAGCTGAGACCTGACACACAGAAATAAATAAATAGTTTTTTAAAAAATGAATGAAGACTCAGAGTCCTATGGGACACTATCAACTGAATCAACATATTGCACAGTGACAATCCAAGGAGGCAATGAGTGGAGAGAAAAAATGTCAGGGTATATGCCAAGTAGTGGGATTGCTGGGTCATATGGTGGTTCTATTCCTAGTTTTTTGAAGAATCTCCATACTATCTTTCTTCGTGGCTGTAACAGTTTACATTTCCACCAACAGGGCAAGAGGGTTCCCTTTTATCCACACCCTTTCCAGTATTTATCGTTTGCAGAAGTTATATCCAATTATTAATTGACAACTAAGTTGATCAAGTAGACACTTCAGTGGCATATACAAAAAAGAAAAAGAACCTTATAAATTCATTCTGAAAGCTCACTAAACAAAATTACAAATGGAAATAAAAGTGTAGAAACAACAATCTCTGAAAACAGAAGAAAAATCTGAATTCCAGAGTTACCATGTTATATTATTTTAAATGTCCAATTTTCAACAAAATATTATAAAATATGCAAAGGAACTACAACAATAAAAAGTATGACCAGCACAAAAGACAAAAACAGAACAAAACCAATAAATGAAACCACCATTCAACAGAAGCAGTTTTTGAGGAAACCCAGATATTGGACTTAATAGATAAAAACTTTAAATTTAAGGGAGGGTAAAAACATATTTAAAGATTCACAGGAAAGCATAAGAATGATGTCTCATTGAATAGAAATTATCAGTTAAAATAGAAACTATTTTAAAGAACAAATTATTTCTGGAACTAAAGAATATAGTAACTAGACTAAAAAACTCACTTGAGGAGCTCAACAGCAGACTTGAGCAGGCAGAAAAAAGAACTAGGAAACTTGAATATAAGTCAGTTGAAGTTACCTTGTCTGAGACAGATAAATAAAAGAGAATAATGAATGCAGTGCCTTCCCTGATGGGTCAGTGGTTAAGAATCTGCCTTCTAATGCAGGGAATGTGAGTTCAATCCCTGGTCAAGAAATTAAGACTGCACATGCCACAGGGCAACTAAGCCACAACTTGCCATGCCACAACTACTGAACCCACATGCCACAACTAGAGAGCCCATGCATGGCTATGAAGAGCAACAAGAGATCCGTATGCCACAGCTGAGACCTGACACACAGAAATAAATAAATAGTTTTTTAAAAAATGAATGAAGACTCAGAGTCCTATGGGACACTATCAACTGAATCAACATATTGCACAGTGACAATCCAAGGAGGCAATGAGTGAGAGAAGGAAGCACTAAAAAATTCAAAGAAATAATAGCCATAAATTTTGCAAATTTGACAAAAATCATTCATCTATATATTCAAAAATCTTCTGTTGTTTTTCAGTCACTAAGTCGTGACTGCCTCTTTGTGACCCAATGGACTACAGAAGACTCCCCTGTCTCCCAGACTTGGCTCAGATTTATGTCTACTGAGTCAAGGATGCTATCTAACCATCTGATCATTTTTTTCTTCTCCTTTTGCCCTCAATCTTTCCCAGCATCAGAGTCTTTTCCAATGAGTCAACTCTTAACATCAGGTGGCCAAAGTATTGGAGCTTCAGCTTCAACATCAGTCCTTCCAATGAATATTCAGAGTTCATTTATTTTAGGATTGGTTGGTTTGATTTTAAAGAAACTCTAAATAGGATATACTCAGAGATCAGATAAAAATGTTCTAACATTGATTGTGGTGATAGTTGTACTGAACATACTACATGCAATTGAATTGTACTCCCTAAACTGTGAATTTGAGTGGTATGTGAATTGTCTCAATAAAGCTGTTTTTTAAAAGAGAAGAAAATGAAATACTGTTACTTGTCGTGACATAGATGAAAACTGAAAACATTATGCTAAGTGAAAGAAGTCAGTTACAAAAAAATCATGTATTGTCACATTTATACGAAGTGTTCATAAGAAGAATTCCACTGAAAGAGAAAATAGATTTCTGGTTTTGGAGGGACTTGGGGAGAAGGCAAATAGTGACTGACTACTAATGGATGTAGGATTTCTTTGAGGAATGATGAATATTTTCAATTACATGGTGGACATACTTTCACGATCTTGTGAATATACTAAAATTACTTTTAAGGGATGACATTTAATTCTTAAAAAAGCAACTCCGTCTTCCCCCAGATTTTTTATAGATGGAAGGAGATAAAATTATGATTAACTTTATACATGATTGTGCTGGAAATTTGGTAAACTTGGTTTTTAAAAGATGCCTAAAACAATGTCTATTTAAAATGATGTTCATCGGGAAACAGGTACTATTTTGGAAAAATTTTTTTCTTTGTTTTCTGTTCCTTGCTCAAATATCAAGGAAAAGAGTATTATGCAACATTTAATTTAAAAGTCATGACCAGTAGTCAGAGCATAGATTATATAGGGCAGTTATATTACAGCAGGACCAGGACAACTCTGTGCTTATCTCTGGGAATGCCTGGGATTCTAGCACTGACTCTTAGCCGAGATAAGGTCAGTGAGCTAATGATTTCTGATGTGGTGTTTAAAGTCTGAACTCTTCTGTGTCAGCCAGGACCAGTTTTTTTTTTTTTAATTGGTTGTTTATACCCAGTGTAACCAGTTGGACAGCCTGACTTGGCTATGTGACCAAGAAAGTCATAAAAGATGAAGATGGAAACTTAAATTCCTCTCCCAAAAGAAAAATCTATCATCGCAGAATTCTTGGTAATTCAATCTGGAGACAAAATACATCCTTGTGCAAATAAGAATACTGGGGAGCTGCACTGGGATGTTTTTTGGGCTCCGAATGCTTGTTTGCACCCTCTTTCTCCTTCTGTACTATATCCTTTGCCTTTACAGATCATGATTTGTGATGACTTGTAAGTCTTTCAAGTATCCAACCTAATGTGCTTTTTATACTAGCAATGCATTCTTTATGCCATACCTTTATTTTACAAAAAGTGATAGAGGACAAGCCTCAGAAATTCTATTCCATAGAATGATTCATGTTGATGTATGGCATAAATCATCACAATATTGTAAAGTGATTATCCTCCAATTAAAATAAATTAATTTAATAAAAGGAAAAAAAAGAAATTCTATTCCAGTAAGGCTCTCCAACTGAACAAATAAGCAGAGAGCAGTCCCACCCTTGGGGTTGTGCCAATATGTTCAGAACTTGGTCATAAAAAAGAGATTCCAACCAAAAAAAAGAGAGAGAGAGAGAGAGATTCCAAAGAGAATGCAGCTCTTTCCAAATCTGAAAACTCAAATCTGGTTACCCAGTTCAAACCACCAAAATTTCTGCATTTGATAGACATGGGTATAAGAGTTATATTTATGAAAGAGAAACTTATGCTGCTGAAGAACTTTCTCGGGGAGTCCAAGAACTAAGAGTCAGGCAACCAATCCCTGAATCTAAGAATCTATTTTTAAGTACCAACACACCTCACATTATCTAGCATCTAGAACACAAAGGGGAAATGTTATGTCTGACTCTATGCGACCCAATGGACTGTAGCCTGCCCTTCAGGATCCTCTGTCCATGGATTATCCACACAAGAATAGTAGAATGGGTTGCCATTCCCTTCTCTGGGGGATCTTCCTGACCCAGGAATCAAACCCAGGTGTCCCATATTGGATGAAGATTCTTTACCATCTAAGCCACCAGAAAAGCCCCATCTTCTAGAATATAAATCTCAATGAAAGATTCTCATAATCTTCCAAGGCACTTCATCAAACTTATCACAAATATCCTCTGATTATATCTGAGTTGGAAAATGGTTAGGGCTAAAATTTACCTGAGAAATCCTGGAGCACAAGCATTCAGTTCAGGAGGAAAAGATTCCCCACAAATCCCCACACACAATTCACAGTTAAGCCCCCTAGACCAGGAGTCCCCAACCTCCAAAATCTGATGTCTGCTGATCTGAGGTGGAGCTGATGTAATAATAATAGAAATAAAGTACACAATAAATGTAATGCTCTTGAATCACTCCAAAACCACCCCTCCAGTCCAGTCCATGGGAAAATTGTCTTCTATGAAGCCAGTTCATGGTGTCAAAAAGGTTGGGCATTACTGCATCCACCATAGTCTTCCTTACATATAATCATATCTCTCTGGCTCAGGTGTTCAAATTTCTCTAAATTCCACCACTTAGAAAGTATCAAGACACATGGTGCCATATACTCACATCTTTGAAGTAAACTTTAGATGCTTCCCTCTGCTTTTCCTGAGTTCATTGTCCAGAAAATATCCAGGTAGCGGCCTGCCTCCAATTACCTGACCACTCAATCTAATGACCAGACCCACCCATTTTGGTTGCTATTTAATCACCCACATTCATTCTCTCATGATGACCTGCCATCTTTTTCACCCAAAGTGTAACCAGCAGATATCCTGGCTTGCTGCCATCCCAGAGGATTTCAACAATATGCATGTTCAAAAGAGACTGGCTTGCATTTGTCATTTACTCTCATGGATATAGGGCTTCCCAGTTGGCTCAGTGGTAAAGAATTCCCCTGCCAATGCAAGAGACATGGGTTTGATTCCTGGGTCAGGAAGATGCCCTAAAGAAGGAAATGGTAACCCACTCCAGTAGTCTTGCCTGGGAAATCCAATGGACAGAGGAGCCTCGAGGAATATAGTCCATGGAGTATTGAAAGAGTCAGACATGACTTAGTGACTGAAAACAACTAATGGCTATATCCTAGATTTCACCATCTGGAACCATATGGCTCTAAGATTCAGGTATTTAGACAGAACTCTGGCCCCAGTCACCTGTTTGTCTCACTTGATTAGTTGATAGAAGGGAGTCCCATGACTGTAAGAAAGGAAAGGGTTTTCCCAGAACCCATGACTTTGACTGAATACTCTAAAGTTTCCCTTTCCAAGGCAATCAAACTTATCACAAATATCCTCTGATTATATCTGAGTTGGAAAATGGTTAGGGCTAAAATTTACCTGAGAAATCCTGGAGCACAAGCATTCAGTTCAGGAGGAAAAGATTCCCCACAAATCCCCACACACAATTCACAGTTAAGCCCCCTAGACCAGGAGTCCCCAACCTCCAAAATCTGATGTCTGCTGATCTGAGGTGGAGCTGATGTAATAATAATAGAAATAAAGTACACAATAAATGTAATGCTCTTGAATCACTCCAAAACCACCCCTCCAGTCCAGTCCATGGGAAAATTGTCTTCTATGAAGCCAGTTCATGGTGTCAAAAAGGTTGGGCATTACTGCATCCACCATAGTCTTCCTTACATATAATCATATCTCTCTGGCTCAGGTGTTCAAATTTCTCTAAATTCCACCACTTAGAAAGTATCAAGACACATGGTGCCATATACTCACATCTTTGAAGTAAACTTTAGATGCTTCCCTCTGCTTTTCCTGAGTTCATTGTCAAGAAAATATCCAGGGAGAGGTCTGACTCCAATTACCTGACCAGTGAATCTAATGACCAGACCCACCCATTTTGGTTGCTATTTAATCACCCACATTCATTCTCTCATGATGACCTGCCATCTTTTTCACCCAAAGTGTAACCAGCAGATATCCTGGCTTGCTGCCATCCCAGAGGATTTCAACAATATGCATGTTCAAAAGAGACTGGCTTGCATTTGTCATTTACTCTCATGGATATAGGGCTTCCCAGTTGGCTCAGTGGTAAAGAATTCCCCTGCCAATGCAAGAGACATGGGTTTGATTCCTGGGTCAGGAAGATGCCCTAAAGAAGGAAATGGTAACCCACTCCAGTAGTCTTGCCTGGGAAATCCAATGGACAGAGGAGCCTCGAGGAATATAGTCCATGGAGTATTGAAAGAGTCAGACATGACTTAGTGACTGAAAACAACTAATGGCTATATCCTAGATTTCACCATCTGGAACCATATGGCTCTAAGATTCAGGTATTTAGACAGAACTCTGGCCCCAGTCACCTGTTTGTCTCACTTGATTAGGTGATAGAAGGGAGTCCCATGACTGTAAGAGTCCTAACACAGGAATTCCTTCCAGGGAATTTCAAGGCTAGTGCAAATTCCTCTGGACCGTGAATTCATTTTTCCTCTTTGAGATACCTCTGAATACTTCTTTGAAAGCTGACAGTTACAGAGAAGGAAATGGGTTGTTTTTCTTTTGTTGATGTTTGGATTTGAAGTAATCTAGTTAACCTTTCCTTCAGGATCACCTGTTTCCTAGGGAGAGAGTGAGCACTGAGGAAAAATTTCCCAAAGACTCTCATAGGAGAAGTCCCTAATCTTAGTTCCAGTTCCAAGGAGAATGATTCTATCTTACCAAGGCAAATGGAAGAACAGTGCATCACCGGCTAAGCATCTAAGAGGGACAATGTGCAGCCTAAGCCATGAGGTGTCATCTGGCTGTTCACATAATCTTCTGCCTCTGTCTTCAGAGCACTTGGAAATCCCCATGGAATACAAACACCTAGCAGGGAATTGATTGAACTGAAACCATTTGATCTGAGACAAGACAATGGTTCATATATACAACAGTTGCACTACAAAGAAATGCATATCTTTATATTCAGACTCACTTAGAATTAATAGTTAAATTTAGACACCACTGTCCAGATGATAGACTTATAAGATTATCAGTGATTTTGACATTTTTGATTGATGATGCTAAGTCTGTTTACTTTTTGCAGATCTGGCAAGTTTCAGGTGTCTTATCTGAGATATTTATGGAGTTTAACCACCCCCAAAATATATTTTTGTAACAAAACACTCCAAGTATAAGACTACAGTAGGGGCTTCCCTGGTGGTCCAGTGGGTAAGGACACTGCCTTGCAGTGTAAGGGGCGCCAGTTCGATCCCTGGCCTGGGAAGATCCTACGTGCCGCGGAGCGGCTGGACCAATGTGTCCAATTACCAAGCCGGAACTCTGGAGCGCATGCACCCAGAGCTGGTGCTCTGCGACAACAGAGGCCGCCGAGATGGGAGGCCCACATGGGCCAAGGAACGAAGATGAATGAAAATGGACAAATGAAAGACCAATAGAAGTGGCCCGCCTGCCCCCCTCCCTCCCCACTCCAAATAAATAAATCAAAGGAAAAAAAAAAAGACTACAGTATTGTTAAGATGTGAATTGTGTTTTAAACATGTTTCTAAGAAACCTGTGTAACTTATAAGAAATCAAAATTCTTCTTAAACCATTTGTTTCAGTTTCAAAAGACCAGCCTTGCTGAAATACAAAATGTTTCGGGCATTAGTGGAAAATGAAATACCTCGTCTTACTCCCAGCTGTTTAATGCATTAAATTCTTAAGTGCCACGTAACAAGTATTTGATTTCTTAAACTCTGTTTTTATAGAAAACAAAAAGCATGACTATATTAAATGCATAATACTAGAAACCATGAAATGAAAATAGCCTTTTATATGCTTCAATATTACCAATTCTTCTCATTTCTATTTCTCAACATTTCGAGTTACACTTGTTTATTTGAACTGAAAGCACAAGTCCTGTGAAACTCTTACGTCATTTCTTGGATTGTAAGCAACCACTGTGAGCCTGACGGCAAGCCTGGTTGGGGCAGATTTCAAGAGAAAATATAGTTTTGTTTTCTCCTACCTACCTTCATATCTCCTGTTACAACAACAAGTGGCTTTCAAAGTCTTTCTTGAAAAAAATGCATATCTTTATATTCAGACTCACTTAGAATTAATAGTTAAATTTAGACACCACTGTCCAGATGATAGACTTATAAGATTATCAGTGATTTTGACATTTTTGATTGATGATGCTAAGTCTGTTTACTTTTTGCAGATCTGGCAAGTTTCAGGTGTCTTATCTGAGATATTTATGGAGTTTAACCACCCCCAAAATATATTTTTGTAACAAAACACTCCAAGTATAAGACTACAGTAGGGGCTTCCCTGGTGGTCCAGTGGGTAAGGACACTGCCTTGCAGTGTAAGGGGCGCCAGTTCGATCCCTGGCCTGGGAAGATCCTACGTGCATGGAGCGGCTGGACCAATGTGTCCAATTACCAAGCCGGAACTCTGGAGCGCATGCACCCAGAGCTGGTGCTCTGCGACAACAGAGGCCGCCGAGATGGGAGGCCCACATGGGCCAAGGAACGAAGATGAATGAAAATGGACAAATGAAAGACCAATAGAAGTGGCCCGCCTGCCCCCCTCCCTCCCCACTCCAAATAAATAAATCAAAGGAAAAAAAAAAAGACTACAGTATTGTTAAGATGTGAATTGTGTTTTAAACATGTTTCTAAGAAACCTGTGTAACTTATAAGAAATCAAAATTCTTCTTAAACCATTTGTTTCAGTTTCAAAAGACCAGCCTTGCTGAAATACAAAATGTTTCGGGCATTAGTGGAAAATGAAATACCTCGTCTTACTCCCAGCTGTTTAATGCATTAAATTCTTAAGTGCCACGTAACAAGTATTTGATTTCTTAAACTCTGTTTTTATAGAAAACAAAAAGCATGACTATATTAAATGCATAATACTAGAAACCATGAAATGAAAATAGCCTTTTATATGCTTCAATATTACCAATTCTTCTCATTTCTATTTCTCAACATTTCGAGTTACACTTGTTTATTTGAACTGAAAGCACAAGTCCTGTGAAACTCTTACGTCATTTCTTGGATTGTAAGCAACCACTGTGAGCCTGACGGCAAGCCTGGTTGGGGCAGATTTCAAGAGAAAATATAGTTTTGTTTTCTCCTACCTACCTTCATATCTCCTGTTACAACAACAAGTGGCTTTCAAAGTCTTTCTTGATAAATCACTGAAAATCTGTTTCTGACAAGCATAATGATTGATTTGTCCTTATTTATAAGAATAATCACTGCACAGTAGTGTAATACAGATGACAAATACATTGAGGGCAGAGCCAGACAAATGTAAGCCTCCATATGTTACTACATCCAGCTGTATTGTCATGTAGAAGGGATTCACAAAACCTGTGTTCAGTGAGGAGTAGCCAGGAAGATGGAGTAGAAAGATCCCAAGTTCACTTCTTCCTGCACACACATCAAAATTACAACTATTTAAGAACAACTATTGATAAGAAAGACTGGAAGACTAGCAGAAAAATCTTCTATACACAAAGATATAAAGAAGGAAAGCCTAAATGTGTAAGAGAGGTAGAGATACAGAACAGTCTAGACTTATACCTCCAGGTGGGCAATCTACAAGCTGGAGAATAATTACAATTGCAGAAGTTCTCCTCAAGGAATAAGGGGTCTGAGTCCCATACTGGGCTCCCTAACCTGAAGCTGTTGCACTGGGAAGATAAACCCTCTGAATATTTGGATTTGAGGACCAGTAGAGTTTACTTCAGGAATAAACCCTGAGTGCTGTGGGAAAACAGAGACTCCAGTTTTAAAGAGTGCACACAAAATCTCACATGCTTTGGAACCCAGAGCAGAAGAAGAAATTTAAAAGGAGTCTGTCTAATCATAATACTTTAGTGGAAAATGAAATACCTCGTCTTACTCCCAGCTGTTTAATGCATTAAATTCTTAAGTGCCACGTAACAAGTATTTGATTTCTTAAACTCTGTTTTTATAGAAAACAAAAAGCATGACTATATTAAATGCATAATACTAGAAACCATGAAATGAAAATAGCCTTTTATATGCTTCAATATTACCAATTCTTCTCATTTCTATTTCTCAACATTTCGAGTTACACTTGTTTATTTGAACTGAAAGCACAAGTCCTGTGAAACTCTTACGTCATTTCTTGGATTGTAAGCAACCACTGTGAGCCTGACGGCAAGCCTGGTTGGGGCAGATTTCAAGAGAAAATATAGTTTTGTTTTCTCCTACCTACCTTCATATCTCCTGTTACAACAACAAGTGGCTTTCAAAGTCTTTCTTGATAAATCACTGAAAATCTGTTTCTGACAAGCATAATGATTGATTTGTCCTTATTTATAAGAATAATCACTGCACAGTAGTGTAATACAGATGACAAATACATTGAGGGCAGAGCCAGACAAATGTAAGCCTCCATATGTTACTACATCCAGCTGTATTGTCATGTAGAAGGGATTCACAAAACCTGTGTTCAGTGAGGAGTAGCCAGGAAGATGGAGTAGAAAGATCCCAAGTTCACTTCTTCCTGCACACACATCAAAATTACAACTATTTAAGAACAACTATTGATAAGAAAGACTGGAAGACTAGCAGAAAAATCTTCTATACACAAAGATATAAAGAAGGAAAGCCTAAATGTGTAAGAGAGGTAGAGATACAGAACAGTCTAGACTTATACCTCCAGGTGGGCAATCTACAAGCTGGAGAATAATTACAATTGCAGAAGTTCTCCTCAAGGAATAAGGGGTCTGAGTCCCATACTGGGCTCCCTAACCTGAAGCTGTTGCACTGGGAAGATAAACCCTCTGAATATTTGGATTTGAGGACCAGTAGAGTTTACTTCAGGAATAAACCCTGAGTGCTGTGGGAAAACAGAGACTCCAGTTTTAAAGAGTGCACACAAAATCTCACATGCTTTGGAACCCAGAGCAGAAGAAGAAATTTAAAAGGAGTCTGTCTCAAACCTGTCTGCTGTTCTTGGAGTCTCTTTGTGAAAGATTAGAAAAAAACTGGGGCCTTACCCTGGGGCCATAAATGCTGGGGCACTTATTTGTGGGAGCTTGTTCTACCACAAGGATGCTGATGTTGACAAGTGCCATTTTAGAATCTTTCCTTTAACTTCTTAGCATCAGGACTTAGCCCCAATCAATAAGCTTATCAGCATCAGTACTGGGATACCTCAGACCAAGAAACTAACCATATGAGGACTCTATCCAGCAACAGATCAGCTGCCTTAAGATCCCCTAAGTCCACAGCAGCCCAAGGGTTCAACCCTGCCCTTCAGAGGCCCAAAATCCAGCCCTGCACACCAGGACACCAATACTAGGCCCAGGACCTCCAGGGCCCTACAACCAGATACTCTGGGATCCAGATATATTCACTAGCCTTGAGACCAGCTTTATTCATAAGTGGGCATGCACCAGCCTCAAGACACACTGGGCCCCAGACCCACCTATCAAAAGGCTAACAGACTAAAGGTGGAACCCCCAGGACACTACAACCGGAGAACTTAGAATTTTCCAACAAAGAGTTGGAATATATAAATAAGAAACAAAAAGAGATGAAGAATACAATCACTGAAATAAAAAATACACTAGAGATAATCAATAGTAGATTAGATAATACAGAGGAATAGATCAACATGCTGGAAGACAGAGTAGTAGAAATTATTAAAGCTGAATAGAAAAAAAGAATGAAAAGAAGTGAGGACAGTTTAAGAGACTTCTGGTACAACGTCAGCATAATAACAATCACATTATAGAGGTCTAAGAAAACAGAGCAAAATAAAATGGGGATAAGAACATATCTGAAGACACAGTAGCTTAAAATTTCCCTAACCTGGAAAAAGGAATAAACATCTAGCATAAGGAAGCACAGAGAGTACCAAGCAGAATCAACACAAAGAAGATTACACCAAGCCATGCTATAAGTAAAATGGCAAAAAATAACAAATAAAGCTAAAGAGAGAATATTAAAACCAGCAAGGGAAAACAAACTAGTTGCATACCAACTAGTATGCAGAAAACTCCCATAAAACAGCTGATTTTTTTAGCAGAAACTACAGTCTAGAGGCAAGTGGCATATATGTTTAAAGTGATGAAAGGGAAAAACCTTGGAAAAAACAAGAATATTCTATCTGGCAAGGCTATCATTCAAATTTGAAGAAGAGCTCAAAAGTTTTATAGATGAGCAAATGCTAGAAGAATTCAGCACCACCAAACCATCTTTATAAGATATGTTAAAGAGACTTATCTAAGCAAAAGAGGAAAGGTCACAACTATAAATATAAAAATAATTTTAAAAACTCATTAGTAATGGCAAATATAAAGTTAGTAAATTAACCATGTTTAAAGATAGTATAAAGGTTATAAGATGAAAGTATAAGAATAAAATCTATATACATAGGTAAAGGATGTACAAAACAAAAGTTTGTAAAATACGATGTCACACATAGTAAATGTGAGGTGGGAGGAGTAAACATGCAGCATTGTTAAAATGCACTTAAATTGAAGAAATCAACAATTTATATAATATATATATAGATATGGAGGTCTCATGAAACTATCAACCAAAAATCTATAACAGATGTACACACAAAGAGAAAGAAATCCAAATACAACACTAAAGATAGTTATCAAATCACAAAGGATGAGAATAGAATAAAAAGAACAGAACAAAAATGAACTACAAAGGGGATCCTGCAGGGGTGCTGTGCCATGCCTGGAGGGGTCGGATGGGGGAGATATTCATATGACTAATCTGGGATCATACATATCTGTAAACAACAAAACTGTGTAAAAGTAAAAACTAAAATAAAATTTTTTAAAAAAAAAGAACTACGAAAACCCCTCTGAACTAACAAAATGGCAATAAATAAAAACCTATCAATAGTTTTAAATGTAAATGGATGAAATATTCCAATCATAAGACAAAGATTGGATGAATGAATTCAGAAAAAGAAAAATAAACATCTAGCATAAGGAAGCACAGAGAGTACCAAGCAGAATCAACACAAAGAAGATTACACCAAGCCATGCTATAAGTAAAATGGCAAAAAATAACAAATAAAGCTAAAGAGAATATTAAAACCAGCAAGGGAAAACAAACTAGTTGCATACCAACTAGTATGCAGAAAACTCCCATAAAACAGCTGATTTTTTTAGCAGAAACTACAGTCTAGAGGCAAGTGGCATATATGTTTAAAGTGATGAAAGGGAAAAACCTTGGAAAAAACAAGAATATTCTATCTGGCAAGGCTATCATTCAAATTTGAAGAAGAGCTCAAAAGTTTTATAGATGAGCAAATGCTAGAAGAATTCAGCACCACCAAACCATCTTTATAAGATATGTTAAAGAGACTTATCTAAGCAAAAGAGGAAAGGTCACAACTATAAATATAAAAATAATTTTAAAAACTCATTAGTAATGGCAAATATAAAGTTAGTAAATTAACCATGTTTAAAGATAGTATAAAGGTTATAAGATGAAAGTATAAGAATAAAATCTATATACATAGGTAAAGGATGTACAAAACAAAAGTTTGTAAAATACGATGTCACACATAGTAAATGTGAGGTGGGAGGAGTAAACATGCAGCATTGTTAAAATGCACTTAAATTGAAGAAATCAACAATTTATATAATATATATATAGATATGGAGGTCTCATGAAACTATCAACCAAAAATCTATAACAGATGTACACACAAAAGAGAAAGAAATCCAAATACAACACTAAAGATAGTTATCAAATCACAAAGGATGAGAATAGAATAAAAAGAACAGAACAAAAATGAACTACAAAGGGGATCCTGCAGGGGTGCTGTGCCATGCCTGGAGGGGTCGGATGGGGGAGATATTCATATGACTAATCTGGGATCATACATATCTGTAAACAACAAAACTGTGTAAAAGTAAAAACTAAAATAAAATTTTTTAAAAAAAAAGAACTACGAAAACCCCTCTGAACTAACAAAATGGCAATAAATAAAAACCTATCAATAGTTTTAAATGTAAATGGATGAAATATTCCAATCATAAGACAAAGATTGGATGAATGAATTCAGAAAAAGAAAAATAAGACCTATATAAATACTGCTTACAAAACACTCACTTCAGATATAGAGATAAATTCAAATGGAAAATTGAGGCAATGGAAAAAGATATTCCTTCCGGATAGAAATGAAAACCAAACCAGGGTAACAATAGTTATATTAGACAAAACAGGTTTTTTTCTTTAGGATTTTTTTTTCTTCTTTTTGGCCACTTCTATTGATCTTTCATTTATTTATTTTCATCCATCTTTGTTCTTTGGCCTGTGGGCCTCCCACTGCAGTAGCCTACCCCACTGCAGAGCACCGGCTCCGGGCGCATGTGGTTCAGAGCACTGGCTCGGTAGTTGGACACATCAGTCCAGCTGCTCCAGGGCATGTGAGATCTTCCCAGGCTAGATCAAACCAGTGCCCCTTGCATTGCAAGGCAGTGTCTTTACCCACTGGACCACCAGGGAAGCCCAGACAAAACAGATTTTAAAACAAAGACTATAACATAAGATAAAGACATTACATAGTTATCAAGATCAATAGAAGATTTTCAATATATGTGTATACCTATTATAAGATTACCTGAAAAAATAAAGCAAACATTAATAGACATAAAGGAGAAAATTGACAGTAAAACAATAATAGTAGGAGACTTTAACACACTACTATCATTAACGGACAGATCATGTAGACAAAAAATCAATAAGGAAACATTGACCTAAAACAAGATATATTTATTAGAAATATATATAGAACTTTTCATCAAATGAAACATGCATACTTTTCAGGTGTATAGGAACATTCTCAGGATAGCTCACATGCTAGCCCACAAAACAAAGATCAGTAACTTTAAAAATATTGAAACCATATCAAGCAACTATTCCAAATACAATGATTGAGACAAGAAATTAACTAGAATTTAAAAACTTCAAAAAACACAAGAACATCAAGGCAAAACAATATGCTACTGAACAACTAATGAATCACTGAAGAAATCAAGAGGAAAATTTTTAAAAATCTAGAGCCTAAGGAAAACAAAAACACAACGCTCCAAAATCTTTCAGTTCAGTTCAGTCACTCAATCGTGTCCAACACTTTGCGACCCAATAGACTGCACACTCCAGGCTTCCGTGACCTTCACCATCTCCTGGATTTTGCTCAGACTCATTTCCATTGAGTCGGTGATGCTATCCAACCACCTCATCCTCTGTCATCCGTTTCCCCTTCTGCCTTCTATTTTTCTTAGCATCAGGATCTCTTCCAGTGAGCTGGCTCTTTGCATCAGGTGGCCAAAGTATTGGAGTTTCAACTTCAGCATCAGTCCTTCCAATGAATATTCAAGGTTGATTTCCTTTAGGATTGACTGGTTTGATCTCCTTGCAGCCCAACACACTCTCAAGAGTTTTCTCAAACACCACAGTTCAAAGGTATCAATTCTTTGGTGCTCAGCCTTCTTTCTGGTCCAGCAGCTCCAGGGCATGTGAGATCTTCCCAGGCTAGATCAAACCAGTGCCCCTTGCATTGCAAGGCAGTGTCTTTACCCACTGGACCACCAGGGAAGCCCAGACAAAACAGATTTTAAAACAAAGACTATAACATAAGATAAAGACATTACATAGTTATCAAGATCAATAGAAGATTTTCAATATATGTGTATACCTATTATAAGATTACCTGAAAAAATAAAGCAAACATTAATAGACATAAAGGAGAAAATTGACAGTAAAACAATAATAGTAGGAGACTTTAACACACTACTATCATTAACGGACAGATCATGTAGACAAAAAATCAATAAGGAAACATTGACCTAAAACAAGATATATTTATTAGAAATATATATAGAACTTTTCATCAAATGAAACATGCATACTTTTCAGGTGTATAGGAACATTCTCAGGATAGCTCACATGCTAGCCCACAAAACAAAGATCAGTAACTTTAAAAATATTGAAACCATATCAAGCAACTATTCCAAATACAATGATTGAGACAAGAAATTAACTAGAATTTAAAAACTTCAAAAAACACAAGAACATCAAGGCAAAACAATATGCTACTGAACAACTAATGAATCACTGAAGAAATCAAGAGGAAAATTTTTAAAAATCTAGAGCCTAAGGAAAACAAAAACACAACGCTCCAAAATCTTTCAGTTCAGTTCAGTCACTCAATCGTGTCCAACACTTTGCGACCCAATAGACTGCACACTCCAGGCTTCCGTGACCTTCACCATCTCCTGGATTTTGCTCAGACTCATTTCCATTGAGTCGGTGATGCTATCCAACCACCTCATCCTCTGTCATCCGTTTCCCCTTCTGCCTTCTATTTTTCTTAGCATCAGGATCTCTTCCAGTGAGCTGGCTCTTTGCATCAGGTGGCCAAAGTATTGGAGTTTCAACTTCAGCATCAGTCCTTCCAATGAATATTCAAGGTTGATTTCCTTTAGGATTGACTGGTTTGATCTCCTTGCAGCCCAACACACTCTCAAGAGTTTTCTCAAACACCACAGTTCAAAGGTATCAATTCTTTGGTGCTCAGCCTTCTTTCTGGTCCAGCTCACATCCATATATGGCTACTGGGAAAACCATAGCTTCGACTATACAGACTTTTGTCGGTAAAGTGACATCTCTACTTTTGAATACACTATGTTTGTCATAGCTTTCCTTCCAAGGAGCAAGTGTCTTTTAATTTCATGGATGCGGTCACCATCCACAGTGATATTGGAACCCAAGAAAATAAAGTCTGTCACTGTTTTTCTTGCTTGCCCATGTATTTGCAATGAAATGATGAGACCAATGCCATGATCTTCAGTTTTAAATGCTGAGTTTTAAGCAAGATTTTTCACTCTCCTCTTTCACCTTCATCAAGATGCTCTTTAGTTTCCCTTCACTTTCTGCCTTAGAGTTGTGTCAGCTGCATACCTGAGGTTACTGATATTTCTATCAGCATTCTTGATTCCAGCTTGTGCCTCATCCAGACCAGCATTTTGCATGATTTACTCTGAATATGAGTTAAATAAGCAGAGTGACAATATATAGCCTTGACATACTCCTTTCCCAATTTGGAACCAGTCCATTGTTCAATGTCCAGTTCTAACAAATGCTTTGTCCTGCATACAGGTTTCTCAGGAGTCAGATAAGGTGGTCTGGTATTCCCATCTCTTTCAGAATTGTCCACAGTTTGTTGTGATCCACACAGTCAAAGGTCTTAGCATAGTCAATGAAGCAGAAGTAGATGTTTTTCTGGAGTTCTCTTGCTTTTTCTATAATCCAACAGATCTTGGCAACTTGATCTCTGGTTCCTCTGCCTTTTCTAAATCCAATTTGTGCATCTGGACTTTTTCAGCTCATGTATTGTTGAAGCCTAGTTTGGAGGATTTTGAGCATTACTTTGCCAGCATGTGAAATGAGTACAATGGCATGGTAGTTTGAATATTGTTTGGCATTGCTCTTCTTTGGGAATGGAAGGAAAACTGACCTTTTCCAGTCCTGAGGACACTGCTCACTCCTGAATTTTCCAAATTTGCTGGCATATTGAATCTAGCACTTTAATAGCATCATCTTTTAAGATTTGGAATAGCTCAGTTGTAATTCCATCACTTCCACTAGCTTTGTTCATAATGATGCTTCCTAGGGCACATTTGACTTCCAACCTTTAAACGTGGTCATCTGACTTATTAATGTTTTTGCAAAGGTTTTTGGTGCTCAGCCTTCTTTCTGGTCCAGCTCACATCCATATATGGCTACTGGGAAAACCATAGCTTCGACTATACAGACTTTTGTCGGTAAAGTGACATCTCTACTTTTGAATACACTATGTTTGTCATAGCTTTCCTTCCAAGGAGCAAGTGTCTTTTAATTTCATGGATGCGGTCACCATCCACAGTGATATTGGAACCCAAGAAAATAAAGTCTGTCACTGTTTTTCTTGCTTGCCCATGTATTTGCAATGAAATGATGAGACCAATGCCATGATCTTCAGTTTTAAATGCTGAGTTTTAAGCAAGATTTTTCACTCTCCTCTTTCACCTTCATCAAGATGCTCTTTAGTTTCCCTTCACTTTCTGCCTTAGAGTTGTGTCAGCTGCATACCTGAGGTTACTGATATTTCTATCAGCATTCTTGATTCCAGCTTGTGCCTCATCCAGACCAGCATTTTGCATGATTTACTCTGAATATGAGTTAAATAAGCAGAGTGACAATATATAGCCTTGACATACTCCTTTCCCAATTTGGAACCAGTCCATTGTTCAATGTCCAGTTCTAACAAATGCTTTGTCCTGCATACAGGTTTCTCAGGAGTCAGATAAGGTGGTCTGGTATTCCCATCTCTTTCAGAATTGTCCACAGTTTGTTGTGATCCACACAGTCAAAGGTCTTAGCATAGTCAATGAAGCAGAAGTAGATGTTTTTCTGGAGTTCTCTTGCTTTTTCTATAATCCAACAGATCTTGGCAACTTGATCTCTGGTTCCTCTGCCTTTTCTAAATCCAATTTGTGCATCTGGACTTTTTCAGCTCATGTATTGTTGAAGCCTAGTTTGGAGGATTTTGAGCATTACTTTGCCAGCATGTGAAATGAGTACAATGGCATGGTAGTTTGAATATTGTTTGGCATTGCTCTTCTTTGGGAATGGAAGGAAAACTGACCTTTTCCAGTCCTGAGGACACTGCTCACTCCTGAATTTTCCAAATTTGCTGGCATATTGAATCTAGCACTTTAATAGCATCATCTTTTAAGATTTGGAATAGCTCAGTTGTAATTCCATCACTTCCACTAGCTTTGTTCATAATGATGCTTCCTAGGGCACATTTGACTTCACATTCTAAGATGTCTGGCTCTAAGTGAATGATCACACCATCGTGGTCATCTGACTTATTAATGTCGTTTTTGTATAGTTATTCTGCATATTCTTTCTACCTCTTCTTAATATCTTCTGCTTCTATTAGATCCATACTGTTTCTGTCCTTTATTGTGCCTGTCTTTGTGTGAAATGTTCCCTTGGTATCTCTAATTTTCTTGTAGAGATCGCTAGTTTTTCCCATTCCATTATTTTCCTCTATTTCTTGCACTGTTCATTTAAGAAGGCTTTCTTATGCTTCCTAACTATTCTATAGAAATCTGCATTCATATGGGCATATCTTTTCTTTTCTTCTTTGCATTTCATTTCTCTTCTTTTCTCAGATATTTATGAGGCCTTGTCAGACAACCATTTTGCCTTTTTGCATTTCTTTTTTCCTGGAGATGGTTTTGAACACTGCCTCCTGTACAATGTTACAAACGTCCATCCATAGTTCTTCAGGCACTCTATCAGATTTAATCCCTTGAACCTATTTGTCACTTTCACTGTGTCATCATAAGGGATTTAATTTAAGTCATATCTGAATGACCTAGTGGTTTTCCCTACTTTCTTCAATTTAAGTCTGAATTTTGAAATAAGGAGTTCATGATCTGAGCCATAGTCAATTCCTGATCTTGGTTTTGCTGACTGTATAGAGTTTTTCTATCTTTAGCTGCAAAGAATATAAACAATCTCATTTTGGTATTGACCATCTGGTGATGTCCATGTGTACAGTCATCTCTTGTGTTGTTGGAAGAGGGTGTTTGCTATTTACCAATGCATTTCTTGGCAAAACTCTGTTATCCTTTGCCCTGCTTCAATTTGTACTCCAAGGCCAGACTTGCCTGTTACTTTCAATAATCTCTTGACTTCCTACTTTTACATTCCAGTTCTCTATGACGGGAGGACATCTTTTATGTGTGTGTGTGTGAGAGTTCTAGAAGATCTTGTAGGTTTTCAAAGAACCATTCAACTTCAGCTTTAGTGACTGGTGCATAGGTTTGATTAGTGTGACATTGAATGGTTTACTTTGGAAATGAACAGATTATTTTGTCATTTTTGAGATTTCACCCACATGCTGCATTTTGAACTCTTTTGTTGACTGTGAGGGATACTCCGTTTCTTCTAAGGGATTCTTGCCCACAGTGTTTGTTATAAAGGGTTCTTAGAAGTTTCTTCTAATGAATTCTTGCCCCAAATCTATGGAACGTAGCAAAAGTATTTTTAAGAAGATAGTTTATAGTGATACATGCTCCTCTCAGGAAACAATAAAAGTCTCAAATAAACAACCTAACCTTACACCTAAAACAACCATAAAATAAAAACAAAGAAATTTCAAAGTTAGTAGAAGGAATGAAAATCAGAACAGAAATAAATGAAAAATAGAATGGAAAAACCATAGAAAAGATCAATAAAACTAAAACTGGTTCTTTGAAAAGAAAATTTAGAAAACTTTAGCCAGATTTATCAAGAGAATAGAGAGCCCAAGTTGGTAATTTTGAAAATGAAAAGAGAGAAATAACAATGAACACCAGGGAAACAAAATATGAGATTACTATGAACTATCACACAATGATAAAATGGACAACCTAGAATAAACAGACAAGCTCCTAGAAACATACAAAGTCCAAAGACTTAATCAGGAAGAAATATAAAATATTTATCACCAGTGGTAGAATTGTAACAGTAATAAAAAAGAAAAAACTCCTAACCAACACAAGTTCAGGACCGAGTGGCTTCACTGGTGAATTATCAAACATTTAGAGAAGAATTAACACCTGTCCTACAATTTCCAAAAAATTGCAGGTGATGCGACACTTACACATTCATTCTACCAAGCCAACGTCACCCTGATACAAAGAAAGAGGGAAAAAAAAGAAAATTATATGCTAGTATCTCTCATGGACATGAATGCAAAAATCTCAACAAATTATTTACAAATGAAATTCAACAACACTTAAAAGAATCATACACCATGATCAAGTAAGATTCCTCCCAGGGATGCAAATATGGTTTAATATACACATAGAAAACAAATTAAGAAAATAAATCCCATTTAAAATCACATCAAAAAGAAAAAATACCTAGAAATAAATCTAGCTGGAAAAAAAAGACCTGTTCTTGGAAAACTGTAAGACATTGATGACATAAATTGAAGAAGACACAAATGAATGGAAATATATACCTTGTTCATTAACTGGAAGAATAAATACTTTTAAAATGATCATACTACCCACAGCAATCTACAGATTCTATGCAATTCTTATCAAAATATCAACTGCATTTTCATGGAACTAGAACAAATAATTCTAAAATCTGTATGAAAATACAAAAGACCCCAAATAACCAAAACAATACTGATAAAAAAGAATAAAACTGGGCTTCCCCTGGTGGTCCAGTGGGTAAGGACACCGCCTTGCAGTGCAAGGAGCTCCAGTTCGAGCCCTGGCCTGGGAGGATTCCCACATGCCACGGAGCGGCTGGACTGATGTGTCCAATCACCGAGCCAGAGCTCTGGAGCACATGCGCCCAGAGCCGGTGCTCTGCAACGACAGACGCCACCACGATGGGAGGCCCACAGGAGCCAAAGAGCGAAGACGAATGAAAATAGATAAATGAAAGACCAATAGAAGTGGCCCACCCACTCCCCCCACCCCCGCCCAAAGTAAATAAATAAATAAATCTTTAAAAAATAATAATAAAAAAAAAAGAATAAAACTGGCTGTATCATATCCCTTGATTTCAAGCTGTACTGCAAAGCTAATCAAAATAATATGATACTGGCACAAAATTAGACATGTAGATCAAAAACAGAATAGAAAGGCCAGATATGTATCCATAACTATATCAGCAATTAATCTATCACAAAAGAGATGAGAATATACAGTGGAGAAAATAGAGCCTCCTCAATAAATGGTGTTGAAAAACTGAACAAGTACATACAAAATAATCTCACTGAACTACTCTCTCACACCATATGCAAACACAAACTCAAAATAGTTTAAAGACTTAAACATAAGACCTGAAACCATAAAACTTCTCGAAAAAAATATAGTAATTTTTTCACATTGACCTTAGTAATACTTTGGACATTGCTCCTCAAGCAAGAGAAACAAAAGCAAAATAAATGGGACTCTATCAAATTAAATAGCTGTTGCTCAGAAAGGAAAACTACCAACAAAATGAAAAGACCATGTAAGTCCAGAGACTATAAAACTCTTACAGGGAAATATTGGCAAAGGACTCAGCGACATAAATCAAAGCAAGATCTTTTATGACCCATCCTCTAGAATAACGGAATTAAAAACAATAATAAACGTGTGACACCTAGTGAAACTTAAAAGTTTCTGTGCAGCAAAGGAAACTACAAACAAGGTGAACAAACAACCCACAGAATGGGAGAAAGTAATAGCAAATGAAATAACAGACAAAGAATTAATCTCCAAAATACACAAGAAGCTTCGACAGCACAATACTGAAAAAATAAACAACCCGATCAAAAATGGGAAAAAGACCTAAAGAGGCATTCATCCAAGGAAGACAGGCCTGGGAGGATTCCCACATGCCACGGAGCGGCTGGACTGATGTGTCCAATCACCGAGCCAGAGCTCTGGAGCACATGCGCCCAGAGCCGGTGCTCTGCAACGACAGACGCCACCACGATGGGAGGCCCACAGGAGCCAAAGAGCGAAGACGAATGAAAATAGATAAATGAAAGACCAATAGAAGTGGCCCACCCACTCCCCCCACCCCCGCCCAAAGTAAATAAATAAATAAATCTTTAAAAAATAATAATAAAAAAAAAAGAATAAAACTGGCTGTATCATATCCCTTGATTTCAAGCTGTACTGCAAAGCTAATC
The DNA here is from genome assembly GCA_022376925.1 of Tragulus kanchil. Lineage (NCBI taxonomy): Eukaryota > Metazoa > Chordata > Mammalia > Artiodactyla > Tragulidae > Tragulus > Tragulus kanchil. The sequence continues at coordinate 91,058,690 of JAIOJX010000006.1, forward strand.
AAAATAATATGATACTGGCACAAAATTAGACATGTAGATCAAAAACAGAATAGAAAGGCCAGATATGTATCCATAACTATATCAGCAATTAATCTATCACAAAAGAGATGAGAATATACAGTGGAGAAAATAGAGCCTCCTCAATAAATGGTGTTGAAAAACTGAACAAGTACATACAAAATAATCTCACTGAACTACTCTCTCACACCATATGCAAACACAAACTCAAAATAGTTTAAAGACTTAAACATAAGACCTGAAACCATAAAACTTCTCGAAAAAAATATAGTAATTTTTTCACATTGACCTTAGTAATACTTTGGACATTGCTCCTCAAGCAAGAGAAACAAAAGCAAAATAAATGGGACTCTATCAAATTAAATAGCTGTTGCTCAGAAAGGAAAACTACCAACAAAATGAAAAGACCATGTAAGTCCAGAGACTATAAAACTCTTACAGGGAAATATTGGCAAAGGACTCAGCGACATAAATCAAAGCAAGATCTTTTATGACCCATCCTCTAGAATAACGGAATTAAAAACAATAATAAACGTGTGACACCTAGTGAAACTTAAAAGTTTCTGTGCAGCAAAGGAAACTACAAACAAGGTGAACAAACAACCCACAGAATGGGAGAAAGTAATAGCAAATGAAATAACAGACAAAGAATTAATCTCCAAAATACACAAGAAGCTTCGACAGCACAATACTGAAAAAATAAACAACCCGATCAAAAATGGGAAAAAGACCTAAAGAGGCATTCATCCAAGGAAGACATAAAGATGGCCAAAAAACACATGAAAAGGTGTTCAAGGTCACTTATTATTAGAGAAATGCAAATCAAAACTACAATAAGATATCACCTCACACCAGTCAGAATGGCCATCATCCAAAAATCTACAGATAATAAATGCTGGAAAGGGTGCAGAGAAAAGGGAACACTCCTGCATTGTTGGTGGGAATGTAAATTAATACAACCACAGTGGAAGACAGTACAGAGATTCCTCAAAAAGTTAAGAATAGAAGCACTATATGACCCAGCAATCCCACTATTAGGTTTATACCCTAACAAAATCAAAATTGAAAGAGACACCTGTACCCCAATGTTCATTGCAGTTCTCTAGACAACAGCTAGATCATGGAAGCAGCCTAGATGCCCATCAACAAATGAATAGATAAAGAAGCCCTGGTACATATATACAATGGAATATTTCTCAGTCACAAAAAAAAATGCAGAAGATTCAGTCCTAATGAGATGGATAAATTTAGAACCGATTATACACAGTGAAGTAAGTCAAAAAGAGAAGGACAGGTACAGTATACTAAGACACATATACGGAATCTATAATAATAAATACATACGTAGGGCATTGAAGGAAAAACAGTCATAGAGAACAGTCTTATGGACATTGGGGAGAGGGAAAAGTGGATGAGAGATATGGAAAAAGCAACATGGAACCCTAAACTATGTTATGTAAAAGTGATAACTATTGAAAATGCACTGTGGGGCTACGGGATCATACATGGGGCTATGTGACAGCCTGGAGGTGGGATGGGGAATGGGATAAAATCAAAGCAAGATCTTTTATGACCCATCCTCTAGAATAACGGAATTAAAAACAATAATAAACGTGTGACACCTAGTGAAACTTAAAAGTTTCTGTGCAGCAAAGGAAACTACAAACAAGGTGAACAAACAACCCACAGAATGGGAGAAAGTAATAGCAAATGAAATAACAGACAAAGAATTAATCTCCAAAATACACAAGAAGCTTCGACAGCACAATACTGAAAAAATAAACAACCCGATCAAAAATGGGAAAAAGACCTAAAGAGGCATTCATCCAAGGAAGACATAAAGATGGCCAAAAAACACATGAAAAGGTGTTCAAGGTCACTTATTATTAGAGAAATGCAAATCAAAACTACAATAAGATATCACCTCACACCAGTCAGAATGGCCACTATAAAAAATCTACAGATAATAAATGCTGGAAAGGGTGCAGAGAAAAGGGAACACTCCTGCATTGTTGGTGGGAATGTAAATTAATACAACCACAGTGGAAGACAGTACAGAGATTCCTCAAAAAGTTAAGAATAGAAGCACTATATGACCCAGCAATCCCACTATTAGGTTTATACCCTAACAAAATCAAAATTGAAAGAGACACCTGTACCCCAATGTTCATTGCAGTTCTCTAGACAACAGCTAGATCATGGAAGCAGCCTAGATGCCCATCAACAAATGAATAGATAAAGAAGCCCTGGTACATATATACAATGGAATATTTCTCAGTCACAAAAAAAAATGCAGAAGATTCAGTCCTAATGAGATGGATAAATTTAGAACCGATTATACACAGTGAAGTAAGTCAAAAAGAGAAGGACAGGTACAGTATACTAAGACACATATACGGAATCTATAATAATAAATACATACGTAGGGCATTGAAGGAAAAACAGTCATAGAGAACAGTCTTATGGACATTGGGGAGAGGGAAAAGTGGATGAGAGATATGGAAAAAGCAACATGGAACCCTAAACTATGTTATGTAAAAGTGATAACTATTGAAAATGCACTGTGGGGCTACGGGATCATACATGGGGCTATGTGACAGCCTGGAGGGGTGGGATGGGGGAATGGGATATACACATGACTAATCTGAAGTTATACATATCCGTAAACAAAACTCTGTAAAATCAAAAAAGCAAAATAAGAAAAAACTTGTGATTGTGGAAAAAAAGAAAAGAAAAGGCCACCTAATGGATAAGAGAATATATTTGCAAATGATATATATGATAAGGAGTTAATCTGCAAAATTCACAAAGAACTCATAACACAAACAACCTAATTAAAAATGGCAGAGGATCTAATGAGACATACAAGATCAAAAAGGAGACATACAGATGGATAACAAACACATAATAAGATGCTCAACATCAGTAATCATCAGTGAATGCAAATCAAATTCAAAATAAGATATCACTTCACACCTGCCAAAAAACTATTAGCAAAAAGACACAAATAAGTGTTGGGGAGGATGTGGAGAAAAGGGAGCCCTCAGCACTGTTGGTGGAAATGTAAACTGCATTTACAGTTTAAAGTGCATAGCAGCCACTATGGAAAGCAGTATGAGGATTTCTCAAAAAATTAAAAATAGAGCTACCATATGATCTAAAAATTCCACTTCTCGGTATTTATCTGAAGAAAACAAACACACTACTTGGAAAAGATATATGTACCCCAATATTCATTGCACTATTATTTACAGTCATTGATATGTGGAAGCAACCTAATTGCCCATCAATAGCTAAATGAATAAACATATATAGATATAGATATAACTAAATACTCAGCCATAAATATGAAAATTTGCCATTTGGAGCAAAATGAATAGGCCTAGAGAGGATTATGCAAAGTGAAATAAGTCAAACAGTTAAAGGCGTATACTGTATGATTTTACTTATCTGTAGAACCTTAAAAAAAAGCAAAAGAACAAACATAACAAAACAGAAACACAGTTATATACACAGAGAACGAACAAGTGGTTACCAGAAGGGAGGTGGTGGAAGGAAATAAATGAGGGATATTAAAAGGTACAAATTTTCAGCTGCAAAATAATATGAGTTACAGATGTGAAATGTACAATGTGGGGACTATAGTCAATAACCATATAATATCTTTGTATGGTGATTGATCATAACTAGACAATCATGGTATGGAAATACTGAATCACTATGTTGTGCAACAGGAGCTAACATAGTGCTATATAGGTCAATTATACTTCAAAAATAAACATATAAAAGAGATCAGATTTATGGTCATCAGAGGAGGAGGTTGGGGGAAGGGGGAATTGAATGAAGGTAGTAAAAAGGTACAAACTCCCGTTTACAAGACAAATAATATATTGCGTTAGCCAAAAAGTTTTTCCATCAGCTGTTATGGCAAAATCCAGAGGAACTTTTCGGCCAACCCAATACATGATAAAGATAATTAGTTCTGCTGTACATTATATATAAAAGTTGATGAGGGCTTCCCCTGGTGGTCCAGTGGGTAAGGACACCGCCTTGCAGTGCAAGGCGCGGTTCATTACCTGGCCTGGGAAGATTCCACGTGCCAGAGCAGCTGGACGGATGTGTCCAATTACGGTGCCAGCACTGTTGGTGGAAATGTAAACTGCATTTACAGTTTAAAGTGCATAGCAGCCACTATGGAAAGCAGTATGAGGATTTCTCAAAAAATTAAAAATAGAGCTACCATATGATCTAAAAATTCCACTTCTCGGTATTTATCTGAAGAAAACAAACACACTACTTGGAAAAGATATATGTACCCCAATATTCATTGCACTATTATTTACAGTCATTGATATGTGGAAGCAACCTAATTGCCCATCAATAGCTAAATGAATAAACATATATAGATATAGATATAACTAAATACTCAGCCATAAATATGAAAATTTGCCATTTGGAGCAAAATGAATAGGCCTAGAGAGGATTATGCAAAGTGAAATAAGTCAAACAGTTAAAGGCGTATACTGTATGATTTTACTTATCTGTAGAACCTTAAAAAAAAGCAAAAGAACAAACATAACAAAACAGAAACACAGTTATATACACAGAGAACGAACAAGTGGTTACCAGAAGGGAGGTGGTGGAAGGAAATAAATGAGGGATATTAAAAGGTACAAATTTTCAGCTGCAAAATAATATGAGTTACAGATGTGAAATGTACAATGTGGGGACTATAGTCAATAACCATATAATATCTTTGTATGGTGATTGATCATAACTAGACAATCATGGTATGGAAATACTGAATCACTATGTTGTGCAACAGGAGCTAACATAGTGCTATATAGGTCAATTATACTTCAAAAATAAACATATAAAAAGAGATCAGATTTATGGTCATCAGAGGAGGAGGTTGGGGGAAGGGGGAATTGAATGAAGGTAGTAAAAAGGTACAAACTCCCGTTTACAAGACAAATAATATATTGCGTTAGCCAAAAAGTTTTTCCATCAGCTGTTATGGCAAAATCCAGAGGAACTTTTCGGCCAACCCAATACATGATAAAGATAATTAGTTCTGCTGTACATTATATATAAAAGTTGATGAGGGCTTCCCCTGGTGGTCCAGTGGGTAAGGACACCGCCTTGCAGTGCAAGGGGCGCCGGTTCATTACCTGGCCTGGGAAGATTCCACGTGCCGCAGAGCAGCTGGACGGATGTGTCCAATTACTGAGCCAGAGCTCTGCAGCTCATGTGCCCAGAGCCGGCGCTCTGTGACAACAGAGGCCACTGCTATGGGAGGCCCACATGGGCCAAGGAACAAAGATAGATGGAAATAGATAAATGAAAGACCAATAGAAGTGGCCTGCCCGCTCCCCTCTCCCCCCAACCCGACTCCCGCCCAAAATAAATAAATAAATAAATCTTAAAAAAAAAAAAAAGTTGATGAGTAAGTTCTAAGAGTTCTTATCATGTGGACAATTTTTTTTTGAAATGTGATTAATTCATTTTGAATAATTAAGAGATAATTTTAAATAAAATATATATGCGATTTAAAATAGTAATGTACAATATCAGGACTCAAAGATAGTTCACAAAAGACATCCTTCTTCTCCTTGAGTTTTCGAATAACATTTAAAAGAAACAAATATAAATATTATTGGTATTTAGAGCAAAAGGTATAGTAGATCTTTACGATAAAGTCAATTTATCAAATGCCACATCAAACAAAAAGGGCAAAGGGAAGAAAGAGGCAATGCACAAAAGAAGAAGTAGAAATGGACAACAAGTCTACAAAGTCTTTTCTCTACTATAAACTTCAAAATAAGAAAGTAAAACACTGTTCTCCCCCTCCTTTTTAATTTTTTTTAAAAATTTTGGCCTCTTTTATTGGCCCTTTATTCATTTTCATCAAACTTTTTTCTTTGTCCGTTTTCTTTCTTTTTTCTTTTTTCTTTGACATGGATGTGCCTTCTTCCTCCACGTGTAGAGAACGTCCCTGCCAGTGCTGTTAGAAGAGGACTTAATTCCAGATCCAACACCAGGAAGCTTTTCTGTTCACAGATACAAGCCCCCTTCTCCAGTACCAGTTTCATCCATAACAAGATTGGTAATTAAATCTCACATCTGGTTGGGTTTATTTTTTGTTTGTTTGCTTGCTTTTTTGTTTCCCTAACAACATGTCATTAATCTCAGTGCTAATGAGTGAGCCCAGATTGACAACATTGTAAATCTGTTTTATCAGTGGTGTTACGGTCTGTTAATTACTTTCTGCGAATGGATGTTAAGCTTGTCTTGGATCTGACTGGTGGAGATCACATGCTGTTGAGTCCTTGGGTGTTCCTGTGTACTCATGTGACATTAGTTCATTTCTAAACACTTTTGGCAACTTTTGTGACTTTACACATTTTAAAAATTTTTTTGATTTGGAAGCCCCTCTTTCCCTCCCAATAAAAGGAGGGGGAGGGCTTCCCTGGTGGTCCAGTGGGTCTTGCCTTGCAGTGCAAGGGGCACTGGTTCGATCCCTGGCCTGGGAAGATCCAATGTGCTGGGATGAGTGTGTCCAGTTATGAGTCAGTATTCTGGAGTGCGTGCACCCAGAGTCAGTGCTCTGCAGTGAGAGAGGCCACTGAGAAGGGATAACTTTTTTTTCTATTTCCTTATATATGTGTGCATGCTAAATCACTTCAGTCATGTCTGACTCTTTGAGACCCCATGGACTATAAATCACCAGGCCCCTCTGTCTATGGGATTTTTTCAGGCGAGAATCCTGGAGTGAGTTGCCATGCCCTCCTCCAAGGGATCTTCCTGACCTAATGATCAAACCTGCATCTCTTAAGGCTCCTGTATTAGCGGTTGGGTTCTTTACCACTAGCCCTACCCAGGGAAGCCTGAAGCCATTTGCACCAAATCTTCTCTTCAGAGTCATGATTATGCTACTATTTAGAGTCATTTATGTTTCTCACTTTTAAAATAGATTATTAGCCTACTTGTAAGTACTACAGTTCTCAAAGTTATTTGAATGTTAACTTTGTCATTTATAACTAATCTATGTTGATAATAGAGCAAAGCTTTTGGATATATTTTTTTTCTTTTAATTTTTATTACTGGACATGGTTTCAATGTTTAGTGACAATTAAGTTGACAAAATAACAAAATATTTGTATTTTTACATGGATCATTTATCCATAGAAGTCCTCAGGTCCTAAACGATGAATCTACAATGATGTGATGCAAACCTTGGGTGTGAGACTCCAACCTTTTATCCCGACTTATAAGATGTGGCCAGGCTATTGGGGTAGTAAAGCAAAAAAGGAAAGTTGTCCTGATGCCCTAATTTTTCCCAAGAGTCAGATTTCTTCATCTCTGGGAATATAAAGTTCAAGATTATTAACCAAAATATATCTTCTCTTTTGCAATGGGAGTTGAGGCCTCTTATTACTTATACAGACCCTCATAAGGCCTGGGGGTCATTTTCTCTTTCCCAGAGACAAATATATTCAAAGTTAAATATATCTTCCTATTCCTAAATCCAAAGAAATGAAAATGTCATGCTTCTCTCTGAATATGTCATACCCTTAACAGCTCCGCATTTACTTCCATTCTGCTTTTACCCTTAATATTTCCATATAGCCTTTATGGTAGGGTAAAAATGTGAAGCCCTTAGACCTTGCATTACAATAAAAGAGATTGCTCTGTATAGGCTTAGCAAGAATTTTTAAGTCCAGAGTCCACACATGTAGAGGTAGCTTGCTGAGTAGCAAAATTGTTTTCTTAATTTGTATATAAATTTGTTTCCGGTGCTCATCTCACTGAAGATACCTTCAGTGAACCCACGTATCTGTGCTCCTCTAAATTTGTAGACATCTTACTCCACTGCTGAGACACAGAGCCTCAGCTGTGCCTCTATGAAATGGGCAGGACGACATGGGAGCCATGTCCCACTTGCAACCATATTCTCTACATATTCTATACATGATTTATTCACTGCCTGGAGAGATCAAAGAGAAAGCAATCTTGAAAGAGGTCTATGTCATTTTTTCTCTTCCCTGCACTTAAATCAAGCTCTGTGTTCTAATCTACCTAAGTCCTTTGTTTGACTCAGATAATGCACCATGATCCCTATACCTTCATAAGTGGTAAAGAATTCGCCTGCCAAGGAGATGTAGGTTTGACCTCTGGGTCAGGATCAAAATGGGAAGAAAATGCAAACCCACTCCAGTATTCTTGCCTCAGAAAACCCATGGACAGAGAAGCTATGTGATCACAGAGTTGGACATGACTTAGAGACTAAACAACAAAATCAGGTCCTAAACCGAATGAATCTACAATGATGTGATGCAAACCTTGGGTGTGAGACTCCAACCTTTTATCCCGACTTATAAGATGTGGCCAGGCTATTGGGGTAGTAAAGCAAAAAAGGAAAGTTGTCCTGATGCCCTAATTTTTCCCAAGAGTCAGATTTCTTCATCTCTGGGAATATAAAGTTCAAGATTATTAACCAAAATATATCTTCTCTTTTGCAATGGGAGTTGAGGCCTCTTATTACTTATACAGACCCTCATAAGGCCTGGGGGTCATTTTCTCTTTCCCAGAGACAAATATATTCAAAGTTAAATATATCTTCCTATTCCTAAATCCAAAGAAATGAAAATGTCATGCTTCTCTCTGAATATGTCATACCCTTAACAGCTCCGCATTTACTTCCATTCTGCTTTTACCCTTAATATTTCCATATAGCCTTTATGGTAGGGTAAAAATGTGAAGCCCTTAGACCTTGCATTACAATAAAAGAGATTGCTCTGTATAGGCTTAGCAAGAATTTTTAAGTCCAGAGTCCACACATGTAGAGGTAGCTTGCTGAGTAGCAAAATTGTTTTCTTAATTTGTATATAAATTTGTTTCCGGTGCTCATCTCACTGAAGATACCTTCAGTGAACCCACGTATCTGTGCTCCTCTAAATTTGTAGACATCTTACTCCACTGCTGAGACACAGAGCCTCAGCTGTGCCTCTATGAAATGGGCAGGACGACATGGGAGCCATGTCCCACTTGCAACCATATTCTCTACATATTCTATACATGATTTATTCACTGCCTGGAGAGATCAAAGAGAAAGCAATCTTGAAAGAGGTCTATGTCATTTTTTCTCTTCCCTGCACTTAAATCAAGCTCTGTGTTCTAATCTACCTAAGTCCTTTGTTTGACTCAGATAATGCACCATGATCCCTATACCTTCATAAGTGGTAAAGAATTCGCCTGCCAAGGAGATGTAGGTTTGACCTCTGGGTCAGGATCAAAATGGGAAGAAAATGCAAACCCACTCCAGTATTCTTGCCTCAGAAAACCCATGGACAGAGAAGCTATGTGATCACAGAGTTGGACATGACTTAGAGACTAAACAACAAAATAGCATGGTTGACTTAAAACCTTGTGTTATTTTCTGTTGTATCCAAGTCTATGTGCAAACCACTAAGGTTAAAGAAGCTGAAGTTGAATGGTTCTATGAAGACCTAAAGATCTTCTAGAACTAACACCAAGAAAAGATGTCATTTCCATCAAGGAGACTGGAATATAAAAGTAGGAATTCAAAAGATACCTGGAATAACAGGCAAGTTTGGCCTTTTACAAAATGAAACAGAGCAAAGGCTAACAGAGTTTTACCAAGGAACACACTGATCATAGAAAACACCCTCTTCCAATAACACAAGAGATGACCCTACACATGGACATCACCAGACGGTCAATACCAAAATCAGATTAAGTATATTAATTGCAGCCAAAGATGGAGAAGCTCAGTACAGTCAGCAAAAACAAGACCAGAAGCTGAATGTAGCTCAGATCATGAGCTAAACTAGCTCCTTTTTGCACAATTCAGACTTGAATGAAAACAGTAGGGAAAACCACTAAATCATTCAGGTATGACCAAAATCAAAACCCTGATGTGACAAATAGATTCAAGGGACTAGATCTGATAGAGTGTTTGAAGAACTAAGGATAGAGGTTTGTAATGCTGTGTAGGAGGCAGTGATACAAACCATCCCCAAGAAAAAGAAATGTAAAAAATGAAAACAGTTGTCTGAGGAGTTCTTACAAATAGCTGAGAAAAGAAGAGATACAAAAAGCAAAGGAGGGAAGGAAGTACATACCCAACTGAATACAGGGTTCCAGAGAATAGCAGGGAGAAATAAGAAAGCCTTCTTAAATGAACAGTGCCAAGAAATAGAGGAAAACAATAGAATGGGAAAGACTAGAGATCACTTCAAGAAAATTAGAGATACCAAGGGAACACTTCATGCAAGAATGAGCACAATAAAGGACTCAATGGTATGAACCTCACCATAGAAGAAGATATTAAGAAGAAGGGGCAAGAATACACAGAAGAACTATACAACAAAGATCTTAATGAGCCAGATGACTGCGATGGTGTGATCACACACCTAGAGCCAGACATTATGGAGTCTGAGGTCAAGTGGGCCCTAGGAAGCATTACTACAAACAAAGCTAGTGGAGGTGATGGAATTCCAGCTGAGCTATTTCAAGTCCTAACAGATGATGCTGTTAAAGTGCTACACTCAATATGCCAGCAAATTTGGAAAACTCAACAGTGGCCACAGGACTGGAAAAGGTCAGTTTTCACTCCAATCTCAAAGAAAAGCAATGCCAAAGAATGCTCAAACTACCACTCAATTGCCCCCATTTCACAGGCTAGCAAAGTAATGCTCAAAATCCTCCAAGCTAGGCTTCAACAGTACGTGAACTGAAAAATTCTAGATGTACAAACTGGATTCAGAAAAGGGAGAGGAAACGGAGATCAAATTGCCAACCCCACTGGATCATAGAAAAGGCAAGAGAATTCCAGGAAAAAAACACCTACTTCGGCTTCATTGGCTACACTAAAATCTTTGACTGTGTGGATCACAGAAACTGGAAAAATTTGAAAGACATGGAAATACCAGACCACCCTATCTGCCTCCTATGAAACCTGTATGCAAGTCAACAAACAACAGTTAGAACCAGACATGGAACAATGGACTGGTTCCAATTTGGGAAAGGAGTATGTCAAGGCTGTATATTGTCACCATGGTTATTTAACTTATATGCAGAGTACAACATGCAAAATGCTGGCTTGGATCAAGCACAAGCTGGATTCAAGACTGCTGGGAGAAACATCAACAACTTCAAATATGCAGATGGCACCACTCTTATGACAAAAGAAAGAGGAACTAAAGAGTCTCTTGAAGGTGAAAGAGGAAAGTGAAAAAGCTGGATTAAAATTCAACATTCAAAAAAACTAGGTCATGGAATCTTGTCCCATCATTTCATGCAAAATAGATGGGCAAACAATGGAAGAGTGACAGACTATTTTATTTGGCTGCAAAATCATTGCAGATGGTGACTGAAGCCATGAACTTAAAAGACGATTGCTGCTTGGAAGAAAAGCTAGACAGTATAATAAAAAGCAGGGACATTAATTTGCCAACAAAGGTCCATATAATCAAAAGCCATGGTTTTTGCAGTTGCCATGTACTGATATGAAATTTGGACCATAAAAAAGACTGAAGCTCCAATACTTTGACCACCTGATGGAAATAGCCAACTCATTGGCAAAGACCCTGCTTCCAGGAAAGATTGAAGGCAGGAGCAGAAAGGAATGATATATGATGAGATGGTTGGATGGCATCACTGACTCAATGGACGTGAGTTTGAGCAAGCTCCAGGAGATGGTGAGGCACAGGGAAACCTGGCGTGCTGCAGTCCATAGGGCCACATAGAGTGGGACATGACTGAGTGACTGAACAACAACATTTTCTGCAGCTCAAAATCCTCCAAGCTAGGCTTCAACAGTACGTGAACTGAAAAATTCTAGATGTACAAACTGGATTCAGAAAAGGGAGAGGAAACGGAGATCAAATTGCCAACCCCACTGGATCATAGAAAAGGCAAGAGAATTCCAGGAAAAAAACACCTACTTCGGCTTCATTGGCTACACTAAAATCTTTGACTGTGTGGATCACAGAAACTGGAAAAATTTGAAAGACATGGAAATACCAGACCACCCTATCTGCCTCCTATGAAACCTGTATGCAAGTCAACAAACAACAGTTAGAACCAGACATGGAACAATGGACTGGTTCCAATTTGGGAAAGGAGTATGTCAAGGCTGTATATTGTCACCATGGTTATTTAACTTATATGCAGAGTACAACATGCAAAATGCTGGCTTGGATCAAGCACAAGCTGGATTCAAGACTGCTGGGAGAAACATCAACAACTTCAAATATGCAGATGGCACCACTCTTATGACAAAAAGAAAGAGGAACTAAAGAGTCTCTTGAAGGTGAAAGAGGAAAGTGAAAAAGCTGGATTAAAATTCAACATTCAAAAAAACTAGGTCATGGAATCTTGTCCCATCATTTCATGCAAAATAGATGGGCAAACAATGGAAGAGTGACAGACTATTTTATTTGGCTGCAAAATCATTGCAGATGGTGACTGAAGCCATGAACTTAAAAGACGATTGCTGCTTGGAAGAAAAGCTAGACAGTATAATAAAAAGCAGGGACATTAATTTGCCAACAAAGGTCCATATAATCAAAAGCCATGGTTTTTGCAGTTGCCATGTACTGATATGAAATTTGGACCATAAAAAAGACTGAAGCTCCAATACTTTGACCACCTGATGGAAATAGCCAACTCATTGGCAAAGACCCTGCTTCCAGGAAAGATTGAAGGCAGGAGCAGAAAGGAATGATATATGATGAGATGGTTGGATGGCATCACTGACTCAATGGACGTGAGTTTGAGCAAGCTCCAGGAGATGGTGAGGCACAGGGAAACCTGGCGTGCTGCAGTCCATAGGGCCACATAGAGTGGGACATGACTGAGTGACTGAACAACAACATTTTCTGCTGTACAATAAAGTGAATCTTTTGTACATACACATTTCCCCTCTTTTTCATTCTTTTTTCATATAGATTATTACAGATAATTGAGTAAAGTTCCTTGTTTTGTATATTAGTTCTTTCAGGTATCTATTTTATATATAGTAGCATGCATATGTCATTCCCAATCTCCCAATTTATCCCTCACTTTTTCCCCTTGGTAACCATAAGTTTGTGTTCTACATCTGTTACTCTATTTCTGATTTGTAAATAAGTTCATTTGTATCATTTTCTTAGACTCCACATATAAGTAATATCATATGGTGTTTGTCTTTCTCTGTAATTCAAACCTCCTTCCACCTCATTTTCCAGCTACTTCTATCCTCTTTTGTACATTGTATAATCCTAACTCTGGACAAAGGGCTTTTCTGTTCAACTCTAACTTTCTTAATTAATTTAAACCTGGTCCAGCACACTCCTTGTTGTGTTTTCCCATGGAAGCTTAGCCATTCCAACTCCTTTCAACTTTGTGAAAAAGTTGAAGGGATCAGTATACTCCTGGAGCCACCTTTGACCCTCTGATCTGTTGCTCTTTCTTCTTCACAGCACGCCTGTTGGCTTAAAAAGGGTTAAGATACAAATGTGTTTTAAAGTGCAGCTGGAGGTTTACTCAGTTCTGACTCTGATAACCGCCTAGATTGTAGTCTGTCAGCCTCCTCTATCCAAGGGATTTTCTAGGCAAGAATACTGACTGGAGTGGACGACCATTTCCTTCTCCAGGGATTTTCCACAGCCAGGTATTGAACTCCAGTCTCCTGCATTGCTAACGGATTCTTTACCTACTGAGTCACCAGAGAAGGCACCATCAGAATGCGACTGATTAGGATACAAATGTATAGTAAGTTTATTACAAATAAGAGTAAATTTATTAACCACAATAAAAAAAGAAGGATTTTATTTTTTAGTAATCTCTTATTACCTGTAAAATGTTATGGAATCACTTGGAAATAGTAAGGTTTAAACCATGTGAAGTTTACATATTAATCTGCACAAAATTATTCCTTATAATTGCCTTCAGTAGAAATTATCTGTAGATTGCATAGTCATTTCAAATAAATATAGCAATAAGTATGATGCTTTATTTAATTTTGTGAACAATTTACTATGGTTTATAAGCTTTAAAGAAAAGGAAAAATCCTTTAAGAGGACAACAGACTCCACATACACAAGTTGCAATTCACTCAAAACACATTTTATTATATATTATTAATATATTTAGTAGTAAAAGCATACATTATGCCATGATTTCCTTTATAAAAACCCTGCAAAATAAAAGATTTTTAATTAGATTCATAATATTCAGATATCATCTAGCTAAATTATGACTAATGTGCTTAAAAAACACTCAGTAAAAAGACAGACTAGGTAGAACTTTCTATATATTATCAAAAGTAGCATTAGGATTTTAAATGAGATTACTTAAAATATGGATTGTAAGTTCTTCTAATTTTCATTGAAACAGATTTAATCCTGACAGGAGAGTCATTTTTAGTCCATGTGTCCCATCGAATTCCAGTTGTAAGCAACTTTCCAGAGAAGTGATGAATGCCGTTCAGATTTGCGAGACCACACTGATTGAACCACCAGCCCGTATTATTGCTGAGGTGGCTGCAGCTCTTCACAGACTGATCATCAATGAGGCATGCAGGGGGACACCCATCATTATCAACATCCGGTGTGCTAAAAGGCATTGCATTTTGATTATCTCCTTTTTTGAAGCCTCGGAATGCATCACCTAGGTAAAATATATATTTTTTTAATTACTAAATTTAAAGCACATTTTGAATTTTAATCGACTTTTACCAACCCATTGTGCAAACAGCATTGCACCTAAAACTAAGATTTAAATTATTTTTTACTAAGTATCATATTAAAGTCTCTACTGCAGGTATAATATGCCAAAATCTGGTAATGAATTCCTCAACATAATAGGCATCCAAGTGGACATTTAATTGTACAAATTAGGGTGGTCTGTGATGGCCTAGATAAAACTTTGGACAAATTTAAAAAATTGAAACCTATTACATCTTTGCATAACTGTAATTATGGACATTTTTCACTTGGAAATAGTAAGGTTTAAACCATGTGAAGTTTACATATTAATCTGCACAAAATTATTCCTTATAATTGCCTTCAGTAGAAATTATCTGTAGATTGCATAGTCATTTCAAATAAATATAGCAATAAGTATGATGCTTTATTTAATTTTGTGAACAATTTACTATGGTTTATAAGCTTTAAAGAAAAGGAAAAATCCTTTAAGAGGACAACAGACTCCACATACACAAGTTGCAATTCACTCAAAACACATTTTATTATATATTATTAATATATTTAGTAGTAAAAGCATACATTATGCCATGATTTCCTTTATAAAAACCCTGCAAAATAAAAGATTTTTAATTAGATTCATAATATTCAGATATCATCTAGCTAAATTATGACTAATGTGCTTAAAAAACACTCAGTAAAAAGACAGACTAGGTAGAACTTTCTATATATTATCAAAAGTAGCATTAGGATTTTAAATGAGATTACTTAAAATATGGATTGTAAGTTCTTCTAATTTTCATTGAAACAGATTTAATCCTGACAGGAGAGTCATTTTTAGTCCATGTGTCCCATCGAATTCCAGTTGTAAGCAACTTTCCAGAGAAGTGATGAATGCCGTTCAGATTTGCGAGACCACACTGATTGAACCACCAGCCCGTATTATTGCTGAGGTGGCTGCAGCTCTTCACAGACTGATCATCAATGAGGCATGCAGGGCGACACCCATCATTATCAACATCCGGTGTGCTAAAAGGCATTGCATTTTGATTATCTCCTTTTTTGAAGCCTCGGAATGCATCACCTAGGTAAAATATATATTTTTTTAATTACTAAATTTAAAGCACATTTTGAATTTTAATCGACTTTTACCAACCCATTGTGCAAACAGCATTGCACCTAAAACTAAGATTTAAATTATTTTTTACTAAGTATCATATTAAAGTCTCTACTGCAGGTATAATATGCCAAAATCTGGTAATGAATTCCTCAACATAATAGGCATCCAAGTGGACATTTAATTGTACAAATTAGGGTGGTCTGTGATGGCCTAGATAAAACTTTGCATGTTATCAATTAATAAATTGAAACCTATTACATCTTTGCATAACTGTATATAAGGACCAGACAGTAGCAGTATGAGCTGTATGACAGTTTCTTCTGAATGTTTTTTAAAACAAATGATAGATGAAAGTATATCTCACTTTAAAAAAGAAATGACAAATACAGTTCCTAAATATGTCTTTATTAACTAGCCCATTTTGTGTTCTTTCTTTTTATTAAAAAATACCTATATATAGTATGATACATAAATACTGGAATGTTTCTGAGTCTTTGAATCATGAAAAGGTAATTTAAAATTTATTGTACATTATTTTGTCACAAGGATCTGCATTGCTCCTTTACAGCACACCTCTGCCTAATCCTTATATTTGGCAAACACTAATGTATTCTCTACTTCTACAATTTTGTCATTCCAATTATTTTATATATATGGACTCAGAATATATAAAAAATAAGTGAACATTTGATGTAAAATCACAAAATGGAAGTTTGGCTACACAGACAGATAATTTTGGTTAAAAATAAAGGTGTATAGGGCTTCCCTGGTGGTCCAGTGGGTAAGGACACCACCTTGCAGTGCAAGGGGCGCCGGTTCGAGCCCTGGCCTGGGAAGATCCCACGTGCCACGGAGCGGCTGGACTGATGTGTCCAATCACCGAGCCGGAGCTCTGGAGCGCATGCGCCCAGAGCCAGCGCTCTGCAATGACAGCCGCCACCGCGATGGGAGGCCCACAGGAGTTGAAGAACAAAGATGGATGAAAATAGACAAATGAAAAACCAATAGAAGTAGCCCGCGGGCTTCCCTGGTGGTCCAGTGGGTAAGGACACCGCCTTGCAGTGCAAGAGGCGCCGGTTCGATCCCTGGCCTGGGAAGATCCCACGTGCCACGGAGCGGCTGGACCCATGTGTCCAATTACCGAGCCGGAGCTCTGGAGCGCATGTGCCCAGAGCTGGTGCTCTGCGACAACAGAGGCCACTGCAGTGGGAGGCCCACACAGGCCAAAGAACAAAGATGGATGAAAATAGATAAATAAGAGACCAATAGAAGTGGCTCGCCAGCCCCCCTCCCTCTCCAACCCGCCCTGTTCCTCCCCAACCCGACCCCTCTCCCCCACAAAAAATATTTTAAAAAATAATAAAATAAAGGTGTGTAAACCTGTCAAACCTTGAGAAAAAATAATATGGTAATTGATAATTTAGCAAAAGAAAATAAATTACACATAACAAATTTTTATACCAGTATCAATTTATATCACTTTAGACAGAAATATGGATGAAGGTGAAAACTCTACCTTTAAGACACAAAATTGTAACTGCAAAAGTTCTTTGGTTTTACCAAGTTTATATTAAATCCTCAATCCCACCTGGCAATGCAAGAGATTAAGAGATATAAGGGTTTTTTTGTTTGTTTTTGTTTTTTTTATATAAGTTTGATCACTGGGTTGAGAAGATCTTTGGGAGAAAGGCAGGGTAGCCCATGCCAGTATAGTTGCCTGGAAAATCCCATGGGCAGAGGAGTCTAGTGGACTACAGTCCATAACGTCACAAAGAGTCAGACATGACTGAAGTGACTTAGCGCATTTGCGTGTGTTCAAGAAAAACATCAGTTCTACTACTGAGGCATGCCTTTTCTTCATGGCTCTACACATGATATCATACTATATACATATTATTGGATTCTAGCTAAAATACCATCATATTTTAAAAACTTACCTTGGACATTCTATGTATAGTATCTCTGATATTCACAGCAATCTTCAAAGATTATTTTGGTCAAAGCAACCTGGCTAATAGTAGCAGGGGTAGAAGCTATATGTGCTTGTTTGTTTAAATCATATAAATAAAAGATTCTAATTAATCCCATTGTACTTAGATTTCACTTACAGATAAAATTTACTGACATGTTTGCAACAGCGAGTAAAAGTGAAGCTATATAAAATTTTTGAATAATTCAAAACCCATGTTTGTTTCATTATGTTCCAAACGTTTGGCATCTTTTGAGGAACCTGGAGTACTTCACTAATGGTAGGGCCTATTCTGTACCCCAGCCCTTCTCTGAACATGCACCTCACAGAAAACAAAATGCCAAAATTATGGGTATTTTCAAGGAGAGTATCATTTTCAATACCCACACAGTGTGAGAGACAACACTAATGGGGCATTGCTTAAATTATATGATCCCTCACACTTCTCCCTAGTTAAGCTGAACCATCCGAAGGCTCATACATTATATGAGCGCCTCGCCAGATTATATTTAATAATTTATTTTAAAAATATAATGTATAGATCTATTTTTAAAGAAATGGCCCGTTAAAGCTCACTGTTATGTTTTCTTTAGAGTATAATTAGAAAATGTTGCACTGTTTTCTCTAAGAACCAAAGAAATATCTCTCAAATTTTAGAATCAAGACTACTTGTCCTCATGGAACAACTGTGCTTCTCAAATGTTCTAATTTCTTATTTCTATTTTTACTCTGAGTACAAAGTCAAATGTGTGGCTTGCCTCTACCAAACATCTGATCATACTTAACCTCCTGGTTTTACCACACCCTTACTTGTACATTTTATTAATACCTTTCCCTTTATTTTGATTATGTAATGTGATCAACTGGCTTCCCAGGTGGCTCAGAGGTAAAGAACCTTCCTGCCAAAGCAGGAGGTGTGGGTTTGATCCATCAATCAGAAAGTGCCCCTGGAGAACGGATAGCTACTCAGTCTAGTAATCTTGCCTGAGAAGTCCTATGGGCAGAGGAGCCTGGTGGGCTATAGTCCCTGGAGTCACAGGAGTCAGACATGACTTCACAACTTAACCATAGCATGTGATCAACATTTGAAAGTATACTTGAAAACCTTATTGAAAAGAGGCAGAGTGGAGCATGACAAACTTTGAGACTTCTGAAATGGAAAAAGAATTCTTGCCATTATAAATCGTATCCTCTAATTAAATCCTAGTCATCTTCTACAGAAGGCCACATAAACTTTTCCTAACATTGTATATTCCATATTGAGATAGTTCTTTATGCTTCTAGAGATGAGGCCCCAAAAGTTACATAGCTCTTTAAAATTGTCCTTATATGTCAGTATATCAGTTTGAGGCTTTCACTTCATATCTTAAGTCTGAGGGTTTCCTTCAGATGTCAGAGATTTCAGCTACACAAGACAACTCTTCATGCCCAGTAATTTTCCTCCCCCTGTGCCTTGTCTCAAGCTTTTCTCTTGACTGACATTCATTTCCAAAAGCCTATTCCTTCCTCCAAGTACAGATCAGTGCTTTTCAACTATAAGGATGCTAACATATTCATTTGGTGAATACAGTACTTGGGCCCAAACTTACTGAATCAGATTGTGCACAAGTATGTACTTTCTAAAAACATCCCTAGTTGAATCTAACACTAATTCTTCGTTCAAAACTACCCTTCCATGAAGATTTTCTGGATACAACCAATAGGAATCATTGTCTCCCTCTCTTTAACCACCAAAGCTCTATCAGTATTCTGTTTTCAGTTCTGTTTAATATACCCTCTATACTGTGATCAGTTAAAGAGCTGGGAGCATAACTCATTTATTTTTTGGATTTCAACACTAATCATACCTAATGAATAAGAACCATGATGAACAATCAACAGAAGAGCTAAGTTTAGTATTAACTGAAGTTTAAAATGTTAGCATCAAAATATAAATTTAATATCAAACATATTAAAGTTCTAACAAATTTATTTGAAAACAAGTAGATGCACTGAAATATACCTCCCCCCAAAACCCCACTAAACTAGTTGTTCTGTCAGCCTAGGTCCATGCCATGGCTCAGATGACATGAGCTGGCAACCTTGGCCAAGTTACTTAATCTTTCTTCACCTGTAAAGTGAGAAGAGTTAAGATCAGTTCTAACATTCTAAAACTTCTAAACACCAGCTTCTCAGAACATGAAAATGGAAATAATACCTTCCCAGACTATCCCACAGATTCACTATCTAAAGAATAAATTGAGATTACATATGCCAAATTGTTTTAAAAGAGTATAAAGCGGTTCAAAATCATGAGATGGTACAATCCTCAAAACAGAGTTTCAAAAACTCTGAAGACTTAGCCAATTTTCTTATTCCTAATTTTTCTGTTACCAGTTATGTGTCATATGCCAGAAGTCTTTAAAATTGTCCTTATATGTCAGTATATCAGTTTGAGGCTTTCACTTCATATCTTAAGTCTGAGGGTTTCCTTCAGATGTCAGAGATTTCAGCTACACAAGACAACTCTTCATGCCCAGTAATTTTCCTCCCCCTGTGCCTTGTCTCAAGCTTTTCTCTTGACTGACATTCATTTCCAAAAGCCTATTCCTTCCTCCAAGTACAGATCAGTGCTTTTCAACTATAAGGATGCTAACATATTCATTTGGTGAATACAGTACTTGGGCCCAAACTTACTGAATCAGATTGTGCACAAGTATGTACTTTCTAAAAACATCCCTAGTTGAATCTAACACTAATTCTTCGTTCAAAACTACCCTTCCATGAAGATTTTCTGGATACAACCAATAGGAATCATTGTCTCCCTCTCTTTAACCACCAAAGCTCTATCAGTATTCTGTTTTCAGTTCTGTTTAATATACCCTCTATACTGTGATCAGTTAAAGAGCTGGGAGCATAACTCATTTATTTTTTGGATTTCAACACTAATCATACCTAATGAATAAGAACCATGATGAACAATCAACAGAAGAGCTAAGTTTAGTATTAACTGAAGTTTAAAATGTTAGCATCAAAATATAAATTTAATATCAAACATATTAAAGTTCTAACAAATTTATTTGAAAACAAGTAGATGCACTGAAATATACCTCCCCCCAAAACCCCACTAAACTAGTTGTTCTGTCAGCCTAGGTCCATGCCATGGCTCAGATGACATGAGCTGGCAACCTTGGCCAAGTTACTTAATCTTTCTTCACCTGTAAAGTGAGAAGAGTTAAGATCAGTTCTAACATTCTAAAACTTCTAAACACCAGCTTCTCAGAACATG
This sequence comes from Tragulus kanchil, assembly GCA_022376925.1. Classification (NCBI taxonomy): domain Eukaryota; kingdom Metazoa; phylum Chordata; class Mammalia; order Artiodactyla; family Tragulidae; genus Tragulus; species Tragulus kanchil. The sequence continues at coordinate 91,079,776 of JAIOJX010000006.1, forward strand.
AAAATGGAAATAATACCTTCCCAGACTATCCCACAGATTCACTATCTAAAGAATAAATTGAGATTACATATGCCAAATTGTTTTAAAAGAGTATAAAGCGGTTCAAAATCATGAGATGGTACAATCCTCAAAACAGAGTTTCAAAAACTCTGAAGACTTAGCCAATTTTCTTATTCCTAATTTTTTCTGTTACCAGTTATGTGTCATATGCCAGAAGAAATGCATTACTTTTTATTTTCATCTGATATTGAGTCAGTTATATTTAAATCTTTTGTATAATTTTAGGAATAAAAAACTTACCAACATTTCCTGAATATCGTCCTAAGTGTATTTTAAAAAATTTTGTTTCATCTTCTAGCCAAAAATTATCATACGACGCATAAGCGGATGTGTCATCTTCAGATTCCAATTCCACATACAGCATAAAACTGGTATTCTTCTGATTCACTATATAAAAAATCTTTTTCAGCCCTAGCCAGAATTCGCCTGTCAAAAAAAATACTTTTTAAAATATGTTTTAGTACAGATTATAATAGCCCTGTGTTAAGTGTTTGATGTTGTCTACTGTTTCAATAACTTTGAGAAGGTGCACATAAATTATTTGAGGGACTCGATGTCCCTAGCCCAAATTATCAGTGTTTGTCTAATTTGCCATAGCCCTGTGTTAAGTGTTTGATGTTGTCTAGTGTTTCAATAATTTTGAGATGGTGCACATAAATTATTTGAGGGACTCAATGTCCCTAGCTCAAATTATCAGTGTTTGTCTAATTTGACAGTAGAAATATAAATGTGTGTGTGTACGGGGTGTATCTTCCCACTTCCACTTTACAAGCTTGGAGATAACTATATTCTGTTTGAATTTATATCTCCTCAAATAAAGATGATATAAAAAGTCAAATAAAAGATAAAATTAAAAATTAAGTAAAAAGTCAAGTTTTACCTCAAGGCAGTCAACAGCAGCAAAAAAGAAACAGTTCAAATATTACGGTAGGTAACAAAATGATGTATACCAGTAAATATAAGAGGTTTAACTTTCAAATCAGCAATTCCTAAAGAAATATTTCCTGAAAATGTTCAGTAGGAATTATTCTTTTCTGTCTTTGAAAATAATGTTTTGTGAACAAATGTTTCTTTGCTGTAATACAGTTTGTAATTCATAGCTTACCTATGAATGAATGTAAATGTAAAACAGAAACAATGGAGTATCCCCAGGCTAAGGGTCATTAATTCCAAGATGATGATAGACTCAGGATGAATTCTTAAACTCCCTAATGCAAACCTCATACGTGCATGTTCCAGCCATCAGCTTTCTACCTCCCTCTACCCACTGTCATAGCCTAAATATGACACTCCTGCTCTGAAGCATATTCCTCTGCCTGAATCATTAAATTATAAAGGATGTAAGGTCTAGTAAAATGAACTTCAAAGAGCTGGGAGACGATGTGATAATTTTAAGGAATAAAAACTTACCAACATTTCCTGAATATCGTCCTAAGTGTATTTTAAAAAATTTTGTTTCATCTTCTAGCCAAAAATTATCATACGACGCATAAGCGGATGTGTCATCTTCAGATTCCAATTCCACATACAGCATAAAACTGGTATTCTTCTGATTCACTATATAAAAAATCTTTTCAGCCCTAGCCAGAATTCGCCTGTCAAAAAAAATACTTTTTAAAATATGTTTTAGTACAGATTATAATAGCCCTGTGTTAAGTGTTTGATGTTGTCTACTGTTTCAATAACTTTGAGAAGGTGCACATAAATTATTTGAGGGACTCGATGTCCCTAGCCCAAATTATCAGTGTTTGTCTAATTTGCCATAGCCCTGTGTTAAGTGTTTGATGTTGTCTAGTGTTTCAATAATTTTGAGATGGTGCACATAAATTATTTGAGGGACTCAATGTCCCTAGCTCAAATTATCAGTGTTTGTCTAATTTGACAGTAGAAATATAAATGTGTGTGTGTACGTGTGTGTATCTTCCCACTTCCACTTTACAAGCTTGGAGATAACTATATTCTGTTTGAATTTATATCTCCTCAAATAAAGATGATATAAAAAGTCAAATAAAAGATAAAATTAAAAATTAAGTAAAAAGTCAAGTTTTACCTCAAGGCAGTCAACAGCAGCAAAAAAGAAACAGTTCAAATATTACGGTAGGTAACAAAATGATGTATACCAGTAAATATAAGAGGTTTAACTTTCAAATCAGCAATTCCTAAAGAAATATTTCCTGAAAATGTTCAGTAGGAATTATTCTTTTCTGTCTTTGAAAATAATGTTTTGTGAACAAATGTTTCTTTGCTGTAATACAGTTTGTAATTCATAGCTTACCTATGAATGAATGTAAATGTAAAACAGAAACAATGGAGTATCCCCAGGCTAAGGGTCATTAATTCCAAGATGATGATAGACTCAGGATGAATTCTTAAACTCCCTAATGCAAACCTCATACGTGCATGTTCCAGCCATCAGCTTTCTACCTCCCTCTACCCACTGTCATAGCCTAAATATGACACTCCTGCTCTGAAGCATATTCCTCTGCCTGAATCATTAAATTATAAAGGATGTAAGGTCTAGTAAAATGAACTTCAAAGAGCTGGGAGACGATGTGACAGCAGCATTCAAACTCTTAAAAGTATAGCTAAGACACTATGCCACTCTGAAGGGCTTACAGGAGCATTTTAGCTATATGCCCACTTTGAACTAAAAAGTATTCTGAAGAAGTACAGGAAGAAAGAAAGTATAGGAATCAAGAAAAAAGTAAAAGAAGATGGGCCTGCTTAGTTTCTGATAGCCTGACACTCCAGTTTATATGTCCTCTCCTTCCATCCCCTATACCGCAAACCACAAATTTGGCTTAATATACTTTCTGTACTCCCAAGTTTATTTCTTTAATAGGTCAAATACAAAGCAGTCTGTTTACCTACCTGAAGACATTTCTGTTAAAATTAAAATAATCTCTTTATATAAATAAGGATTAAGTAAGCAAGATGACAGTTTAGAGTATGCAGATCTATGAGTGCTCAATTCAGAAGGTAGCACTTGTTGGAAAATTGGAGGTAATGCTGAGAAAACACAAGTGTATCGACTGCACTCCATAGCACAGCGGCTCTTTGGCCTTATTTATGACATTTTATTGCATTTTATGTACCTTCAAATATCACTGGCATGCAGTAGGGTTTTTAGCAGTATTACTAAAACCACCACTTACTAAATCCTTGAATGACATTATTATAAGATGTTAAATATTTTAAACTATAACAACAGTAACTTAACAGAACTGTAAATTAGCATAAAAGTGATCCAAGTCATCTGCAAATGTTCCAATTAATGTAAAATCTGCAGTGCCCAGAAATACTAATATTTCTATTCACCAGCCAAAGTGATGCAGCCATGGAATCATGTGAACAGATTTTACAGTTCACCTGGCATTTACATTTTCCAAATTTTGAGCATAGTCATTTTTACTGACATTTTTATGAAACACTAGTCTCAATTCATAGCATTTAAGTTTATACATAATTCACCCCAAATCTCTATTTCATTTGTTTGTGTAGACAGAGCCCAAACCTCAAGAATTTCAAGGTCACTGCTCATTCAGTTTTTAATTCTACAAATAATTATTGAGCATCTGGCAGACCTCTGCTGGATGCAAAGGCAATATATAATAAGTACCTAATTTAGAACTTTCACTTAAATCACATATCAGCTGGTATCTAAAACTAAAAATTTCTGGATCCCAACTGAAGATCTACTTATTTTAAATAACCTGCCATATGACCAGAGAGTAGTCTAAATCATATATTCATATTCATAGGATTTGCTATTTTTGCTATTTTTGACCAATAGAAAGAGTCTATAAGCATAATACCAAAAAGAAGAAAATAGAGTAGAAATGAATAAAATTTGACCTAAGAGGTCACCAAATCCATCCAGATAATCACACCATAACTTTTGGAAATCAATTATCCCGTCGATTCTTCTCTGGATCACTGTCCATCCACCTCCTCTGTAATCCATGTCACACATAACCTAAAATAAAGCCAGAAAAGACAAAAACAACATTCTACTTTCATTCTTTGATATAAAACTCATACTTCACTCTTAAACCTAGAGAAAGAGAAGATACTGCCACTGAAAGTTTCAATGCAAATGTATGTCATTTAAATGTTCAGATTTTTTAAAATCTTGATAAATAAAACTGTCTGTTATGAAACAAATGTAACTGCAGTCCCTGTATCAGTCATCTTTTACATATCTGTGTTTGCAGCATTTTAAGACCATCTTCTTATTCCTCAATTCTATATATATTTTTCGGTTGAGCAATAACAGTGACAGATTTTACAGTAATAACAATGACAGATTTTATTTTCTTGGGCTCCAAAATCACTGTGGACAGTGACTGCAGCCATGAAATTAAAAGACACTTGCTCCTTGGAAGAAAAGCTATGACATACCTACACAGTATATTAAAAAGCAGAGACACTTTGCTGACGAAAGTGCATATAGTAAAAGTTGTGGGTTTTCCAATAGTCATGTACAGGTGAGAGAAGTGGACCATAAAGAAAGCTGAACGTGGAAGAATTAATGCTTTTGAATTGTGGTGCTGAAAAAGACTCTTGAGAGTCCCTCAAACCACAAGGAGATCAAACCAGTCAATCCTAAAGGAAACCAACCCTGAATATTCACTGTAAGGACTACCAGCTAAAGCTCCAATACTCTGGCCACCTGATATGAAGAGTAGATTCATTGGAAAAGACCCTGATGCTGGGAAAGACTGAAGGCAAAGGAGAATAGGGCCATAGAGGATGAGATGGTTAGATAGCATCACCAACTCAATGGATATGAATCTAAGATAACTACAGGAGTTAGAAGAGGAAAAGGAACTTGGCGTGCTGCAGCTCCAAGGGTCACAGAGTCGGACATGGCTTATCAACTGAACAACAAAAACAAATAATATCAGTCTGGTATGGCAGAATGATATATTTCTTTATAAATTTTCCTTTTAATTAAAACACTGATTTTTAAAATAGTGTTAAATACGCCCATGTGCCTGCTTTGATTGTTTATTTGCCTCCAAAAGCCTGGATGGCCTGTGTTCAGATTGAGATTTTCAGACAGAAAAGCATGGCCTAAGCCCATCTATCGGGCTTCACAGGTGACATTCGTGGTAAAGAACCCACCTGCCAATGCAGGAGACATAAGACATGCAAATTTGATCCCTAGGTCAAGCAGGTCCCCTGGAGGAGGGCATGGCAACCCATTCCAGTATTCTTGCCTAGAGAATCCCACAGAGAGAGAAGCCCGGTAGGTGGCAGTCCATGGCGTTGCAAAGTCAGACATGACTAAGCAACTTAGCACATGCCCCATCTCAACAGGCTCTCATAGATGCACCTGTGGTGCTCTGCTAAATCCCCTTAAGAAGATCACCATAGAGGACTCATCCAAGTGACACAGCAAGAAAATCACAGCAATGCTCGCCATGGGAAACTTCCCACACACAGACAGAAAAAGGCAGTGTGGAGGAAGCTAGGGAACCAACACTTTCCCGCAAAAGAGGTAATTATGCATCCCACTCTTCACAGAATTAGAAGCCTTCCCTTTCCACATCTGTTCAGGCCCATTTCTGAATCTGTAGGTGAAGTAATTTAGGTAATTTAAAATTATTTCCCACAGTTCCCAATTTTTGACATCCTGTTAATAGATGTCAGAAAATAATGTTAGTAACTCTGAGATGAGAAACTGGTAGTATCTGCTTAGAAAAAAATATTTTATTTTGTAATAAAGACTGTTAATAAGGTATAATATTCATACTATAATCTTTCTTATGCACAAAAATGGTTACCAGAAAATTATATTAATATACAATTCCTATATTAACATATAATTTTAATCATACATAATTTTGAGTTGAAACTTCTTCTAAATATCATGGTATAGAATTATTAAGGATAGATGTGAGTAATTTATTTCATTAAATTTAAGAAATGGATCAGTTTATCAATCTTTCTCCCAATTTAGTGAAAGGCTTTTTAAATGATTAATTTCTTTTACAATCACAAAAGGTCATTTATCATCTAAAGTGTATCCATATGTAGGAAGAGAAATTATTTTTATCAAGCTCCAAGACAAAGCACACAATTATTTTTTAATGCCCATAAGCTAACTAAAGCAAATAAAATTTATTTTACATAGTTCTGCCTACTAAAAGGATAATATAAGATCCAGCACCAAATAGACTTACTTTAAAGAACATGACCATGAACGTTCAAATAGAAAAGTGAAAGACTCTCTAATTGCTTTCTGGTTTATAGTTTGGGCAAAGAATCACAGAAAACAAAGTTTTTAAAACTGGAATCTATACTAATTTATCTGAAAATTTTCAAGAAAAAATAAAATATTAAGACAATTAAAACCAATATCATTTAAATAGGCTTCCCTGGTGGTCCAGTGGGTGGGGAGTCTGCCTTGCAAGGGGCACGGGTTCAATTCCTGGCCCAGGAAGACCCCACATGCGGAGGAATGGCTGGGCTGGTGTGTCTAATCACAAGCCAGTGCTCTGGAGCGCATGTGCCCAGAGCCAGTGCTCTGGAAGGTGAGAGGCCACTGTGATGGGAGGCCCACACATGCCAAAGAATAAAAATGATGGATGAAAAATAAACGATGAGTTACAGGCAAAAACAATGTTTTTAACTAATATTTTTTAAATTGATTAGATGACTATACTATTCCATATATAATAAAGGAAAACTTTACCTCAAATGGATGACTAGCGCCTTCTGGGTGGATTATATACAAACCACTTGGTGTTTTGGTGACAGAGCCAATGGTATCTTTAATATCAGTGCAATCTAAACCTGAAAAGTAAAATTAGTTATTTAGCATATTTCCACATATACATTAAAGATTTAGTCATCTTATTATAGAAAACTGACAGTGCTATATGAAATTATTAAAATGTTTGTTAGTGATATGATGAGTTTTAACTTCTTAGAAAAGAAAAAATTATCTCAGCTTTAGAAATAAGAAACTAGATAGATTGAGGAACTGGGACTAAATAATACATGCTGCAATAAGCCTTCACTGATAACTCACTGTTATTTATCATTAGTCCACTTGGTATCAACATTTATTTAATATATTTTATAATTATGCATTCTCTTGTCCAACAAATAATGCATTTTCAGACATTTAGGCTAATAGATGGGAACATAACGTCTAACAGAAATCTATGTGAATGACATAGGGGAAAAAATCTAAAAAAATAAGTAGGCTGGCAACTATTGACACATCCTTTCTCCACTATTTGAAACTTCAGAGAATCTGGTGTATCGTGAAAGTGAAAAATCACTAGTTCTGTCTGACTCTTTGTGACCCATGGACGAGCTATGGAATTCTCCAAGCAAGAATACTGGAGTAGGTAGCCTTTCCCTTCTGCAGGGGATCTCCCCAAGCCAGGGATCAAGCCCAGGTCTCCCACACAGCAGGCAGATTCTTTACTGAGTCCAAGGATAGTACAGTGGGTAGCCCATGCCTTCTTGAGGAGATCTTCCCAACCCAGGAATTGAACCTGTCTCTCCTGCACTGCAAGTGGATTCTTTACCAGCTGAGCTACAAGGGTGTATTGGGACCACCATTAAAAGCAGGCAAAGGGAGAGAAAGAAGGAAGCGTTGTCTTCATCAGAGGAATTGATGCTGAGGAGAAAGCCTGCTCTGTTGACAATTGCTAGAACTGTAGCAGTCTGTAATCAGCTTCTCTAAAGCATTCCACTTTCCAGAGGACTGGAAGTCTAAATAATATGTGGATATAACGCTACATTTTACTTTAGATGCTTTACTTGTATTATCTTCTACAAATTCTTACATCAATTACCCAGAGAACAAACACAAGGAAGCCTGAGACTTCAGAGCTAGAAGCTTGGGCTAGAGTCCTAGTTCTACCTTTTACTAACCAGAACTATTAGCTATGTACTTAACTAATTTTCTTCATGTGCGATATTGTTACAATAATAATAGTATCTACTTTATAGTGTTATTCTGACAATTTACATGGGCATTATGTAAAGCACTTCACATACAGTAGATATGCAGAAAACATCATCTGCAAGAAGTTAGTTGTGAAAAATTGTTCTTCTGAATTGCTATGACATGATAAATTTACACCGAGATATAAGTTTACAGCGAAGGGCTAATCTGAGATGGAATATTTGCTTTGCCATCACCATCCAAATAAATGTGAACAGATTGTTTAAATTTTTCTCAGCTCCATATTTCTTATCTGATGACAATCATCGTCATAGCAAACCCTTATGCTATGCATCAGGCAATATTTTAGGAGCTTCTGGAAATTTACTCATTTAATTCTCACAAGAAATACATGAGGTAGGTACTACCAGTTTGGGCTTCCCCGGTGGCTCAGAAAGTAAAGAACCTTCCTGAAATGCAGGAGACCCAGATTCAGTCACTGGGACAGGAATATTTCCTGGAGGAGAAAATTACAATCCAGTCCAGTATTCTTGACTGGAGAAGACTATCAGTTTCCTGATGAGGAAAATGATATCAGGAAACAGTGGATCAGGGATTTGAAGATAAGTGATCTGACCCCAGAGTCCATGCTCATGACCACCAGGTTACACTATGTTCACTAATCATAAATGAGATATAATAGCATAATAAAGCCTCGAGGAATTGAATACCTGTCTCTCCTGCACTGCAAGTGGATTCTTTACCAGCTGAGCTACAAGGGTGTATTGGGACCACCATTAAAAACAGGCAAAGGGAGAGAAAGAAGGCGTTGTCTTCATCAGAGGAATTGATGCTGAGGAGAAAGCCTGCTCTGTTGACAATTGCTAGAACTGTAGCAGTCTGTAATCAGCTTCTCTAAAGCATTCCACTTTCCAGAGGACTGGAAGTCTAAATAATATGTGGATATAACGCTACATTTTACTTTAGATGCTTTACTTGTATTATCTTCTACAAATTCTTACATCAATTACCCAGAGAACAAACACAAGGAAGCCTGAGACTTCAGAGCTAGAAGCTTGGGCTAGAGTCCTAGTTCTACCTTTTACTAACCAGAACTATTAGCTATGTACTTAACTAATTTTCTTCATGTGCGATATTGTTACAATAATAATAGTATCTACTTTATAGTGTTATTCTGACAATTTACATGGGCATTATGTAAAGCACTTCACATACAGTAGATATGCAGAAAACATCATCTGCAAGAAGTTAGTTGTGAAAAATTGTTCTTCTGAATTGCTATGACATGATAAATTTACACCGAGATATAAGTTTACAGCGAAGGGCTAATCTGAGATGGAATATTTGCTTTGCCATCACCATCCAAATAAATGTGAACAGATTGTTTAAATTTTTCTCAGCTCCATATTTCTTATCTGATGACAATCATCGTCATAGCAAACCCTTATGCTATGCATCAGGCAATATTTTAGGAGCTTCTGGAAATTTACTCATTTAATTCTCACAAGAAATACATGAGGTAGGTACTACCAGTTTGGGCTTCCCCGGTGGCTCAGAAAGTAAAGAACCTTCCTGAAATGCAGGAGACCCAGATTCAGTCACTGGGACAGGAATATTTCCTGGAGGAGAAAATTACAATCCAGTCCAGTATTCTTGACTGGAGAAGACTATCAGTTTCCTGATGAGGAAAATGATATCAGGAAACAGTGGATCAGGGATTTGAAGATAAGTGATCTGACCCCAGAGTCCATGCTCATGACCACCAGGTTACACTATGTTCACTAATCATAAATGAGATATAATAGCATAATAATAAAAAAATAACATGTGAAAATGCCTGTAATAGTACCTGACACATAGGTGATCTCAGTAACAGTTTATTTTCTCTTTGTAATAAAAAAGTGAGATCATTTATTCGGCCATCAATAAATATTTACGTGCTTGGAAACTATGATATTAATTCACAACTGTAAGATATATAGTGCATTTTTCTTAGAAATCCATGCCTTTAGGAACTACTATACTGTATTTGGTATAAAAAGAGAGAAATTCCAGGGATTCCCTGGTGGTTCAGTGGGTAGAGTCTTCTTTACAGTGCAACGGCACCAGTTCGATCCCTGGCCAGTGAAGATGCCACGTGCCCCGGAGCAGCTGGGCCAGTGTGTCCAATTGTAAACCAGCTCTCTAAAGCGTATGCTCCCAGAGTCAGTGCTCTGCGACGAGAGAGGCCATTGCTATGGGATGCCAACGGGGGCGGAAGAGTTAAGATAGATGAAAATAGATAAATGAAGGACCAATGAAAGAGGTCAAATTTTTTAAAAAAGAGAGAGAGAGATAAATTCCAGTTTCTTTCTGAATCCAGTTTCTTTTTCAAGTTTTATGTTCTAATTTCAAACATCTCAAACATGTCAAAAATAATTTTTACAGGTGGGAGGAATTCTAAGACCTTCTTTTCTCACAAGCAAAGACTGATTGTTACTAAAATATAAAAGGAGAGCCTGAATTTATTTACATATTAATAAAACTATACCACTTACAACAGATTCTATCTGTATGCAGCCATGGCATTCAGATGGTCAAGAAAACTTTGCCAACTCACAAAAATACACATTGTCTGTGTTGAAATTTGTTTAATGGCAGCTATTACTCCTCCAGTCTATTAGATAATAATGAGCTATATATTTTAAACAAAAGTTCTAAATGAATCAACCTGTTCAGGAAATTTTTAAGTAATAAAAGACAAATATGAAAAGGGTGAAATACAAAAAGTTCTTACCATGTGACTGAACTGGTCTGTGAGGAAAAGTATCCAGCTGTTTTCTGAAAACTTCTGTTGTCAAAAGGAGAACTCTATTCATGAGCTCATTAACCTAAACACACAGGCATATATTTAAGCAAATACATATTTGAACAAAACTCTTCTAGCTGAATTCTGTAACTGGTATCTCTAAACCTCTTATAAATCCAGCTTTGAAATATACATAATGCCCATCTTTCTTTTCAATTCCTCCCTGCTGTAAGAAAGCACTAAAGGCACAGCTAGAGAGCAATCATTAAATTCAGTACCATTTTCCTTCTGAACACTGCTTTCCTCAGCCCATTTCTAAATTTAACTGCTTTTGCACATCTGTTCTTTGCATTTTATCTGCTCCTTTGCTGTAGTTTGTTATCTGGTCTCCCTGTCTCCTCCATCTGCTCATCCTCAGGTCATCCTCCACGCCAGCTGCCAATCTAATCACTGCATTTCCCTGCTCAGACATTTCAGTGACTCCTTGGTGTGGCATGATTTAGTCCCTATTTCTCTGAGTCAGTTTTTCTTATACACCCTCTGCCTCACCAGTCACTCCACCCCTGCACCACCTCAAGCAGTTCTCAAGAATGCAATGTATTACTCTTCTTACCCAACCTTTTTGACCTTTGAAGCATTTATCCATGTTTCATGACTCAGTTCATAATCTCTGTCATCTGGGAATATTTCTCATAGCTCAGATTTTGAATTTTTTGTGCAACTTTCTCACAGCATTCACAACATTTTCAATACACTTTTCTGCTCCCCTAACCTGTATACACTTTAAGCGAAGATCGTTTTTTTGGTTGTCACTGCTTTCTGTTTGCCTGCAGCTTACTACGGTGTCTCTAACACAGCAGGTACTAAACAGATTTCTGGACATTGAAAAGTCAAATAATTATACCTTTACCTAACTATATCAATGTACACATATGTCAACTACAAATTTGCATTTACTAATTCCATTGCCAATGACCGGACAACAAGGGCATTTGCCTTCTGCCTCTGCAGAGACCAGACCCTGTGCTATTGAGAGCTGCTGACCTCCAATACCCCCTGATGGAGATCAGGGTGGGGTAGAGGCACTCTGTGCTCCAGGGAATCTGGTGGGGCAGGTCTTTAGATAGGTGGATGCTTTTAGGAACAGATTTTATTATCTCAATTTTTGCATCTCCTCATATTTAGGAAAGCACTAAATCTCCTCATGGTGACATGAGATCCTCGTGACTAAAGACCCTTTATAAAATGACTGTTTAATGATATTGAAATCCTCCTTCGCCAAACCTTATATATTGAACTTCCTCCTACTGCCTCTTTGGAGCAGTCTCTCAGAGCTATCTGGGGTGCTGTCTCCCAGGCTGCAGTCTCATTTATGCCCCAAATAAAACTTAACTCACACTTTTTGGCACAGCTAAATTTCTAATTTAATTTTTTGCTTTTGCACATCTGTTCTTTGCATTTTATCTGCTCCTTTGCTGTAGTTTGTTATCTGGTCTCCCTGTCTCCTCCATCTGCTCATCCTCAGGTCATCCTCCACGCCAGCTGCCAATCTAATCACTGCATTTCCCTGCTCAGACATTTCAGTGACTCCTTGGTGTGGCATGATTTAGTCCCTATTTCTCTGAGTCAGTTTTTCTTATACACCCTCTGCCTCACCAGTCACTCCACCCCTGCACCACCTCAAGCAGTTCTCAAGAATGCAATGTATTACTCTTCTTCCCCAAACCCTTTTTTGACCTTTGAAGCATTTATCCATGTTTCATGACTCAGTTCATAATCTCTGTCATCTGGGAATATTTCTCATAGCTCAGATTTTGAATTTTTTGTGCAACTTTCTCACAGCATTCACAACATTTTCAATACACTTTTCTGCTCCCCTAACCTGTATACACTTTAAGCGAAGATCGTTTTTTTGGTTGTCACTGCTTTCTGTTTGCCTGCAGCTTACTACGGTGTCTCTAACACAGCAGGTACTAAACAGATTTCTGGACATTGAAAAGTCAAATAATTATACCTTTACCTAACTATATCAATGTACACATATGTCAACTACAAATTTGCATTTACTAATTCCATTGCCAATGACCGGACAACAAGGGCATTTGCCTTCTGCCTCTGCAGAGACCAGACCCTGTGCTATTGAGAGCTGCTGACCTCCAATACCCCCTGATGGAGATCAGGGTGGGGTAGAGGCACTCTGTGCTCCAGGGAATCTGGTGGGGCAGGTCTTTAGATAGGTGGATGCTTTTAGGAACAGATTTTATTATCTCAATTTTTGCATCTCCTCATATTTAGGAAAGCACTAAATCTCCTCATGGTGACATGAGATCCTCGTGACTAAAGACCCTTTATAAAATGACTGTTTAATGATATTGAAATCCTCCTTCGCCAAACCTTATATATTGAACTTCCTCCTACTGCCTCTTTGGAGCAGTCTCTCAGAGCTATCTGGGGTGCTGTCTCCCAGGCTGCAGTCTCATTTATGCCCCAAATAAAACTTAACTCACAACTCTCAAGTTGTTCATCTTTTTTTAGTCAACACATATAACAATAGCACAATTCTAAAAACAAAAATTACCTGATTAATTAAATAATCCAAGGAAGCTTGCTGCTCATCCATCATGTTTCTTAGTAGTTTTTTGGTACTTCGTGTATAAGAAACGATAGAATTTTGCAAATTTCCTTAAAGCATAATAAAATAAGTTTGCTAAATACTATATTATTATTGAAAACGATGACAGTAAAAAATATAGAATTTTAAAATGATTTTGGATAAATATGTAAACCCAATAATACCTCAGTCTATCTAAATACACAGAACTGTACTTAGTACTTTAACTCAAGATTAACCAAGAAAACTTAAATACCTCCCAATGAAAGACTGCTTCCTAATAATCTAGGTTACCTCCCCAATTTAATCTGATATAAATGAGAAACAACATTCTGAATTTCAATTCTCATTTTATGACAGAGAAAGAAGCAGGAGGTCAAAGATTCGTCAATTCTTACTATATAAGAAAGTAAAAGTCAATAATTCCATATCATGAGGGCTTCACCTATGGCTCAGATGCTAAGAATCTGCCTGCAGTGCTGGAGATCTGGGTTCAATCCCTGGGTTGGGAGGTTCCCCTGGAGAGGAGAACTACCCACTCCAGTATCCTTCCCTGGAGAACTCCATAGTTTGTCCATGGCTCACAAAGAGTCAGACACGACTAAGTCACTTCACTTTAATTTTCCATATCATGAAAGTTAATTTTTAAAGTAAATCTAGGGCTTCCCTGGTGGTCCAGTGGGTAAGGACACCACCTTGCAGTGCAAGGGGTGCCGGTTCGATCCCTGGCCTGGGAAGATCCCGCGTGTCGCGGAGCGGCTGGACCGATGTGTCCAACTACCAAGCCGGAGCTCTGGAGCGCTTGCGCCCAGAGCGGTGCTCTGCGACAACAGAGGCCGCGGCGATGGGAGGCCCACACGGGCCTCCCCACCAGGGAAGCCCCGTATCTTTTCTTTTTAAAAACTGTTTCTAAAAAAAATGTTTCTATTTTAAAACAATCCTGCCTATAGCATAGTTGCAAGAACAGTATGACAAACTTTTTCTTAGTTCTTTTGACAGCATGCCAGCATGATGAACCTGAATATTTCAGTGCATTTTACACCAAAGACATCCTCTCCAACAAAACCATCAAAATCAGGAACTAGACATCGATTACCATGTATTTCTCAGACTTAATCCAAGTTTATTCAATTATGTTGATTGATGTCCTTTTTAGAAAAGCAGTCCCATATTATTGCTTACATTATTCTTTTTAAAATTATTTATTTCTATTTTCCTAACTTTCACTCTAGCAGTAGAATCTTGTTAATAACTCTTGATATTTTATAAATCTACCTCACTCAGCTTCATCTCTCATTTTTACTTTCCATCTCTCACTTTCTGTTAGATAACTCCCTATATTTGGACATCTGTCTTAATAGATCTAAAGCTACGCTCATGTTTTGAGAAGCCTGAGCTATTTGTGTTACACATAGAATAAAACACAATAAAGTGAGTTTTTTTATCTTTCTGATCTAGGAATTACAGTCCTATAAGAACTGTATCATAACCTCCTCCCCTTCAGATTCCCCCTTCTCATTGCATCCCCTATATATGTACATACAAGATCATGAAAATTATTGCACTGCTACTAAATGGTTTTAAACAAAAACAGATTTTAAAACTTTATTTTTATGCTTTGACACATAAATTGGCTATGAATTTGTATTATATCTATCATAGCAGTTATTCAATATTAATTAATTCCCCCCTCAATACTTAAGTGAAATTTCTTATTGATTCAGATAGAAGTAAGAATATAGCCCTAGGTATATTGATACTATCAGGGCCTCTGGCTTGCCCCTTCCTTCTGTGACCAGTTGATGTCACCGGGCCATATGACACAGAAGAAGGATTTGTTCATTTAATAAACATTTGAGAAGCACCCATTGTGTGCCCCAAACATACATCTCTGGCCTAGGATGATCAGGATGTATATAAAATGACTCAACAAATGCTAAAGTATATTTTGCCATCTCTACCCTAAGAAATAATAAATCATATACCTTTATAATTGTCATTATTTTTAATACTTACTACACATGAAATATTTTTCTTCTCGTGTAACTTTAGTTTTAATATCACATGATTCTTCGCAATTTTCTTTATAAACAGTAGTGTTACTTTTACTTTCACCTTTTGTATTAGATTCATCTTCTACAATGTTAACAACTGGAGTATCCTTTATAGTGAAAAAGATAGAAATGAGAAAAAATATATTAAGTATGCTATATTACCTAATATGTCATAAATAGGAAGATAAAGATAAGACTTCAGGACATGCACAAAGATACTATTAGAAAAAGTATATAATTGGTCACTTCAGACTTTCACAAACAGATCTTTTGCTCTCTTTTTTTTCTCCAATTCCAAAAGAATTCATTTAGAGCCTACTTTCCATTAGTGGTCTATGGCCTTGACTTTTACACATTTTCCTGTGTGATTTGTGCTGAGCCATCCCTCTTTCAAGAATCATGCAATTTGAAGTTCCTTGAATCGGTACTAAGAAGGTTCCCTGAGATGCCCCTACAACATTTCCATGCCAGAAGGACATTCTGCCACCAAGTTTTAGGAATAGTGATGTGGGGCTGAGTGTGAAATGTGTAAGAGAACTGTCACTTTTGTATAAGATAAAGTATTTATAGATTTGAAAGTTAAAGTGTTCACAGACTTAAAAGGTAGAAGTAATAACAGAAAAGGATGGAACATATATGTTTTCACTGCTACTACATGGTTTTAAACAAAAACAGATTTTAAAACTTTATTTTTATGCTTTGACACATAAATTGGCTATGAATTTGTATTATATCTATCATAGCAGTTATTCAATATTAATTAATTCCCCCCTCAATACTTAAGTGAAATTTCTTATTGATTCAGATAGAAGTAAGAATATAGCCCTAGGTATATTGATACTATCAGGGCCTCTGGCTTGCCCCTTCCTTCTGTGACCAGTTGATGTCACCGGGCCATATGACACAGAAGAAGGATTTGTTCATTTAATAAACATTTGAGAAGCACCCATTGTGTGCCCCAAACATACATCTCTGGCCTAGGATGATCAGGATGTATATAAAATGACTCAACAAATGCTAAAGTATATTTTGCCATCTCTACCCTAAGAAATAATAAATCATATACCTTTATAATTGTCATTATTTTTAATACTTACTACACATGAAATATTTTTCTTCTCGTGTAACTTTAGTTTTAATATCACATGATTCTTCGCAATTTTCTTTATAAACAGTAGTGTTACTTTTACTTTCACCTTTTGTATTAGATTCATCTTCTACAATGTTAACAACTGGAGTATCCTTTATAGTGAAAAAGATAGAAATGAGAAAAAATATATTAAGTATGCTATATTACCTAATATGTCATAAATAGGAAGATAAAGATAAGACTTCAGGACATGCACAAAGATACTATTAGAAAAAGTATATAATTGGTCACTTCAGACTTTCACAAACAGATCTTTTGCTCTCTTTTTTTTCTCCAATTCCAAAAGAATTCATTTAGAGCCTACTTTCCATTAGTGGTCTATGGCCTTGACTTTTACACATTTTCCTGTGTGATTTGTGCTGAGCCATCCCTCTTTCAAGAATCATGCAATTTGAAGTTCCTTGAATCGGTACTAAGAAGGTTCCCTGAGATGCCCCTACAACATTTCCATGCCAGAAGGACATTCTGCCACCAAGTTTTAGGAATAGTGATGTGGGGCTGAGTGTGAAATGTGTAAGAGAACTGTCACTTTTGTATAAGATAAAGTATTTATAGATTTGAAAGTTAAAGTGTTCACAGACTTAAAAGGTAGAAGTAATAACAGAAAAAAAGGATGGAAGCTTTCTTTGCAAAATCAACAACAGATGTTATTTTTAAAAGTCAGCAATGCTATATATAGCGTGGATAAACAATAAGGTCCTACAGTGTGGCACAGGGAACTATATTCAGTATCCTGTAATAAACCTAATGGAAAAGAATATGAAAAAGGATATACATTTTATATATGTGTGTGTGTGTGTGTATACATATATGTATGTATGTATATATATATATATATATATATATATATATAAAACTGAATCACTTTGTTGTACAGCAGAAATTAACACAACATTGTAAATCAACTACACTTCAATAAAACACATTTTTAAATTAAGTTAAAATTAAAAGTCAAACACCAACTACAGACTGTGATCACCAGTGGGGAGACGGAAGGATAGAGAGACAAGATAGAGGTAGGAGATTAAAAAATACAGGCTAACTTTTTTTTTTTTTTTAAAGGAAGCCAATTACAGCTGTCATTCCAAAGCTATCAGTTCTTACTAGTACACTGGTTTTTTAATGTTAAAATATACACTACCAGTTTTTTTTTTTTTAAATGTTAAAACATTCTTTGGTAGAAGCTAAATGATTTAAATAATTGTAATTAAAGAAAATAGTAACAAGATTGTTCCTCTTTGATCTGGATATGGAGAGAAAGATAAAGAGCGAATCACATAATATAAAAGATGTTTGCTGGAAATACATTTTGCTACACAGATCTACTTTAACTTTTTGCTCTTTCTCCCATACCCATAACAATTGACATAGTAGCTGTTTTCAAAAACAGCTATATTTTACAACTGTATGTTTTAGATCTAAATAAGATTCTTAAAGCATACTAATTGTTATTAATATTTCTCTAGCTTTCTTAGAATTTATTCTTGCTTCACCTTTGGAACTTGGCATTGATACAGTGGTAAATACATGCTGAGCCATCCCTCTTTCAAGAATCATGCAATTTGAAGTTCCTTGAATCGGTACTAAGAAGGTTCCCTGAGATGCCCCTACAACATTTCCATGCCAGAAGGACATTCTGCCACCAAGTTTTAGGAATAGTGATGTGGGGCTGAGTGTGAAATGTGTAAGAGAACTGTCACTTTTGTATAAGATAAAGTATTTATAGATTTGAAAGTTAAAGTGTTCACAGACTTAAAAGGTAGAAGTAATAACAGAAAAAAAGGATGGAAGCTTTCTTTGCAAAATCAACAACAGATGTTATTTTTAAAAGTCAGCAATGCTATATATAGCGTGGATAAACAATAAGGTCCTACAGTGTGGCACAGGGAACTATATTCAGTATCCTGTAATAAACCTAATGGAAAAGAATATGAAAAAGGATATACATTTTATATATGTGTGTGTGTGTGTGTATACATATATGTATGTATGTATATATATATATATATATATATATATATAAAACTGAATCACTTTGTTGTACAGCAGAAATTAACACAACATTGTAAATCAACTACACTTCAATAAAACACATTTTTAAATTAAGTTAAAATTAAAAGTCAAACACCAACTACAGACTGTGATCACCAGTGGGGAGACGGAAGGATAGAGAGACAAGATAGAGGTAGGAGATTAAAAAATACAGGCTAACTTTTTTTTTTTTTTTAAAGGAAGCCAATTACAGCTGTCATTCCAAAGCTATCAGTTCTTACTAGTACACTGGTTTTTTAATGTTAAAATATACACTACCAGTTTTTTTTTTTTTAAATGTTAAAACATTCTTTGGTAGAAGCTAAATGATTTAAATAATTGTAATTAAAGAAAATAGTAACAAGATTGTTCCTCTTTGATCTGGATATGGAGAGAAAGATAAAGAGCGAATCACATAATATAAAAGATGTTTGCTGGAAATACATTTTGCTACACAGATCTACTTTAACTTTTTGCTCTTTCTCCCATACCCATAACAATTGACATAGTAGCTGTTTTCAAAAACAGCTATATTTTACAACTGTATGTTTTAGATCTAAATAAGATTCTTAAATTTTTAGTATCTCTATACTAATTGTTATTAATATTTCTCTAGCTTTCTTAGAATTTATTCTTGCTTCACCTTTGGAACTTGGCATTGATACAGTGGTAAATACATTTTATAACATTTAAACATCATGAGCCAACATTTAAATGTATAGAGATTCAAATCACCATCTACTCATAGTATTGTACACACAATCTTAGCTATCACTCTGACATTGTTCTGAATACAACTTTTTAATTTCAAGTTTTAAAATTTCCTATGTCACCAGCTACAAAACTATATTTGAAGTATGAAAGTTTGTAGAATAGGTTTATTTTAAGTAGAGTGAAATTTTCATTATCAGGGTTAACTAGAAAGTTGTCGGCTAGTTTTTAACCTAAGTCTGCAATTTCTTTAACAATTTTTTACAGGAAATGTATTAAAGAGTCAATCTTCAGTTTACAGTTTCCTAAATTTAAACATAATATTATTTAACCATGTCTCAGAATGTCTAAATAAACACTTTAATTTTTCCATAAATTCCATTGAGTGCTGTAATTAATCATGTCAAACATACAATATATGTCTCTAAAACTATATAGTCATGCTTTCTTAGCTGAAATAATATTGCCGAAATTCTTACCGTAGAATGATGCACACAATTATCTTGTATAGCTTTTCCACAAGTAAAAATACAAAGATTTAAGAATAAGAGTGAGGCTCGGAAAAGATAAATCATATTTTCCTTGGTTGGAGAAATGAAGATTTTCTTCAAACATCAGTTAGGTCTGTGTGGAAAGAGCTGTAGTACATAGAGTCTTCAGTCGAAAATTTCTGGAAGGTGTACAACAAAAACAGAAGCCAGTACTTACTGGTTTCCATGCCTTCGTTTGAAACAACGCCCTTCATTTGAGAAATAAGGTAGCCTCCAGAGAGCCATCATTTTAAGTTATACAAAGCCTTTTTTATCACTAGATGTCTGCATTGTAAATTCATGCTTTTGGAATATAAGCAATAGCTGACCAGCTAGCTAACTGATATAAGCAAGAATTATCCAAGTTTTACGAGCCAGGTTTTTTTCCCCAAGGAAAAAAAAGCCTTTGATAAGGCATAACTCTGTAACTATGAACCAGTCTGCATAAAAATAGTAAGAAAGTAGAAATGCATGATGCATGATGAAAAGGGAAGACTAATACATTATAACTATTTCTACAAAATACTAAGTAGAAATTCATGATGAAGAGGGAAGACTAATACATTAGAACTATTTCTACAAAATACTAAGTAGAAATTTAATTAGTCTAGACACCCAGAGCAGATAATTCAGACTTAAAATATGCTTATAACTGAATTCAGCTCTCAATGATGGTCATGTGCTGTGCTTAGTCACGCAGACTCCTCTGTCCATGGGAATTCTCCAGGCAAGAGTACTGGAGTGGGTTTCCATGTCCTCCCCCAGGGGATCTTCCCAAGCCAGGGATAGAATCCAGGTCTCCCTCATAGCAGGTGGATTCTTCACCAGCTGAGCCACAAGGGAAGCCCAATGATGATCATACTAATCACATAATGCCAAATTCCTAGGACTCTAATTGATGTGTATGTTTTACATCAATAGTATTAAAACTTCCATTGTTAAGGGCACTGTTTTTATTGAAAATTACTACTTTCTGAAAGTTGATTGATCAATGTCTTCAATGAATTTTCAAATTCTCCACGATCATAGCTCCTTTTTTTTTCCCCTATATAAATATGCCTAAGTCTTCATGACCCTAAAATTAAGACTTTTCTGAGTCTTGCTTCCTATTATTTTCTCCATTTCCTTTCCTAGCCCAAGAATCACAGGGCAGAGATGGTAGTTTTCATAGTACCTGCATATGAGTGATACGGTGTAGGCACAAAGATAGTAATTAATGAAGTAAGATCTTAGATCATTTTCTGACTTTACATCTTCATTACACACTACTTAAATGCAAACATTCCTATCTCTAGTTTTACTGAAAATTTCTGTTTCTCCAATCAGGCAGTATGTGGTGATTGAGAATGCTGGCTCTGGTACCAGAATGCTTGGATGAATCTTGATTCAACACTCCCTTGCTCTGGAAACTTGGGCATAGTCACCTAATATCAAGATAGCTTTATTTCTTTGTAGAATGGGAGTTATTGTGTGGATTCAATTATTTAATGTATGTAAGCCCTTAGCACTGTGCAAGAGAAAAGTAAGTACTCAAGTGTTAGGTAGTATTATTATCATTTTTTATTATTATCATTGAGTATTCATCTTAAATTTCTAGATGAAGTCTTATAAAATTGAAAAGAAGATGGTAGAACTTTAGTAATTTTAAGCCAGCCAGATGTTAAAATACTTTGTTCTTTCACAGTTCGCCCAGAAACAAATTCAGGAAATTCTTGCTTGAGCAAGAAACTACTTCATTAGAAAAAGTAAAAGCCTCAGCAAGAAAATACTTTAGTAGAAGAAAAAAATAGCCTCAGTCAAGAAGAAACTGAAAGCTCAAGAAATTGTCCATCACATGCTGCCTCACGTAATTCACGAGGTTATGACAGTATCCAAATTAGATAACTATGTAAATATATTTTATAACCATAAAATGGTATTATATTTTCTTTTCTAAATAGCACATCATTAACAATTTCTGAAACCATGTTAACGGAGCCATGTTAATGGTGCCATGTTAATAGGCACCTAACATTGAATATACTTGAAATCTAAATCTTATTCTTTCTCCCACCTTCTCTCAATCTATTTTAGTAAATGGCAGTATCCTTTATGTAATTGTTTCCAGTCCCATACCTGAGTGTCATATTTGACTCTTTCTAAAAAAAAAAAAAAAAATTCCACTCACTTGCCACAACCATGCCTTGACACATCTTATCGACTCAGGGTTAAAGTTTTGAAAGCTTTTTGCCACCTCCATGACTACCATCCTAGTCCAAACCACCATGATCACTCATCCAATCTACCATAACAGCATGCAATCTAATCTCGTTACTTCTAGTCTTACCAACTCTAGCCCAATTTCCCTGCAGCCACTAGAGTAATCCTTCTGAAAGATTAAATGGTAGTTTTCATAGTACCTGCATATGAGTGATACGGTGTAGGCACAAAGATAGTAATTAATGAAGTAAGATCTTAGATCATTTTCTGACTTTACATCTTCATTACACACTACTTAAATGCAAACATTCCTATCTCTAGTTTTACTGAAAATTTCTGTTTCTCCAATCAGGCAGTATGTGGTGATTGAGAATGCTGGCTCTGGTACCAGAATGCTTGGATGAATCTTGATTCAACACTCCCTTGCTCTGGAAACTTGGGCATAGTCACCTAATATCAAGATAGCTTTATTTCTTTGTAGAATGGGAGTTATTGTGTGGATTCAATTATTTAATGTATGTAAGCCCTTAGCACTGTGCAAGAGAAAAGTAAGTACTCAAGTGTTAGGTAGTATTATTATCATTTTTTATTATTATCATTGAGTATTCATCTTAAATTTCTAGATGAAGTCTTATAAAATTGAAAAGAAGATGGTAGAACTTTAGTAATTTTAAGCCAGCCAGATGTTAAAATACTTTGTTCTTTCACAGTTCGCCCAGAAACAAATTCAGGAAATTCTTGCTTGAGCAAGAAACTACTTCATTAGAAAAAGTAAAAGCCTCAGCAAGAAAATACTTTAGTAGAAGAAAAAAATAGCCTCAGTCAAGAAGAAACTGAAAGCTCAAGAAATTGTCCATCACATGCTGCCTCACGTAATTCACGAGGTTATGACAGTATCCAAATTAGATAACTATGTAAATATATTTTATAACCATAAAATGGTATTATATTTTCTTTTCTAAATAGCACATCATTAACAATTTCTGAAACCATGTTAACGGAGCCATGTTAATGGTGCCATGTTAATAGGCACCTAACATTGAATATACTTGAAATCTAAATCTTATTCTTTCTCCCACCTTCTCTCAATCTATTTTAGTAAATGGCAGTATCCTTTATGTAATTGTTTCCAGTCCCATACCTGAGTGTCATATTTGACTCTTTCTAAAAAAAAAAAAAAAAATTCCACTCACTTGCCACAACCATGCCTTGACACATCTTATCGACTCAGGGTTAAAGTTTTGAAAGCTTTTTGCCACCTCCATGACTACCATCCTAGTCCAAACCACCATGATCACTCATCCAATCTACCATAACAGCATGCAATCTAATCTCGTTACTTCTAGTCTTACCAACTCTAGCCCAATTTCCCTGCAGCCACTAGAGTAATCCTTCTGAAAGATTAAATGAGGTCTTACTCTCCTACTCAAAATTCTCCAATAGCTTTCTCTCTCTTAAAAATTGGACTTTATATTAAGTCCTTGTGTGCTACATAAGTACTGTCAACTACAAATTGGCATTTAACAGTTACATTGCCAATGCCTGGACAACAAGGACATTTGCCCTCTGCCTCTGTAGAGACCAGAGCCGGTGCTGTTGAGAGCTGCTGACCTTCAATACCCCCTGAAGGAGATCAGGGTGAGGCTGAGACCTGCTGTTGAGAGCTGCTGACCTCCAATACCCCCTGATGGAGATCAGGGTGGGGTAGAGGCACTCTGTGCTCCAGGGAATCTGGTGGGACAGGTCTTTAGATAGGTGGATGCTTTAGGAACAGCTTTTATTATCTCAATCCTTGCACCTCCTCATACTTAGAAAAGCACTAAATCTCCCCATGGTGACATCAGATCCTCATGACTAACTGGGACCCTTTGTAAAATGATTGTTTAATGATATGAAACTCCCCCCTCACCAAAATCCTTAAATATCAACCTCCTCCTGCTGCCTCTTTGGAGCAGTTTCTCAGAGCTATCTGGGGTTCTGTCTCCCAGGCTGCAGTCCTAATTATACCCCAAATAAAACTTAACCCACAACTCTCAAGTTGTTCTTTTTTTTAGACAGTACCTACCACATTATTGGAAGGACATCCCCTATGCACTGCTTCAATTTCATGTCCTAGCACACTTTCCCTACCTCATTCTGTTCTGGATACAGTGGTCTTTTTGTTGTTCCTTGCACATATCAAATAAACTTCTGCTCTCAGAGCCTTTTGTACTTTAAGTACCCAGTCCCATACCTGAGTGTCATATTTGACTCTTTCTAAAAAAAAAAAAAAAAATTCCACTCACTTGCCACAACCATGCCTTGACACATCTTATCGACTCAGGGTTAAAGTTTTGAAAGCTTTTTGCCACCTCCATGACTACCATCCTAGTCCAAACCACCATGATCACTCATCCAATCTACCATAACAGCATGCAATCTAATCTCGTTACTTCTAGTCTTACCAACTCTAGCCCAATTTCCCTGCAGCCACTAGAGTAATCCTTCTGAAAGATTAAATGAGGTCTTACTCTCCTACTCAAAATTCTCCAATAGCTTTCTCTCTCTTAAAAATTGGACTTTATATTAAGTCCTTGTGTGCTACATAAGTACTGTCAACTACAAATTGGCATTTAACAGTTACATTGCCAATGCCTGGACAACAAGGACATTTGCCCTCTGCCTCTGTAGAGACCAGAGCCGGTGCTGTTGAGAGCTGCTGACCTTCAATACCCCCTGAAGGAGATCAGGGTGAGGCTGAGACCTGCTGTTGAGAGCTGCTGACCTCCAATACCCCCTGATGGAGATCAGGGTGGGGTAGAGGCACTCTGTGCTCCAGGGAATCTGGTGGGACAGGTCTTTAGATAGGTGGATGCTTTAGGAACAGCTTTTATTATCTCAATCCTTGCACCTCCTCATACTTAGAAAAGCACTAAATCTCCCCATGGTGACATCAGATCCTCATGACTAACTGGGACCCTTTGTAAAATGATTGTTTAATGATATGAAACTCCCCCCTCACCAAAATCCTTAAATATCAACCCTCCTCCTGCTGCCTCTTTGGAGCAGTTTCTCAGAGCTATCTGGGGTTCTGTCTCCCAGGCTGCAGTCCTAATTATACCCCAAATAAAACTTAACCCACAACTCTCAAGTTGTTCTTTTTTTTAGACAGTACCTACCACATTATTGGAAGGACATCCCCTATGCACTGCTTCAATTTCATGTCCTAGCACACTTTCCCTACCTCATTCTGTTCTGGATACAGTGGTCTTTTTGTTGTTCCTTGCACATATCAAATAAACTTCTGCTCTCAGAGCCTTTTGTACTTTAAGTACCCACTGCTTCTGAATAATATCCTTCGTCCGTATTTTTGAATGTCAGCCTTCTTTTTTTTGCAGACCTCTGCTCTAATTTCCCTATTTTGGAGGCCTTCCCCTGAGCACCCTATCTAAAATAGAATGGACATCAGTTTCTATTCCTCTACACTACTTCACTTTTCCTCATAGTACTTTTCACCACCTAATATATTCTAGTAAGGAAGGAAAATAAATACTTAAGCTTAAGGAGCACGGGCACTTTGAAGTTTTGCTCACTGCTGTATCCCAGAACTAGAGAGTACTTGTCACACAGTAAGTGCTCGATATTTATTTTCTTAAAAAAAGAGTCATGCTTTGGAATGTGAAAAATTAATCATTATATTTAATTCAGATATATTTTAACAAAATTAAGAGATTTTAGTATAATACTCTTTCTTATTGCTTAAATACATTTATCTTTCCTGCCAAGCATAAAAGCGAATGCCTAATGGTTTGCTGATAGTTACTGGTTAGTGATTCATCTGTTAGCATTGATTGTTGTCTGTTAATTTTTATTGATTGTAACTGACTGCAATTTACAGAGAAGCCCCTAGACTATTCTGTTGATTGTAAAAGGGAATGTGCAGGCGTGTCCAATCTCAATCAAAGAGGAGGGTCTTGCGCCATTGATTGGACCAGGCTTTAAAAACCACCCTTTACCTCCAGTTGGGGCCCTTGCAGGAAACCTAGTTTCTTGCAGGTGGTCGCTGGCGCTAGCCTAATAAACCTCTTTTCCATCTACCACGAGCGGAGTTGGGTGCTTCACTGAGCGCGCCTCACAACACCAAGAAATAAAGCTTATAAATGCATCAAATTATCTTTCTATTATCCAAATAGCTAACCTTGAAGGTTTTTTTTTAGAATCTATGTAACTTAATAAAAGCTGTACTACTTGAAACATGAAAAACATTTTTTTTCTTCTTGAGGATCATTGTAAAGCAACATTTGAAGACTGATTACGTAGGCAAGCATTTGTAGGCAACTAAAAACCCAGATTGTGCTTCTTACTGCTAATATACTGTCAACTAAAAAGATGAACAACTTGAGAGTTGTGGGTTAAGTTTTATTTGGGGTATAATTAGGACTGCAGCCTGGGAGACAGCACCCCAGATAGCTCTGAGAAACTGCTCCAAAGACATAGGGGAGGAAAGCCAATATAAGGGTTTCAGTGTGGGGGGAAATTCAAATGCCATCAAGTAAAGGGTTTCCAAAGGGGTTTTTGTTTTACAAACGGTTTGGGTCTGACAGGCAGAAGTTTAAGGGTTTTGTTTTACAGCTAGTTTGGGTCTGTCTAGCGCTTTTCTGGGTGTGAGGAGATGCAAGGATTGAGATGATAAAAATCTATTCCTAAAAGTCATTTACCTATCTAAAGACCTGCCCCACCAGATTCCTTGGAGCACAGAGTGCCTCTACCCTACCCTGATCTCCATCAGGGGGTACTGAAGGTCAGCAGCTCTCAACAGCACCGGCTCTGGTCTCTGCAGAGGCAGAGGGCAAATGTCCTTGTTGTCCAGACATTGGCAATGTAATTGGTAAATGCCAGTTTATAGTTAACAATACCATGTGACAAAGCAATAAGGTGCCCATGAGGGATGAGATATGAAACTAATAGCACAGCAAAAACTAGACTTTCAGGGAGGCTAACCATGCCCAAAGACTTCAAACAGCAAGCACAACCTTCTCACTTTTATATGTACTTTACACTGCCCTACTTTGCTTACCCTCTCTCAAACTGGCTCTAGAGAAAACAGACTTGTGATGATAGCAAGTGGGAATAGAGTCAACGTAAATTCCTATGAAAAGGTCAGTTAAAAATTTGCAAAGATAGCTAATCCTCTCATGTACACATTTAGCCTTTATTTGCCAAGAGTATATATTCTGTCCTTGGCATGGTCCTGAAGGGGGCTTATGTGCTTTGTGTTTTAAGTCCAAACTGGATTTGTTGTGGCATTTTTAATCAGAACACATTCCAGTTTGAATCATTTCATCCAACTTCACAAAAACTCTGTTTTAAATAGAGTCAACTGGAAAAGTCTGTTATTTGAACTCTAAAAATGAACTAATTGATTCACAAAGGCAGAGGCATTTGAATGGTGAGTGAGTGATTTTTATTCAATTTGTACGTTCTGCTTCCAGTATGGCAGATTTTTCCACACAAAAAGGAAAAAAAAAAAAACTGGCTGAAATATACTGAGAATGTATATGTGTTTTCACAATGAGGTCCAACAGAAAGTTTCAGTCCGTTTTCAAAGTTTTACTTGCAAAACTTCTAAACTGATGGCTCAAAAATCCATTCAATTTTCCATAACTCCTGGAAAATTTTCAATGTGATGATCTCTTTTGGCATGTCTTCCCAGGAGATTGCTAAATTAAATCTGCACCACTTTCCTGGCCGCAGATGCTTTGATGGTCTATTTCCAGAATCTGGCAGCACGGTTGGCACCATTAAAAAGCCTTTGAAATGCAACC
This sequence comes from Tragulus kanchil, assembly GCA_022376925.1. NCBI lineage: Eukaryota > Metazoa > Chordata > Mammalia > Artiodactyla > Tragulidae > Tragulus > Tragulus kanchil. The sequence goes on from JAIOJX010000006.1 coordinate 91,107,644, forward strand.
TTATAAGTAGGGAACCGGCAAGGAGGACGACTTGCAGAAGGAATGGCAGACACATCAGGGAGTGAGAGATGGAATGCAGAGAAAGGAAAATTCCACTCCACAAAGGTTTTTTTTTAAAGAGATGGCAGCTGGGGATACTGATACCCCAGAAAGACAGAACTCTAACCCCACAGCAGGACTGGTAGTTTAACCAATCCAATCCTGAATTACCCCATCATTTCAGACCCCCCACGGGGACATTTGCCAACAACTGAGAATTTTGCCTGTCACTGTCGTTCATCACTCTCAGTACCCTCCACGGAAAACCTCCTCATAAGAATGAGGTGGAATGGATTCAGGCTCCGAGGCAAAAGTCAGCAGCTCCTCCAGAGAGGACTCGAGTCCCTGGGGACGCTAGGGCTCCTGGCCGCCGCCCGCAGGCCACCCGGAGGAGTGGGAGGGGCAGGCAGGGCTAGTTGCGGTCGCCAAGGACGCGGCGTAGGTTGATTGTCAACATGGCGGCCGCGTCCAGGTTGCGGCCGCCACCTCTGCCATAGCTTGGCAAGGTCGCCGCTGCTGCAGCTGCCATCGCCACTACAGCCAAGAGCGCCGCTGTGCGGGAGCCCGAGCTGCCGCGGCCGGCCTTCCCTCCGCAGTGACGCGGGGCCCGAGAGACCGAGTGTTGGGAGGGGCGGAGGAGGAGGTAGCCGGAGCTGCCATGAGGGAGGGAGGGCTAGACGGGAGGCGGAGCTGAAGTGAAAGATGCTGACCCGGAGGCCCGGAGCCCGCAGCGCGGTCGCTGGACTGGGCGCTGAGTCCTCGGACACTCACGTCAGAGCCCCCCTCAGCCCTCGGCTGAGCGGCGGGCGCCCCCGACCTGGCGCTCACCTGTATCCTTCCAGCCGTGGGTGCCGGTGGCCGTGTTGGAAGGGGCGGGGGTGGGAGCGTCTTTTCCGCGTCAGGTTTCCGTTGTCACAGATGCAAGGTGAGAGCAACCAGCCGGTCAGCTTAATGGGGATAGTGGCTTCAGCATCTGTGGCTGCTCGCCTTAACCTGAGATATCGTTTTATCATATTCTGGAATCGCTTTCCCGGCCATCCTGTTATCCCACCCCCATTCAACTAAGGTGTAAAAAGGGTTTTAATGCATTTTCTAATAGACAACCATATGTACTATGGGAATTATTTTCTTGTCTTCTAGAGTTAGGCCATTATGTTCTTTGCTTCATATTGTGCACCTTCTGATTATTCATACTGCTTGGAGAGAAGAATCCCACAAACAAATAAAATGTTTTGGTCTCCTGAAACAGCCCTTTTTAACGATTAGCCTAACACTTCCCGAATTTATTTGAACAGAGCTGCTAAAGCCTAACACGGTTGATTAATTTTCTGGTTTCCATCTTCTGCCCAAAATGAGAAGCAAAGGACCTGGAGACTTCACACTGGTTTATTTCTGACCCGACCCTAAGAACTGGTCTAGCCCACCTTTGATATTGCTGTTGGTTGCATTGTAGAAAATTGAGAGCTTAGTTTTCAAAATATGTACACCGTGTTTATTCCTTCAGAGAATGTTATGGTAATTAGAGTGTTACCTTTGTATTCTCAGAAGACTTGGTAGGTAGTGATGGTGCTGTATAATCATCTTCATTCTTGTCAGAGAATAAAGTGTCTCTGCTTTTCAAGTTAACCCCTACTTTCTTCTTGTCTCCCCTTCTGGGAGTTGCACTTGTAAAAGCAAGTCAGCTTCATGTAGTGCCTGCTCTTTTGGCTAGGTGCTTGAGATGCAATTCTAGTGAGGAAGACAGATATGTACAAGCGTAACTAATTGTAAATATCCCTCCTTTGATCATACTTCCTCAAGCTTTTATCCCTCTGTCTTTTCTTGCTTTAGTCAACTTCTCAGAATGCTAACCTGCAATAGCAGCTTGTAGTTCTTTCATGTATTCATTATTAACTCCATTCGCTTTGGCTTTTGCCTTGCTACTCCTAGCTCAAGGTGTTATCTGAAATAAACTGGATTGCTTTTCTGTATGGATTTTATTCTGTCTCCTTGACCTTCTATTTACTTGGACCCCTATTACATTGACCCTGATTTATCTGTAAATCAGGAAATAGAGAAGCAGTGTAAGTAACTCATTGACAATGTGTATCTTTTGATCATTTTCATTAGTGAAATAGTCATAGACTTAATATCTTTAAATTTATAAGGTATGAACATTGATACAAAAAAGGGAATAGTTGTAAGATAAATTTGGTGGTACCTCAGAGGAACAAAACCAAATAGATATAATTCCAGAATTATAGCGTTGGTTTTCTATAAAGAAATGTATTACTGAAAATATACCTAAATACTAAATATATAGTTAAAATTGAGGAAGTTGTAAAGGATCATTTCAATAGATGCCTCAAGGCTTAGCTAAAATCCAATTTTTGCTAGTGTGTGTGTGTGTGTGAATGCATATATATCTATATATGCATCTCTATGTATATGTATATATATATATATGATATATTTTCCCAGTTTGTATATGTATTAGCTAGTAAATCAAGAATATTATGTTATTAGTTGGAGAAGCACTTAGCACCTATTGTGTCGTTTCGTATGCTCTTAGTGTCTGTAATGTTTCATATTGGATGCCTGGTACAGAGTCAGTGTGCAGATTTTTTTAATTAATGACTAAATTTAAAAAAATAAACTATAGACTTAAAATAAGCAAATGGCTTGGTAAAATTTCTACATGTGACTTCCAAATGTGAATTCAGTACTCACAAGCTATCCAGCTTTCTGTTGAAGATACTCTCTCACTCAAGTTTTTTATCCCATTGCTTTCCTTAGTCCTGCTCTTTTGGCTAGGTGCTTGAGATGCAATTCTAGTGAGGAAGACAGATATGTACAAGCGTAACTAATTGTAAATATCCCTCCTTTGATCATACTTCCTCAAGCTTTTATCCCTCTGTCTTTTCTTGCTTTAGTCAACTTCTCAGAATGCTAACCTGCAATAGCAGCTTGTAGTTCTTTCATGTATTCATTATTAACTCCATTCGCTTTGGCTTTTGCCTTGCTACTCCTAGCTCAAGGTGTTATCTGAAATAAACTGGATTGCTTTTCTGTATGGATTTTATTCTGTCTCCTTGACCTTCTATTTACTTGGACCCCTATTACATTGACCCTGATTTATCTGTAAATCAGGAAATAGAGAAGCAGTGTAAGTAACTCATTGACAATGTGTATCTTTTGATCATTTTCATTAGTGAAATAGTCATAGACTTAATATCTTTAAATTTATAAGGTATGAACATTGATACAAAAAAGGGAATAGTTGTAAGATAAATTTGGTGGTACCTCAGAGGAACAAAACCAAATAGATATAATTCCAGAATTATAGCGTTGGTTTTCTATAAAGAAATGTATTACTGAAAATATACCTAAATACTAAATATATAGTTAAAATTGAGGAAGTTGTAAAGGATCATTTCAATAGATGCCTCAAGGCTTAGCTAAAATCCAATTTTTGCTAGTGTGTGTGTGTGTGTGAATGCATATATATCTATATATGCATCTCTATGTATATGTATATATATATATGATATATTTTCCCAGTTTGTATATGTATTAGCTAGTAAATCAAGAATATTATGTTATTAGTTGGAGAAGCACTTAGCACCTATTGTGTCGTTTCGTATGCTCTTAGTGTCTGTAATGTTTCATATTGGATGCCTGGTACAGAGTCAGTGTGCAGATTTTTTTAATTAATGACTAAATTTAAAAAAATAAACTATAGACTTAAAATAAGCAAATGGCTTGGTAAAATTTCTACATGTGACTTCCAAATGTGAATTCAGTACTCACAAGCTATCCAGCTTTCTGTTGAAGATACTCTCTCACTCAAGTTGGAATTTCCTAACTCTAAAGGCTATAAAAGAACAAAACTTTTATGAAGTTCACCTAATTAAAATTATATTAAATTATATCATTTCAATTTATTAAAATAATTCAAATAGAAACAGAATAAAATTTGTTTAAAACAAAGAAATGAAGGTCTCTCATGTCCCTTTCACACTCTGCATCCTTTTTTCTTATAAATATCGCGAGTCTTTTTCCCCTTTCATTTTATCCTAGCACCCACCTTTCATCTCTTTATTCCCTACCCAGTTTATACCTTCTTTTTAATTATCTACACATACTTCTCTCAGCAACATCCTTGGTTCTCTGCACCGAGTACTTGGTTCTCAACCACCCAGTAGCTCTTACAACCCTATTTTTCTACAACTTCACTCAATAATAAACATTCTGTCAGAGAAAAATCCCAAAACTGCTAAGGCTTAATTTTTTTTCAACTTCACCAGAACAAGATCAGAATTCTCTCTTTTAAGTTAATTAATTCCTGTGCCAAATCTTGATCATCTCCCCTCACTCTTAGCAGCCTATCTTACTGTTTGATAAGAGAATGGATCCCATGAACTCCCTCAGGTCCCTCCCAACAAACGCAAACCCTCTGTCATGGGTAAGTAAAGGCTTGTTCGCTTCTCACAGAAAAGATTAAGAAAAGATATCCAGGCTGAGCAGACAAATGTCTCCTCACATTAAGGATAAGCCTGCAAGCCTCACCTCTCTGAGACCAATACAGAGCACAAAGGCTCTTCCTCTTACCCACTTTCTAATGATAATGAAACACTGTAAAACTCTGAGCTGCCCTTTGCAACTTAAGAATTCTAAGAATGTTTCTCCTCAAGAGCAAAGGTGTTGGTGGGGGAAAAAAGGCTCCGGTGATGACTTCTTTTGCATCTCTAGAGAGGCAAAAAGCTTCTTTATGATTACTAATTAATTTGAAATTTCTAGTTGGAAAAAATATAAAAAGGGTGGAGGAAGATTGTGCAGGAGGCTCTGGAGGCTTGCTCGGAGATCGGCTGCGCCTCTGTGAGACTCTCTAGCTCTGGGGTAAGAACATCTGTTTGCATTTGATTGAGTTCTGATTATTTCTGATTATTTGTGCTTGCCTTTATTTGATGATTAATAAACCCACTCCTGGTTTGACAACATTCGAGACCACGACACTTTATTGTCGAAGTCCGAGGCTCACACCCTGAGGGGACTACACTGTGTTCGCGAAAAGGTCTCTGAGGTATTTAATATAGTATCTTTTAGCGAGAACTAGTGAGAATAGTAACCAGAGTAAGCTGCGACTTGGTGCCTGTGACACCTCCTCCTCTCATCACCAGCCTCAAACCCCTACTCTGTCTTTTTTCCCAGGTTCACTGATGCGATAGTACTTTTACCGTGATAGTGCTTTTACTGCCCCATTTTCATCACCTCTCCTCTTGTTAACCCTGGATTGTAAATTACCCTAACTCTCTCTTAAAATTTACTTCCAACTTTTCTCTAATAGCCTCTTTCTCTACAGCCTATAAACATCCTCTGTCTTGACTATCCTTAGATCTCACAATTCTAAGAAATCTTATAACCTAATTCAAACCTCAAAAAGAGTGAAGTCTAAATTTTTCATCTCCTCACTCTTAGCAGCCTATCTTACTGTTTGATAAGAGAATGGATCCCATGAACTCCCTCAGGTCCCTCCCAACAAACGCAAACCCTCTGTCATGGGTAAGTAAAGGCTTGTTCGCTTCTCACAGAAAAGATTAAGAAAAGATATCCAGGCTGAGCAGACAAATGTCTCCTCACATTAAGGATAAGCCTGCAAGCCTCACCTCTCTGAGACCAATACAGAGCACAAAGGCTCTTCCTCTTACCCACTTTCTAATGATAATGAAACACTGTAAAACTCTGAGCTGCCCTTTGCAACTTAAGAATTCTAAGAATGTTTCTCCTCAAGAGCCAAGGTGTTGGTGGGGAAAAAGGCTCCGGTGATGACTTTTTTTGCATCTCTAGAGAGGCAAAAAGCTTTATGATTACTAATTAATTTGAAATTTCTAGTTGGAAAAAATATAAAAGGGTGGAGGAAGATTGTGCAGGAGGCTCTGGAGGCTTGCTCGGAGATCGGCTGCGCCTCTGTGAGACTCTCTAGCTCTGGGGTAAGAACATCTGTTTGCATTTGATTGAGTTCTGATTATTTCTGATTATTTGTGCTTGCCTTTATTTGATGATTAATAAACCCACTCCTGGTTTGACAACATTCGAGACCACGACACTTTATTGTCGAAGTCCGAGGCTCACACCCTGAGGGGACTACACTGTGTTCGCGAAAAGGTCTCTGAGGTATTTAATATAGTATCTTTTAGCGAGAACTAGTGAGAATAGTAACCAGAGTAAGCTGCGACTTGGTGCCTGTGACACCTCCTCCTCTCATCACCAGCCTCAAACCCCTACTCTGTCTTTTTTCCCAGGTTCACTGATGCGATAGTACTTTTACCGTGATAGTGCTTTTACTGCCCCATTTTCATCACCTCTCCTCTTGTTAACCCTGGATTGTAAATTACCCTAACTCTCTCTTAAAATTTACTTCCAACTTTTCTCTAATAGCCTCTTTCTCTACAGCCTATAAACATCCTCTGTCTTGACTATCCTTAGATCTCACAATTCTAAGAAATCTTATAACTTTGTTCGATATCTCTGGTTTCCTTATTCAAACCTCAAAAAAAGAGTGAAGTCTAAATTCATTGTCTGTACCTTGAGTTACACTTTATACTACATTCCACAACATACCTGAACTGATAAAAATGGTAAATATAAAAATAAACACAAAATTATAAAAGAAAATTGACAGAAAACAGATTTTCACATTTCTCATAGCTTGAAGGTATAGGAACTTTACCTTTTGAAAGAAAGAATCAATTTGAAATGAAAAAATATTTCAGAGATAACATTAATTTAAAACTTTAGTGTAAAGAGAAGTTGTATAATTAAAATGTATTTGGGGAAAATACTTGTAGTAACTATGATAGAAGGTTAATATTTATACTATTCTGTCACTATTAAATTTACTGAAATTGATTTTTTTAAATGAAGTTCTCAGCAGATAAATGACCAATGACTCTTAACTAATAGTACACCAAAGAGGAAAATTTAATTGGTATCAAATAAGACAATTATTGTATTTTGGTAATACATACATAATGAAACATGACTTTCCAATAGTGTTTCTTTAAAAAAAAAAAAAAGTGCTACCTTATAATGTTCTTTTGGGTTTTTCTTGTTTTAAATTTTGGCTTCTTTTTTTTATTGGTCCTTCATTTTTATTTATTTTCATCCGTCATAATCCTCTGGACTGTGTGGGCCTCCCATCGCGGTGGCCTCTCCTGTTGTAGAAAACCCTCTCTGGGCTAATGCACTCCAGAGCGCTGGCTCTTAATTGGACACACTGGCCCAGCCGCTCCACGGCATATGGGACCTTCCAGTGCCAGGGATCGAACCGACGCCCCTTGCAACTGCAAGGCTGACTTTTTACCCACTGGACTACCAGGGAAGCCCCTTATAATGTTTTGAAACTCATATTCATATATTTCTCATGACATGTAAATTTATATAACTCTTTTGGAAATCAGTTTGTGAGGCACTAAGAACTATAAAAATGTGTAGACCTTTGTCTTATAATTAATGTATATTGCCTTTTGTAATCATTCAGCAAGTTTTTATTAAGCCATTACCATATTCTAATCACCATGCCAGACATGCTGCATTATACTTATTTTATTTTATTTTATAGAAATGTAGAGGAGATACATATAATGTACCCATGAGAGTGTCATATCATTCATTGAGGATTAGGAAAAGCTTCATAGGGTAGGAACTGCTTGAGGTGTCCCTGAAAGGATGAGTAGAGATAGCCAGTATGTGCCAAAAGAGAATGGCATACTGCAGCATGGCTTGTTCTGTTAATAAGTATTTTAGTGTGGCTGGGCATAGGGGTCATGCAGGGAAATGTTAAAAAATGAAGTTGAGAAAACAGAGCAGATTATATTCCAATAAATTTGTAATGTGATCATGGAGATAATATGGAGATTTTAGAGAACAGCAAAGAATAAGCAACCCAGTGAGATTTGTGTTTAGCTGATTGTGTAGATTCTCAAATGGAGGATGATAAGTTTAGGAGTAATATAATAAATTAGAAGGCTACTGAAGTGATCCAGGAAAGGGATTTAGCGCATCTAAGCCAGGGCTGTAGAAAATGATAAAGAGAAGAAAAAGAGTCAGGATAGCCCTAATAAATTTGACAAGAGTATTGGCTATATGAGGCATAGTTATTAGTGGTGGTACAATATTTGAAACAACCTAAATGAGGTACAATTAGAAAAAGACTATATTAGGAGAGGAAGAGATTAGGGTGAGATGGGGTATATTAAGCTGTGCTTTTAAGTTATAATCATTATGTATTACTTACCCAGTCCTACAGCCCATAATATTCTTGGTCTGGTTGCTGGTTGGTTGTTTTTTTTTTTTTATTGTTAAATATATAAAAACTACCTTCCTTTGAACAAATATTTAACTGTAATTCTTATAGAAGTATCTAACCTTTCAACTTGTATGAAAAATAAAAGTTTAACCAGCCATCTAATATTTTCTAAATTTGAATACCATACTTTGAACAGATGCAAAGGCAACAGCATTTTTTATAACTCAGTAGGCAATATTATACATATATATATTGTCCATATGTATATATGTAGTGAGAGATTGAATTAAATCTAACAATATATAGTTGTCAGAACATTATTACAAGCATTGCATTTGTAATTTTCTTTATGTTCTTGTAGTGAAACCTCAAGCATGTTAAAACACTGAACAGATTTCCATGGGCATGGTATTTCTCACCTGAACCAAAGGAACCTCTCCGTTTCCTCCCCACCAATAATGTTACTCTTGGGTACCCTGAAAGGAAGTTGTACTTGTCTGCACTGCCACGTTGTGACTTAGCAGTTAGCCATCTTGTTGAAGTCTGACTCCTTCTAATAAAGTACTCAGTTGGAGAACAAGCTAAATCTTTAGCTTTTTCCATGCTAGCAAAGAACCAGATTCCTTCCTTTTTTTTGTTTCGTTTTTATAAATCCTTCAAAAGAAACATTAAGTAAAAATATCATGTACGCAAGTGTATGTATGTGTTTATAGTAAGGTGCACAAAATTTTATAATAAAGATAAATTGATTATGACCAATGGCATAAAAATAATTAAAGAGCAACATAATTAAAAGCTCCCATTAACAAAGTTAATGTGACTAAGTGACTAAGAATTTAACCCAAAAAAAAGAAAATCACAATCGTTTTGAAATATACAATACTGGATAGTGTTTTTTTTTTACAATGTTGATGCTGAAACACTGTCAGATCCTAAAATTAACACATTTTCAATTAACAATGTACAGCATAACTTTTTAGTTAACATATTCTGTTTACCACTAATATTTATGGCATATAAAAATCTTGATTAAACAGACCTCTTAAAGAGAATTTCAAGCCTATATTTTGAGGGGGGGTATTTAAACACACTGTTTATTCTAAAAAGACAACTAGGCATGCCCGCCATATATAACTTTAGTACAGTCTTGTATACATCTACGTCTAATAATGAGGGACTGGACATGGTAATTGAATAACCCCTTTTTAAAACTTCAAAATCATTAAAAACAGAAAAATACTATGATAAACTTGATAGAGTCATTCATTAATGCCAGGTGAAATGCAGCTAAATAAACGGGGGTATCAGTTAACCACAGCAGTTCAACTTATTTAAAGAAAGATTAATTTTATACAAGAAGTTTCAAATGAATGGATGATTTAGAAAACTAGAAACACTCTATCTGGAAAACTTCTAGTAAACATTGCTATGCCCGGGAAAATGTCCCAAACTTGTTCTTTAGTTCTTGTAGTGAAACTCAGTTAAAACACTGAACAGATTTCCATGGGCATGGTATTTCTCACCTGAACCAAAGGAACCTCTCCGTTTCCTCCCCACCAATAATGTTACTCTTGGGTACCCTGAAAGGAAGTTGTACTTGTCTGCACTGCCACGTTGTGACTTAGCAGTTAGCCATCTTGTTGAAGTCTGACTCCTTCTAATAAAGTACTCAGTTGGAGAACAAGCTAAATCTTTAGCTTTTTCCATGCTAGCAAAGAACCAGATTCCTTCCTTTTTTTTGTTTCGTTTTTATAAATCCTTCAAAAGAAACATTAAGTAAAAATATCATGTACGCAAGTGTATGTATGTGTTTATAGTAAGGTGCACAAAATTTTATAATAAAGATAAATTGATTATGACCAATGGCATAAAAATAATTAAAGAGCAACATAATTAAAAGCTCCCATTAACAAAGTTAATGTGACTAAGTGACTAAGAATTTAACCCAAAAAAAAGAAAATCACAATCGTTTTGAAATATACAATACTGGATAGTGTTTTTTTTTTACAATGTTGATGCTGAAACACTGTCAGATCCTAAAATTAACACATTTTCAATTAACAATGTACAGCATAACTTTTTAGTTAACATATTCTGTTTACCACTAATATTTATGGCATATAAAAATCTTGATTAAACAGACCTCTTAAAGAGAATTTCAAGCCTATATTTTGAGGGGGGGTATTTAAACACACTGTTTATTCTAAAAAGACAACTAGGCATGCCCGCCATATATAACTTTAGTACAGTCTTGTATACATCTACGTCTAATAATGAGGGACTGGACATGGTAATTGAATAACCCCTTTTTAAAACTTCAAAATCATTAAAAACAGAAAAATACTATGATAAACTTGATAGAGTCATTCATTAATGCCAGGTGAAATGCAGCTAAATAAACGGGGGTATCAGTTAACCACAGCAGTTCAACTTATTTAAAGAAAGATTAATTTTATACAAGAAGTTTCAAATGAATGGATGATTTAGAAAACTAGAAACACTCTATCTGGAAAACTTCTAGTAAACATTGCTATGCATGTTTTTCCTGATGGTTTCTTTTTTAACTTATGAGTAAATCACTAAGTAAACTATATTCCCAAACTTCTCAGTTATACTCCTATCTGATTTTTAATACTTGAACATGATTTTCATACTATGGTTAAACTATCTACTGAAACATTTATCTACTTTCTATTAATGAAATATAACCTTTCATTCTTCTACATGCATTCCTAAGATGTGCGTGTGAGCTAAGTTGCTTTGGTCAAGTCCGACTCTGTGCAGCCCTGTAGACCGCAGCCCACCAGGATCCTCTGTCCACAGGAATTTCCAGGCAAGAATGCTAGAGTAGTTGTCTTTTCCTTCTCCAGGGGATCTTCCCAACCCAGGGATCAAAACCAGGTCTCTTAGGTCTACCTGGAGTGGCAGGTGGGTTCTTTACCACTAGAGCTACCTGCAAACCCCAATATTCCTAAGATAGTAACTTGTTAATAAATGCTCAAATATCTGTATCATGAAGAAAAGATAGACATTCTCCTTATCTTGGCTCATGATGTCTAAAAGTAACTAATTTTTTCTCAAAGAAAAGGAGAGATGTGTCTCCAGCTGTGATACCAAGTCAAGAAAAAAAAAAATATCCGACAGTCATATGCTATTGTGTACACAAACTGTTACACACACAAAAAATCATTGCATCATTAGTATGAGGCTGTAATTGTATTTGCCAGGTAGCACTGACACTCATCCACTAAAAATGTAAACCATTGTCCTTGACTTGTTGTCATTAGAGATATGCAAATCCATTATGAGAAAAATTTAGAAGAAGAGCGCCAAATATTACTGCAGCAACAAAAAATATGTCGAAATCGAGCACGTAAATATTTTGTGGAGTCGAACAAGAGAAAAAAGTAAGTAATTGTACTTTTAAATTAATCATTTCTCTACTTTATAGCATTTTTATGAACCTAAGTCTTAACAGTGATTTATCGATAAAATTAATCAAGATTTTTATGGCTTTTAAATGTTATTGTTTTTCTATTACAGCACAAAGAGTAATGTATCATCTAGTTTATGGACCATGACTGAGGCAGTCTTTTCATGTCATAGAACCTATTAGTGTCATATTTGCTTCTTAAAATGACTATAAGATGCATTCATTCTTGTGTATTTTTTTAATTTTATTTATTTATTTTTGGCTATTCTGGGTTTTTACTGTTGCTGAAGGCTCTTCTCTAGTTGCAGGGCACAGGGGCTACTCTCTAGTTGAGGTGAGCAGGCTTCTTGTTGTGGTGACCTCTCTTGCTGTGGAAGTGGGCGACTTTCACATGGCTCTAGTTGAGGTAGAGCACAGGCTCAATACTTGTGGCTCATGGGCTTAGCTAAGTTGCTTTGGTCAAGTCCGACTCTGTGCAGCCCTGTAGACCGCAGCCCACCAGGATCCTCTGTCCACAGGAATTTCCAGGCAAGAATGCTAGAGTAGTTGTCTTTTCTTTCTCCAGGGGATCTTCCCAACCCAGGGATCAAAACCAGGTCTCTTAGGTCTACCTGGAGTGGCAGGTGGGTTCTTTACCACTAGAGCTACCTGCAAACCCCAATATTCCTAAGATAGTAACTTGTTAATAAATGCTCAAATATCTGTATCATGAAGAAAAGATAGACATTCTCCTTATCTTGGCTCATGATGTCTAAAAGTAACTAATTTTTTCTCAAAGAAAAGGAGAGATGTGTCTCCAGTTGTGATACCAAGTCAAGAAAAAATAAAATATCCGACAGTCATATGCTATTGTGTACACAAACTGTTACACACACAAAAAATCATTGCATCATTAGTATGAGGCTGTAATTGTATTTGCCAGGTAGCACTGACACTCATCCACTAAAAATGTAAACCATTGTCCTTGACTTGTTGTCATTAGAGATATGCAAATCCATTATGAGAAAAATTTAGAAGAAGAGCGCCAAATATTACTGCAGCAACAAAAAATATGTCGAAATCGAGCACGTAAATATTTTGTGGAGTCGAACAAGAGAAAAAAGTAAGTAATTGTACTTTTAAATTAATCATTTCTCTACTTTATAGCATTTTTATGAACCTAAGTCTTAACAGTGATTTATCGATAAAATTAATCAAGATTTTTATGGCTTTTAAATGTTATTGTTTTTCTATTACAGCACAAAGAGTAATGTATCATCTAGTTTATGGACCATGACTGAGGCAGTCTTTTCATGTCATAGAACCTATTAGTGTCATATTTGCTTCTTAAAATGACTATAAGATGCATTCATTCTTGTGTATTTTTTTAATTTTATTTATTTATTTTTGGCTATTCTGGGTTTTTACTGTTGCTGAAGGCTCTTCTCTAGTTGCAGGAAGTGGGGACTACTCTCTAGTTGAGGTGAGCAGGCTTCTTGTTGTGGTGACCTCTCTTGCTGTGGAACTCCAGCTCTGGGGTACACAGATGTCAGTAGTTGTGGCACATGGGCTCAATAGTTGCCTCTCCGAGGCTCTAGAGCACAGGCTCAATACTTGTGGCTCATGGGCTTAGTTGCTCCGCAGCAGGTGGAATCCTCCTGGATCAGGGATTGAACCCACGTCTCCTGCATTGACAATCGAACTTTTTAACACTGAGCTACCAGGAAAGCCCTTTTGTGTCATTTTATAATAAAAAGATGAGATTAGCATTTAGTCTCTAACAGAATATATTTTCATTCACTTATATATAATTTAATTCACTTATATATAATTTTTGTATATGTGCTATCCACATTCATCCAGCTGGAAAAATGGGGGAAATATGAATAATAGTAGAAATATTATAAAAAGAATTTCATATATTGTTGCTGCTTAAATAAGTGTTCCAGTATAAACTGGAAACTAAAATAAAAATGCAAATGATCCTATCTCTGCTTGACATTTGTAAAAATTTGTTTGAATTACTGTATTTTTTTTTTTTTTATGCAAAGTGGTTATGCCATTTTTATTGTTGTTTTTTTCTACCCTGCTCATAATTCTACAGTAGGTGAATAGCGGGAAATCTCTAGAGTTTATTAACTACATCATTGGGCGTATGTTGCAGATTCCATTTGGGGAATACAAAATTGTTTATCTGTAGTTTTTTCTGGCACTGTATTTCTCCTCGGATTAACCCTACACTACCTGGTATAGTTGAAAATATTTGATGAAGCTTGTTTTTGTTTCTGTTTTCTCCTACCTTTCAGCCCAAAGAGTAATGTATCATCTAGTTTATGGACCATGACTGAGGCAGTCTTTTCATGTCATAGAACCTATTAGTGTCATATTTGCTTCTTAAAATGACTATAAGATGCATTCATTCTTGTGTATTTTTTTAATTTTATTTATTTATTTTTGGCTATTCTGGGTTTTTACTGTTGCTGAAGGCTCTTCTCTAGTTGCAGGAAGTGGGGACTACTCTCTAGTTGAGGTGAGCAGGCTTCTTGTTGTGGTGACCTCTCTTGCTGTGGAACTCCAGCTCTGGGGTACACAGATGTCAGTAGTTGTGGCACATGGGCTCAATAGTTGCCTCTCCGAGGCTCTAGAGCACAGGCTCAATACTTGTGGCTCATGGGCTTAGTTGCTCCGCAGCAGGTGGAATCCTCCTGGATCAGGGATTGAACCCACGTCTCCTGCATTGACAATCGAACTTTTTAACACTGAGCTACCAGGAAAGCCCTTTTGTGTCATTTTATAATAAAAAGATGAGATTAGCATTTAGTCTCTAACAGAATATATTTTCATTCACTTATATATAATTTAATTCACTTATATATAATTTTTGTATATGTGCTATCCACATTCATCCAGCTGGAAAAATGGGGGAAATATGAATAATAGTAGAAATATTATAAAAAGAATTTCATATATTGTTGCTGCTTAAATAATTGTTCCAGTATAAACTGGAAACTAAAATAAAAATGCAAATGATCCTATCTCTGCTTGACATTTGTAAAAATTTGTTTGAATTACTGTATTTTTTTTTTTTTTATGCAAAGTGGTTATGCCATTTTTATTGTTGTTTTTTTCTACCCTGCTCATAATTCTACAGTAGGTGAATAGCGGGAAATCTCTAGAGTTTATTAACTACATCATTGGGCGTATGTTGCAGATTCCATTTGGGGAATACAAAATTGTTTATCTGTAGTTTTTTCTGGCACTGTATTTCTCCTCGGATTAACCCTACACTACCTGGTATAGTTGAAAATATTTGATGAAGCTTGTTTTTGTTTCTGTTTTTCTCCTACCTTTCAGCCCCTGAAGCTTGTAAAAGGCACTGATAGATGTTCAGTAAAGATGAACAAACTTATGTTGAAAGGGTAATCAGCTTTGGAGTCAGACATCTAGGTTTAAATCCTAGCTTCATGAATTAGAGCTGGTTACTTAATCTCTCTGAGCTTCAATTTCTCATTTATGATTGGAATTAATACTATGTATTTCAAGTAATTGCTATATAGAGGAAAAACAATATTAGAAATAGTTGAGAACACATGTACAAATATTTATCTGTCACATAGTGCTTCATCATTAAAACTGATTTTATTGATTAATAAATTAATATTTTTCAGTTGAACACTTTCTAATAATTATCTGGCTGTATAAAATAGCAGACTTTATATATGGAATTTGATTTAAAAAGTTTCAGCCTGTCTTGTCTCATCAAACACCATAAGAATTCTCAGAAGAAAAAGTTTGGTTTTAAAAAAGAGGCAGTACATTTTCCAATACAATTTCATTATGTTATAGGTGTATTTCTGAATTTCAGAATATATCTATCATTGTGACTTTTTTGGCTTTTTTTATTGGCCTTGTCATTATCTATCAATTTATGCTTTACATCATCTAAGTTTATGCTGTTCATGTTATGTCATAAAATTAAAAAATGTATTTTTCCTACAGTAGAGATACTCTCCTAACACTAGTTTTTTCCTACAAAAACAGACAAGTTTATACTTTGACATTGTCGGTACTGTTTCCACAATGGTACTCAAAAGATGCTCAAAGCACCTACTGCTCTTTGTTTACTTACATTAATTGCCACTTTTATTTTGTTACCATTTTTTCCTTTTCTATTTTCAGTATTTTTCTTGTACGTGTTTTCAGTTCTGTCACTCAGTATCCTTACAGTGGAGTCCCCTTTGTTTCTCCAAGATCACCTCCTCCATCAGTAGTTAACTACTTCAATAGATCCCCATTACCATTTTGGTTTTGGGATTTTTTAAAATTTTACAGAGTTTTGTTGTTTTTCTGGCACTGTATTTCTCCTCGGATTAACCCTACACTACCTGGTATAGTTGAAAATATTTGATGAAGCTTGTTTTTGTTTCTGTTTTCTCCTACCTTTCAGCCCCTGAAGCTTGTAAAAGGCACTGATAGATGTTCAGTAAAGATGAACAAACTTATGTTGAAAGGGTAATCAGCTTTGGAGTCAGACATCTAGGTTTAAATCCTAGCTTCATGAATTAGAGCTGGTTACTTAATCTCTCTGAGCTTCAATTTCTCATTTATGATTGGAATTAATACTATGTATTTCAAGTAATTGCTATATAGAGGAAAAACAATATTAGAAATAGTTGAGAACACATGTACAAATATTTATCTGTCACATAGTGCTTCATCATTAAAACTGATTTTATTGATTAATAAATTAATATTTTTCAGTTGAACACTTTCTAATAATTATCTGGCTGTATAAAATAGCAGACTTTATATATGGAATTTGATTTAAAAAGTTTCAGCCTGTCTTGTCTCATCAAACACCATAAGAATTCTCAGAAGAAAAAGTTTGGTTTTAAAAAAGAGGCAGTACATTTTCCAATACAATTTCATTATGTTATAGGTGTATTTCTGAATTTCAGAATATATCTATCATTGTGACTTTTTTGGCTTTTTTTATTGGCCTTGTCATTATCTATCAATTTATGCTTTACATCATCTAAGTTTATGCTGTTCATGTTATGTCATAAAATTAAAAAATGTATTTTTCCTACAGTAGAGATACTCTCCTAACACTAGTTTTTTCCTACAAAAACAGACAAGTTTATACTTTGACATTGTCGGTACTGTTTCCACAATGGTACTCAAAAGATGCTCAAAGCACCTACTGCTCTTTGTTTACTTACATTAATTGCCACTTTTATTTTGTTACCATTTTTTCCTTTTCTATTTTCAGTATTTTTCTTGTACGTGTTTTCAGTTCTGTCACTCAGTATCCTTACAGTGGAGTCCCCTTTGTTTCCCTCCAAGATCACCTCCCTCCATCAGTAGTTAACTACTTCAATAGATCCCCATTACCATTTTGGTTTTGGGATTTTTTAAAATTTTTACAGAGTTTTGTTGTTCACAGACATGTATGTTCCCAGATCAGTCATATGCATATCCATGGAACCCTTCCCCCTCTCAATCCCCGCCATCCCACCCTCCCAGCCATCGCACCGCATCCCTGTAGGATCTGCTATTCCTGCAGGGCAATGACAATAGCTATCTTTTTCACATATGATAGTATAGGTTTCCATGTTACTCCCTCTATGCTCCCCTCCCACTGTTCATACCCCACAATGTCCATATGTCTGTTCTCTATCTCTATTTTCCCATCGCTTCACTGCATGTATTACGATTACCCTCTTACTAGATTCCATGTATGTGTGTTAGTATACAGTACTTGTCTTTCTCTTTTTGACTTACTTCACTTTTTATGATAGGTTCTAGATCCAGCCACCTCATTAGGGCTGATTCTTCTGCATTTCTTTTTACTGCTGAGAAGTACTCCCATTGTATATATGTACCATAGTTTGTTTATCCATTCATTTGTCAATGGACATCTAGGTTGCTTCCATGTTCTAGCTATTGTATAGAGAGCTGCAATAAATATTGAGGCACAGGTGCTTCTTTCAGGTTTGATTTCATCAAGGTATTAGCCTAATAGTGGGATTGCTGGGTCGTATGATGCTTCTATTTTTAGTTTTTTAAGGAACCTCCATACTGTCTTCCATAGTGGCTGTACCAATTTACATTCCCACCAGCAATGCAAGTGTTCCCTTTTCTCCACACCCTCTCCAGCATTTATTGTCTGTAGATTTCTTGATGATGGCCATTCTGATGGGTGTGCGGTGATATCTCATTGTAGTTTTGACTTACATTTCTCTAATAATAAGTGAGGCTGAGCATCATTTCATGTGCTTTTTGGCCATCTGTATGTCCCATTACCTTTTAGACGTAATCACCACAGGTATTCTGAGACTTCCCTTAAGTGCTCTTAGGAATTACAGCCACAGTTTGTTGCCTTCCATAGTACTCCTTTTTGTTTGTTTGTTTGTTTTATACCATAAGTTTGTGGGAACACATCCTCATGTAACTTTCTAGTTTGTTTGCTTTGTGGACCAAGTAATTTTCATATATACATACACTTAAAGATATTAACTTATTTCCTACATGGTTTTTAATTTTCAACTTAGAACTATCTTTAAATGAATTAGTGAATAGGCATTCATTCATCAACAAGCATAGCTAATTAAGTACCAGTTATTAAACACTGTATTAGGAGAAAAAATTAATCTTAGTTAATCTATTTTATCATTAAATGTTAGAAATGTCAATAATCTGATCTAATGTGACTTCATGAAGAAAATAAATTGAAATAAATTTTAAAAAGTAAAGAACTCAAAAGGAACATTGGGATAGTTTCAAAGCAATATAATGTAAGCATGTAGGCCTGAAAGTTCATATGATCAGACAAAACTCCTTTGTAACTACATAACCAACTGGCACAATAAAAAAGAAAAGGACTAAATGGGGAAAACTGCCCAAATAAAGAGAAGAAACATCAGTACATGGTGAGGGACAAGCACTTTGAATGAATTTCTAAAATCTATAATAAAAAAGATGCTTTAAATATTCCTATAGGCAGAAAAAAAAATTACCTAGAGAATTACAGAATGAATTACTTGGTGAACACAAAGTATGAGGTAGATGCATTTTCTATTTGTGAGAATGAAGGAGTTTGGAGTTTCCCATGAAGCAGGAAAAATGTACCTTAGAATAAATAAGAAAGAATTATACTTTAAGTTATATTTATAAAACTTATATGTGTTGATGTATATAATAAGCTAAAAAATGCAAACAGATTCAAATAAATTCAGATATCAGTAGGTTTAAATATCCCTGGATATTATCCATGTGTGTGTGCATGCTCTATCACTTCAGTTGTCTGACTCTTTGCAACCCTATATACTGTAGCTGCCATGAGTCTGTCTGTGGGATTCTCCAGGCAAGAGTATAGGATTGGTGGCTTCCCTGGTGGTCCAGTGGGTAAGGACACTGCCTTGCAGTGCAAGGGGCTCCAGTTCAATCCCTGACCTGGGAAGACCCCACGTGCCGCGGAGTGGCTGGACCGATGTGTCCAATTACCGAGCCAGAGTTCTGGAGCGCATGTGCCCAGAGCCAATGCTCTGCAACAACAGAGGCCACCGCGATGGGAGGCCCACCTGGGCCAAAGAACAAAGACGGATGAAAATAGAGAAATGAAAGACCAATAGAAGTGGCCCGCCTGCTCCCCACCCCCCCAAATAAATAAATAAATAAATCTTTTAAAAAAAAAAGTATAGGAGTGGGTTTTCCATGGCCTCCTCCAGGGGATCTTCCCAACCCAGGAATCAAACTCACATCTCCTGCATCACAGGCAGGTTCTTCACCAATGAGCCACCAGGGAAGCCCATATTGTCCATAATATATTCATAATATATTAAAGAAAAATGAGAGGAATTTAGGATATTTAGAAGTTGTCTTCAGCTGTTTAAAATGATATCATAAAGGGCAGCATTTATCTATTCAGCTAACATTTACTGGGTTTTATATACTAGAGGATAAAAAATAAAATGAATGATTCTTGCTCTTGATTTACTAATTGTGAAGCAATAAAAGACGGTAGTGCTGTGCAGTAAATACTATATTTGTAGTGTGTGTTTCCTTTCAGACCATGTTTTTCTCTGAGCATATGCACAGGAGTGGGATTGCAGAGTCTATTGTTAGTAGCTCTATTTTTAGTTTTTTAAGGCATATGTTATCCATAGTAGCTATACCAATTTACATCCCACCACCAATGTAGGAGGGTTCCCATCTTTCCATACCCTCTCCAGCATTTGTTGTTTGTGGTTTCTTTAATAAGTCATCCTAACTAGTATAAGATGATATCTCATCGTAGTTTTAATTTATATCTCTCTGATAATTAACAATGTTGAGCATCTTTTTACATGCCTTTTGACTGCCTGTTAGGTCTTTGGAGAAATGTCTATTTAGGTCTTCTGTGTGTTTTTTTGATTGGGAAGATGTGGTACATAATATACAATGGAATATCACTCGGCTATTAAAAAGATAGTTGGGGATAGGGAGTTTGGGACTGACAGGTACACGCTGCTGTATTTAAAATGGATAACAAATAAGGTTCTACTGTATAGCACAAGTAACTCTGCACAATGTTATGTGGCAGACTGGATGGTAGGGGCGTTTGGAGAATAGGTACAGGTATATGTATGAGTAAATCTCATTGCTGTCCATCTGAAACTATCACAGTATTGTTGTTAATCAGGTATATTTCAGTACAAAATAAAAAGTTTAAAAGTAAAAAAAAAAAATAAATAAACACCATGGAATGCTACTCAGTCTTAGAAAAAGAAGGAAATCTTATCATTTGTGACAAAATGAATGAACCTGAAGGGCACTGTACTAAGTGAAATAAGCTAGACACTGAAAGACAAATATTGCATGATCTTTCATTTATATATAGACTCTAAAAAAGTTGAGTTCATAGTAATAGAATGGAATTATGGTTTCCAGAGGCTGATAGGGAGGATGTGGGATAAAAAGAGAGATCAGGCTTTCCTGGTGGTCCAGTGGGTAAGAGTCTGCCTTGCAGTGCAAGGAGCACTGGTTTGATCCTTGGCTCAGGAAGATCCCACATGCCAAGGAGTGGCTGGGCCAGTGTGTCCAATTACGAGCCAGCGCTCTGGAGCACTTGGGCCCAGATCCAGTGCTCTGCAAGGAGAGAAGCCACTGTGATGGGAGGCCCACACAGTCCAAAGAATAAGATTGATGAAATCTTTTTTTTTTTTTTTTTGCTTACGGGAAAAAAAAAAAAAAAAACAATACTCCAATATATTTTTTTTAAAAATAGAGAGAGAGAGATCTATCAAACAGTACAAACTTTCAGTTATAAGAATGAATAAGTTCTGGTAACCTAATGTACAACCTGGTGACTGTAGTTAATATTTAGAAAAATATGTTATAGAAATATACCAGCAATTTGCTAAGAGGGTAGAGCCCAAGTTACCACATACACACAAAAAGTAACTATCAGAGGGAATGGACAGGTTAATTAGTTTGACTCTTGTAATCATTTCAGCAGTGTATACATATATATCAAAACATCATGTTATAAACCTTTTAATGCATACAATTTTTATTTATAAAAAAGAAAAACTTTTACATTGCCAAAGCAGACCGTGTTTCATCTGTGAAAAAGACTAATTCCATGGTTAATGGGAAGCAGCAACACACTACTGCAACATACATTCCAATGCCGAATTCTACAATGACTGTCTTTCTCATTTTTAATCATGAGATTCTTCTATTCCCAAACCCGTTACCACAGTGCCTGACACATATTAACATAAAGAAAATCAGTAAATACTCATCGAGTGAATAAGGAAGAAACTACATTAATCATCACTTTTTAATAAGCAAGGTTTCTATTTATTAGGACTTTATATTATTAGGCGGTCTATTTAGGAGTGGAAACTTCTGCTTTTTGGTCACATTCCATCCCAAGTTTAATTTGATTAGGACTATCACAGGCAGTATTATGATACAAGAAAGTGTTGTGTGAAATTATTATTACTATCTTTATGCATTTTATCCCAGAGAACAGGGCTGTTGTGGAAAATTATAAAATTATAGTGATGGTAATTTGCTATCAGAATGAATTTCTGATTATAGCAAGAAAAATAATCACTTCTTAGTTTTGGAAATCCATCATTCTTCATTGTCAAAACTGGTGTTATTTTCTCAATCTGAAAAACTTACTTTTTTACTTTTTATCAGCTCAGGACTTTTGCATGCAATTTCGTCAGCCTAAAGCATTGTCTTCCCCCTCATTCTCTTCATGACTGACCTCCTTATTCTGAAAATTAGTTTAAATGTCATGTCTCCAGAGAAATGTTCCCTGTTTGCCTTATTTAAAGTGAGTTTCCTTGGTTCCCTCTCATGGACTAAAGTTTCTTTACTTCATAGCCCTATGACAATTAGGAACGCTTCGTTTACTTGGTTTTGTTAGCTTGCCTCGGTAGATTATAAATAACTACACTGACCACATCTGTTTTACTTATCCCCAGCAGATAAAGTACTAGCTTAAAATAATAAATAACTGCTTTCTTTTTTTTTTAATTTTTTTTAGAGGGGGGAGGGGCGGGAGGGAGGAGGGCGGGCGGGCAGGCCACTTCTGCTGGTCTTTCATTTATTTTGCACTTCCCTGATTAACTCTTTCTGTGTAATGTTTTTGTGACATCTCTCTTCTAGTATTTTGTTCATTTTTTAATTGGATTGTCATACAATTTTATTTATAAAAAGAAAAACTTTTACATTGCCAAAGCAGACCGTGTTTCATCTGTGAAAAAGACTAATTCCATGGTTAATGGGAAGCAGCAACACACTACTGCAACATACATTCCAATGCCGAATTCTACAATGACTGTCTTTCTCATTTTTAATCATGAGATTCTTCTATTCCCAAACCCGTTACCACAGTGCCTGACACATATTAACATAAAGAAAATCAGTAAATACTCATCGAGTGAATAAGGAAGAAACTACATTAATCATCACTTTTTAATAAGCAAGGTTTCTATTTATTAGGACTTTATATTATTAGGCGGTCTATTTAGGAGTGGAAACTTCTGCTTTTTGGTCACATTCCATCCCAAGTTTAATTTGATTAGGACTATCACAGGCAGTATTATGATACAAGAAAGTGTTGTGTGAAATTATTATTACTATCTTTATGCATTTTATCCCAGAGAACAGGGCTGTTGTGGAAAATTATAAAATTATAGTGATGGTAATTTGCTATCAGAATGAATTTCTGATTATAGCAAGAAAAATAATCACTTCTTAGTTTTGGAAATCCATCATTCTTCATTGTCAAAACTGGTGTTATTTTCTCAATCTGAAAAACTTACTTTTTTACTTTTTATCAGCTCAGGACTTTTGCATGCAATTTCGTCAGCCTAAAGCATTGTCTTCCCCCTCATTCTCTTCATGACTGACCTCCTTATTCTGAAAATTAGTTTAAATGTCATGTCTCCAGAGAAATGTTCCCTGTTTGCCTTATTTAAAGTGAGTTTCCTTGGTTCCCTCTCATGGACTAAAGTTTCTTTACTTCATAGCCCTATGACAATTAGGAACGCTTCGTTTACTTGGTTTTGTTAGCTTGCCTCGGTAGATTATAAATA
The DNA here is from genome assembly GCA_022376925.1 of Tragulus kanchil. Taxonomy (NCBI): domain Eukaryota; kingdom Metazoa; phylum Chordata; class Mammalia; order Artiodactyla; family Tragulidae; genus Tragulus; species Tragulus kanchil. The sequence continues at coordinate 91,130,982 of JAIOJX010000006.1, forward strand.
ACTACACTGACCACATCTGTTTTACTTATCCCCAGCAGATAAAGTACTAGCTTAAAATAATAAATAACTGCTTTCTTTTTTTTTTAATTTTTTTTAGAGTGGGGAGGGGCGGGAGGGAGGAGGGCGGGCGGGCAGGCCACTTCTGCTGGTCTTTCATTTATTTTGCACTTCCCTGATTAACTCTTTCTGTGTAATGTTTTTGTGACATCTCTCTTCTAGTATTTTGTTCATTTTTTAATTGGATTGTCATCTTCTTGTCACTTTAGGACTTTTATGTATTCTTTGTACAGTTTCTTTGTCAGAGATATGTATTATATTTTCTTCAAATTTGTGGCTTGCTTTTTATTTAGTGATATCTTTCAAAAAGTGGTTTTAACTTTTGATAAAGAAGTTTTTCAATTTTTTGTTCTATGATAGTTCATTTTATGTCCTCTGTAAGACATTTTTGTCTGCCCCAGGGTTATGGACATACTCTTCTTGTTTTCGTCCAGAACATTTACAGTTTTAGCTTTGTACTTTAGGTTTATCATCTATCTTGGTTTGTGTGTGGTCTGATACAAAGGTTGAGGTAGTTTTTTCCCATAAGTGTGTCTAGTAGTTCTAACACCATTTGTTGGATTTTTTTTTTTTTTTCCATTTAATGGCCTTGACCTCACTTTTCAAAAATCAGTGAACCATGAATGTGAAGGTCTACTTCTGTGTTCCATATTCTGCTTCACTGTCTATATATTCTATACCAATACCACACTGCCTTGATTATTATAGCATAAGAGGAGAAGAGTTTGTCACATTTTCTTTTTCTCTATAGCAGTTTTGCTGACTTGTTTCTTTTAAGAAGTTAGACCATTTTATCTAAATTGTTTAACTTATTAGCATAAAGTTGTTCACTATATTGTTACTATTTTTTTAATTCCTGAGATATTTGTAGTGATCTTTCATCCATGATATTGATAATTTTTGTTTGCTGTTTTTTTTCTTTGTTACTTTGGATAGGAGTTTATCAGTTTTATCTACATTTTCATAAGCAACTTGTCTGTGTGGTCTCTATTTTTTGTTTAGTATTTCATTGGTTTCTTCCCTGATTTTTGTTAGTTCCTCCCTTTAGAAAAAAATTTGTTCAACTTCTAGCTTTTTAAAATAGAAACTAAACTTTAAATTTTAAACATTTCCATTATTCTAATACAGGCTTTTAAACTATTTCTTTTTTTTTTTTTTTTTATATTTTATTTATATTTATTTGGCTGCACTGGGTCTCAGTTGTAGCATGTGGGCTCTAGTTCCCTGACCAGAGATCGAACCCAGGCCCCCTGCATTGGGAACACAGAGTCTTAGCCACTGGACCACCAGGGAATTCCCCCTAAACTATTTCTGTCTGAACAATCTTATAACTATATTTGACAGATCTTATATGCTGTATTTGCATTTTCAGGTAGTTTAAAATGTGTTCTTTTCTTTTGATTTCTTTAACCTGTGGCTTATCTAGGAATATTTGTTATGCTGGTTTTTAATTTCCAGTTATTTGGAACTTTCCTAGGTATCATAATTGATTTATAATTTTTTGGTCAGAGAACATATTCTGTGGGATTTAAATCTTATGAAATTCACTGGCATATATGTCATGGTCCTACCTAAGATTTCTTATGGTCTACTTGAAAAGAATGTATATGTTGTATCTATTAAGAGTTGTTGGATATAAACAGTTGTTCTATAAATATCAAGATCAAAGTAGTTGATAGTGTTCTTCAAATCTTCTATGTTCTTACTGATATTTTTATCAGGTTGTTCTAACAGTTATTAACAGAGAATTGTTACAATATATAAGTATGACTGGATTTATCAGTTTCTCCCTTTAGTTCTGTTTGTGTGATGTATCTCGATGGTCTGTTATTAGGTGCATGCATATTTATGATCATTATGTTTTCTTGGTGAAGTGACCCTTCTCTCATTTTGGAATGTTGTTTTTCATCTCTGGTAATACTCCTGTCTTAAAGCCTACTTCATCTGATATTAGTGTATATATACAAATTTCTTCTGCTTTTTCATGTATTTGCACTGGTCCTCTTGGGTTTTGCTTTATAACCATCTAGCAAGTGTTAAAATTATAAATTATGAATAATTATGAGATTTTTTAATCTGCTTACAGGCTAATGATTTAGCTTACACATGTTCATATGTATTGTGGAAGGTTAAAATAAATGTAAACCCTATACTTCAAAGATAGACTTTTCATAGGAAAAGCAATAGTCAAGCAGTAATTCCCAAACCTCCAGGCCCCAAAGGCCAGCACAGTGAAGGCCAGACAGCAGTTATATATGTAGGTGGGGTTCATTACAGAATAGGAAGCACAGGATTGGGCAAGTCTGATCTTATACACTGCTGCTGCCTATCCTCCTCCAGAGAGAGAGAAATCTTATTTTTACTCTGGAATGTAAGCAAGGAGAGATCTATATCTTTACTACCCCAGATTGTCTCCAGGAGGGAAAACCTCTCTAAGCTTTACTATCCTGCAGTGTCTCCTTAAACAAACCTTGGTAACTAGGCTGTAAATGCCTTTACACAGAGGACCTGGACTGTGTAGAAATATGAAATATTCATAGAGAATTTATCTCCCAAAACCGAGACTCTGCCTTTTAAGTGGAGTGTTTAGTCCATTTACATTTAATATTTGTTGAAATTGTTTGATTTATGTCTGTAATTTAACTTTGTTTTCTGTTAATCCTATATTTTTCTCTTGTTTGTATTTTCCTCCTTCCCTGTCTTCCTTTGACTTACTAAAAAAAAAATTTTTTTTTTCAGTGGCTCCTCTAGGAATTACAATATTCATTCTTAGCTATTCGTAGTTAATACTGGATCATTTCACATAAAATATGAGGATTTTCAGCATTTTTTGTCTATCCCACCTCCAACCCCTGGCTTCCTTTGTGCTATTGTTGTCATTTCTTTTATACCTATAAATATTATAAACCCACAATATGATATGAATTTTTTGTATTAAACTACCAGTTGTCTTTTTAACAGTTAGGAAGAGATATTATGTTTGTGTGATGTATCTCGATGGTCTGTTATTAGGTGCATGCATATTTATGATCATTATGTTTTCTTGGTGAAGTGACCCTTCTCTCATTTTGGAATGTTGTTTTTCATCTCTGGTAATACTCCTGTCTTAAAGCCTACTTCATCTGATATTAGTGTATATATACAAATTTCTTCTGCTTTTTCATGTATTTGCACTGGTCCTCTTGGGTTTTGCTTTATAACCATCTAGCAAGTGTTAAAATTATAAATTATGAATAATTATGAGATTTTTTAATCTGCTTACAGGCTAATGATTTAGCTTACACATGTTCATATGTATTGTGGAAGGTTAAAATAAATGTAAACCCTATACTTCAAAGATAGACTTTTCATAGGAAAAGCAATAGTCAAGCAGTAATTCCCAAACCTCCAGGCCCCAAAGGCCAGCACAGTGAAGGCCAGACAGCAGTTATATATGTAGGTGGGGTTCATTACAGAATAGGAAGCACAGGATTGGGCAAGTCTGATCTTATACACTGCTGCTGCCTATCCTCCCCTCCAGAGAGAGAGAAATCTTATTTTTACTCTGGAATGTAAGCAAGGAGAGATCTATATCTTTACTACCCCAGATTGTCTCCAGGAGGGAAAACCTCTCTAAGCTTTACTATCCTGCAGTGTCTCCTTAAACAAACCTTGGTAACTAGGCTGTAAATGCCTTTACACAGAGGACCTGGACTGTGTAGAAATATGAAATATTCATAGAGAATTTATCTCCCAAAACCGAGACTCTGCCTTTTAAGTGGAGTGTTTAGTCCATTTACATTTAATATTTGTTGAAATTGTTTGATTTATGTCTGTAATTTAACTTTGTTTTCTGTTAATCCTATATTTTTCTCTTGTTTGTATTTTCCTCCTTCCCTGTCTTCCTTTGACTTACTAAAAAAAAAATTTTTTTTTTCAGTGGCTCCTCTAGGAATTACAATATTCATTCTTAGCTATTCGTAGTTAATACTGGATCATTTCACATAAAATATGAGGATTTTCAGCATTTTTTGTCTATCCCACCTCCAACCCCTGGCTTCCTTTGTGCTATTGTTGTCATTTCTTTTATACCTATAAATATTATAAACCCACAATATGATATGAATTTTTTGTATTAAACTACCAGTTGTCTTTTTAACAGTTAGGAAGAGAGCATTAATGTATATTAATATATATTTCCATTTATATATTTGTATATTTCATATATATTTTATATATTTAAATATTAAATATTTATATATTTCAATGTTCTTCATTCCTTTGTGTAGATCCATGTTTCCATCTGATGTAATTTCCCTTTAGCCTGAAGAACTTCCTTTAGCATTTCTTATAGTGCAGGATATCTGACAGCACTCTCAGCTTTTGTTTATCTGAATATAACTTTACTTTGTTTTGATTTTTGAAAGATAGTTGCACTGAATCCACAATTCCGAATTCACAGCTACTTTCCTTCAGCACTGTAAAAAGGCCACTCTCTTGTCTTCTGACATCCATGTTTCTCATGGAGAAGTTAGATGTCATTCACATGAAAAGTTAGCTGTCATTCATATTGTTCCCCTATAGGTAATGTCTTTTTTTTCCCCTATAACTGCTTTTGATACTTTATTTTTATGTTCAGTTCTCAGTAGCTTCACTTAAGTTATCTAAGTTTGTGTTTTTAGTACTTATCTTATAGGAGTTCTCTGAGCTGCTTTTACCTGTAATTTAATATTTTTCACCAAATTTGGAAAATTTCAGGCCATAGTTCTTTGGAAATTTTCTGCCTTATTCTCTCTCGTCAAGATGAAAGAGAAGAAGGATGTCCATTCATTTTCTCCTGCAAGAACACAAAACTCACAACTTGCTACTGGACAACCATTGACAGGAGGACACTGGAGTCAACAACAACAACAAAAAAACAAAGTACCCCATGTCCAAGACAAAGAAGAAGCCATAGCAAGACGGTAGGAGGAACGCAAACATGACAAAATTAAATTCCATGTCTGCTGGGTGATCAACCCACAATCTGGAGAATAATATCAAAGAAATTTCCACTATTGTGGGAATATCAAATAATACCCTTGTGAAGGTTCTGAGCCTCACATCAGGCTTCCCAGCCTGCGGATCCAGCAAAGGGACCAGAAATCCACAAGGAATCTGTTTGTGAAGACCAGTGGGATGTGATTATAGGATTTCCACAAGACTAGGGGAAACAGAGACCCCACTCTTAGAAGGCACAAACAAAATCTTGTGTGCACCAAGACCCACTAGGACTCCTTTCCCTCCCTCTGAGTAGAAAGGATAAGTGACTCCACAGGAGACTGAACCAGACCTACCTGTAGTGTTGGAGTATCTCCTGTGGCAGCATGGGTTAGCAATGACTTTCTGCAGGGATGGGGCAGTGGCAGCAGCAATAGCTGTCCTGAAAGGTGCTCCTTAGTGTAAGTCCTCTTGGAGGTTGCCAGGAACCCTACCACAGAGCCATTAGATCCCAGGACTGGGTCACCTCTGGCCAGACAACTAACAGGGAGAGAGCATAACCCCACCCATCAGCAGAAAATTGAATTAGAGTTTTACTGAACCCACCAGAGTAAGACTGAGTATTTCCCACCCCCAGTCCCTCCCATTAGAAGTTTACACAAGGCTCTTAATCTCATCTCCAAAGGGCAGTCAGAAAAAGCAAGAAGAACCATAATCCCATTGCAGCTAGAACAAAACTATACTACAGAAAGTTAAATCAGAATGAAATAGCAGAGGGTTAGTCTCAGATGAGAGGACAAGATAAAATCCCCGAAAAGCAACCAAATGAAGTGAAGATAGGCAAGCTTCCAGAAAAACAATTCAAAAAAAAATCTTAGGAAATTTTTTTGCCTTATTCTCTCTCGTCAAGATGAAAGAGAAGAAGGATGTCCATTCATTTTCTCCTGCAAGAACACAAAACTCACAACTTGCTACTGGACAACCATTGACAGGAGGACACTGGAGTCAACAACAACAACAAAAAAACAAAGTACCCCATGTCCAAGACAAAGAAGAAGCCATAGCAAGACGGTAGGAGGAACGCAAACATGACAAAATTAAATTCCATGTCTGCTGGGTGATCAACCCACAATCTGGAGAATAATATCAAAGAAATTTCCACTATTGTGGGAATATCAAATAATACCCTTGTGAAGGTTCTGAGCCTCACATCAGGCTTCCCAGCCTGCGGATCCAGCAAAGGGACCAGAAATCCACAAGGAATCTGTTTGTGAAGACCAGTGGGATGTGATTATAGGATTTCCACAAGACTAGGGGAAACAGAGACCCCACTCTTAGAAGGCACAAACAAAATCTTGTGTGCACCAAGACCCACTAGGACTCCTTTCCCTCCCTCTGAGTAGAAAGGATAAGTGACTCCACAGGAGACTGAACCAGACCTACCTGTAGTGTTGGAGTATCTCCTGTGGCAGCATGGGTTAGCAATGACTTTCTGCAGGGATGGGGCAGTGGCAGCAGCAATAGCTGTCCTGAAAGGTGCTCCTTAGTGTAAGTCCTCTTGGAGGTTGCCAGGAACCCTACCACAGAGCCATTAGATCCCAGGACTGGGTCACCTCTGGCCAGACAACTAACAGGGAGAGAGCATAACCCCACCCATCAGCAGAAAATTGAATTAGAGTTTTACTGAACCCACCAGAGTAAGACTGAGTATTTCCCACCCCCAGTCCCTCCCATTAGAAGTTTACACAAGGCTCTTAATCTCATCTCCAAAGGGCAGTCAGAAAAAGCAAGAAGAACCATAATCCCATTGCAGCTAGAACAAAAACTATACTACAGAAAGTTAAATCAGAATGAAATAGCAGAGGGTTAGTCTCAGATGAGAGGACAAGATAAAATCCCCGAAAAGCAACCAAATGAAGTGAAGATAGGCAAGCTTCCAGAAAAACAATTCAGAATAATGATAATGAAGATGATCCAAGATCTTAGGAAAACAATGGAGAAGATACAAGAAATGTTCGCCGAAGACCTACAAGAGCTAAAGAGCAGAGGGAAAATACAGTAGAAGGAATCAATAGCAGAACACCTGAGGCAGAAAAACAGCTAAATGACCTGGAGGACAGAATAGCAGAAATCAGTGTCACACAACAGAATGTAGAGGGAAAAAATGGGAAAAATCAAAACAGCCTAAGAGACCTCTGGGACAACATGAAACACAGCAACATTCACATCATAGGAGTTTCGGAAGCAGAAGAAAGAAAGGACCCAAGAAAATATTTGAAGAGATAATAGCTGAAAACTTCCATAACATGAAAAGGGAAATAGTCAATCAGGTCCAGAAGTGCAGAGAGTCCCAGGTAGGATAAACCTAAGGAGGAACACACTAAGACATATACTAATCAAAGTGACAAAAATTAAAGACAAAGATAAAATATTTAAAAAACAACAAGTGAAATATGATAAAACATGCAAGGGAACTCTTATTGCTCAACAGAAATTCTATAAGCCAGAAGTGAATGGCACAATATATTTAAATCAATAAAAAGGAGGAACCTACAACCAAGAACACTCTACCCAACAAGACTTTCATTTAGATTTGACAGAGAAATCAAAAGCTTTCCATACAAGCAAGTTAAGAGAAATCAGTACCATCAAACCAACTTCACAACAAATTTTAAAGGAACTTCTCTAGGTAGGAAACACAAGAGTAGGAAAAGGCTTATACAAAATAAACCTAAAACAATTAGGAAAATAGTAATAGGATCAAACATATCAATAATTACCTTAAATATAAATGGATTAAATCTACCAATCAAAAGACATAGACTGACTGGGTGAATGAAAACATGTGTATATATGTACTTTCACTTACCACATCACTCTACTTAACCCACCAAACTATATATAATTATTTATATTATTAAGTTAACCATGTTTCTATTATGGCTTGCAATTGTAATTATCTTTTATTTTTCATCTAGCTATTGATTGCAGAAACTATTAAACATCTTTTACTTTTGTGATTATGTAACTATTATTCACCTAATACAACTGTATTATAATTAGTTAAGAGAAAGTAATAGAATTCTATATCACTAAAGCTATCATTTAATAGAAAAGCTTGTAATTACTTTTTAAAATCCAGATGCGTATTAGAATTATGTTGGAATTTTTTGAAAAATACAGATGCCCAGGTATTGCTTTTTTTTCTCCAACGCTCCAGATGTGTTTCTAATGAACAGCCATGTTTAAAAACAATTGGACTATATGATGACCTTTTTCTTTTATCTAGTTTGTTTTGTTTTTTCTATTTCATATTCAGTGCTCCCATTTCATTTAGGTTATGTTTTCTGATTTCTCCATCTCTTTGTTGTTGTTTTTCTTGTTCTTTCTCAAGTCTTTATCAAGTGTAGTAGAAAAGCTTTTGTATACATATATATAAATACTGCGTATAATATATTTTTAGAAAATTTATGACTTTTGCCCACCTAAAAAATTTATGACACTTTGATTCTACTTGTTTGACTTAGTATAAATAGAATGCTGAATTTCTAACATATATACACTCAAAACTTTGATATAGTTCCATGTATTTTGGCATCTAGTATTACTTCTAATAGTCTAGAAAGTTTATTGTCTTAGTGATTAAAAAAAAAGGTAAATGAGGCTTGAAACTTCTAATTCAGTTCTGAGAATATAAAAAAAAACTATGTTGTTTAAAAAAAGAAATTAATATGTGATACAGTTTTATTAGCTAAAGTACAGATTTTGTTCAAATTTCACAGAATTTTATGCTAGTGTCCATTATTTGTTTTCATACCTTATTCAAGGTTCCATGTTGTATTTAATTGCATTAAGCAGCTTCAACTACATGCAATAAATTCTGGTAAATTATTTTTTCATTTTTATTCTATTACAAATATTTTCTAACTTTCCTTGTTATGGCTTCTTAGATGCACTCATCATTTAAAAGTGGACATTTAGGGGCTTCCCTTGTGGCTCAGTGGATAAGAACCTATCTGTCAATGCAGTAGACACAGGTTCTAGCCCTGATCCAGGAAGATCCCACATACCGCAGAGCAGCTAAACCCACACATCAGCAAAGACCCAGTACAGCCAAAAATAAATAAATAAAAGTCTTTTTTAAAAAAAATAAAAGTGGACATTTAGTTTCCAATGCATGAGTTTAAGTATCTTTGATATTAATTTACTTTTGATACAAATTTTTCATTTAAATGAGTTATTTTGTGCAGTTATCCTCTGTGTTTGTTCAGTCTTCTAAATTTATTGAGCTTTCCAATGGCTAAGTCAAAGATATCTCTTGGTAAATGTCACATTACACTTGAAAATATGTGGGTTATTTTCAAATATCTTTTGATATTTATTCTAACATATGTCTAACATAATTCCACAGTGATAAGAGAACAGACTCTACGATTTCAGTACCTTTAGACCATAAAATATTTGCACTTCATTTTATGTTCCTGGATCTGTTTCACTGTCTCCTAGTTTAGAGTCTATGGGAACGTGAATGGAATTTGTATGAAAATTGTGTAAATCTTAATTATGTTGAATTCGTTCATAGTGCTTTACAGATCTACTGTATCCTAATACTCTATAAATTCATTCTAGTAATTTTCAAGAGTTTGATATTGAAACTAGAACTAAAAATCTTAATTATCTACTTAAAAATACAATTGTAATATATAGCAGAAATATATGTAACCTTATTTTATATTTCCTAAGTCTCCTATAAATGTGTTATCATGCTCCCATAATTGAAAAAATTAAAAAATATATTTTAAAAATAAAACTAGAGAATGGTAAGAATTACAGGCGGATGTTTATAACCATGAGTAAGAGTCCAGGGTTTTCAAATCTTTCATATTTTCAAAAGAAGTTGAGAATGAAGATTTTTATGTAAATTGTCTGAATCTTTAACATAGCTCAGACTTACCATAATTGCCAATTTTAAACCTTTGGCCAAAAGAAAAAGTAAAATATACATTATCTTCCTGGCTACTACATAATTTGCAAGTGGACATTTAGGGCTTCCCTTGTGGCTCAGTGGATAAGAACCTATCTGTCAATGCAGTAGACACAGGTTCTAGCCCTGATCCAGGAAGATCCCACATACCGCAGAGCAGCTAAACCCACACATCAGCAAAGACCCAGTACAGCCAAAAATAAATAAATAAAAGTCTTTTTTAAAAAAAATAAAAGTGGACATTTAGTTTCCAATACATGAGTTTAAGTATCTTTGATATTAATTTACTTTTGATACAAATTTTTCATTTAAATGAGTTATTTTGTGCAGTTATCCTCTGTGTTTGTTCAGTCTTCTAAATTTATTGAGCTTTCCAATGGCTAAGTCAAAGATATCTCTTGGTAAATGTCACATTACACTTGAAAATATGTGGGTTATTTTCAAATATCTTTTGATATTTATTCTAACATATGTCTAACATAATTCCACAGTGATAAGAGAACAGACTCTACGATTTCAGTACCTTTAGACCATAAAATATTTGCACTTCATTTTATGTTCCTGGATCTGTTTCACTGTCTCCTAGTTTAGAGTCTATGGGAACGTGAATGGAATTTGTATGAAAATTGTGTAAATCTTAATTATGTTGAATTCGTTCATAGTGCTTTACAGATCTACTGTATCCTAATACTCTATAAATTCATTCTAGTAATTTTCAAGAGTTTGATATTGAAACTAGAACTAAAAATCTTAATTATCTACTTAAAAATACAATTGTAATATATAGCAGAAATATATGTAACCTTATTTTATATTTCCTAAGTCTCCTATAAATGTGTTATCATGCTCCCATAATTGAAAAAATTAAAAAATATATTTTAAAAATAAAACTAGAGAATGGTAAGAATTACAGGCGGATGTTTATAACCATGAGTAAGAGTCCAGGGTTTTCAAATCTTTCATATTTTCAAAAGAAGTTGAGAATGAAGATTTTTATGTAAATTGTCTGAATCTTTAACATAGCTCAGACTTACCATAATTGCCAATTTTAAACCTTTGGCCAAAAGAAAAAGTAAAATATACATTATCTTCCTGGCTACTACATAATTTGCAAGGTTGATTCTTTTACCAATAAATTAGTTCTTCACATTACAGAAAATAGTGTAGCTTTTATAAAGACTTCCACAGCAGGGCTTGAAAAGTGAAAATGGGAAGTGTGCAGGCCTGCCCCAAATTAGAGTTACATTACAGGCCTTCTTTTATGTGCAAAAGGCCTAGATAAGATACTGAAATTACTACTTGCAAAGGTATTTAAATTTTTAGCAAGTGTCCTATTTTTACTTGAAAAGTTGTTTTTCTAAGTAATTAGACCTTTGAAATATGAAAACACTATTATATAATAGATGCATTGTTTTAGAACTATTTCTGTTCTAAAATTTAAAAGCTTGTTACCTAATTCTGTTGTCTACATCATGTTTTAATTATAGAGCATTTGAAGAAAAACGAAAAGAACAAGAAGAAAGAGAACACCAAATCAGAGAACAAATACTTCAACAACGAAAACAAAAGTTTGAGGAAGTTACTGAAAAATTCCAGCGTGCCCATATTCCTTTTGCACAGCGGAAGAAAACAGGTGCCTTAATTTCTAGAACAATATAAAAAGAAAACTAAAATTTATTATCACATTTAACTTGAGTAGACAATAAAATAAATTAGAAACAAAGTAGAAATTCAGATTATGCATTTTGAATAATAGGACTTTAGCCAAATGAAAAATTGCAATTAGAAATAGGTTTACTTCAAAGAATTAATATTTTGTTGGCTCTCTTGGTAAATCTGAAAAACATACAAGTTTGATTCTACTTTACACTGGTTTACAATGTCTTTTTAAAACTGATTTAGTAAATAGCTTAACATTAAAAGAAAATTTAATATTTAGGATTAGTAAATTAACATCATACTCACTTTGTCCACATTTTTGTTCAAATTCATATTTGACTCAAAAAAAAGATTCACATTTGAAAGATGAGCAAAATAAAGAGAAAGCAGAGAGCACATAATCAAACAATCTAATACTGGAACCAGTTAAGAATTTTAAAATGATTATGTTTGATTCTTCAATATCACATCTACATTTTCATGCCTGAAATGAAAATTACCATAATTGCCAATTTTAAACCTTTGGCCAAAAGAAAAAGTAAAATATACATTATCTTCCTGGCTACTACATAATTTGCAAGGTTGATTCTTTTACCAATAAATTAGTTCTTCACATTACAGAAAATAGTGTAGCTTTTATAAAGACTTCCACAGCAGGGCTTGAAAAGTGAAAATGGGAAGTGTGCAGGCCTGCCCCAAATTAGAGTTACATTACAGGCCTTCTTTTATGTGCAAAAGGCCTAGATAAGATACTGAAATTACTACTTGCAAAGGTATTTAAATTTTTAGCAAGTGTCCTATTTTTACTTGAAAAGTTTTTTTTCTAAGTAATTAGACCTTTGAAATATGAAAACACTATTATATAATAGATGCATTGTTTTAGAACTATTTCTGTTCTAAAATTTAAAAGCTTGTTACCTAATTCTGTTGTCTACATCATGTTTTAATTATAGAGCATTTGAAGAAAAACGAAAAGAACAAGAAGAAAGAGAACACCAAATCAGAGAACAAATACTTCAACAACGAAAACAAAAGTTTGAGGAAGTTACTGAAAAATTCCAGCGTGCCCATATTCCTTTTGCACAGCGGAAGAAAACAGGTGCCTTAATTTCTAGAACAATATAAAAAGAAAACTAAAATTTATTATCACATTTAACTTGAGTAGACAATAAAATAAATTAGAAACAAAGTAGAAATTCAGATTATGCATTTTGAATAATAGGACTTTAGCCAAATGAAAAATTGCAATTAGAAATAGGTTTACTTCAAAGAATTAATATTTTGTTGGCTCTCTTGGTAAATCTGAAAAACATACAAGTTTGATTCTACTTTACACTGGTTTACAATGTCTTTTTAAAACTGATTTAGTAAATAGCTTAACATTAAAAGAAAATTTAATATTTAGGATTAGTAAATTAACATCATACTCACTTTGTCCACATTTTTGTTCAAATTCATATTTGACTCAAAAAAAAGATTCACATTTGAAAGACGAGCAAAATAAAGAGAAAGCAGAGAGCACATAATCAAACAATCTAATACTGGAACCAGTTAAGAATTTTAAAATGATTATGTTTGATTCTTCAATATCACATCTACATTTTCATGCCTGAAATAGTAACACAGAATTAGCAACAAAATGTCAGAGCTTCATAAAGAAAGAAAAAGGACAAACAGAACATTTATGTATTTAGCAAACATTATGTTGTGCTGCTATATTCTACACAGATCTGGGCTCAGCCTAGACGCAGGGATACAGAGAAATTTAATTGTACCATTAAAGACTTCACAGTTTATTATGGAGACAAGAATAATATAAACAATTAATGTCAATAAATGTAATTGCTAATTGTAATTGTGATAGCAGAACGTGCAAAATACTATGAGATCACAGAGGAAAGAACATTAAACATATTACACGGGCATTCAGGATATCATCTCTGAAAAAAAATTACTTAATTTGAATCTTAAAGAGTAAGCATTTTGCCAAGAAAAGAGACGATATAAAAAATCCCAAACATAAGGAACAACTTTTGCAAGCAAATTGTGAATTGCAAATCCAAAGTGTATCCATAAGGATGGGGGAAAAAAAGAGAAGGAAAAAATGGATATAGGACTAGAAAAATGAATTGGAACAATTCTCTAGGAAATTTGTATGCCATGTTAGGAATTTCATCTTTATCCAATATGCGGTCCACTTAAAGTTTTGCAACTGGAAAGCAAGCCATTACTATGTCAGTAAGAGAGCTTACTGAAAATAAGAACAGCTAGTAACACTGCTAAAAAATAATATAGCTTAAACATGATAGAAAAGAAAGGAAGTGAAGTCACTCAGTCATGTCTGACTCTTTGCAACCCATGGATGAGCCATGGAATTCTCCAGGCAAGAATACTGGAGTGGGTAGCCTTTCCCTTCTCCAGGGGACCTTCCCAACCCAGGAATGGAACCCAGGTTTCCTGCATTGCAGGCAGATTCTTTACCGTCTGAGCCACAAAAGGAAGCCTGAGATTACTGGAGTGGGTAGCCTATCCCTTCTCCAGTGAATCTTCCTGACCTAGGAATCAAACCAGGGTCTCCTGCATTGCAGGCAGGTTCTTTACCAGCTGAACTACCTAAACATGATGGAGATTGCTGTTTCTCTTTTATAATGCGAAGTCCTCTCAGGTGTCTATTCAGGAGCTGGTTTCAAGATTATGCAATGCCACGAGGAACCCAGACTATCAGTTCAGTTATCCTCAGTATATGATTTATAGCTTCACCCTCATGGTCATATGGTAGCTGCTAGAGCTCCAGACATCGTGTCGTTATTGTCAGTGTTGTAGATGGGAAGAAGGAAGAAATGGACAGAAGGGTATACCTCTATGCTTCCTATAAATTATTTTCCTAGAAGACCCCATCTATCTTCTTAATATTAATATCTAATTGGTACCTGCATCTGCAAGGAAGACTGGAAAGTATATGGTTTTTTATTGAAGTATAGTTGATTTACTTTTTTTTTTAATTTTCTAGAACTTTATATTCATCAGTAGTCAATAATTTCTTTTTTTTTTTTTTTAAACAACTTTTTATTTATTTATTTTTGGCTGTGCTGGGTCTTTGTTGATGTGAGGGTTTTAGGTGCTCTACGGTATGTGGGATCTTCCCAGATCAGGGCTCGAACCTGTGTTTTCTGCATTGGCAGATGGGTTCTTATCCACTGAGCTACAAGGGAAGCCCCTCAATAATTTCTTTAAACAAATATATAACACACAGAGAATATGCAAACTGAACAATGTTCCGAGTAGTAAAATCCTTGTTTCTCATTCTAATACCTTCTTATTGTGACTATATTGCCACCCCTATCAATATAGTGTGTGTTACCAAGGAATAAGGGTTTTCAGGTGGCACAATGGTAAAGAACCTGCGTGCCAACATAGGAGACACGGGAGACGTGGGTTCAGTCCCTGAGATGGGAAGATCTCCTGGAGTTGAGATGACAACCCACTCCAGTATTCTTGCCTGGAAAATTCCATGGACAAAGGAACTTGGCAGGCTATGGTCCATGGGGTTGCGAAAGAGTCAGACATAACCAGGTATGCATACAGCATCATGATGTACCAAGGAAAAAAGGGAGAAATGGATATTAGATATGAAACGTCTGTTAAAACTTAGATTTGTTTCCTAGAAAGATAATTACCAGTGCAACATGAAAGAGGAATTGAAGTAGAGATATAGCTATTTCAGTATTTGTGGCAAGTGTTAAGCTGCTAAATTAAAGCACTGCTCTCTATATAGACATATAAGGTAATATTTCCAGGAGATACAATGAACAGATTCAGCTAATGATTTATCAAGAGTGCTGGCAGAGAGACTAGGAGAACAGTACCCTTAAGACTTAGCAGAAAACCTCACAAATTCTTAACACTTGATAAGTACTTTGTTAATGAATGAATTATTTTGCTGGATGATGATATTAATCAAGGTTACAAATAAGGAGAAGAATCGGGTTAGAGGTATGAAAGATCATTAAGTTTTAAATGCATCGATTTTGAGCCTTCCGTGACTCATTCAAATGGGTAAATCAAGTCAACAACTTGAAAAATCTATCTGAAATTTAAGGAAAAAATAGAGAAGAAATGATATTTGAGTCACTGAATTATATTTGAGTATCTTTCCATGTGCAAAGATAAAGTGCATCAGGAAAGCAGGATGGGAAATAAAAGCAAATAAAGAAAATTGTATAAGAGGCAAAAGAAAAGGTAGTTTTTTATTAAGAAAGAGAATGTGGTCAGCTGTGATAAATGCCTTAGAGTATTCGCCCCTCTTGGGTATCATTCACCCCAGAGAGAGTGCCAACTACACAACGGCCTAGGTACAGTAAGTCAGCACTCAATGAAATATTATGCAGCTACTGAAAAAAGAGGAAATGATTTATAGACTGATAAGAAATGATCTCCAGCAGAGGTAGATTTACCATGAAGCCAATAAGGTTCAAGCTTCAGGAGCTCTCACTGTCATGGCCCCTACATCTAATTTTGTATTAGTGACTTTGTATAATTTTTTCTTAATTAGGCCCCCAAATTGTGTAAGTCTTATACTTTTATAAAACCTGGATCTATCCCTGATTTCCAGGATTTGTTGTTGCTTAGTCTCTAAGTCGTGTGTGACTCTTTGAGACCCCATGCACTGTAGCACATCAGGCTTCCCTGTCCTCCATTACCTCCCCGAGTTTGCTCAAATTCATGTCCATTGAGTCAATGATGCCATCCAACCATCTCATCCCCTGTTGCCCTCAATATTTACCAGCATCAGTCTTTTCTAGTGAGTCAGCTCTTTGTCTCAGGTGGCCAAAGCATTGGTGCTTCAGCATCAGTCCTTCCATTGCATATTCAGGGTTGATTTCCTTTAGGATTGACTGGTTTGATCTCCTTGCTGTCCAAGGAACTCTCAAGAGTCTTCTGCGGCACCACAATTCAAAAACCTCATTTCTTTGGTGCTCAGCCTTCTTTATGGTCCAACTCTCACATCCATACCTAACTACTAGAAAAACCATAGCTTTGACTAGACAGACCTTTGTTGGCAAAATGATGTCTCTGCTTTTTAACACAACTTCCACTGTTTATTATTTAAGCATGTTTGTTATTAAGTATAAAAACAAGGTTCAGATCAGTATACATAGTATTTTGACTTCTTTGTAAGAGTAGAGGGAAATTAGAATGCATTTGTTTAGGGGGGAGATCATGATGGTGACATAGGAGGACATGGAACTCTCCTCCCCCAACAAACACATCAAAAATACATCTACATGTGGAACGGTTGTCACTGAAAACTAACTGGAAACTGGCACACTCCTGTACAACCAAAACTGAAAAATAATCCACATAGAATAAGGTAGGAAGGGGATAGAAGCAGTCAGTTTGAGACCTGTGTCCCAGGAGGGATACTCAGAGGAAAGGGGAAATTACACAGGCAGAAATTCTCTCGAGAGTAAGTGGTTCAAACCCCAGTCCTGGGAAACAACACAAGGAAGATGAGTCCCTATACTGGTGGGACTAGAGGAGGGCTGCGGGAAGCCTGGACTTTACTTGGGAAGAGTGCTGACACAATCCCCAGAGAGGGCAGAGAAGGCAGATTGAAGCTGCACGGATAACTGACAGATTTCCTGAAAGTGTTCTGGAGTACGCCCCAACTTGAGCCAAGCAAATCTCCTTACTTCATGTCACAGCTCTGCACTGGAGTGAGAGCTGCCACGACTAAGGAAGAACTCAGCCATGAGACAGAGGTAGCTCCAAACCAAAGTGGCATCCTTTGGGTGAGGGCAGCCATTATGGGCACTTGTACAAGCATTACCTCCACCTGATCACATGCCAGGAGCTCATACTGGCCCCTCTTCTCTGGCACTACTCACCTCAGGGGCAACAGTGCTGATGCTGGGAGAGCAGAATGCTCATACTTAAGTAGAACAGAGCTAGCTCAGACCCGGTCATCAGGGCTTATGTTCCAGCAACTTGGAACCCAACCCTGGCCCTGGTAGGTGGTGATGGTCCCTGAGCACTGAGGAAATGGCTCCATACCATAGGCACTCTCAAGAGTCTTCTGCGGCACCACAATTCAAAACCTCATTTCTTTGGTGCTCAGCCTTCTTTATGGTCCAACTCTCACATCCATACCTAACTACTAGAAAAACCATAGCTTTGACTAGACAGACCTTTGTTGGCAAAATGATGTCTCTGCTTTTTAACACAATTTCCACTGTTTATTATTTAAGCATGTTTGTTATTAAGTATAAAAACAAGGTTCAGATCAGTATACATAGTATTTTGACTTCTTTGTAAGAGTAGAGGGAAATTAGAATGCATTTGTTTAGGGGGGAGATCATGATGGTGACATAGGAGGACATGGAACTCTCCTCCCCCAACAAACACATCAAAAATACATCTACATGTGGAACGGTTGTCACTGAAAACTAACTGGAAACTGGCACACTCCTGTACAACCAAAACTGAAAAATAATCCACATAGAATAAGGTAGGAAGGGGATAGAAGCAGTCAGTTTGAGACCTGTGTCCCAGGAGGGATACTCAGAGGAAAGGGGAAATTACACAGGCAGAAATTCTCTCTGGAGAGTAAGTGGTTCAAACCCCAGTCCTGGGAAACAACACAAGGAAGATGAGTCCCTATACTGGTGGGACTAGAGGAGGGCTGCGGGAAGCCTGGACTTTACTTGGGAAGAGTGCTGACACAATCCCCAGAGAGGGCAGAGAAGGCAGATTGAAGCTGCATGGATAACTGACAGATTTCCTGAAAGTGTTCTGGAGTACGCCCCAACTTGAGCCAAGCAAATCTCCTTACTTCATGTCACAGCTCTGCACTGGAGTGAGAGCTGCCACGACTAAGGAAGAACTCAGCCATGAGACAGAGGTAGCTCCAAACCAAAGTGGCATCCTTTGGGTGAGGGCAGCCATTATGGGCACTTGTACAAGCATTACCTCCACCTGATCACATGCCAGGAGCTCATACTGGCCCCTCTTCTCTGGCACTACTCACCTCAGGGGCAACAGTGCTGATGCTGGGAGAGCAGAATGCTCATACTTAAGTAGAACAGAGCTAGCTCAGACCCGGTCATCAGGGCTTATGTTCCAGCAACTTGGAACCCAACCCTGGCCCTGGTAGGTGGTGATGGTCCCTGAGCACTGAGGAATCCCCAGCTCACTCCTGGCTCTGGCCCTAGGCTCTCCTTCCCCAGCCCCACATCCTTCCAAAGTGATATGGAAGCACCCTGTGTGATATGCCAGCACACCTTGAGGCAAGATGTGACTTGTACTCAGGTCAAATCCATCTCTTCCACCAAAACCACTGAACACACACAGGCTGTATAGAGATGCTCCCACATAGGGACACCCTTTCAAGATAGCAATAGGTAAGTGTTTCACTTAATTTCATAAAGACAGAGACTGTTAAGCAAAATGAGAAAACAGAGGAATTGATCTCAATTGAAAGAACAAGAGAAAAAACAAATAATGAAACAGAAATAGTTTACCAGATAAAGAATTCAAAGCAATAGTAATAAGAATACTAACTGCATTAGAAAAAATACATACAGTGGAATATTACTCCACCATAAAAAGGAATGAAATTCTACCATTTGCAACAGTATGGATGGACTTAGAGAGCTATTATGCTTATTCAGATGTCTGAGAAAGACAAACATATTTAAAGATGAACATGTTATCACTTACATGAAAATCTTTTTAAAAAATTAGTGTACGTTTAAAAAAACAAACAGGACTTCACTGGTGGTGCAGCAGAAAGGAATATGTCTGCCAATGCAGGAGGCATGGATTCATATCTAGTCCAGGAACATTCCATATGCCATGGAGCAACTAGGCCTGGGTGTTTTGAGTCTTCACTCTAAAGCCCCAGGAGCCCCAACTACTGAGCCTGTGTTCTACAACAAGGAAAGCTACTGCAATATGCCCAAGGACTCCAATGAAGAGTAGCTCCCACTCACCACAGAGAAACTAGAAAAAATCTTCACAGAGCAACAAAGACCCAGCAGCAGCCTATAAATAAATAAAATTGAAAAAAAAAAATTTTATAGAGAGCAAACTAGTGATTAGCCATAGGGAGAGTGAAAAAGGAGAAACAAAAAGGGGTATAGGTTAAAAGACATAAAAATTAATATGTATAAAATAGATAAGCAACAGAGATATATTGTACCCCCTGGGGAGCATAACTATTATTTATTAACAACTTAAATGGAATATAATCTATAAAAATATAGAATATCTGTGTTATATACCTGAAACTAATACAGTATTCTAAATTAAATATCCCCCAACTTTTAAATCTGGATAAACAGTGAAAGAATACACAAATGAGGGCTTCCCCTGGTGGTCCAGTGGGTAAGGACATCGCCTTGCAGTGCAAGGGGCGCCGGTTCGATCCCTGGCCTGGGAAGATCCCATGTGCCGTGGAGTGGCTGGACCGATGTGTCCAATTACTGAGCCGGAGCTCTGGAGCGCATGCGCCCAGAGCCAGTGCTCTACAAGGACAGACACCACCGCGATGGGCAGCCCACAGGAGCCAGAGAACAAAGACGAATGAAAATGGAGAAATGAAAGACCAATAGAAGTGGCCCGCCTGCTCCCCTCCCTCCCCACCCTACCCCCGCCAAAATAAATAAATCTTTAAAAAAAAAAAAAAAAAGAATACACAAATGACCAATAAAAGCAAAACTTCCAAATTTATATTAAATTTTTGATTTCTAAATATGTTACCTGTACAAAATATTAAATTAAACTTTTAAGAAAATTTACTGCCATGAATGAAGAGCAACAGCGAAGGTATGATAAACAACTACTTACTTAATTGTTCATTTAGTTTATTCTCAAATATTAGAGTTATACCAAAGGTTCAACCCAAATGCATACTATCAAATGCTTCCCTTTGCTATGAAAAAAAGACGGATTGGGAGATTTCAATGAGGTCAGAAAATTGCTGGAGTCAGAGAATTGTTGAAGTTAGACTATCAGAGCCAAAGATCTAGAAAGAGGAGCCTAATGGTTTAAATGAATAATAAAGCCCTAATACATACTTAGTAAATGCTGAAAAAATGTAAGCTTAAATATTCAGTGAGTATGAGTAGTGACTAGGAGGTCATTAGATAACAGCAACAATAAACAGTGATGGGTGTTTGTAAATTGACCTAAGTTAGTTTTAAAAGTAGCTTTTAAATTCTCTTTGATAGACAGTAAGTCATGAGTGTTGATTAAAGCAAATGTCAAAGTATAATCTAGCTCAACTAAATATTTTTTTAGCAAAAGCAGACACAATCAGTACAACTTGTTCATTAAGCTCAATAAAGTCCCAGCTCTCTGTTCTCTTTCAGTGTTCTGACTACACTTTGTGTGAAAACTCCATTCAGACTTACACAGTCACATTCTAGAGACAAAATTATATGCCTCTGGTGCTGCACAATCAGAAATATTTCTGTTTAATACCTAGAGCCAAGACTAATTAGAGGCCAAACCTTGATGCCATCTGTAAAGGTATAGAGCATAGACTCCCTAGATTGTTATTCTCTGTTTATGAAAGGGTAGGGAGTGATTAAAATACTTTAGGGAAGTCTACTTGTCTTGAATATCTTTAATTTCAACAAAGAAAGTTCATTTTCAACATTCATCAGACTAGGCAGCAAGCCATTAGTATTACCAATAAACAACCATTTGGGACATTGATTATGCTAATTAGATAAACAATCAAAATCTAAAGCGTGATAGTTTACTGCCTCAAGAGGACTGGTCCTTCATGACTAGAGTATCCAGCAAACTCATAGATGACAGTAGATGGGTTACTGTGAACAGTGTAGGATTCTTTTTTTTTTTTTTTTGGAGGGTAGGGGGGGGAGGGGGGGGGATGGGCGGGCCACTTCTATTGGTCTTTCATTTCTCTATTTTCATCCATCTTTGTTCTTTGGCTCATGTGGGCCTCCCATCGCGGTGGCCTCTGTTGTCACAGAGCACTGGCTCTGGGCACATGCGCTCCGGAGCTCTGGCTCAGTAATTGGACACATTGGTCCAGCTGCTTCGCGGCAGGTGGGATCTTCCCAGGCCAGGGATTGAACTGGCGCCCCTTGCACTGCAAGGTGGTGTCTTCACCCACTGGACCACCAGGGGAAGCCCCAGTGTAGGATTCCTGATCTCAGACAGAGAAGAATTCACATTGGGATCAAAAAGACTTGGCTTTGGTGACTCAGAGCTTTGTGAAGTAAAAATTTATTAAAAAGGATTGAGAGAGCTTCCAGCACAGACACTGGAAGCAGGAATAGAAGAGAGCCCCCCTTAACCAGTTTCAGGCAAGACAATTTGTATTTTCCAGTTTGGTTATTTAAACAATAGATCAAAAGAATATCTTAAGGTTGTAAAGACCTTGCTAGGCCCACACTCATAACATTAACATGAGATTAGCTAGAGGATAGTCTCTGGGCTAGGGCTAGGTGAGATACTCCAATGTAAAGGCCTTTCTAGGCCCATAACATTAACGTAAAGACTTAGTTTCAGGGTTGATCTTTACCATGCCAAACATTTCAGGCTAGAAAGTGCTTGTCTCTCTTCCTCTTCCTCCTTTTTCTCCCCTTCCTCCTTCAGGACCCACTGGCCTCCTTACCAAATCTGCCGATTGACCACCCCTTTCAAAACCATCTCATCACTATGCATTTTTCACTAGTATTTATGCAATCACCTCTTGATTCTAGAGTTCAAGTTTATTATCATTCATAATAATAATACTGATTTTGATTTCATTCAGCAAGCCATTAGTATTACCAATAAACAACCATTTGGGACATTGATTATGCTAATTAGATAAACAATCAAAATCTAAAGCGTGATAGTTTACTGCCTCAAGAGGACTGGTCCTTCATGACTAGAGTATCCAGCAAACTCATAGATGACAGTAGATGGGTTACTGTGAACAGTGTAGGATTTTTTTTTTTTTTTTTGGGGGGTAGGGTGGGGAGGGAGGGGTATGGGCGGGCCACTTCTATTGGTCTTTCATTTCTCTATTTTCATCCATCTTTGTTCTTTGGCTCATGTGGGCCTCCCATCGCGGTGGCCTCTGTTGTCACAGAGCACTGGCTCTGGGCGCATGCGCTCCGGAGCTCTGGCTCAGTAATTGGACACATTGGTCCAGCTGCTTCGCGGCAGGTGGGATCTTCCCAGGCCAGGGATTGAACTGGCGCCCCTTGCACTGCAAGGTGGTGTCTTCACCCACTGGACCACCAGGGGAAGCCCCAGTGTAGGATTCTTGATCTCAGACAGAGAAGAATTCACATTGGGATCAAAAAGACTTGGCTTTGGTGACTCAGAGCTTTGTGAAGTAAAAATTTATTAAAAAGGATTGAGAGAGCTTCCAGCACAGACACTGGAAGCAGGAATAGAAGAGAGCCCCCCTTAACCAGTTTCAGGCAAGACAATTTGTATTTTCCAGTTTGGTTATTTAAACAATAGATCAAAAGAATATCTTAAGGTTGTAAAGACCTTGCTAGGCCCACACTCATAACATTAACATGAGATTAGCTAGAGGATAGTCTCTGGGCTAGGGCTAGGTGAGATACTCCAATGTAAAGGCCTTTCTAGGCCCATAACATTAACGTAAAGACTTAGTTTCAGGGTTGATCTTTACCATGCCAAACATTTCAGGCTAGAAAGTGCTTGTCTCTCTTCCTCTTCCTCCTTTTTCTCCCCTTCCTCCTTCAGGACCCACTGGCCTCCTTACCAAATCTGCCGATTGACCACCCCTTTCAAAACCATCTCATCACTATGCATTTTTCACTAGTATTTATGCAATCACCTCTTGATTCTAGAGTTCAAGTTTATTATCATTCATAATAATAATACTGATTTTGCTTAAAAACTTTAAGGTGAATAACAAACATTGGAATCACGATGACATGGGTTTTTTCAAAGGAGAAAAGAGGAAAAAAGGTTTGGTAGTGTCACTGGAGAGCAAGAAAGTCCCCTATCGTATCACTAGGCCTTCTGTTATTTGTAGTTATTTGTGTCTCCCCTTAAGAGGACTGCTAGAGAAGCAGTATCCTTCAAAAAGAAGGTATGTTTCAACTTGAAAAAGAAGGTGTATACTAAAGTGCACAGTGGAAATTCTTGGGTACTTACAGTATCCACTTATAGCTAGGGTTGGATTAAAGGTTATATACAGAGTGATATGTAGATGAGTGTCTATATAATGTGTAGCACTGAACAAGTTTCTCTATGTTTAGTTTCCCTGTGCTTCAGTTTCCCAAGTTGCAAAGTGAAGATTCAAAGGCCCTGGGGCTTCCCTGGTGGCTCAAATAATAAAGAATCTGCCTCTGCAATGCAGGAGACCCGAGTTCAGTCCCTGGGTCGGGCAGATGTCCTGGAGAAGGGAATGGCAACCCACTCCAGTATTCTTACCTGGAGAATCCCAGGGAAAGAGGAGCCTGCCAGGCTTCAGTGCCTGGGGTCACAAAGGGTCAGACATGACTAAGGGATTAAAACTTTCTTTCAAAGGACTTAATGAGAATTAAATTAGTTAATACTTATACAGTGCTCAAAAGTAATGTCTTTAACAGTAAATGCTCAAAAAGCATTAAATGCTATTTTTATATTTTTCCCTTCGTAAGAATATATTTAAATTTCATCAGAAATTTATGGAACTCTGAGATCAGATATAACGGGGTTTGCATGCCAGACCAAAGAACCTGGACATTTCTTAGTTTTCATTTTTCCAAACAAATATTCTTAAAATCACTGATGAGAATTTCAAGATAACTATTTCTTTTTTTTTTTTTTAAAGGGATTTACCATTCTCTCCAATTTATTTTTTTATTTTTTTTATTTTTTAAAGCTTTATTTATTTATTTATTTTGGGCGGGGGTGGGGTTGGGTTGGGAGGGAGGGGAGCAGGCGGGCCACTTCTATTGGTCTTTCATTTCTCTATGTTCATCCGTCTTTGTTCTTTGGCTCCTGTGGGCCTCCCATCGCGGTGGCGTCTGTCGTTGCAGAGCACCGGCTCTGGGCGCATGCGCTCCAGAACTCCGGCTCGGTAGTTGGACACATCAGTCAAGCCGCTCCGCGGCACGTGGGATCTTCCCAGGCCAGGGCTCGAACCAGCACCCCTTGCACTGCAAGGTGGTGTCCTTACCCACTGGACCACCAGGGGAAGCCCAAGATAACTATTTCTTATTGGAAATTGGATATTTAAATTTAAAATAATAGTGTTCAAAAAATACTTGTTAGAAAAGTTTTAAGGTAATATTTTATAAATTAAATTATGTATAAAGAGATTGCTAAAGATGAAGTGATTCTGTACTATTTGATCTTTATCTCCTTAGTTCTTCAAAGATCAGTTCCTTCATTAGAAGAAGCCCTCAAACAAATTCAGGAATCCAACTTAAAATCAGAAGTAAACCCTCCCTATTCCCACAACCCAGTAATAAACTGGAGGTAAGTAACTTATGACTATTATGTGCAGTTAATAATCTATAGTTAATTAAATAGCTCTCTAACTGCTGGGTCGGGCAGATGTCCTGGAGAAGGGAATGGCAACCCACTCCAGTATTCTTACCTGGAGAATCCCAGGGAAAGAGGAGCCTGCCAGGCTTCAGTGCCTGGGGTCACAAAGGGTCAGACATGACTAAGGGATTAAAACTTTCTTTCAAAGGACTTAATGAGAATTAAATTAGTTAATACTTATACAGTGCTCAAAAGTAATGTCTTTAACAGTAAATGCTCAAAAAGCATTAAATGCTATTTTTATATTTTTCCCTTCGTAAGAATATATTTAAATTTCATCAGAAATTTATGGAACTCTGAGATCAGATATAATGGGGTTTGCATGCCAGACCAAAGAACCTGGACATTTCTTAGTTTTCATTTTTCCAAACAAATATTCTTAAAATCACTGATGAGAATTTCAAGATAACTATTTCTTTTTTTTTTTTTTTAAAGGGATTTACCATTCTCTCCAATTTATTTTTTTATTTTTTTTATTTTTTAAAGCTTTATTTATTTATTTTTTTTTGGCGGGGTCGTGTTGGGGAGGGAGGGGAGCAGGCGGGCCACTTCTATTGGTCTTTCATTTCTCTATGTTCATCCGTCTTTGTTCTTTGGCTCCTGTGGGCCTCCCATCGCGGTGGCGTCTGTCGTTGCAGAGCACCGGCTCTGGGCGCATGCGCTCCAGAACTCCGGCTCGGTAGTTGGACACATCAGTCAAGCCGCTCCGCGGCACGTGGGATCTTCCCAGGCCAGGGCTCGAACCAGCACCCCTTGCACTGCAAGGTGGTGTCCTTACCCACTGGACCACCAGGGGAAGCCCAAGATAACTATTTCTTATTGGAAATTGGATATTTAAATTTAAAATAATAGTGTTCAAAAAATACTTGTTAGAAAAGTTTTAAGGTAATATTTTATAAATTAAATTATGTATAAAGAGATTGCTAAAGATGAAGTGATTCTGTACTATTTGATCTTTATCTCCTTAGTTCTTCAAAGATCAGTTCCTTCATTAGAAGAAGCCCTCAAACAAATTCAGGAATCCAACTTAAAATCAGAAGTAAACCCTCCCTATTCCCACAAACCAGTAATAAACTGGAGGTAAGTAACTTATGACTATTATGTGCAGTTAATAATCTATAGTAATTAAATAGCTCTCTAACTGCTGATTTTGTGGGCCTTTTCACCAGTTACTCCTCACCTCTATTTTATACTATGTTATTTTCATATATTGAATTGAGGTAGAGTATAATATAAATTGTTTCAAGAATAAGAACAAATTTTAATTTGTTGTCTTTGATATTACAATGTTACCTATGCTGAGTAATTTTCTATGGAAACTATCATAAAAAAAAAAAAATTTAAATATTGATTTTGCTCAGAGGAAAAAATATGTGTTGAATTACAGTGATACAAATTTAGGTAAAAGGAGTGACTTTATGATGGACTTTTTCTCACTGAAGATCTTTCCTAGATATCTTTAAAAAGGTACTACAGTGCCTCCTGGTTCCTTTCTAGGTTAGTATGAATGAATCATCTTGAAGTGTCTTTGAACCAACTAAAGAGTACTCTCTGACATCCTGTATTTTCCATTGATTTACAATAAATGTTTCCTGAACCTACTACGTATACATTACATTAGATCAGCCATTGTGAAGGGGATATGGAAAAATTCAAAATATAATTCAAAAGTATAATCTAGGAGAGAAGTGAAATAATGCTTCATAAATTATAGAACTAGTAACAAATGGGTAATGATAGTAATATTTAATATTTACTTATGTAAAGACATATAAATAATTTATATGTAAATTATGTTAATGGCCAGGGCTCAAACCAGCACCTTGCACTGCAAGGTGGTGTCCTTACCCACTGGACCACCAGGGGAAGCCCAAGATAACTATTTCTTATTGGAAATTGGATATTTAAATTTAAAATAATAGTGTTCAAAAAATACTTGTTAGAAAAGTTTTAAGGTAATATTTTATAAATTAAATTATGTATAAAGAGATTGCTAAAGATGAAGTGATTCTGTACTATTTGATCTTTATCTCCTTAGTTCTTCAAAGATCAGTTCCTTCATTAGAAGAAGCCCTCAAACAAATTCAGGAATCCAACTTAAAATCAGAAGTAAACCCTCCCTATTCCCACAAACCAGTAATAAACTGGAGGTAAGTAACTTATGACTATTATGTGCAGTTAATAATCTATAGTAATTAAATAGCTCTCTAACTGCTGATTTTGTGGGCCTTTTCACCAGTTACTCCTCACCTCTATTTTATACTATGTTATTTTCATATATTGAATTGAGGTAGAGTATAATATAAATTGTTTCAAGAATAAGAACAAATTTTTATTTGTTGTCTTTGATATTAAAATGTTACCTATGCTGAGTAATTTTCTATGGAAACTATCAAAAAAAAAAAAAAATTTAAATATTGATTTTGCTCAGGGGAAAAAAATATGTGTTGAATTACAGTGATACAAATTTAGGTAAAAGGAGTGACTTTATGATGGACTTTTTCTCACTGAAGATCTTTCCTAGATATCTTTAAAAAGGTACTACAGTGCCTCCTGGTTCCTTTCTAGGTTAGTATGAATGAATCATCTTGAAGTGTCTTTGAACCAACTAAAGAGTACTCTCTGACATCCTGTATTTTCCATTGATTTACAATAAATGTTTCCTGAACCTACTACGTATACATTACATTAGATCAGCCATTGTGAAGGGGATATGGAAAAATTCAAAAATATAATTCGAAAAGTATAATCTAGGAGAGAAGTGAAATAATGCTTCATAAATTATAGAACTAGTACCAAATGGGTAATGATAGTAATATTTAATATTTACTTATGTAAAGACATATAAATAATTTATATGTAAATTATGTTAATATTTTGCCTGTTTATAAGGTATGTACTAAAGTACTTCAATTTTGAGAATGCCTGTGGCAAACTCTTCCCTTGATCAGAGCTAAGAACAACTAAATTCATTCTCTCAAGTCTTTATTATAGCTCAAGAAAGACCTCATGGAACAGAAGAATCTTCACCAGAGCTTTGAAGAAAATAGGGGTTAATCTGAAACAATTGGGTAGATGGTATCCCAGAGGAATGAGAATGTGAAAAGGCTAAGATTAGTAGAAGGAATGAATCTGTTCCTGAAGTAAGAGTATGGCTAAATGACAGAATGCAAAATAACAATAGCTTCACTGGATATGAGATTGGCGAGATAAATACACATATATGCTAAGGAATACAAACTTTATTCCAAGAGTTTAAGAGGAGGCAGTGGAGGATTTAAGCAGATGAGTGATTAAGATGATGAAGCAACCCCAGAAATGACAGCAGATCAATATTATCACCATAAACCTGAACTGAAAAGAGATGTAGCTATTAGAGA
The DNA here is from genome assembly GCA_022376925.1 of Tragulus kanchil. Lineage (NCBI taxonomy): Eukaryota > Metazoa > Chordata > Mammalia > Artiodactyla > Tragulidae > Tragulus > Tragulus kanchil. The sequence continues at coordinate 91,159,557 of JAIOJX010000006.1, forward strand.
GGACTACTGGAAAGAGGAACATTGCCACCCACCAAACCAAGCTGAGCAGAAAGAAACCAGAGGAATGATGATCAAAAACCTCTTTATTCTGTCTCTCTCCCATCTCTTGGTCAAAACAGCCATAAATCAAAAGGCAAGTTATCATTCAGTCTCTTCCCAGCACAGACAAGTGGAGAAGTGTAGAGAATGAATCTGGAGTGGCAAAGAGAAAATACTCAGCCCACAGGCAACGTGTCCACTGTAGTTCCCAACAAAAAAGTCACTCTGGCAGTTTTTGTCAGAGAAATTTCAGTTTGGAGGGATGGGGATAGAAAAGAGATTGCAATGAGTTGGAAGGAAATTGCAGAGCAAAAAAATGGAAAAATACCGAGAGTAAGCTTGGGTGTGAAAAGAAAAGACTGGTAGAACAGTAGTCAGTGGGGTTGTAGGGCCAAGATACAGTTTTTTCTCTTAAAATGGAAGAGATGTTATTATGTTAAATATGGATGTCAAGCTAATGAATAACAGAAATGCAGTCTAGAAAAGTAGAGAATAAAAATGTGAAGTACCTATTATATGCTGGACATTGATTAGCGAGGGTTATATTATGAATGAAACATATTCATAATATATGAAACATATGGTCCTCTGCCTAGGAAGTGTTTGCAGTTGCATTATAATATTGTGTAATGGTAATTACATCATAAGGCACAAGTAATACTGTACAATGTGGGCAGTTACAGAAATACTAGCAAAGAGATAAGGGGCTTCCCTGGTGACTCAGTCAGTAAAGATCTGCCTGCAATGCAAGAGACCCAAGTTTGATCCCTAAGTCAGAAAGATCCCTTGGAGAAGGGAATGGCTATCCACTCCAGTATTTTTACCTGGAGAATCCCATGGACAGAAAAGCCTGGCAGGCTACAGTCAATGGCGTCACAGAGTAGGACATGACTGAGGGACTAAGCACACACGCTCAAGTGATAAAGTATAAAATTTAAAGTTAGAGAGGAGACATAAAGGATGAATACAAATTGTCTATGAAAATAGCACAGGTTGATTTCTGGCATATTCAGGCCTATGGTGTCATAATAAGCAAACACACCTGAGGAAATAGAATTTGTGGGATGTGTCGCTTGTAGGATGGGAGATTATCTAGAAATGTTGATTAAGATCAGATATGAGTGCTTGTGTTTCTAGCTAGGAAGTTTTAATTTTATCCTATAACTAGTAGAGAGCCAACAGAGGTTTTTAAACAGAATGACATAATTATCTTTATTATTGAAAGATAATTGGTATGAATTTTGGAAAATGAAGAGTGGGAAGAAATAGAAAACAAGGGGACTAGAATAACTTAATGGGCTAATCCAAGTGATAGAGCATTACTTCCTAAACTATTTTGTATAGTGCAAAAAGTAGGGACTTCTCTGGTGGTCCAGTAGTTAAGACTTTGTCTTCCAATACAGAGGGTATAGGTTCAATCCCTGGTTGGGGAGCTAGGATTCTACATGCCTCAAGGCCAAAAATCCAAACAGAAGCATTATTGTAACAAGTTCAATAAAGACTTTTTAAAAAGGAAAAATATCTGATAAAAAATAAAAATATTTTGAGAGATTAGAAAAAAAATATGAGAGAAGAAAAAAACGAAAATACCCTTTACAACAGAGAAGAGACATAAATGAAAGTTTTAAAATGTTGATCAAACAGAAGTGTGAGAAGTGGAGTATAAAAAGTGAGAGATGAAGAGGACCTGAGATTACTTCCCATGACAAACAATTCAAAAATACAGCCACGTGTGGAACAATTCCAATGGAAAATTAACTGGAAACCTGCAGAAAGACTCCTATATAACCAAGGTTATAAGAAAGATACATGTGTAGTCAGGCAAGATGGCAACAAAAGCATCAGGTAAGGGGTCTGTGCCTCTGGGAGAGGATTAAAAGGGAAAGCCAGATTGCAGGCAGACATTCACACTGAGAAGTGGGCAAGTCCAGTCACAGACTGGGCATCCCCACCCTGGGGTCCTGCACATAGGAGACAAGCCCCGTTGTCTGCTTGAAGAACCGCTGAGATACATAGAAGAGAAGCTTAGAGTTCGCTCATAAGGAGACTACAAGTGTTAGCTTGCCACCAGACAGGGCAGAGACAGGTGTACCTTAGTAGCTGCCACCATGCCATGCTCCCTGTCTGAGCCAAGTGAATGTCACCCTGCTCACTCCATGCTACAGCTTGGCCCTGGATATCAAGCAGCCAGGACCTGGGAAAAGACTCGATCTAAAGTTCCAAAGGTGACCTGGGACCAGGGTTGTGGTCCAGATGGAGCAGTGCCCATGGTTGGTGCTTACTCAAAGAGCACCCAAGAAATAGCCCAGACTTCTGATGGCAGTGAAAGTGCTTGAACTCCCACAACCATGTTGTGCTCAAGTCTAGTGCAGGGAGAAGGAAAACACACACACTTATAGGAAGCAGAACCAGCTTGAACCCAAATTTCAGGAGTTTTCCTCCCACAACTTAGGAGCAGCTCTCACCCCTGACAGTACAGTGGTGGCCACTGATGACAGAAGAAGTACTGTCTCACACCCTGCACAGGTTCTAATTCCTCCATTACCAGCCATACCCCTTACCAAGGTGGTAGAAGTCAGCATACCATGAGGAAAGACGCGACTTGTATCCACATCTAATCCAGCCCTCCCAGCAAAGGCACTGGGCACACGCCTTGGCACAGGGACACATTCATATATGAATATCCCTTCAAGACCATAATAGGTAACTGTTTTACCTAGAGTTGGACACAGAAAGTTAAGTAAAATAAAAAGACAGAGGAACCTGTAACCTAAGATAGCCTACCCGGCAAGATTATCATTTAGAATAGAAGGTGAGACATAGAACTTCTCAGACAAAAAAATTCAGCAATACTAAACCCACTCTAAAAGAAATATTGAAGGGTCTTCTCAAAATGAAGAAGAATCTATAGGAAAGGGAAAGCCCCAAAACAAAGACATGTATAGTGGGGATTGAAGATCACTTAAGGAAGCTAGTACATAGATTTAAAGACAAAAAGTTGTAAAGCAACTATAACTACAATAAATAGTTGTGAGATAAACATTAAGATGTAAAAAATTACCTCAGAAAATGCAGGGGGAAAAAAAAAAGAAAGAAAATGCAGGGGAAGGGAGTAAAAAATGTTATCTCTTAGAATTTGTTTGAACTTACATGACTGAGTTTAAAGCACGTAGACATAATGTTGGTTTAACACATATGAACACCGTGGTAACCACAAACAGATACACAACAATCAAAAAGCAAGGATACTTGCTACAACATACTACAAAAGAAAACCATCAAACCAAAAAAAGGAGAAACAAAAAGAAGAAATGAACAGAGAAAAACTACCAAACTGGAAAACAAATAATAATTGTCAATAAGTATATACCCAATAGTAAGTTACTCTAAATATCAATGGATCAATGCTTCAATCAAAAGACACAGGATAGCTAATTGAACTTTTAAAAAGACCTTTCAATATGCTGCCTACAAGAGATTCACTTCAGACACAAAAGATACAAACTGAAAATAAGGAGACAGAACATATTTTATGCAAATGGAAGAACTACAAAACAAAAGCTATAATGAAAGACAAAAAGAGCACTATATAATGATAAAAAGGGATCAATACAAGAAAAGGATATATACTCTTTCATGTATACATACCCAGTACAGTAATGCCTAAATGTACAAAGTAACTATTAACAAACACAAAAGGAGAAATTGACAGTAGTGCAATAATTGCAGGAGATTTTTAACACTCCACTGACATCAATGAAAACAGATCATCCAGAAAGAAAATCAATAAGGCAATTGTCCTAAATGACACAGTAATACTTGTTGGACTTAAATGATATCCTCAGGATATTCCATCCAAAACCAGAAAATTAAGCATTCGTTTCAAGTGGACATGGAGCATTTTCAAAGATACATCACATCTGTTCTTGTTGTTCAGTCACTAAGTTGTGTCCAACTCTTTGCCACTTCATGGACTGCAACATGCCAGGCTTCCTTGTCCTTCACTATCTCCCAGAGTTTGCTCAGATTCCTGTCCCTTGAGTCAGTGATGCTGTCTAACTGTCTCATCCTCTGCCACCCACTTCTGCCTTCAATCTTTCCCAACATCAAGGTTTTTTCCAATGAGTTGGGCCTTTGCATCAGGTGGTCAAGGTACTGGAGCTTCAGCTTCAGCACAACTACTTCCAATGAATACTCAAAATTGATTTCCTTTAGAATTGACTGGTTTGATCAGTCAATCAATCAATCCCTGCAGTACAAGGGACTTCCCTGATGGTTTAGACTGTACAGAATCCACCTGCAAAGTAGGATACCTGGATTCAATCTCCAAGTCAGGAAGATCCTTTGGAGAAGGAAACAATTACCCACTCCAGTATTCTTGCCTGGTGGATTCCATAGACAGAGAAGCTTGGCAGGGTACAGCCCATGGAGTCACACAGAGTCACACTTGAGTGAGGAACAAACATATCACACACTAGGTCACAAAACAAGCCTCAACAAATTTAAAAGAATAGGAATTATATCAAGCAATTTTTTCCAACCTCAGTGGGTATAAAACTAGAAATCAACTACAGAAAGAAAAACAGAAAAAAACATGTGGAGACTACACAATATGCTACTGAAAAACACAGGATAGCTAATTGAACTTTTAAAAAGACCTTTCAATATGCTGCCTACAAGAGATTCACTTCAGACACAAAAGATACAAACTGAAAATAAGGAGACAGAACATATTTTATGCAAATGGAAGAACTACAAAACAAAAGCTATAATGAAAGACAAAAGAGCACTATATAATGATAAAAAGGGATCAATACAAGAAAAGGATATATACTCTTTCATGTATACATACCCAGTACAGTAATGCCTAAATGTACAAAGTAACTATTAACAAACACAAAAGGAGAAATTGACAGTAGTGCAATAATTGCAGGAGATTTTTAACACTCCACTGACATCAATGAAAACAGATCATCCAGAAAGAAAATCAATAAGGCAATTGTCCTAAATGACACAGTAATACTTGTTGGACTTAAATGATATCCTCAGGATATTCCATCCAAAACCAGAAAATTAAGCATTCGTTTCAAGTGGACATGGAGCATTTTCAAAGATACATCACATCTGTTCTTGTTGTTCAGTCACTAAGTTGTGTCCAACTCTTTGCCACTTCATGGACTGCAACATGCCAGGCTTCCTTGTCCTTCACTATCTCCCAGAGTTTGCTCAGATTCCTGTCCCTTGAGTCAGTGATGCTGTCTAACTGTCTCATCCTCTGCCACCCACTTCTGCCTTCAATCTTTCCCAACATCAAGGTTTTTTCCAATGAGTTGGGCCTTTGCATCAGGTGGTCAAGGTACTGGAGCTTCAGCTTCAGCACAACTACTTCCAATGAATACTCAAAATTGATTTCCTTTAGAATTGACTGGTTTGATCAGTCAATCAATCAATACCTGCAGTACAAGGGACTTCCTGATGGTTTAGACTGTACAGAATCCACCTGCAAAGTAGGATACCTGGATTCAATCTCCAAGTCAGGAAGATCCTTTGGAGAAGGAAACAATTACCCACTCCAGTATTCTTGCCTGGTGGATTCCATAGACAGAGAAGCTTGGCAGGGTACAGCCCATGGAGTCACACAGAGTCACACTTGAGTGAGGAACAAACATATCACACACTAGGTCACAAAACAAGCCTCAACAAATTTAAAAGAATAGGAATTATATCAAGCAATTTTTTCCAACCTCAGTGGGTATAAAACTAGAAATCAACTACAGAAAGAAAAACAGAAAAAAACATGTGGAGACTACACAACATGCTACTGAAAAACAAGAGAATGATAAAATCAAAGAGTAAATCAGAAAATACCTCAAAACAAGTGAAATGGAAAACAAAACTTTCCAAAATTTATGTGATACAGCAATAGCAGTTCTAACAGGGAAGTTCATAGCAATACAATCAACCTAACCTACCATCCAAAAGAATTAGAAAAAGAATGAACAAACAAAGCCCAAAGCTAGCAGAAGGAAAGAATGATATTACATACATGTGGGATCTAAAAAATAATACAGATGAATATATTGGTGTATACAAAACAGAAGCCAACACACAGGCATCGAAAATAAACTTATAGTTATCAAAGGCGAAAGGAGGAATAAAGTAGAAATGTGGTATTAACAAACTACTATATATGAAATAGATAGGCAATAAAAATTTACTGCAGAACATAAGGGACTATAGTAAATATCTGTTAATAATTTATAATGGAAATAATCTGAAATGTGCTGTATCACATAAATTTTTTCTTTCTGTAGTTGATTTCTAGTTTCATACTCACTGAGGTTGGAAATAATCTGAAATGTATACCTAAAACTAATACAGTATTGTAAAACAACAGTGTTTCAATTTTTAAAAAACACCATTTCCTAGGAGAGGAAAAAGCAGTAGAAAAGATAAATAAAACAAGAGTTAGTGTTTTGAAAAAACAAACAGGCTTACCAAGAAGAAAAGAAAGAGGATCCAAATAAGAAAAGAAAGAGAATAAATAACAAACAATACCACAGAGATATCATAAGAGAAAAAAATCATAAGAGAATACTATAGACAGTTTATATGCCAACAGACTGGACACCTATAAGAAATGGAAATTTTTATAGAAACATAGCTGCCAAGACAGTCAAGAAATTGACAATTTGAGCAGAAGACCAAGCACTAGAACTGAAGTTGAATTTTCAAATAACTCCCATCAGACAAAATTCTCAGACATGACAGCTTCACAGGACAATTCTACTTAATGTATGAAGAAGAATTAATACCTGCCCTAATCAAACTATTCCATAAACTTCAAGAAGATGGAACACTCCCAAATTAATTCTACAAGGCCACCATTACACTGATACCAAAACCAGGCAAAGACACTACGAAAAAAATTATAGGCCAACATTTGTTATGAATATATATACAAAAATCTTTAACAAAATACTAACAAACCCAGGAGGGAGGGGACATATGTTTACCTATGGCTAATTCATGTTAATGTTTGACCAAAATCAACACAATTCTGTAAAGCAATTATCTTTCAATTAAAAATAAGTAAATTTAAAATTAAGATATATTGTATCTACTAATACATAAAAATAATCATACATTATGATCAAGTTGAATTTATTCCAGGGTCACAGGATGGTTTGAGATACATAAATCAATCAATTTGATATACCACATTAACAAAAGGAAAGATAAAAATTATGATTGTCTCAATAGATCCAGAGAAAACACTTGACAAAATTCAACATCTATTTATGATAAAATTTTTCATCATGGTGTTTACAGAGAGAATATATTTCAACATAATAAAGGCCATTTATGATACATCCACAGCCAACATCATACTCAACTGTGAAAAATTTAGTTTTCCTTTAAAATCAAGGACGAGAATGTACACTTTGACTGCTTCTATTTAACATAGTATTGGAAATCCTAGCCACAGCAACCAAACAAGAAAAAGTAATAAAAGATATCTCAATTTGAAGATGAAAAGGTAAAATCACTCTTTGAAGATGGCATAACACTCTATAAAGAGGACTTCTATAGTCTCCACCCAAGAACTATTAATACTAGAACTAATGAATTCAGTAAGGTTGTGGGATACAAGAATAATATGCAGGTATGTGTTGTCTTTTATACACTAATAATGAAATATCAGAAACAGAAAGTAAACAATCTGTTTAAAATCACATCAAGAAAATAAAATGCCTAGGAGTAAACTTAGACAAGGAAGTGAAAGGCCTGTACTCTGAAAACTAAATAAGGAAATAGAAGATGATTCAAAGAAATGTAAAGATACTCCATGCTCTTGGATTGGAGGGAGTAATATTATTAAAATGGACATACTACCCAATGCAATATATAGATTCAATGCAATCACTGTCAAAATACGACATTTTTCACAAAACTAAAACAAATAATGCTACAATTTACATGGAATCACAAGACATCCTGAATTGACAAAGCAATCCTGAAAAAAAAGAACAAACCTCAAGGTATAATCCTCCCAGACTTCTGACTATACTACAAAGCCACAGTAATCAAAACAGTGGTATGGGCACAACAGCAGGCACATTGATTTATGGACCAGAATAGAAAGCTCAGAAATAAACCCACATACTTATGGTAAATTAGCCTATGACAAAGGAGGCAAGAGTACACAATAGAGGAAAAACAAATTAGTGCAGGGAAACCCATACAGCTACATGTAACAGAGTGAAATCAGAACATTCTCTAACACAGTGTACAAAAGTAAACTCAAATGGATTAAAGATGTGAGTGTAATACTGGAAACCACAAAACTCCTGACGAAAACAAAAGCATAACACTCTTTGACATAAATCATAGCAATGTTTTTTGGATCTGTCTCTTAAATCAAAAGAAACAAGAGCAATAATAAACCAATATGATGTAATGTAAAACCTTTTGCATAACAAAGAAAACTATCAACAAAACAAAAAGACAGCCTTCTTATAAATGGGAGAAAATATTTGTAAATGATGTAACCTAAAAGAGGCTAATAGCCAACAGCTCATGCAATTCAATAGCAGAAAAAAAAAATCAAAAAGCTAAAGACTTGAATGGAAATTTTTCCTAAGAAAACATACAGATGGCTAATAGTCGTATGAAAGCATGTTCAGCACCACTCTTGAATTAGCTGTCATTCAACTGTCTGCAAATAAAAAAAACTCCACCCAAGAACTATTAATACTAGAACTAATGAATTCAGTAAGGTTGTGGGATACAAGAATAATATGCAGGTATGTGTTGTCTTTTATACACTAATAATGAAATATCAGAAACAGAAAGTAAACAATCTGTTTAAAATCACATCAAGAATATAAAATGCCTAGGAGTAAACTTAGACAAGGAAGTGAAAGGCCTGTACTCTGAAAACTAAATAAGGAAATAGAAGATGATTCAAAGAAATGTAAAGATACTCCATGCTCTTGGATTGGAGGGAGTAATATTATTAAAATGGACATACTACCCAATGCAATATATAGATTCAATGCAATCACTGTCAAAATACGACATTTTTCACAAAACTAAAACAAATAATGCTACAATTTACATGGAATCACAAGACATCCTGAATTGACAAAGCAATCCTGAAAAAAAAGAACAAACCTCAAGGTATAATCCTCCCAGACTTCTGACTATACTACAAAGCCACAGTAATCAAAACAGTGGTATGGGCACAACAGCAGGCACATTGATTTATGGACCAGAATAGAAAGCTCAGAAATAAACCCACATACTTATGGTAAATTAGCCTATGACAAAGGAGGCAAGAGTACACAATAGAGGAAAAACAAATTAGTGCAGGGAAACCCATACAGCTACATGTAACAGAGTGAAATCAGAACATTCTCTAACACAGTGTACAAAAGTAAACTCAAATGGATTAAAGATGTGAGTGTAATACTGGAAACCACAAAACTCCTGACGAAAACAAAAGCATAACACTCTTTGACATAAATCATAGCAATGTTTTTTGGATCTGTCTCTTAAATCAAAAGAAACAAGAGCAATAATAAACCAATATGATGTAATGTAAAACCTTTTGCATAACAAAGAAAACTATCAACAAAACAAAAAGACAGCCTTCTTATAAATGGGAGAAAATATTTGTAAATGATGTAACCTAAAAGAGGCTAATAGCCAACAGCTCATGCAATTCAATAGCAGAAAAAAAAAATCAAAAAGCTAAAGACTTGAATGGAAATTTTTCCTAAGAAAACATACAGATGGCTAATAGTCGTATGAAAGCATGTTCAGCACCACTCTTGAATTAGCTGTCATTCAACTGTCTGCAAATAACAAATGTTGAAGAGGATATGGAGAAAAAGGAACCCTCATATACTGTTAGTGGAAATGTAAGTTGATACAGCCACTATAGGAAACAATGGAGGTTCCTCAAGAACTAAAAATAGAACTACCATATGATACAGCAATTCCACTCCTGGGTATATATATATATATGTCAGAAAAAAAGAAGACACTAACATACATGCGCCCCATTGTTCATAACAACATTATTTACAACAGCCAAGACATGGAAGCATCCAGCATTGCCAGATGATTGGATTAAGATGTGTTATGTATATGGTGGGCTATGACTCAGCCACAAAAAAAATTCTACTGTTTGAAGCAACGTGGATGTACCTAGAAAATACAGTACTTAGTGAAATAAATCAAACAAAAGCAAATATAGTATGGTATCACTTATATGTGGAATTTTTAAAAATGAATATTATGTATGAATGTACAGGCAAAACAAACATACAGATAGATATAGAAATAAACTTATGGTTGCCAGAGGGGAGGGGGGAAAGACAAATTAGGGATATGAGATTAATAGATACAAATTACTGTATGTAAAATAGACAAGTGGGACTTCCCTGGTGGTCCAGTGGTTAAGACTCTGCCCTTAAACTGCAGGAAGTTCAAGTTCCATCCCTGGTGAGGGAACTAAGAACCCACATTTATGACCAAAAAATAATAATAACAAAATAAAGTAGATAAGCAACAAGAATATTCTGTATAGTATAGGAAATTGTGCCTGTTATCATATAGTAACCTATAACTGAGTATAATATGCAAAAGTACTGAATCAGGTGCTGTATGAAAAAATAAAAAAAACTCTTTGACATAAATCATAGCAATGTTTTTTGGATCTGTCTCTTAAATCAAAAGAAACAAGAGCAATAATAAACCAATATGATGTAATGTAAAACCTTTTGCATAACAAAGAAAACTATCAACAAAACAAAAAACAGCCTTCTTATAAATGGGAGAAAATATTTGTAAATGATGTAACCTAAAAGAGGCTAATAGCCAACAGCTCATGCAATTCAATAGCAGAAAAAAAAAATCAAAAAGCTAAAGACTTGAATGGAAATTTTTCCTAAGAAAACATACAGATGGCTAATAGTCGTATGAAAGCATGTTCAGCACCACTCTTGAATTAGCTGTCATTCAACTGTCTGCAAATAACAAATGTTGAAGAGGATATGGAGAAAAAGGAACCCTCATATACTGTTAGTGGAAATGTAAGTTGATACAGCCACTATAGGAAACAATGGAGGTTCCTCAAGAACTAAAAATAGAACTACCATATGATACAGCAATTCCACTCCTGGGTATATATATATATATGTCAGAAAAAAAGAAGACACTAACATACATGCGCCCCATTGTTCATAACAACATTATTTACAACAGCCGAGACATGGAAGCATCCAGCATTGCCAGATGATTGGATTAAGATGTGTTATGTATATGGTGGGCTATGACTCAGCCACAAAAAAAATTCTACTGTTTGAAGCAACGTGGATGTACCTAGAAAATACAGTACTTAGTGAAATAAATCAAACAAAAGCAAATATAGTATGGTATCACTTATATGTGGAATTTTTAAAAATGAATATTATGTATGAATGTACAGGCAAAACAAACATACAGATAGATATAGAAATAAACTTATGGTTGCCAGAGGGGAGGGGGGAAAGACAAATTAGGGATATGAGATTAATAGATACAAATTACTGTATGTAAAATAGACAAGTGGGACTTCCCTGGTGGTCCAGTGGTTAAGACTCTGCCCTTAAACTGCAGGAAGTTCAAGTTCCATCCCTGGTGAGGGAACTAAGAACCCACATTTATGACCAAAAAATAATAATAACAAAATAAAGTAGATAAGCAACAAGAATATTCTGTATAGTATAGGAAATTGTGCCTGTTATCATATAGTAACCTATAACTGAGTATAATATGCAAAAGTACTGAATCAGGTGCTGTATACCTGAATTTAATGCAGTATTATAAATCATCAAAGACTAAATTAACTTTAAAAATAAGAGCAATGTGGTGGGCTTTGTGTAGAATAAAATGTCCCTTGATGTAAAAATAATTGGAGTAGGGAGAAGATAGTGCAGGAGAATCAAGAGATATCCAGCCATGAGCATAAAGGACTTATGTTAAAAGGGTGACAGTGAAATACAAAAGAAAGACAAAAGGAAAAGATATTTCATAGAAAGACTAGATTATAGCATTGGTGTAAGGTTGGAATAAAGAAAATGAAGAAGCAGAAAAAAAAGAGGCTTAAATTTTGGATCATGATTATTGAGGGAATTGCTGATTTTAAAAATTATAAAGGACATAATGAAAGGGTATAGGTTTAGCAAGATATTATTAAATTTCATTTGAGCTTTTTGAGTTTAGAGAGTAAATATAGAAGAAGAAATGTATAAAAGCAGTTTAACCTAAGGTGAAACGAGGTAAATTTTGAAATCATGATTGTATATGTTATTGCTCAATTTTTATGTGTATTTATGTCTCCCGCACCAAACTGTAATACTGTAGATTTTAATAGGTTAATGTTACACATGCATATATTCCCTAGGGTGCTTAGCTCAGTGGTATGCATGTTGGAAGTATTCAATAAGTACTTTCGATAGAGAAACATCACTGGCATTATGAAAAGTTAGAGGATACAAACATGACCTGAAGCTTAATAAGTCAGGAAGATATTCATTAGAGGCATTGAGAGGAAACTTCAGAAAGAGAGAACAGATAGTATATGGAAGGGAATGAAAAAGGTATTAAAGGACAATGTTGTATTAAGGGAACTGAAAGTAAGTAGTTCATTTGTTCATTTCTTTTACTTTTTATCGTATTTTGGAGCATAGCTGATTAACAATGTTGTGTTAGCTTCGGGTATATAGCAAAGTGATTCAGTATATATATATATATACTCATATATATATACATATATCTATTTTCAAGTTCTTTTCACATTTAGATTATTACAGAACATTGAGCAGTGTTTACTGTGCTATGCAGTAGATCTTTGTTGGTTATATATTTTAAATATAGCAGTCTGTACATATCAATCCCAAACTCCCAATCTATCCCTTTCCCTGCCCACTCTTCCCCTACCATACGCCTGTAGGTAGTTCATTTTGACTAGTGTGTACACTGAAAAAATGTAGACAGGTTGTTTAAGCAATAGTGTAAATAATTGGAGAGATAGTGCAGGAGAATCAAGAGATATCCAGCCATGAGCATAAAGGACTTATGTTAAAAGGGTGACAGTGAAATACAAAAGAAAGACAAAAGGAAAAGATATTTCATAGAAAGACTAGATTATAGCATTGGTGTAAGGTTGGAATAAAGAAAATGAAGAAGCAGAAAAAAAAGAGGCTTAAATTTTGGATCATGATTATTGAGGGAATTGCTGATTTTAAAAATTATAAAGGACATAATGAAAGGGTATAGGTTTAGCAAGATATTATTAAATTTCATTTGAGCTTTTTGAGTTTAGAGAGTAAATATAGAAGAAGAAATGTATAAAAGCAGTTTAACCTAAGGTGAAACGAGGTAAATTTTGAAATATGATTGTATATGTTATTGCTCAATTTTTATGTGTATTTATGTCTCCCGCACCAAACTGTAATACTGTAGATTTTAATAGGTTAATGTTACACATGCATATATTCCCTAGGGTGCTTAGCTCAGTGGTATGCATGTTGGAAGTATTCAATAAGTACTTTCGATAGAGAAACATCACTGGCATTATGAAAAGTTAGAGGATACAAACATGACCTGAAGCTTAATAAGTCAGGAAGATATTCATTAGAGGCATTGAGAGGAAACTTCAGAAAGAGAGAACAGATAGTATATGGAAGGGAATGAAAAAGGTATTAAAGGACAATGTTGTATTAAGGGAACTGAAAGTAAGTAGTTCATTTGTTCATTTCTTTTACTTTTTATCGTATTTTGGAGCATAGCTGATTAACAATGTTGTGTTAGCTTCGGGTATATAGCAAAGTGATTCAGTATATATATATATATACTCATATATATATACATATATCTATTTTCAAGTTCTTTTCACATTTAGATTATTACAGAACATTGAGCAGTGTTTACTGTGCTATGCAGTAGATCTTTGTTGGTTATATATTTTAAATATAGCAGTCTGTACATATCAATCCCAAACTCCCAATCTATCCCTTTCCCTGCCCACTCTTCCCCTACCATACGCCTGTAGGTAGTTCATTTTGACTAGTGTGTACACTGAAAAAATGTAGACAGGTTGTTTAGAAAGGCAATCATGAGTTAAGCCTTGTTAAAGGATTTGTCCTAAAAATAATTACTGAGAGATTTTAAGCAAGCATATAACATTTGTATTTTAGGAATATTGCCAGAATGAGGAAGAGTAGGATAAGACTTAAAGTGGGAAAATCAAACAAAATGATGCTTTAGTTAATGAAAGCAATGACTTATTAAGACCTATTGGGGAAGTGTAAGCAACATGATTTGATAACTTTTTAAGAACTGAAAGGTGAATGGAAGGAGTCAAGGATGACTCTGAAGAATGGGTTTAGTCAGTTAATGGATCATGAAACCATTTATCAAAATAAGGACTATTCAGCACAAAGAGGTTTAAGAGAGAGAGTAACTGGAAGGATGATGATGATAAGGTGTGAGTTTGAGACATTTATGAGCTATTCTGGAGTCAATTTCTCATTAGTATGATGTCTTCGCTATAAATATAGATATAATCATTGTCAATGAATGGATAAGTGAAAGCCATGATTCAGTCCCTGGTGGCTCAGGCAGTAAGGAATCTGCCTGCAATGCAGGAGACCTAGGTTCAATCCCCAGATCAGAAAGATCCCCTGAAGAAGACAATGATAACCCACTCCAGTATTCTGGCCTGGAGAATTCTGTGGACAGATGAACCTAGGAGGCTATAGTCCATGAGATCACAAAGAGTCGGCCACAACTGAGTGACTAACACTTTAGTACACAACAGTGGTGGTCTTGGTTCAGCTACACAGTCAAACCCCCAGGACTGTAGACCAGGTTTGACCTCAATTAGAAAACATAAAACACTGCATGTTAACAGGCAACATTATTCAATAGGAGGAATCCTCATGGCATGGCATGAAACAGTCGAAGGGCTCATCCTTGCTATGCCTCTCTTCCCACAAGTGACATCACAGTGTGCAGACAGTCACCCTGAGTTAGAAAACGGGAGTCAATATTTCTTGTAATGACTCTATATGAATATCTTTCATGCAAGAGATATGTCCAGTTATAAGAATTACCACACTCTGGGAAACCCAAAACTATAGCTTTCTACCAGGTATCTATGACTTACTCACAGTCTTCTTAGTTTAGATAGTTTACCACTGAAGGGTGGTTTTTTACATCAGTGTGTCTGGAACACAGTCCAAGTTCTACTAATAGTCCAGGGGAAAAGAGATGGAAAGTTAACCCAAAGTTGAATTTGTCCAAAGAGTATGGATTTCAATAACCCTTCACTCACATACAGATACAGATAAGATCACACAGATGATGTGAATAAGATTACACAGAAAGCATGGATAGACAAGCAAAGAAGAGAATTGCGTAACTCTCAAAAATTCCAGCATACCCAAGCAAAGAAAGACGAGCTCAAGAAAGGCCCTGAGAAGGAACAACCAGAGAAGTCATAAAATATCCAGGAACATATGATAATATGGAAATCAAGGGAATTAAAATCAGGAAAGATGATGGCCAAGAAGTATCTATTTTTGCAGTTAGGTCAATTAGTTAATCACTATCAAAAGAAGTACCTTGGAGCAATAGAGGTAGAAGCCAGACAGCACTAGATTAAGGAACAAATGGAAACTGAGGCAGTGAACACTATAATTTTAGAGTACACACTGGAAATTTTTGTCTCACAGAGAAACATGGCAGACAATTAGAAGGAGGCTTGTAGACCAGAAAGTGAAAAACAATGATAACCCACTCCAGTATTCTGGCCTGGAGAATTCTGTGGACAGATGAACCTAGGAGGCTATAGTCCATGAGATCACAAAGAGTCGGCCACAACTGAGTGACTAACACTTTAGTACACAACAGTGGTGGTCTTGGTTCAGCTACACAGTCAAACCCCCAGGACTGTAGACCAGGTTTGACCTCAATTAGAAAACATAAAACACTGCATGTTAACAGGCAACATTATTCAATAGGAGGAATCCTCATGGCATGGCATGAAACAGTCGAAGGGCTCATCCTTGCTATGCCTCTCTTCCCACAAGTGACATCACAGTGTGCAGACAGTCACCCTGAGTTAGAAAACGGGAGTCAATATTTCTTGTAATGACTCTATATGAATATCTTTCATGCAAGAGATATGTCCAGTTATAAGAATTACCACACTCTGGGAAACCCAAAACTATAGCTTTCTACCAGGTATCTATGACTTACTCACAGTCTTCTTAGTTTAGATAGTTTACCACTGAAGGGTGGTTTTTTACATCAGTGTGTCTGGAACACAGTCCAAGTTCTACTAATAGTCCAGGGAACAGAGATGGAAAGTTAACCCAAAGTTGAATTTGTCCAAAGAGTATGGATTTCAATAACCCTTCACTCACATACAGATACAGATAAGATCACACAGATGATGTGAATAAGATTACACAGAAAGCATGGATAGACAAGCAAAGAAGAGAATTGCGTAACTCTCAAAAATTCCAGCATACCCAAGCAAAGAAAGACGAGCTCAAGAAAGGCCCTGAGAAGGAACAACCAGAGAAGTCATAAAATATCCAGGAACATATGATAATATGGAAATCAAGGGAATTAAAATCAGGAAAGATGATGGCCAAGAAGTATCTATTTTTGCAGTTAGGTCAATTAGTTAATCACTATCAAAAGAAGTACCTTGGAGCAATAGAGGTAGAAGCCAGACAGCACTAGATTAAGGAACAAATGGAAACTGAGGCAGTGAACACTATAATTTTAGAGTACACACTGGAAATTTTTGTCTCACAGAGAAACATGGCAGACAATTAGAAGGAGGCTTAGGGCCCATGGGAATCTAGGGTAATAAAAAGATTCCAAGTCATTTAGAAGTGATGTGCATTTTTGTATACAGTTTTTTTTCTCTATCAGGTTTCCTATATTATTATATTGGTAATATCAAATATTTTTAATTTTAAAAACATTTGCACTGTGAATAAAAAAACAGACGTTTTTATTCAACAGTGTACAGTTTCCTTAGGTCTTAGAAGAGATAACACATCAGACAACTTTGATTTCCCTGTAACAAACAAACATGTAGTTATTGTTATACCATATCTGTACCATTATATCAACTTTGTTTTATGAGAAATCATCTCCATTCTAAACTAGAATGCATAGTTTTCCATTATTGTTGTAATATACTATTATTACTATGACCTCATGACATCTTTATCTCTATATACGTGTATATAAATTGTATGCATTTGGAATATGACAAATTTATATAATTTATAGAGAGAACACCATTGCTTACTTATTAAAAAGTTGAGCTCCTTTCCACAGTTAACTAACAGTATTAAAATAATGTATGTGAGAATGCTTTATAAATTTTAAAAGTGCTATACTACAAATTTGAAAGCTTGGAATATTGAAGATCAGGTATTAGACTAATAGAAATATTTATATGTACTATGATTAAAAATATAATTAGGCTACAAATAATTACAAGCTGTTAAAAATGCACTTTCTATACAATATAAACCTAAAATGTGTTCAAGAATAAAGTGATATCAAGAAATAAGCAACTTTCAAAGAAGGGGAGATATATCCATACTCACAAATGATTGTTTTAATGTGAAAAATATTAGTAGTAGATAAAAATAATTTAAGATATTGTAATGAGATCATCTAAAGGAAAGAAAATTTATATTAAAAAAATGGAGGACATTCAATCTTTAAGCAGAGACTTATGTCCATATGAAAATAAAAGCTACTTCAAGAAACAATGAGATATAAGAAATGACTAATAAAAATAAAGCCTTCTTTCAAACCAAATCCTACCACAAAGATAATATACTTGACCCTTTCGATAGATGTTGAGCGAAAGAAGCTATATTTTGCTCTTATTTTTTGCTTTTAAAATGATGTTAGATATCTATCTCCAATATCCATGTATTTGTGGTGAAAGAGTTGATCCTGAACCACAGGCTACCTACCGCAATGATCTGACCAAAGCTGAGCAGTAATCTGGTTGAGCTCTATTTGTCCTTTGTATCAGCACTTTAAACCAGATTTTCTAGCCCATATTCATTATCTGTATGACTATCAGACTTCTGAGAGGTGAAAAGACTCTAAGAACAAGGAATAAGAGAAACCTGAATAAGTAAGCTCTATGCATTTCTCAGCTCATGAGAGGACACTGGTTGATCAGACGGACATCAGGCATGGACCCTCAGAACAAAACATAGTATGAATTGAAAGCCTAGAGGCAGCACAATATAGCAAAAAACCATCTTAATAAGGCTGTCTCTATACTTCCTGTTCAAATGCTTTTCCATCTGTGCAGATCCATTCCTGCCTGTCCAGCTAACTCCACACCTAACCCCTACTTACCTAATCAGCTGTCTTCTTTAAGAGCCCCATTGCTATCCCACCATTCCCAAATTCTTCCTAGCTATCCAATTTCTCCACCTTTATAAATTTTAAAAGTGCTATCTAAATTTGAAAGCTTGAAATAAATCAGGTATTAGACTAATAGAAATATTTATATGTACTATGATTAAAAATATAATTAGGCTACAAATAATTACAAGCTGTTAAAATGCACTTTCTATACAATATAAACCTAAAATGTGTTCAAGAATAAAGTGATATCAAGAAATAAGCAACTTTCAAAGAAGGGGAGATATATCCATACTCACAAATGATTGTTTTAATGTGAAAAATATTAGTAGTAGATAAAAATAATTTAAGATATTGTAATGAGATCATCTAAAGGAAAGAAAATTTATATTAAAAAAATGGAGGACATTCAATCTTTAAGCAGAGACTTATGTCCATATGAAAATAAAAGCTACTTCAAGAAACAATGAGATATAAGAAATGACTAATAAAAATAAAGCCTTCTTTCAAACCAAATCCTACCACAAAGATAATATACTTGACCCTTTCGATAGATGTTGAGCGAAAGAAGCTATATTTTGCTCTTATTTTTTGCTTTTAAAATGATGTTAGATATCTATCTCCAATATCCATGTATTTGTGGTGAAAGAGTTGATCCTGAACCACAGGCTACCTACCGCAATGATCTGACCAAAGCTGAGCAGTAATCTGGTTGAGCTCTATTTGTCCTTTGTATCAGCACTTTAAACCAGATTTTCTAGCCCATATTCATTATCTGTATGACTATCAGACTTCTGAGAGGTGAAAAGACTCTAAGAACAAGGAATAAGAGAAACCTGAATAAGTAAGCTCTATGCATTTCTCAGCTCATGAGAGGACACTGGTTGATCAGACGGACATCAGGCATGGACCCTCAGAACAAAACATAGTATGAATTGAAAGCCTAGAGGCAGCACAATATAGCAAAAAACCATCTTAATAAGGCTGTCTCTATACTTCCTGTTCAAATGCTTTTCCATCTGTGCAGATCCATTCCTGCCTGTCCAGCTAACTCCACACCTAACCCCTACTTACCTAATCAGCTGTCTTCTTTAAGAGCCCCATTGCTATCCCACCATTCCCAAATTCTTCCTAGCTATCCAACTGTTTCTCCCACCTGCCAGCCTATCTGTCCATCTGTCCCCTCTACTCTTCCAAAGAACTTCTTACCGGCTCCATCACTGTCCTACACAATCAAGCATCTTCCTCGCCCTCCAGCCTCAGTTACTTCCAGGTTTTCTAGCAGTTTCCCTCATCTACCAGCCCCAATTCCTTCTGGCCCACCTGACCATTTACCCCACCCACCCCAAGGATCCCCAGTCATTCCTGATTCTGACCGACAGAGCAAATTATTTCACAAAACTTTCAGACCCAAACACTCCCTTCCAGCACAACATTCTACCCCAACTACTCTAATGCCTGCCCTTGTTCGTCATTCCCTTCCAGCTCGACTGACTGTTTCTCCGACCCCTTTAGAAGGTCTTCCCATTTTGAAGCCTTCCTGTTTAGCCAGTCATCCCCCTCATCAACCAGTCTCCACTCTTTCTACTGTCACTCCATTGTCTGAACATCCTGCTAAGTTAGATCCTTTTCAGTCAGTCCAGCAATCTGTCCCACAAACCATAACATTGTCAAATCTTCCCCAGATCTTTGTAGGTCATCCACCTATGTCAGTTCTGTCCCATCCACCTCCCTGTAACTCTCCATCTTCTTCTTTGTCTTCATCTTCTTCTACTTCCATATCCTCCACTTCATCCTCTATACAGTTTTATTCCTCTTCATCTGTTCTTTCCTCTCCTTCCCCTACTGCCTCTCCTTTCTTACCTCTTTCATCTATCCCTCTTTCTTCCTCTCCTTTGCATTCACCTCCCTCTCCCTATTTGCCTCCAGCAAATTTAGATTTCCCTTCTCTGATTCCTTCTGTTTCTTCTTTTATGATATCTTCTTCCTTTCCACCCATGCTTCACTCTTCTGGTCTTTCTACTTCCCCATCTCCTTTTATTCCTATACGTTCCTTCCATCCTCCTAACTGGGGGAAGAAAGTAGAGAAGAGAAGAGAAACAAGTGGAGTAGAGAAGAAAGAAATAGAGAAGAAAAAGTTGAGAGACGACAACTTTAAAGGTAAATAAATTTAGTTTATTAGATATTTTGTAGATTTAGCAACATATTCATTTGGGAAGGGTGACTGAAACAGAAGGAATATGTAAGAGTAGGAAACCTAAAAGGGGGAGAGAGAGAAACATGCTCTCCATGTTCAGGATCTTATGTTAGATTTCTTTTTGCTCTCCTTTATCTCTCTATGGTTGCAAAAGGATAATCAGAAATCTAGGAATCATTGATTTTGATTATTCCAGTCTGTCCAAATAAAGATATATATGGGTATTGGAGATAGATATATGTCACAAGTCACTTTTCAAAACGTTTTAATCCTTATTGAATTAAGGATAATTCAAGTGAACTGGGGACAAACACCCTTGGTATTCACACTACTAGCCCTGATGCAACAGCAGTCAGCTATCAATATACTTCATCCCCATCCCGCCCACCCCCAAAATATCTTCCTTTCTTTTTTTAATTTTTAATTTGTATATATACTGAAGTGTAACATGCTGTAAGTTTCCAGAAGATGCAAAATTCTAAAAGAAGATGATGTCATCCACTGATAATTTGGGGGTGGCACTTAACACACTTATAATAGACTCTGTGCTAAAGGTGCCCCCTCTGTGACATGAAAACCGTGCTTATATTTGTGATATAACTGAAAAAAATACATTTCTGCTTCCAAACCTAGTAAAATTAGATGAAATCCAAGCTTCCAAACCTATTAAAGTTAGATGGAAATTCCTGTCTACCCTGACAAGAAATTTTTATATTTTCTATCTGCTTGAATCTTCAACCAGTTCTATTAGGGTTATAGGGATACCTACCATCCATGATGTTAATTCAGAACTAAGGGTAGTGCAGCATCTTATTATCCAGATAGCAATGCTCTTAAAGAACTGAGGACTGACTCTGTCTCTGTAGTAATTACTTTAATGTCTATCCCAAGCAATAGAGGAATAGGATTTAATAAACAAAACCATGGAAAATTGGACCTTCCTACATGAAAATGGAATGTTTTATTGGCACTATCATCCCACATCTATTTTTATTCTACTATTGACTCCTTTAAATTCCCATTCTAATATATCTATATATTTCTCCAATATCCTTATATGTCAAGTGGAGTAGAGAAGAAAGAAATAGAGAAGAAAAAGTTGAGACGACAACTTTAAAGGTAAATAAATTTAGTTTATTAGATATTTTGTAGATTTAGCAACATATTCATTTGGGAAGGGTGACTGAAACAGAAGGAATATGTAAGAGTAGGAAACCTAAAAGGGGGAGAGAGAGAAACATGCTCTCCATGTTCAGGATCTTATGTTAGATTTCTTTTTGCTCTCCTTTATCTCTCTATGGTTGCAAAAGGATAATCAGAAATCTAGGAATCATTGATTTTGATTATTCCAGTCTGTCCAAATAAAGATATATATGGGTATTGGAGATAGATATATGTCACAAGTCACTTTTCAAAACGTTTTAATCCTTATTGAATTAAGGATAATTCAAGTGAACTGGGGACAAACACCCTTGGTATTCACACTACTAGCCCTGATGCAACAGCAGTCAGCTATCAATATACTTCATCCCCATCCGCCCACCCCCAAAATATCTTCCTTTATTTTTTTAATTTTTAATTTGTATATATACTGAAGTGTAACATGCTGTAAGTTTCCAGAAGATGCAAAATTCTAAAAGAAGATGATGTCATCCACTGATAATTTGGGGGTGGCACTTAACACACTTATAATAGACTCTGTGCTAAAGGTGCCCCCTCTGTGACATGAAAACCGTGCTTATATTTGTGATATAACTGAAAAAAATACATTTCTGCTTCCAAACCTAGTAAAATTAGATGAAATCCAAGCTTCCAAACCTATTAAAGTTAGATGGAAATTCCTGTCTACCCTGACAAGAAATTTTTATATTTTCTATCTGCTTGAATCTTCAACCAGTTCTATTAGGGTTATAGGGATACCTACCATCCATGATGTTAATTCAGAACTAAGGGTAGTGCAGCATCTTATTATCCAGATAGCAATGCTCTTAAAGAACTGAGGACTGACTCTGTCTCTGTAGTAATTACTTTAATGTCTATCCCAAGCAATAGAGGAATAGGATTTAATAAACAAAACCATGGAAAATTGGACCTTCCTACATGAAAATGGAATGTTTTATTGGCACTATCATCCCACATCTATTTTTATTCTACTATTGACTCCTTTAAATTCCCATTCTAATATATCTATATATTTCTCCAATATCCTTATATGTGATTATCTGGACATGCACAAATATATATTACATGAATATGTCATACATATGCTAGCTTTATTCACATGTACTAAATATTTTTGTGTGTGTGATTCACAGAACTATAGATAATGACTTGCCTTCATCATTGTCAAAAAATGATCATAAGCATCAGAAATATCTCATATCCAAAATCAATTGTGATAAAGAAATGAAGGAAAGCAGCAAGGCAAACTTGGCTACTAACAAAGATGCATTCCAGCTCAAACTGGAGGAAACACAGAAACTCCTAGAAGATCAGCATCTAAGCAGTTTGCAAGTATGAAACTGTAAATACATTATTAATATTTTAATATCTAGCAATAATTCTGTCCCATTTTTGCTGTGTTCGCCACTAAAAAATATATACCACTAGCCAAGGGTATGTTGCGATGTGTCAGCACAAATTCATCACAGGTACTAATGAAATAAGCTTTTAGCATTTTTTAGCCTTTTACTCCATTTTTCTCTCTGTGCTTCTGTTCTTCTTTTTCCATTTCTTATTTAGAAAATATACTTTATGAATGTAATTTTTGAAAAATATAAAAGTTATTTGAAAGTATAATGTAGTTTAAGTATCATCATAGGTTAGATTATAAAAAGCAAATTGAAAATTGTAACACATGTGGATATTAGGTTCTTTTTTTTTTGGATATTAGGTTCTTAATAAAAATAAATATTGCACAATTAGCTAGATATGATGTTTCTATGATATGATGTTTCTATTCTGTCTCTATTATGGTGTTTGGTTTTCCCCACAAATGAGTATGGATTTCATACTAAATGTCCTGAAAACTTCATGCACTTTATTTTTTATGAGTAATTACTCACATTTATAAGATTCTCAGTATGCTTATATGAAATTTGTAACCTTTGTCTAATTATCCAATAACTGAGCAATTGTGGCAAGGCTAGGAAAGCAAAGTAAGAGACTTCTAGCTATGATGCAGTGCCATCCTGCCACAAACAACTATAATTCTGAATAAAATATATGAAACAATTTTTTTTAATTTTGGCCTCTTTTATTGGTTTTTTATTTATTTATTTTCATCCATGTTTATTCCCTGGCCTGTGTGGGCCCCCCATCACAGCAACCTCTCTCACTACAGAGCACTGGCTCCAGGCTCATGCGCTCCAGAGCACTGGCTCACCGTTGGACACACCTGTCCAGTGGTTCTGCGGCACGTGGGATCTTCCAGGCTCGGGATGAAATCGGTACCCCAGGCACTGCAAGGCAAACTCTCCACCCACTGGTCCACCAGGGAAGCCCTGAAACAATTATTTTTAAACTGTATAGAACAGGTAGTATAAGAGTTGATCTTGAAAATGGGAAACAAATGAGGGAAACCCTATAGTCACATAGGCTTTATACCTGGACATATCCTGGGGACAAAGCTCAAAAAAAAAAAAAAAATCTACAGGTATTCCAACTACTGGTCAAAAAGAAAAAAAAAAAAAAAAACTCCTTTAAAGAAGACTGAAATCTAGGTATATAGCATAATGTTTATAATATCCAACTCTCAGAACTCACTAGATGTGAAAAAGCAGAAAGCTATATGACCCATAATCAGGAGTAAAAATAGTCAATATAATCATAAATGACAGAGTTAATAGAATTATCAGGCAAGAGTTTAAAGTAACTTTTATAAATATTTTCAAAGAAAGAAAAGTGAACATAATGAGAATGAAATTTTTGGAGGAACCAAATAGAGCTTCTAGATCTGAAAATCATAATTATCTGAGATTAAAATTATACTGGTTGCAGCTTCCCTGGTGGTCCAGTGGGTAAAGAATCCACTTGCAGTGCAAGGGGTGCCGATTCAATCCCTGGCCTGGGAGGATCCCACATGCCACAGAGCAGCTGAATTGAAACTGGTGTGTCCAATTACGAGCCAGCCAGTGCTCTGCAAGGAGAGAGGCCACTGCAATGGGAGGCCCACGCAGGCCAAAGAACAAAGATAGATGAAAATAAATAAATGAAAGACCAATGAAAGTGGCCAAAATTAAAAAAAAAAAATTTATACTGATTGGACTCAATGATGCAGGGATTATAGACCAAAAGATCAGGGAACAGAAATCATCCAAACTGAAGCATTGGGAGAAAAAAAGATGGAAAAAATATATAGCAAAATAATTGTGACTTGAAGGACAGTATCTAACTCTAACACATGTTAAATTAAAATCCCACAAAGTAGAGGGAATATTTAAAGTAACAAGGGTTGGGAATATTTCAAGTTTGATGAAACCACAAATTCACAAATTGAAGAAGCTCAAAAAACTCCAAGATGAATAAGTGTACAATCATATGTATGTGCACATAGTCCATCACAAAAGCACATCAAAATTAAGCTAGAGAGGGTAAAAGACGTATTGCATGCAAGTGAACAAAGGTAAGATGGATCACACTAACTTCAAGGCAGAAGACAGTGAAACAGTATTTTCAAAGTTCTGACAAGGATTAAAAAAAAAACTACCCACCTATAATCTATATTTAACAAAAATGTCCTTCTAAAATTAAAACAAAATAGGCGTTTTCAAATGAGCAACAGCTGAACACCACTGTACTACACCAGTATCTGCAATAAGAGATGCTCCAGGAAGTTCCTCCAGGCAGAATGAAAATGAGAACAGATGAAAACTCTGATCTATAGTAACAGAAAACAGATTAGTGGTCGTCAGTGATGGATAAGTATTTACTACAAAGAAGCATGAGGGAACTTTCAGTATACAAAAGATTTCTGAAATATTTCAGTATGATGGTTATGGGTAAATTGTCAAAACCTACCAAATTATACATTTAATATATGCCAATTTAGAGACTCCCTGGTAGTCCAGTGGTAAAGACTTTGCCTTCCAGTGATCCCATATGCCTCATGGCCAAAACATAGAAGAGAGTCAATGTTGTAAAATTCAATGAAGAGTTTTTTAAAAATGGTTCACATCAAAATTATGACACTCAAATATGTAAATATATTAGGTAATGCTGTTATTTATTTCTCTTAACATAATTTATGTTGTAACTATGTCATTTGAAATATTTTACAGATAATCTATATTCACATTGCTTGTGTTATGATTTTTAAAGTTTGTATACATCAGATGTATTTTTGGTTTGAAATAAGGTACTACTGTAATTTTTCTTGGCATTTTGTTCATAAATTTTTTGAAGAAATGGTAAATTCTCAAAGATTGTGAATAAATACATTTTATATTTTAAAATAATAAATTATTTGATTATTACTAGTTTTACTCCATAAAAATACAGTAACAACCAAAAAATGAGTGTATTTTATTGTAGATAACTATATCTGAATAAAGTATTTTTTTTAAGTAGATTTAAAAACTAAAACACAAAGCGTGTTAAGTCTAGTACAGTTTATGTCAGTAACATACAAGCAAAACTTGAAGCTGATCACAATGTTTCATCTTTGACAAGAAAAATTTTGAGGGAAAAATGTATGATTTAGTGAAATCAGAAGTTACTGAACTTCCTTTGAAGTGCTTTCGTAAATGAAGCAACCACAAACATGCAATCCACCAGCGGAATTTAGGAAGTTGGGATTTGCTAAACTAAAAAGATATTTACAGGGATGATTACTTTCGTATTTCTCATTGGGCTTAGCTTCCTGTGGGGCTAGCATGGTGCCTTGTGTGTAGGAGTTCTCTGTACATGTATAAATGATGAGTGAATTAAATAAAGCCTTAAAATAAGCACAAAAAAAGAGAAACATTAAAGTCATAGACATCATATTTATGTCTCAAAGGACCTTCTAATCTAGATTTCTATATCACATTAGATGCAATCTCAAAGTAATTTCTTTTAGAGTCATAGAGCTTTCAGGAGCCTCATTATCAATGAAACTCTGTTACAAAAACAGACATTGAAGGAGCTGTGCTTTGCTTTGGTGCAGTTAGACTGAGTAACTGTGTCTTTAAAAAGACGTTACATGGAACTTTCCTGGTGGTCCAGTGGTTAGGGCGCTGAGCTTCCACTGCAGGGGGCGCAGGTTTGAGCCCTGGTCAGGCAACAAAGATCCCTCATGCTGCAAGTCACAACCATAAAAAGACATCACAGTACTAAAGAAAGTGACAGGCAGAGAGTAAATGCTAATAATATCAAACTCCTATGAATTATATTCAAAACATTTACAATAGTATACAATTAAATATACAGACAAATATTTTTAATCTGTAACTGATTTCGTTGGTTTCTAAGTTTATTTTCAGGACTAAAAAAATGCTAACTTTATGTTTAATATCAAAATATTTAAGTTTTCTAAAATTTGTGTAAAATTTTAAGAGAACTAATTTTCTTTGAGTTCATTTAACTTTTTCATCCCTGGTGGTCCAGTGGGTAAGGACACTGCCTTGCAGTGCAAGGGGCGCCAGTTTGATCCCTGGCCTGAGAAGATCCCACGTGCCGCGGAGCGGCTGGACCGATGTGTCCAATCACCGAGCCAGAGCTCTGGAGCGCATGCGCCCAGAGCCAGTGCTCTGCAACAACAGAGGCCACCGCGATGGGAGGCCCACACGGGCCAAAGAACAAAGATGGATGAAAATAGAGAAATGAAAGACCAATAGAACTGGCCCGCCCGCTCCCCTCCCTCCCCAACCCTACCCCCGCCCAAAATAAATGAATAAATAAATAAATCTTTTAAAAAAAAATAAAAAGAATTTAAAGTCTTCTCGAATTTATTCCTACATATGTAATACAGATTAATGTATTCTAAATATCTGCTATATATGTGTGAAATTAGAAATTGTTTTAGTCATTGACTATGCTTTGAAGTGATCATGAAATTGTATTCAAAACTGCTAATTTCCATGAGAGTTCATTGAAGTAGTGATAGGAATGTGTACGGAATTCACGGAAATTACCGCTGTGCTAAATCTCCAAAAATGAGTCATTAAAATCAATAGTTAGCAGTCCTAAATTCACATTAGAATTACCCAGGGAATTTAAAAATAGTAACAGGGCTTCCTAGTTGTCCAGTGGGTAAAGAGTCTGCCTTGCAGTGCAAGGGGCACCGGTTTGATCTCTGGCCCAGGAAGATCCCAAGTGCCGCGGAGCGGCTGGACTGGTGTGTCTAATTGCGAGCCAGCGCTTCAGAGCACATGCACCCAGAGCCAGTGCTCTGCAAGGAGAGAGGCCACTGCAGTGGGAGGCCCACACAGGCCAAAGAATAAAGATGGGTGAAAATAGATAAGTAAATAAACACAACTTTTTAAAAAGAGGCCAAAATTTTAAAAAAACAAAAATAATTACATTACCACCAATACATGGACTCCATGCAAGTATTAAATCAGCAGGACCCAGATATATTTTCATAAAGCTTCGTATATTTTATAGATCATGAGATTGACTTTTATATAAAGATGTAGCTTTACCAAGAGGAAACTCATATTAGAGTTATAGGAGCCTCGTTAAAGTCCAGTGAAAATCTCAGGGAAAAAATACCATTTGTGCATAATTGTTTTTCAGAATTTCACAGGCTAGGCTGTCATGAAACCGTCAAGAAACTCTGAATGGAACAGCAACAGCAAAATTATTTTCTGAACTATAACTATGGCTAGGATAATTGGGTACTTACTTTAAGGTGAAGAAATAAAGGTAAAGAAATAAACAAACACACTTTACTGACTTTGTTGGCTCCCTTTTTTTCACTGTGAGGACTGTTAGAGGGATATAGATTATTTGTAAACCTATACTGTCTATAGTCATATTGCTCTATTTTATGTGCCAAGTAACAGCAAAGTATTAGATCATTAATTTTGACACTTAAAATTTCTAAGCTTTAAAACAATATTCTTTTTTTTTTTCTTTCAGAAATTTCGTGATGAAGTTAATCAGATAACAAATTCTGAAACCCTCTCAAATACAGACAGTCTTGAGGCTGGGGAACGTGAGGAAATATATTTAACACTGAAGAAGGAGCCTTCCACATCAGTCCAGCAGCAGAATTCTATTTCCCTCAAATCAGCAAATCTGCAGTCAACTAATCTAAGCTGCTTTGATGAAGATAAACTGTCATTATCTAAAACTCAACATATAAATAACTGGCTTATAAATATAGATGATCCAAATATTTTCTCAGATATTTCTAGTAAACCTGATGTTCTCCCTGATTCAAGTAAACGTTTTAATAGTAAAGAACAAAATTCGCCTGCTCTGACTAGAACTATGGAAAGAGCCATGAATACTGCTAATAATTCAACAGCCTTTCTACATAGTCCACCCACATTTGTACAAGATAAAAAAGGCAAAAAGATGTCTGAAACTAATGTTATAAGGGCAGCTGACTCTTCTGGAGCATTCAAAAGGGAGAGACCTTTAGTTACTGATAATCCAAAATTTGAATTGAGCAAAGCCTGGACTATTCCAGATTCTGTGACCCAGGAAATCGCAACAGTTTCAAACCAAGAGAAATACTCTGAATTGACCCGAGAAAATTCAACTACTTCAGTTTCTACTTCATTTGTACCTTTGGCAACACCTTTAGTTTTGCCATCATATACACAATCAGCTAGGCCTTTACCAAAGAGCAGTATATGTATAAAAGAAATTGACGCAGTGCAGTGTTCTGATAAGTCAGGGGAAATGAAAGACGTTAAAGATGTAAAGACAAAATATTTTAATTATAGTGAGGAAGAACTGTCTTTATTTTCAGATAATTTTCAAGCCGCCTGTATACCTCACAACTCTGATTCAAAAGACAGAAAACAGGAAGTATCTGAAGCATCAAAATCATTGTCTAATATACTTCCTAATTGTGACTTAGTCGGTCAACACAAGAAAATGAAATACAATATTTGTGAGAAGAATAGTATGAGGTTTCTTAAAAGTATTTTAAAGAAAGAATCTAAATACGAACATGATTGTTTTAAGGCACTCATTACAAATCCAGGCTTTAAGTTAGGAAATAAAACAGCAGCAGATATCAGAGATAGTGTTGAATTAACGAAAGAAAAAGGTAAAAGTGCAGAAACTCCAAAGACTATTAAAAAACTGAGATGGTTTGATGAAACTGGAGATACAAGGGAAAATATTGAAGATAATCGTTCACTGAAGAATGGAATAGGACTATCTCAACAGTGGTCTCATCCATTCCACATTAGAGCTAAAAGCAGTGCTGCCAGCAACATAATTAGTATTCCTGCTTCCGCTGTGAATTCTGATCCAATAAAACTCAAGGACAATGTCATCTCTGAAAATGTCACTGCTTTAGGAGGATCTGGAATAGACCATGTGCCTTTGAACTGTTTTATACCTTCAGGTTGCAACACTACTAAACAAGCCTGGTCAGACTCGACAGAGGAGGGAAGTATATCCCCTTTAAATAGTGGTGGTTCTAAAATTCAGAAAACTAATCCACAAAAGAGTGGAGCAAAGGTAATTAGAAGAACAAGATCTGCTAAAGTCCAATCAGGCATTATACCTACAAACAGAAAAGGCACTATTATTCGACCACAGTCTGCGAGCAAAGCCAACACGTTTTTACAAGCTCAGGGTAAATTAATTGTGCCTCATGCTCCTCCTACATCTCAATTAAACCTTAGAAGTTGTAAAAATATACAGGTATCTCAGAGTAAGTCTGTAATGCCTGAAAATTCTCAAAACCTCAGTACATGTAACTACTTTAATTCACAACATGTGCTTCCAACGGAACACAAGTTAAATCAGTGGAATCAAGAAAGTAGTCTTTCACTCCCTCAGGTTTGTTCTGACTCAGTCACTGTGATGCCACCTCTACCATATTGTTCTTCCGAGTGCCAAACGTTAACAAAAATAAATCATTCAAATGGCAGTCAAAGGGTTCTCCCGCAAGATGGAACATTATGTTGCACCCAAAGATGTCCATCATATGAAGAAAGTCATCCCTCTGTGACTCTTAAAACTACTAAAGAAGAATTTGTTCCCTTGTGGAAAAGACAGCATAATATTTTGGGTCAAAATGAAAAGGCTGCTGGTAAGAACAAATTTATATATTTGTATAGGTAAAATGTGCAACTTTTTAAATTTGTGTGAACTTTTTCTTATTGAAGTAAGATAAATGTACCTTATAAGATATTAATGCTAAATAATAACAGATTTATAGATATAATTTATCACCTATAATATTGTGTCCTTGTCTATCACTTTTAAGTAAATGATCCAAACTTTGTTCAACTAAATTAGAAACTTTGGCTGACCTCCATTTTTTTCTATGACATTTTTTGTTAGTTTAAAAGAGGGAAGACAAGAAATGCAATTTGATTCTTATCCCATTCTGTTATTACTGCAATATTATAGTCAAAATTTCTGTCAAAGTAAGCACAGTGAAAAATATTATTTAAATTATTCTAAATAGGTGAATAAATGTGATTTTAATACTTTTCTTTGTTCTTCTTTCAAATGTTTGTTAAATTTAATTGTTATCAGCTAACAATAGGTGTGCCTAGCCCTCTCATTATCTTTCCAAAGGAATGGCAGCTCTGTTTTTATTGGCTATGTATGTAGTATTTCATACGGGGGAAAAAATTATAGAATTCCTTTAAACATTCTCTATGCTATGCCATTGCACTTAGGAGTGCTAGTTGACTCTTCATGAAGCTACTTCCCTCTAAGGGAATGGACTGTATGCCCATAAATTTTCCTACCAGTGGAAATCAGATGCCTAACCAAAAATACATAGGGCCTGAAAAAACTCAGAAAAGCAACTTCAATTAGACTGTGAGATGTTAAGGACAAAGGAATTTCTTGGAATTCTTTACCTTATCCCCAGGTTTTAACAGTGCCTGGCACTTAATAAACACTGAAACTTTTCTTAAATTGAATGGACACAAGCAATATTAACAGATGGGAAGCTGAATGCAAAGACTCTAGTTTTAACCTAGATTTTCAAATATTTCTCTTACTAAAGATTCTACTTACTTTTTATCCAGCCACTTCACAGTGTAACTTTAGTTTGCACACTACTTCGAAAAAATGAAAGCATCGTGTAGATTTGATATTTTAAAGAAAATAATAATAAATTATGGTGGCTTCCCTGGTGGCTGAGACAGTAAAGAATCCGCCTGCAATGCTGGAGACCTGGGTCCAGTCCCTGGGCTAGGAAGATTCCCTAGAGGAAGGCATGGAAACCCACTCCAGTATTATTACTTGGAGAATCCCCATGAACAGAGAAGCCTGGCAGACTACAGTCATGCAGTCCAAAGAGTTGCACTCGAGTGAGCAACTAAACACGCACATGATAAATAAATTATGATTCAAACTTTGTTCAACTAAATTAGAAACTTTGGCTGACCTCCATTTTTCTATGACATTTTGTTAGTTTAAAGAGGAAGACAAGAAATGCAATTTGATTCTTATCCCATTCTGTTATTACTGCAATATTATAGTCAAAATTTCTGTCAAAGTAAGCACAGTGAAAAATATTATTTAAATTATTCTAAATAGGTGAATAAATGTGATTTTAATACTTTTCTTTGTTCTTCTTTCAAATGTTTGTTAAATTTAATTGTTATCAGCTAACAATAGGTGTGCCTAGCCCTCTCATTATCTTTCCAAAGGAATGGCAGCTCTGTTTTTATTGGCTATGTATGTAGTATTTCATACGGGGGAAAAAATTATAGAATTCCTTTAAACATTCTCTATGCTATGCCATTGCACTTAGGAGTGCTAGTTGACTCTTCATGAAGCTACTTCCCTCTAAGGGAATGGACTGTATGCCCATAAATTTTCCTACCAGTGGAAATCAGATGCCTAACCAAAAATACATAGGGCCTGAAAAAACTCAGAAAAGCAACTTCAATTAGACTGTGAGATGTTAAGGACAAAGGAATTTCTTGGAATTCTTTACCTTATCCCCAGGTTTTAACAGTGCCTGGCACTTAATAAACACTGAAACTTTTCTTAAATTGAATGGACACAAGCAATATTAACAGATGGGAAGCTGAATGCAAAGACTCTAGTTTTAACCTAGATTTTCAAATATTTCTCTTACTAAAGATTCTACTTACTTTTTATCCAGCCACTTCACAGTGTAACTTTAGTTTGCACACTACTTCGAAAAAATGAAAGCATCGTGTAGATTTGATATTTTAAAGAAAATAATAATAAATTATGGTGGCTTCCCTGGTGGCTGAGACAGTAAAGAATCCGCCTGCAATGCTGGAGACCTGGGTCCAGTCCCTGGGCTAGGAAGATTCCCTAGAGGAAGGCATGGAAACCCACTCCAGTATTATTACTTGGAGAATCCCCATGAACAGAGAAGCCTGGCAGACTACAGTCATGCAGTCACAAAGAGTTGCACTCGAGTGAGCAACTAAACACGCACATGATAAATAAATTATGATTCTTAAATTTTTTTAATTCCTACTCTATGCCAATTATAGTCCTAAGTACTTTGCACCTATTATCTCATTTAAACCTCATACCAACCCTAACAAATAAGTATTTTTTAAAACCTCATTTTACAAAGAAGGAAATATAATTGCCAAAAGTCAAGAGATAATATCAAAATAGTATTTTCATCCAAATATCTATGATAGTAAGTTCCATACTTTTCCCACTAAAGCTATGTAATATATATAATTATTAATGAAACATATAACAAAGTCTGAGATAATTGGGAAAATATTAGGAAACAGGTTCCCAAAGCAAAAACATAAAAAGGTAACATATTACAATTATGTTCTCCTTCTCTGATAAAAGAAAAAATATATAATGTTTATGTAATCTAAGAAACCAGTATTTTTCTAACTACAGTCAAAGTAGGGATCTTTGTATAAGGAATACTGGAAATTTTTAACATTTTTAGTCAGGTTTTTAAAGAGAAATATTGAAATTGTTGTATATGTCCATACGTTTGTTGTTCATTTATAATATTATATTAGTTTCTGGTATACATCATAGTAATTTAATATTTTTATAGATTATACTTCATTTAAAGTTATTAAAAAGTAATGGCTATATTTTCCTGTTTTATATAGTATATCCTTGTTGCTTATCTATTTTTTACATCATATGTTGTATCTCTTAATTATATACACCTATCTTGCCCCTTCTCTCTTCTCATTGGTAGCCACTGGTTTGGTTTCTATACCTGTGAGTCCATTTCTATTTTGTTTAGTACTTTCATTTGTTTTATTTTTTAGATTCTGCAATAAGTGATAACAGTATTTGTCTCTCTCTGTTTCCTTTTATTCACTTAGTAAAATAGTCTCTTAGTCTGTCCGTATTATTGCAAGTGGCATTCTTTTTTATGGCTGAGTAATATTCCTCTCTGTATATGTGTGTGTGTGCATGTGCGTGTGCGTGTGTGTGTGTGTGTGTGTCTGTATACCACATCTTCTTTATCCATTCGTCTGTTGATGGCCATTTGCATTGCTTCCATATCCTGGCTATTGCACATAATACTGCTATGAACATTGGGGTGCACATAGCTTTTCAAACTAGTGTTTTTGTTTTCATTATATATATATCAAGGAGCAGAATAGTTGAATCATATAGTAGTTCTACTTTTGGTTCTTTGAGGAAGTTTTGTGCTATTTTCCATAGTGACTGCACCAATTTATATTCTTACAAATAGTGTAAGAGGGTTTCTTGTCTTCATGTCCTCTCCAGCATTTATTATTTGTAGACTTTTTAATGATGACAATTTTGACTGCTATGAACTTCATTTTAGTTTTGATTTGCATTTTTCTAATAATTAGTGATATTGAGCATCTTTTTCATGTGACTATTTGCCCTCTGTCTTCTTTGGAGAAACATCTTTTCTGGTCTTCTGCCGTTTTATTTTTAATTGGCTTATTTATTTTTTCGCTGTTGAGTTATATAAACTGTTTATATATTTTAGATATTAACCCATTATTGGTCATATAATTTACAAGTGTTTTCACCTATTGATGAGGTTGTCTTTTTGTTTTGTTAATGGTTTCCTTTGCTGCTCAAAAACTTTTAAGTTTAATTAGATTTTGTTTGTTTATTTTTGCTCTTATTTCCTTGCTTTAGGAGACAAATCCAAAAAAATATATTGATGATTTCTGTCAAAGAGTGTTATGCTTATGTTTCTTCTGGGAGTTTTATGGTTTCCAGTCATACATTTAGGTCTTTAATCCATGTGGAGTTATTTTTATACACTGTGTTAGAGAATGTTCTCATTTTATTCTTTTACATGGAGCAGTCCAGTTTTTTCTGCACCACTTACTGAAGAAACTGTATATTCTTGCCTCCTTTGTAGTAGGTTAATTGACCACAATGAATGGGTTTATTTTTAGCTCTCTGTTCTGTTCCATTGATCTATGCATCTGTTTTGTAAGTCTGTCCGTATTATTGCAAGTGGCATTCTTTTTTATGGCTGAGTAATATTCCTCTCTGTATATGTGTGTGTGTGCATGTGCGTGTGCGTGTGTGTGTGTGTGTGTCTGTATACCACATCTTCTTTATCCATTCGTCTGTTGATGGCCATTTGCATTGCTTCCATATCCTGGCTATTGCACATAATACTGCTATGAACATTGGGGTGCACATAGCCTTTCAAACTAGTGTTTTTGTTTTCATTATATATATATCAAGGAGCAGAATAGTTGAATCATATAGTAGTTCTACTTTTGGTTCTTTGAGGAAGTTTTGTGCTATTTTCCATAGTGACTGCACCAATTTATATTCTTACAAATAGTGTAAGAGGGTTTCTTGTCTTCATGTCCTCTCCAGTATTTATTATTTGTAGACTTTTTAATGATGACAATTTTGACTGCTATGAACTTCATTTTAGTTTTGATTTGCATTTTTCTAATAATTAGTGATATTGAGCATCTTTTTCATGTGACTATTTGCCCTCTGTCTTCTTTGGAGAAACATCTTTTCTGGTCTTCTGCCGTTTTATTTTTAATTGGCTTATTTATTTTT
Source organism: Tragulus kanchil (assembly GCA_022376925.1). Lineage (NCBI taxonomy): Eukaryota > Metazoa > Chordata > Mammalia > Artiodactyla > Tragulidae > Tragulus > Tragulus kanchil. The sequence continues at coordinate 91,195,390 of JAIOJX010000006.1, forward strand.
TCGCTGTTGAGTTATATAAACTGTTTATATATTTTAGATATTAACCCATTATTGGTCATATAATTTACAAGTGTTTTCACCTATTGATGAGGTTGTCTTTTTGTTTTGTTAATGGTTTCCTTTGCTGCTCAAAAACTTTTAAGTTTAATTAGATTTTGTTTGTTTATTTTTGCTCTTATTTCCTTGCTTTAGGAGACAAATCCAAAAAAATATATTGATGATTTCTGTCAAAGAGTGTTATGCTTATGTTTCTTCTGGGAGTTTTATGGTTTCCAGTCATACATTTAGGTCTTTAATCCATGTGGAGTTATTTTTATACACTGTGTTAGAGAATGTTCTCATTTTATTCTTTTACATGGAGCAGTCCAGTTTTTTCTGCACCACTTACTGAAGAAACTGTATATTCTTGCCTCCTTTGTAGTAGGTTAATTGACCACAATGAATGGGTTTATTTTTAGCTCTCTGTTCTGTTCCATTGATCTATGCATCTGTTTTGTACCAATACCATGCATTGTTGTTGTATATTCCTATGCTTCTTAATGTTATTATACTTAGAAAATCTAATACCAACAAAATACTTTGTATGTTCAGTCATTCAAACATTTTTTTCAACACCATTTTTTATGTTAAACATTTCAAGTGACCCCTTTGTTAATGCTGAATTATACTTCTAAGTGCTAAGTCACGTCAGTCATGTCCAACTCTGTGTAACCCTATGAACTGTAGCCCACCAGGATCCTCTATCCATGGGGATTCTCCAGGCAGCAATGCTGGAGTAGGTTGCCAATTCCTACTCCAGGGGATCTTCCCAACCCAGGGATCAAACCCGCATCTCATGTCTCCTGCACTGGCAGGCAAGTTCTTTGCCTCTAGCACCAGCTGTGAAGCCCACGAATTAAAGTTATGTGAGCATCTATTCATTTTTTTCTACTCTCCTATTTGCTGTGTTATTTTTACTGTCACACTCAGTGTACTCAGACTTGACAATTATGGATAGTATCTTGCTCTTGGTTAGCATATCTAGAACTTTCCAGCAAAACCCAGTAAAAACTTTATTCCGTGAGACCCAAGCCATTCAATTGTACCAACTCCTGACTGAAAGTTATTTTCCCCTGAAAGATGACTTTGATATCTAGTTCACAGTCTTCCTCTATTGGAAAAGTCTTTGGCAATATATTGGTGATTCAACATTCATGTGAGTGAACAATTCAACACTGTAATCTCTCAATCTTTTCTCACTTCTAATGAATTTCTGTACATTCTCCTTCAATCCATTCCCTTTGTCATAATCTGGACTGGATCTCAAAAACTTTTAAGTTTAATTAGATTTTGTTTGTTTATTTTTGCTCTTATTTCCTTGCTTTAGGAGACAAATCCAAAAAAATATATTGATGATTTCTGTCAAAGAGTGTTATGCTTATGTTTCTTCTGGGAGTTTTATGGTTTCCAGTCATACATTTAGGTCTTTAATCCATGTGGAGTTATTTTTATACACTGTGTTAGAGAATGTTCTCATTTTATTCTTTTACATGGAGCAGTCCAGTTTTTTCTGCACCACTTACTGAAGAAACTGTATATTCTTGCCTCCTTTGTAGTAGGTTAATTGACCACAATGAATGGGTTTATTTTTAGCTCTCTGTTCTGTTCCATTGATCTATGCATCTGTTTTGTACCAATACCATGCATTGTTGTTGTATATTCCTATGCTTCTTAATGTTATTATACTTAGAAAATCTAATACCAACAAAATACTTTGTATGTTCAGTCATTCAAACATTTTTTTCAACACCATTTTTTATGTTAAACATTTCAAGTGACCCCTTTGTTAATGCTGAATTATACTTCTAAGTGCTAAGTCACGTCAGTCATGTCCAACTCTGTGTAACCCTATGAACTGTAGCCCACCAGGATCCTCTATCCATGGGGATTCTCCAGGCAGCAATGCTGGAGTAGGTTGCCAATTCCTACTCCAGGGGATCTTCCCAACCCAGGGATCAAACCCGCATCTCATGTCTCCTGCACTGGCAGGCAAGTTCTTTGCCTCTAGCACCAGCTGTGAAGCCCACGAATTAAAGTTATGTGAGCATCTATTCATTTTTTTCTACTCTCCTATTTGCTGTGTTATTTTTACTGTCACACTCAGTGTACTCAGACTTGACAATTATGGATAGTATCTTGCTCTTGGTTAGCATATCTAGAACTTTCCAGCAAAACCCAGTAAAAACTTTATTCCGTGAGACCCAAGCCATTCAATTGTACCAACTCCTGACTGAAAGTTATTTTCCCCTGAAAGATGACTTTGATATCTAGTTCACAGTCTTCCTCTATTGGAAAAGTCTTTGGCAATATATTGGTGATTCAACATTCATGTGAGTGAACAATTCAACACTGTAATCTCTCAATCTTTTCTCACTTCTAATGAATTTCTGTACATTCTCCTTCAATACCAATTCCCTTTGTCATAATCTGGACTGGATCAACAATAATCACTTCCTTACTTCTAAAATTAGTAATTTAACATACATCCTTCTCTCTGACCACAGTTGCTTTTTGCAGCAGATATTTACATCAATGGAATGAAATAGAGTCTAGAAACAGACTCACATATTTGAATACTTGATTTTTTGCAAAGGTGGTACTGCATAGCAGGGAGAAAAACTCTTGTCTTTTTATGAAATGGTACTGAATCAATTGAATAATTGTATGGAATTAGTAAAATGACCCTTAGCTGACACCATACACAAAAATCAATTCCAGATGAACTGTTTATATGAATATGGAAAGTGAAACAAATGCTTCTAGAAGTTCATACAGGGAGTGTACCTGTGACTTTGGGATGGGCAGAGATTTTTTACAGACATAAAAAGCACTACCAGGGGCTTCCCTGGTGGTCCAGTGGGTAAGGACACTGCCTTGCAGTGCAAGGGCGGCGGTTTAATCCCTGGCCTGGGAGGATCCCACGTGCCGCGGAGCGGCTGGACTGATGTGTCCAATTACCGAGCCAGCGCTCTGGAGCGCATGCGCCCAGAGCCGGTGCTCTGCAACGAGAGAGGCCACTGCGATGGGAGGCCCACACAGGCCAAAGAACAAAAATGGATGGAAATAAATAAATGAAAGATCAACAGAAGCGGCCAAAAAAACAAACCACTAACAATTAAAGATAAGACTAATGGAAACTTTTTCATCCAAAATACCATTAAAATATTGAAAAGGCGAACTACAGAGTGAAAGAAGATATTTATACTATGTAATACCAACAAAGAGCTCATATCCAAAATATTTAAAGAACTCCTAACAATCAATAAGAAAAAGACAACCCAGTTATATCAGTCATGTTTGAATCACCAAAACAGAATCAATAAGATATACTAAGATTTATTGCAACAGATGGCTTACATAAATGTGAGGGGCGGGCAATCAAATCAAGTCTATGATTTTCAGGGCAAACCAGGGGGAAGGGCAGAAACAGGAGTAAGTAAAAGTTGCCATTCACAGGCAGAACTTTGTATTCTCTCAATAAAAGATTACCTTAGAGGCCGTTGAATTGATTGACTCAGGTTCACACAGATTATCTAGGATAATCTCCTTTACATAAAGCAAACTGATTATAGATTTTAATAATATCTACATAATACCTTCCCAGCAATAGTGTTTAATTGAACTGGGGACTGTAGACAGGTGACACATAAAAAAAAAAGAAAAACCCATCTTGCCTGCTTATTTTAGAGGCAATTTGAGTCAGCTTTTCATAAAGGAGGCTACCCAAATGGTTGACTCATATATGAAATATTTCATCGTCAGTCCTCAGAAGAATTCACATTTAAACAACTAGGTACACACATCAGAAGGGCTAAAATTTTTAAAATACAATGCTTCTGAGAAGGGTGTGTACCCCTGGAAACTTACATCTAATACATTTGAATATATGCGTATCCTATGACCCACCAATTCCCCGCCCAACTGATGTGTCTGTATATGAGAGAGAAATTCGTTCATATGCAAAACAAGATACGTGCGAGGACTATCATACCAGCTTTATAACCATAATCTAGGATTATCTCAAATGTTCTTCAACACTTCAATATGTAAAGTGAAATTTATTCATTCAATGTAATACCATAATAGAAAATTAATCAGCTAAGAATGAATCAGGGGCTTCCCTGGTGGTCCAGTGGGTAAGGACATCGCCTTGCAGTGCAAGGGGCGCCAGTTCGATCCCTGGCCTGGGAAGATCCCACGTGCCGCAGAGCAGCTGGACCAATGTGTCCAATTGCCGAGCCAGAACTCTGGAGCACATGCACCCAGAGCCAGTGCTCTGCGACAACAGAGGCCACCGCAATGGGAGGCCCACATGGGCCAGACAGCAAAGATGGATGAAAATAGACAAATGAAAGACCAATAGAAGTAGCCCGCCTGCTCCCCTCCCTCCCCATCCCACCCCTCCAAAATAAATTAATTAATTAATTAAAAAAAATGAATCGCTTCTAAGAAACAGTAACATGGATAAATCTCATACCATGATATTGTGCAAAAGAAGCCACTCATAAAAATACGTAGTACGTGTCATTTCTATCAGGTTGAAGAGCAGGTGAAACTAGGGATTGGGGGTAGCAGGATATGTGGAAATAGGTAAGAAGGAAAGCTTTTTCAGTGTTGGTAGTGTTCTATTTCTTGACTTGCATGTCTTTGTCATCAGGTTGTGTCTACATAACCTCTATACTTAAAATTTGCACATGTGTCTATAGGCAGTTGTAGTTCAGTTTTTTTTTAAAAAAATCCAAACGATGTTGATATGTTAAATACTTTGAAATCTGAGTTCAAAAAGAATGCTTTGTTTTCTTTGCCAGGGAGTATTAAAAATATCTTCAAGGAATCAAAAATTTGATTACTAGAAGAGATCAAAGATACAATTGAGCTTAGCTTCCATATTTTATAGATGAGGAAACTGATACACATAATAGTGAGATTATACAGCCCAGGATGACTCAAAGTTCAAAGCAGAGCTAGAATTTTGTATTTCAGCTCCAACTAGGTACACACATCAGAAGGGCTAAAATTTTTAAAATACAATGCTTCTGAGAAGGTGTGTACCCTGAAACTTACATCTAATACATTTGAATATATGCGTATCCTATGACCCACCAATTCCCCGCCCAACTGATGTGTCTGTATATGAGAGAGAAATTCGTTCATATGCAAAACAAGATACGTGCGAGGACTATCATACCAGCTTTATAACCATAATCTAGGATTATCTCAAATGTTCTTCAACACTTCAATATGTAAAGTGAAATTTATTCATTCAATGTAATACCATAATAGAAAATTAATCAGCTAAGAATGAATCAGGGGCTTCCCTGGTGGTCCAGTGGGTAAGGACATCGCCTTGCAGTGCAAGGGGCGCCAGTTCGATCCCTGGCCTGGGAAGATCCCACGTGCCGCAGAGCAGCTGGACCAATGTGTCCAATTGCCGAGCCAGAACTCTGGAGCACATGCACCCAGAGCCAGTGCTCTGCGACAACAGAGGCCACCGCAATGGGAGGCCCACATGGGCCAGACAGCAAAGATGGATGAAAATAGACAAATGAAAGACCAATAGAAGTAGCCCGCCTGCTCCCCTCCCTCCCCATCCCACCCCTCCAAAATAAATTAATTAATTAATTAAAAAAAATGAATCGCTTCTAAGAAACAGTAACATGGATAAATCTCATACCATGATATTGTGCAAAAGAAGCCACTCATAAAAATACGTAGTACGTGTCATTTCTATCAGGTTGAAGAGCAGGTGAAACTAGGGATTGGGGGTAGCAGGATATGTGGAAATAGGTAAGAAGGAAAGCTTTTTCAGTGTTGGTAGTGTTCTATTTCTTGACTTGCATGTCTTTGTCATCAGGTTGTGTCTACATAACCTCTATACTTAAAATTTGCACATGTGTCTATAGGCAGTTGTAGTTCAGTTTTTTTTTAAAAAAATCCAAACGATGTTGATATGTTAAATACTTTGAAATCTGAGTTCAAAAAGAATGCTTTGTTTTCTTTGCCAGGGAGTATTAAAAATATCTTCAAGGAATCAAAAATTTGATTACTAGAAGAGATCAAAGATACAATTGAGCTTAGCTTCCATATTTTATAGATGAGGAAACTGATACACATAATAGTGAGATTATACAGCCCAGGATGACTCAAAGTTCAAAGCAGAGCTAGAATTTTGTATTTCAGCTCCAGTATTCTTACCTTATGTTAAATCTAATTTTCATGAGATCAAAAATGTAATCAGAGATACTGAAGCAAATTATTCTAGATATAAATTAAGTAATATTTACTATGTGCCAATTACTATTGTAAGCACTTTATGTCTGGAAACAAATTTAATTCTCTCAGCTCTGTGAGTAAATAATACTCCATCTTATAAATGAGGAAACCGAAGCAGTGAGAGAGCTAATAACATTTGTAAGTCACATGACTAGGACAAATGGAAGCACCAGGATTAAAATTCAAGCATTCTGTCCCTAGTAGTTCTGCTCTTAATTATTTTCCTATTATGCTTGTTTAAAAACAACAATAGCAACAATATAAAACCTCTCTCTGTAAGGAGATGGACATAATCTTATTTGGTGATTATTTTGAAATATATATGTGTACCTACCAATAACACTGTATACCTTAAACTGAAATATGTTTTATTGTCAATATTTCAATAAAGCTGAATAATATAAATTAATTTAATTTTCAAAACTGAATAACCATAAATTTTTCAATTATATACATTTTTAAACATAGTACATTCATCAATATAGTTTGTCAAAAATAGAGTAACAAAGGAAGTCATTTTCAAATGAAGAATGGGATGAAGATTTAAAATCATCTTTACTAACTGAAATGATAAACCAAAACTACAAAATTTTAGTTTAGTATAGATAACTATAGTCATATGTATGCATTCAGTACACTTCTTTTTAAAAATTTTACTGCAGTATAGTTGAGTTACAATGTGTTAGTTTCAGGTGTACAGGAAAATGAATCTGTTATACATATACATATATCCACTCTTTTTAAGATTCTTTTTCCATATAGGTCATTATGAAGTATTGAATAGAGTTCCCTGTGCTGTACAATAGATCCTTTTTGGTTATCTATTTTATATATACTAATGTGTACATGTCAATCCCATCTTCCAATTTATCCCTCCCTCTCTGCATTCAATATACTTTTTAAAGTTTCTCAGTTGTGAAATGTATCTTACATACAAAATAATGTACATAATGTACAAGAACAATCTAAAGACTAATAATAAAAGAATCCTGTGCCCAATGCTCAATTTCCAAAACAGAAAATCACTGATATTATTGAAAACTTGCATGCCACTCCTTAATTACATCCCCTTCCTCTCTTACAAAATGACACTATATAGATTGTGTTAATTACTCCATGTTTCTCTTTGTAATTTTGTCATATATGGATGTATCTCAAAAAATATATTCTTTAGTTTTGATTTAGTTTTGTAACTCATATAAACAGAACCATTTCATTCTATGATTTGCTTTTTTGATTGATTTTGGGTTTTTTGGATTCATTATTATTGAGTTATACAGCTGTGTTTCATTTGTATTTATTTTGTATTGCATTTCACTAAAATTCCTGCTTTCTTTGGAAATTTTTTCATTCTCCTATTGCTGGTCATTGGGGTTGCTTTCGGTTTCTAGCCTTTATGAATAATGCTTGTAGGAACAGTTTTGTACACCTGGTACACATGTTGCTGGGTCATAGAGTATGTCTATTTTCAACTAAATTATACTAGTAATACTGTAATAGGTAACGCCAAATTGATTTCCAGAGCAATATACAAAAGTCACCTTTACTACGTACTCACTAAAATGCCGATAGTCAAACCTTTCAATATTTTCAAAAGTAAGGGTAAGAACTGTGTTAACTGCTCAGTCCTGTGTGCCTCTTTGCAACCCATTAGACTGAACCACACCAGGATCCTAGTGAAGCTGGCAAGAATACTGGAATTTTATTAGTATAGATAACTATAGTCATATGTATGCATTCAGTACACTTCTTTTAAAAATTTTACTGCAGTATAGTTGAGTTACAATGTGTTAGTTTCAGGTGTACAGTAAAAGTGAATCTCTTATACATATACATATATCCACTCTTTTAAGATTCTTTTTCCATATAGGTCATTATGAAGTATTGAATAGAGTTCCCTGTGCTGTACAATAGATCCTTTTTGGTTATCTATTTTATATATACTAATGTGTACATGTCAATCCCATCTTCCAATTTATCCCTCCCTCTCTGCATTCAATATACTTTTTAAAGTTTCTCAGTTGTGAAATGTATCTTACATACAAAATAATGTACATAATGTACAAGAACAATCTAAAGACTAATAATAAAAGAATCCTGTGCCCAATGCTCAATTTCCAAAACAGAAAATCACTGATATTATTGAAAACTTGCATGCCACTCCTTAATTACATCCCCTTCCTCTCTTACAAAATGACACTATATAGATTGTGTTAATTACTCCATGTTTCTCTTTGTAATTTTGTCATATATGGATGTATCTCAAAAAATATATTCTTTAGTTTTGATTTAGTTTTGTAACTCATATAAACAGAACCATTTCATTCTATGATTTGCTTTTTTGATTGATTTTGGGTTTTTTGGATTCATTATTATTGAGTTATACAGCTGTGTTTCATTTGTATTTATTTTGTATTGCATTTCACTAAAATTCCTGCTTTCTTTGGAAATTTTTTCATTCTCCTATTGCTGGTCATTGGGGTTGCTTTCGGTTTCTAGCCTTTATGAATAATGCTTGTAGGAACAGTTTTGTACACCTGGTACACATGTTGCTGGGTCATAGAGTATGTCTATTTTCAACTAAATTATACTAGTAATACTGTAATAGGTAACGCCAAATTGATTTCCAGAGCAATATACAAAAGTCACCTTTACTACGTACTCACTAAAATGCCGATAGTCAAACCTTTCAATATTTTCAAAAGTAAGGGTAAGAACTGTGTTAACTGCTCAGTCCTGTGTGGCTCTTTGCAACCCATTAGACTGAACCACACCAGGATCCTGAGGCAATGGAATGCTCCAGGCAAGAATACTGGAATGGGTTCCCATGCTGTCCTCCAGGGGATCTTTCCAACCCCGGGATTGTATCCAAGTCTTATGCATTACAGGCAGATTCTTCACCAGCTAAGCCACCAGGGAAGCTGAATTGAGTGAGAGTTCAATTCAGTTCTTCCTTCAGGGAATCATCCCAACCCATGCATCAAACCTGTGTTTTCTGCTTTGGTGGGCAGTTTTGTTTTGTTTTGTTTTGTTTTACCACATTATCACCTGGGAAGCCTATATATATGCATAGGCTCAATTCAGTTCAGTCACTCAGTGGTGTCCAACTCTTGGCGACCTCATGAACTGAGGCAAGCCAGGCTTCCCCGTCCATCACCATCTCCCAGAGCTTGTTCAAACTCTTGTCCATTGACTCAGTGATGCTATCCAACCATCTCATCCTCTGTCATCAACTTCTTACACTACCTTGTATTTTTTCCCAACATCAGGGTCTTTTTTCCAATGAGTCGTCTCTTCTCATCAAGTGGACAAATCATTGGAGCTTCAGCTTTAGCATCGTTCCTTCCAATGAATATTCAGGGTTGATTTCCTTTAGGATTGACTGGTTTGATCTCCTTGCAGGCCAAGAGACTCTCAAGAGTCTTCTCCAACACCTCAGCTCAAAGGCATTAGTTCTTCGGTGCCCAGCCTTCTTTATGCTCCAACTATCACATCCATACATGACTACTGGGAAAACCATGGCTTTGACTATACAGACTTTTTTCAACAAAGTGATGTCTGGTTTTGAATATACTGTCTATGTCATAGCTTTTCTTCCAAGGAGCAAGTGTCTTTTAATTTCACGGCTACAGTCACCATTTGCAGTGATTTTGGAGCCAAAGAATATAAAGTCTGTTATTGTTTCCATTGTTTGCCCATGTACTTGCCACGAAGTGATGGGACCGGATGCCATAATGTTTTGTCTTGAGTGTGGAGTTTTAGGCCACCGTTTTCACTCTCCTCTTTCACCTTCATCAAGAGGCTCCTTAGTTCTTCTTCACTGTCTGTCATAAGGGTAGTATCGTACTGAGGTTATTAATATTTTTCCTGACAGTCTTGATTCCAGCTTGTAATTCAGCCAGACCAGCATTTCTCATGATGTACTCTACATATAAGTTATATAAATAGGATGACAAAATACAGCATTGAAGTACTGCTTTCTTAGTTTGGAACCAGTCCATTGTTCCATGTCCCATTCTAACTGTTGCTTCTTGACCTGCATATAGGTTTCACAGGAGGTAGGTAAGGTGATCTGGTATTCCCATTTCTTTCAGGATTTTCCACAGTTTGTTGTGATCCACACAGTCAGAAACTTTAGTGTAGTCAATGAAGCAGAAGTAGATGTTTTTCTGGAATTCCCTTGCTCTTTCTATGAGCCAGTGGATGCTGACAATTTGATCTATGGTTCCTCTGCATTTTCTAAGTCCATCTTATACATCTGAAAGTTCTTGGTTCACATACTGTTGAAGCCTAGCTTGGAGGATTTTAAGCATTACTTTGCTAACCTGTGAAATGAGTGCAGTGATGCAGTACTTTGAACATTCTTTGGCAGTTCCCTTCTTTGGGACTGAATGAAAACTGACCTTTCCAGCCCTTAGGCCACTGCTGAGTTTTCCAAATTTGTTGGTATATTAAGTGTAGCACTTTAACAGCATCATCTTTTTTTTTTTTTTAACCTTTATTTTACTTTTAACTTTTACAGAGTTTTGTTGTTTACAGATATGTATGTTCTCAGATTAGTCATATGTATATCCCCCCCTTCCCTCCCCTCCCAACCATCACACAGTACCCCTGAAGGATCCCCTTTTCTCACAGAGCAATGACTAGAGCTATTTTCTTCACATATGATAGTACAGGCCTTCATGCTACTACCTTTACGCCTCTCACCCACTGTTCCTTCCCCACAATGTCCATATGTCCACTGTCCATGTCTGTCTTTCTGTCGCTTCGCTGCATGTGCCATCATCACCATCCTACTAGATTCCATATGTATGTGTTAATATACTGTATTTGTCCTTCTCTTTCTGACTGACTTCACTTTTGATGATACGTTCTAGATCCAGCCACCTCATTAGGGTTGATTCTTCTGCATTTCTCTTTACAGCTGTGTAGTATTCCATTGCATATATGTACCAGAGCTTTTCGATCCATTCGTTCGTCGATGGGCATCTAGGTTCCTTCCATGTTCTAGCTATTGTATAGAGAGCTACAATGAACATTGGGGTACAGGTGCTTCTTTCAGTTTTGATTTCGTCAGGGTATAAGCCTAAGAGTGGGATTCCTGGGTCATATGGTGCTTCTATTTTTAGTTTTTTAAGAACTCTCCAGACTGTCTTCCATAGAGGCTGTATCAATTTACACTCCCACCAGCAATGCAGGAGTGTTCCCTTTTCTCTGCAGCCTCTCCAGCATTTATTGTCTGTCGATTTGTGGATGATGGCCATTCTGACGGGTGTGAGGTGATATCTCATTGTAGTTTTGATAGCATCATCTTTTAATATTTGAAGTAGCTCAGCTGGAATTCTATCACTTCCACTAGCTTTATTCACGGTAATACTTCCTAGGGCCCACTTGACTTTGCATTCTAAAATATCTGGCTCAAAGTGAGTGATCACATCATCGTGGTCATCCACTTCATTAAGATCTTTTTTGTCAAGTTCTTCTGTGTATTCTTTACCCCTCTACTTAATATCTTCTGCTTCTCTTAGGTCCATACTATTTCTGTCCTTCATTGTGCCTATCTTCACGTGAAATGTTCCCTTGGTAAATGGGTTTTGTACAGATCTCTAGTCTTTCCGTCCTATTGTTTTCTCTGTTTGTTTGCCTTGTTATATGTATATCCCCCCCTTCCCTCCCCTCCCAACCATCACACAGTACCCCTGAAGGATCCCCTTTTCTCACAGAGCAATGACTAGAGCTATTTTCTTCACATATGATAGTACAGGCCTTCATGCTACTACCTTTACGCCTCTCACCCACTGTTCCTTCCCCACAATGTCCATATGTCCACTGTCCATGTCTGTCTTTCTGTCGCTTCGCTGCATGTGCCATCATCACCATCCTACTAGATTCCATATGTATGTGTTAATATACTGTATTTGTCCTTCTCTTTCTGACTGACTTCACTTTTGATGATACGTTCTAGATCCAGCCACCTCATTAGGGTTGATTCTTCTGCATTTCTCTTTACAGCTGTGTAGTATTCCATTGCATATATGTACCAGAGCTTTTCGATCCATTCGTTCGTCGATGGGCATCTAGGTTCCTTCCATGTTCTAGCTATTGTATAGAGAGCTACAATGAACATTGGGGTACAGGTGCTTCTTTCAGTTTTGATTTCGTCAGGGTATAAGCCTAAGAGTGGGATTCCTGGGTCATATGGTGCTTCTATTTTTAGTTTTTTAAGAAATCTCCAGACTGTCTTCCATAAAGGCTGTATCAATTGACATTCCCACCAGCAATGCAGGAGTGTTCCCTTTTCTCTGCAGCCTCTCCAGCATTTATTGTCTGTCGATTTGTGGATGATGGCCATTCTGACGGGTGTGAGGTGATATCTCATTGTAGTTTTGATAGCATCATCTTTTAATATTTGAAGTAGCTCAGCTGGAATTCTATCACTTCCACTAGCTTTATTCACGGTAATACTTCCTAGGGCCCACTTGACTTTGCATTCTAAAATATCTGGCTCAAAGTGAGTGATCACATCATCGTGGTCATCCACTTCATTAAGATCTTTTTTGTCAAGTTCTTCTGTGTATTCTTTACCCCTCTACTTAATATCTTCTGCTTCTCTTAGGTCCATACTATTTCTGTCCTTCATTGTGCCTATCTTCACGTGAAATGTTCCCTTGGTAAATGGGTTTTTTTGTACAGATCTCTAGTCTTTCCCGTCCTATTGTTTTTCTCTGTTTGTTTGCCTTGTTCACTCAGGAAGGCTTTCTTACCTCTCCTTGCTATTCTCTGGAATTCTGCATTCAGATGGGTATATCTTTCCTATTCTCCTTTGCCTTTTGCGTCTCTTCTTTTTCTCAGCTATTTGTAAGGTCTTATGAGACAACCATTTTGCCTTTTTGCGTTTTTTTTTCTTGGGGATGGTTTTGATCCCTGCCTCCTGTACAGTGTTACAAACCTCCATCCTTAGTTCTGCGGCACTGTGTCTATCAGATCTACTCCCTTGAATCTATTTGTAACTTCCACTGTATAATTGTAAGGGATTTGATTTTGATAATACCTGAATGGCCTAGTGGTTTTCCCTACTTTCTTCAATTTAAATCTGAATTTGCAATAAAAACTTTGTGATCTGTGCCACAGTCAGCTCCAGGTCTTGTTTCTGCTGATTGTATGGAGCTTCTCCATCTTCAGCAGCAAAGAATATAATCAATCTGATTTCAGTATTGACCATCTGGTGATGTCTATGTGAGAAGTGGTGTCTAATTATAACAATTTGCATTGCCCTCGTTACTGATGAATTGAACATTTTTCATGTATTTATGCACTATTTCCATTTGCTATTCTGTGAAATGTCTTCTCTTGGGTTCTGGGTGTTTTTCCTTACTGATAAAAGATCTTTATATTAATATATTCAAAGACTCTACATCAGTTATATGAGCTGCATGTATTTGCCAATTTGTGATTTGTAGTTTCTCTCTTCTTGATGAATAGAAGTCACACTTTTTTTGCATTTCTATTTAGCTTTTTTTGTTTTGGGGAGGTGATATCTCATTGTAGTTTTGATAGCATCATCTTTTAATATTTGAAGTAGCTCAGCTGGAATTCTATCACTTCCACTAGCTTTATTCACGGTAATACTTCCTAGGGCCCACTTGACTTTGCATTCTAAAATATCTGGCTCAAAGTGAGTGATCACATCATCGTGGTCATCCACTTCATTAAGATCTTTTTTGTCAAGTTCTTCTGTGTATTCTTTACCCCTCTACTTAATATCTTCTGCTTCTCTTAGGTCCATACTATTTCTGTCCTTCATTGTGCCTATCTTCACGTGAAATGTTCCCTTGGTAAATGGGTTTTTTTGTACAGATCTCTAGTCTTTCCCGTCCTATTGTTTTTCTCTGTTTGTTTGCCTTGTTCACTCAGGAAGGCTTTCTTACCTCTCCTTGCTATTCTCTGGAATTCTGCATTCAGATGGGTATATCTTTCCTATTCTCCTTTGCCTTTTGCGTCTCTTCTTTTTCTCAGCTATTTGTAAGGTCTTATGAGACAACCATTTTGCCTTTTTGCGTTTTTTTTCTTGGGGATGGTTTTGATCCCTGCCTCCTGTACAGTGTTACAAACCTCCATCCTTAGTTCTGCGGCACTGTGTCTATCAGATCTACTCCCTTGAATCTATTTGTAACTTCCACTGTATAATTGTAAGGGATTTGATTTTGATAATACCTGAATGGCCTAGTGGTTTTCCCTACTTTCTTCAATTTAAATCTGAATTTGCAATAAAAACTTTGTGATCTGTGCCACAGTCAGCTCCAGGTCTTGTTTCTGCTGATTGTATGGAGCTTCTCCATCTTCAGCAGCAAAGAATATAATCAATCTGATTTCAGTATTGACCATCTGGTGATGTCTATGTGAGAAGTGGTGTCTAATTATAACAATTTGCATTGCCCTCGTTACTGATGAATTGAACATTTTTCATGTATTTATGCACTATTTCCATTTGCTATTCTGTGAAATGTCTTCTCTTGGGTTCTGGGTGTTTTTCCTTACTGATAAAAGATCTTTATATTAATATATTCAAAGACTCTACATCAGTTATATGAGCTGCATGTATTTGCCAATTTGTGATTTGTAGTTTCTCTCTTCTTGATGAATAGAAGTCACACTTTTTTTTTTTTTGGCAGTTTGCTTGTATCTGTTTAGCTTTTTGTTTTTTGTTTTCTGTGTGTTTTTTTTACAGAAGAAAGATTTCTATCCTGACAACTCTTCTTTAAGAAAAAAAATCCACACAAAACTACCCCCCCCCCAATTTACTGTATCTGTTAAAAACTTCATATAGTTTTAGGCAATAACTTTACATTTTTTAGGCTATATATTCTCAGAGCTGTATATTAACAAGCTGAAGGTGCCAGAATTCTGGAAGGAGGGGTTGTGTCTGACCACCAATTAAAAGAACTCAAGCCTAAGAGACACGTACATGCTCTGTACAAATGTTTGAAGGTTTACTATGTAAAAAAGAAAACAGAACTAAGTGAAAAGTGTGCAAGGATGTATTCAGCTCAGCATGACGAAGGTTTGAACTAAAATCACCAACAACTGAGGAAGGTACCCAATAGAGTAGTGGTTCCCCATCACTAAGCACTGAAGCAGAGGTTGAATGTCCACCTCTGAGTGACTTAGCTCTATGAATAAGAGAAGGAACCCTTCCAATGCTATAATTTCTTGAATGTCTCCAGAATTTCCCCTTGTTCATAATTAATAATACTACAAAATTTAAAATATGTAGTGCGTTCCTAAAGATTCAGGGCTTCCCTTGTAGCTCAGCTGGTAAAGAATCCACCTGCAATGCAGGAGACCCCTGTTCAATTCCTGGATTGAGAAGATTCCTTGGTGAATGGATAGGCTACCCACTCCAGTATTCTTAGACTTCCCTGGTGGCTCATCTGGTAAAGAATCTGCTTGCCCTACAGGAGACCCCAGTTCTATCTCTGGGCTGAGAAGATCCCCTGGAGAAGGGAAAAGCTACCCACTCCAGTATTCTTTCCTGGAAAATTCCGACTTCTCCATGGGTTGGAAAGAATCAGACATGACTGAGTAACTTTCACTTCACTTCCTAAAGATTAGAGATTTATTTTGAATTTTGGTAATAAAACTATTGTATTTAGAATTTTCATATAAGACAAAAAATTTGGCAGGAGATACCAGGACAAATTATATTATTTCTGCAAAAATACAAAGATTCTCAGTTATTATATTAATTAGTAAATAGTATTTAAGCATATGTATGTAAACAGAATAAAACATGAACAATTTTTTTTAAAAAAAACCTTTATTTTGCTTTTAACTTTTACAGAGTTTTGTTGTTTACAGACACGTATTTTCCCAGATTAGTCATATGTATATCCCCCCCTTCCCATCCCTCCCAACCATCACACAGCACCCCTGAAGGATCCCCCTTTTTCACAGAGCAATGACTAGAGCTATTTTCTTCACTTATGATAGTACAGGCCTCCATGCTACTTCCTTTACGCCTCCAACCTTCTGTTCCTTCCCCACAATGTCCATATGTCCACTGTCCATGTCTGTCTTTCTGTCACTTCACTACGTGTGCCATCATTGCCATCCTACTAGATTCCATATATATGTGTTAATATACTGTATTTGTCCTTCTCTTTCTGACTGACTTCACTTTTGATGATACGTTCTAGATCCAGCTACCTCAAGGCTGATTTTCTGCCCTACTTTGAACTAAAATCAACAACAACTGAGGAAGGTACCCAATAGAGTAGTGGTTCCCCATCACTAAGCACTGAAGCAGAGGTTGAATGTCCACCTCTGAGTGACTTAGCTCTATGAATAAGAGAAGGAACCCTTCCAATGCTATAATTTCTTGAATGTCTCCAGAATTTCCCCTTGTTCATAATTAATAATACTACAAAATTTAAAATATGTAGTGCGTTCCTAAAGATTCAGGGCTTCCCTTGTAGCTCAGCTGGTAAAGAATCCACCTGCAATGCAGGAGACCCCTGTTCAATTCCTGGATTGAGAAGATTCCTTGGTGAATGGATAGGCTACCCACTCCAGTATTCTTAGACTTCCTGGTGGCTCATCTGGTAAAGAATCTGCTTGCCCTACAGGAGACCCCAGTTCTATCTCTGGGCTGAGAAGATCCCCTGGAGAAGGGAAAAGCTACCCACTCCAGTATTCTTTCCTGGAAAATTCCGACTTCTCCATGGGTTGGAAAGAATCAGACATGACTGAGTAACTTTCACTTCACTTCCTAAAGATTAGAGATTTATTTTGAATTTTGGTAATAAAACTATTGTATTTAGAATTTTCATATAAGACAAAAAATTTGGCAGGAGATACCAGGACAAATTATATTATTTCTGCAAAAATACAAAGATTCTCAGTTATTATATTAATTAGTAAATAGTATTTAAGCATATGTATGTAAACAGAATAAAACATGAACAATTTTTTTTAAAAAAAGCCTTTATTTTGCTTTTAACTTTTACAGAGTTTTGTTGTTTACAGACACGTATTTTCCCAGATTAGTCATATGTATATCCCCCCCTTCCCATCCCTCCCAACCATCACACAGCACCCCTGAAGGATCCCCCTTTTTCACAGAGCAATGACTAGAGCTATTTTCTTCACTTATGATAGTACAGGCCTCCATGCTACTTCCTTTACGCCTCCAACCTTCTGTTCCTTCCCCACAATGTCCATATGTCCACTGTCCATGTCTGTCTTTCTGTCACTTCACTACGTGTGCCATCATTGCCATCCTACTAGATTCCATATATATGTGTTAATATACTGTATTTGTCCTTCTCTTTCTGACTGACTTCACTTTTGATGATACGTTCTAGATCCAGCTACCTCATTAGGGCTGATTCTTCTGCCCTAATGTAAATTTCTCTTTACAGCTGAGTAGTATTCCATTGTATATATGTACCAGAGCTTTTCGATCCATTCGTTCGTCGATGGGCATCTAGGTTGCTTCCATGTTCTAGCTATTGTATACAGAGCTGCAATGAACATTGCGGTACAGGTGCTTCTTTCAGATTTGATTTTATCAGGGTATAAGCCTAAGAGTGGGATTGCTGGGTCATATGGTGCTTCTATTTTTAGTTTTTTAAGAAATCTCCAGACTGTCTTCCATAGAGGCTGTATCAATTGACATTCCCACCAGCAATGCAGGAGTGTTCCCTTTTCTCCGCAGCCTCTGCAGCATTTATTGTCTGTCGATTTGTGGATGACAGCCATTCTAATGGGTGTGAGGTGATATCTCATTGTAGTTTTGATTTGCATTTCTCTAATAATAAGTGAAGTTGAGCATCATTTCATGTGCTTTTGGGCCATCTGTATGTCGTCATTGGAGAGGTGTCTGTTTAGGTCCTTTTCCCATTTTTTGATTGGGTTGTTCGTTTTTCCGGTGCTGAGTTGTCTGAGTTGCTTGTAGATTTTGGAGATTAATTCTTTGTCTGTTGTTTCATTTGCTGTGATTTTCTCCCATTCTGTGGGCTGTCTGTTCAGGTTTTTTGTGATTTCTTTTGCTGTACAAAAGGTTTTAAGTTTCATGAGGTCCCACATGTTCACTTTTAGTTCCACTATTCTAGTAGGTGGGTCAGAGAAGATCTTGCTTTGGGTTCACTTTTCCCCTTCCCACCTCCCAACCATCACACAGCACCCCTGAAGGATCCCCCTTTTTCACAGAGCAATGACTAGAGCTATTTTCTTCACTTATGATAGTACAGGCCTCCATGCTACTTCCTTTACGCCTCCAACCTTCTGTTCCTTCCCCACAATGTCCATATGTCCACTGTCCATGTCTGTCTTTCTGTCACTTCACTACGTGTGCCATCATTGCCATCCTACTAGATTCCATATATATGTGTTAATATACTGTATTTGTCCTTCTCTTTCTGACTGACTTCACTTTTGATGATACGTTCTAGATCCAGCTACCTCATTAGGGCTGATTCTTCTGCCCTAATGTAAATTCTCTTTACAGCTGAGTAGTATTCCATTGTATATATGTACCAGAGCTTTTCGATCCATTCGTTCGTCGATGGGCATCTAGGTTGCTTCCATGTTCTAGCTATTGTATACAGAGCTGCAATGAACATTGCGGTACAGGTGCTTCTTTCAGATTTGATTTTATCAGGGTATAAGCCTAAGAGTGGGATTGCTGGGTCATATGGTGCTTCTATTTTTAGTTTTTTAAGAAATCTCCAGACTGTCTTCCATAGAGGCTGTATCAATTGACATTCCCACCAGCAATGCAGGAGTGTTCCCTTTTCTCCGCAGCCTCTGCAGCATTTATTGTCTGTCGATTTGTGGATGACAGCCATTCTAATGGGTGTGAGGTGATATCTCATTGTAGTTTTGATTTGCATTTCTCTAATAATAAGTGAAGTTGAGCATCATTTCATGTGCTTTTGGGCCATCTGTATGTCGTCATTGGAGAGGTGTCTGTTTAGGTCCTTTTCCCATTTTTTGATTGGGTTGTTCGTTTTTCCGGTGCTGAGTTGTCTGAGTTGCTTGTAGATTTTGGAGATTAATTCTTTGTCTGTTGTTTCATTTGCTGTGATTTTCTCCCATTCTGTGGGCTGTCTGTTCAGGTTTTTTGTGATTTCTTTTGCTGTACAAAAGGTTTTAAGTTTCATGAGGTCCCACATGTTCATTTTTCTTTTCAGTTCCACTATTCTAGTAGGTGGGTCAGAGAAGATCTTGCTTTGATTGATGTCCTTGAGGGTTTTGCCTATATTCTCCTCTAAGAATTTGACGGTTTCTGGTCTTAACATTTAGGTCTTGAATCCATTTTGAATTGATCTTAGTGTATGGTGTCAGGGAATGTTCCAACTTCATTTTTTTGCATGTAGCTGTCCAATTTTCCCAGCACCATTTGTTGAAGAGGCTGTCTTTGTCCCATTTTATATGTTCGCCTCCTTTGTCAAAAATAAGGTACCCATAGGTGCGTGGGTTTATCTCTGGGTTCTCGATCTTGTTCCATTGGTCGATATTTCTGTTTTTGTGCCAGTACCATACTGTCTTGATGACTGTTGCTTTGTAGCAGAGTCTGAAGTTGGGGAGGCTGATCCCTCCAGCTCCATTCTTCTTCCTCAGGATTGCTTTGGCTATTCGAGGTCTTTTGTGTTTCCATATGAACTGTGTTATTCTTTGGTCTAGTTCTGTGAAGAATGTCATTGGAAGTTTGATAGGGATCGCATTGAATCTATAGACGACATTTGGCAGTATGGTCATTTTCACAATATTGATTCTTCCGACCCAGGAACATGGAATATCTCTCCATCTGTTTAAGTCTTCTTTAATGTCTCTCATGAGTGTCTTGTAATTTTCTGTGTACAGTTCTTTTGTTTCTTTGGGTAGGTTTATTCCTAGATATTTGATTCTTTTGGTTGCGATAGTGAAGGGGATTGCCTCTGATTTCATTTTCTGATTTTTCATTGTTTGTGTATAGGAATGCCAGTGGTTTCTGTATATTGATTTTATATCCTGCAACTTTGCTGAATTCATTGATTAACTCTAGTAGTTTTGTAATAGTGTCTTTGGGATTTTCTATGTATAATATCATGTCATCTGCGAATAGAGAGAGTTTGACTTCTTCCTTTCCAATCTGGATTCCTTTGATTTCTTTCTCTTCTCTTATTGCTGTTGCTAGGACTTCCAGGACTATGTTGAATAAGGGTGGTGAAAGTAGACACCCTTGTCTTGTTCCTGATCTTAGAGGAAATGCTTTGAGTTTTTCACCATTGAGGATAATGTTCACTGTGGGCTTCTCATAGATGACTTTCACTATGTTAAGATAAGTTCCTTCTATGCCCATTTTTTGAAGAGTTTATATCATAAATGGATGCTGTACTTTGTCAAAGGCTTTTTCTGCATCTATTGAGATGATCATGTGATTTTTGTCTCTCGATTTGTTGATATGGTGTATCACATTGATTGATTTGTGGATATTGAAGAATCCTTGCATGCCTGGGTTGAACCCAACCTGATCGTGATGAATGAACTTTTTGATGTGTTGCTGAATTCTGTTTGCTAGGATTTTGTTGAGGATTTTGGCATCTAATTTCATCAGTGAAATTGGCCTATAATTTTCTTTTTTTGTGTTGTCTTTGCCTGGTTTTGGTATCAGGGTGATGGCGGCCTCATAGAATGTGTTTGGAAGTGTTCCTTCCTGGGCAATTTTTTGGAAGCATTTTAGAAGGACAGGCATTAGCTCTTCTTTAAATGTTTGGTAGAATTCACTTGTGAAACCATCTGGCCTTGGGTTTTTATTTTGGGGTAGATTTTTGATCACAAGGTCGATTTCTGAGCTTGTGATTGGCTTGTTCATAGTTTCTATTTCTTCCTGGCTCAGTCTTGGGAGATGAATCTTCTCTAAGAAACTGTCCATTTCTTCCAGGTTGTCCAGTTTGTTGCCATAGAGTTGTTCATAATAGTCTCTTATAATCCTTTGGATCTCTACATGATCTGTTGTAATCTCTCCTTTTTCATTTTTGATTTTGGTGATCCGGTTCTTCTCTCTCTTTTTCTTGATGAGTTTGGCCAGTGGTGTGTCGATTTTATTGACCTTTTCAAAGAGCCAGCTTTTTGTTTTTTTTATCTTTACTATTGTTTCTTTCGTTTCTTTCTCATTTATTTCTGCTCTGATCTTTATGATTTCCCTCCTTCTGCTGGCTTTGGGGTGTTTTTGTTCTTCTTTCTCCAGTTGTTTTAAGCGTAAGGTTAGGTCATCTGTTTGAGATTTTCCTAGTTTCTTGAGGTGGGATTGAATTGCTATAAACTTCCCTCTTAGAACTGCTTTTGCAGTATCCCATAGGTTTTGCACTGTCGTGTGTTCATTTTCATTTTCTTCTAGGCATTGTTTTATTTCTCCTTTGATTTGCTCGGTATTCAGTTGGTTTTTTAGGTATGTGTTGTTTAATCTCCATGCGTTTGTGTTTTTAGCAGTTTTTTTCCTGTAGTTGATCTCTAGTCTCATTTTATTGTGGTCCGAGAAGATGGCTGATATAATTTCAGTTTTCTTGAATTGACTGAGGTTTGATTTGTGGCCCAAGATGTGGTCTATCCTGGAGAATGTTCCATGAGCACTTGAGAAGAAAGTGTATTCTTCTGCTTTTGGATGAAAAGTCCTAAAGATATCAATGAGGTCCATTTCTTCTAGTGTGGCATTTAAGGCTTGCATTTCTTTATTAATTTTCTGTTTGGATGATCTGTCCATTGGTGTGGATTGAGAGGAAGTTTTTCAAGATTTGTTTGGAAGTGTTCCTTCCTGGGCAATTTTTTGGAAGCATTTTAGAAGGACAGGCATTAGCTCTTCTTTAAATGTTTGGTAGAATTCACTTGTGAAACCATCTGGCCTTGGGTTTTTATTTTGGGGTAGATTTTTGATCACAAGGTCGATTTCTGAGCTTGTGATTGGCTTGTTCATAGTTTCTATTTCTTCCTGGCTCAGTCTTGGGAGATGAATCTTCTCTAAGAAACTGTCCATTTCTTCCAGGTTGTCCAGTTTGTTGCCATAGAGTTGTTCATAATAGTCTCTTATAATCCTTTGGATCTCTGCATGATCTGTTGTAATCTCTCCTTTTTCATTTTTGATTTTGGTGATCCGGTTCTTCTCTCTCTTTTTCTTGATGAGTTTGGCCAGTGGTGTGTCGATTTTATTGACCTTTTCAAAGAGCCAGCTTTTTGTTTTTTTTATCTTTACTATTGTTTCTTTCGTTTCTTTCTCATTTATTTCTGCTCTGATCTTTATGATTTCCCTCCTTCTGCTGGCTTTGGGGTGTTTTTGTTCTTCTTTCTCCAGTTGTTTTAAGCGTAAGGTTAGGTCATGTATTTGAGATTTTCCTTGTTTCTTGAGGTAGGATTGAATTGCTATAAACTTCGCTCTTAGAACTGCTTTTGCAGTATCCCATAGGTTTTGCACTGTCGTGTGTTCATTTTCATTTCCTTCTAGGCATTGTTTTATTTCTCCTGTGATTTGCTCGGTAATCAGTTGGTTTTTTAGGTATGTGTTGTTGAATCTCCATGTGTCTGTGTTTTTAGCAGTTTTTTTCCTGTAGTTGATCTCTAGTCTCATTTTATTGTGGTCCGAGAAGATGGCTGATATAATTTCAGTTTTCTTGAATTGACTGAGGTTTGATTTGTGGCCCAAGATGTGGTCTATCCTGGAGAATGTTCCATGAGCACTTGAGAAGAAAGTGTATTCTTCTGCTTTTGGATGAAAAGTCCTAAAGATATCAATGAGGTCCATTTCTTCTAGTGTGGCATTTAAGGCTTGCATTTCTTTATTAATTTTCTGTTTGGATGATCTGTCCATTGGTGTGAGAGGAGTGTTACAGTCTCCTGCTATGATGGTGTTAGTGTCGATGTCTTCTTTTATGTCTGAAAGTGTTTGTCTTATGTATTGGGGTGCTCCTGTGTTGGGTGCATAGATATTTATGATTGTTATGTCTTATTCTTGGATCAATCCCTTGATCATTATGTAGTGTCCTGCCTTGTCTCTTCTAATCTTCTTTATTTTGAGGTCTATTTTGTCTGATATGAGGATTGCTACTCCAGCTTTCTTTTGATTTCCATTTGCATGGAATATCTTTTTCCAGCCTCTCACTTTCAGTCAGTGAGTGTTTCTAGGTCTGAAGTGAGTGTCCTGGAGGCAGCATATGTATGGGTCATGTTTTTGAATCCATTCAGCCATTCTGTGTCTTTTGGTTGGGGCATGTAGTCCATTTACATTCAAAGTAATTATTGATACAAATGATCCTATTGTCATCTTCTTAGATGTTATGATGGGTTTGTTTCGTGGATCTTATCCTTTTATACTTGCTGTCTATATAAGTCCCTTTGACATTTGTTGTAAGGCTGGTTTGGTGTGACTAAATTCTTTTAATTTTTGTTTATCTGCAAAGCTTTTGATTTCTCCATCAATTTTGAATGAGATCCTTGCAGGGTAGAGGATTCTTGGTTGCAGATTATTCTCTTTTGTCCGTTTAAATGTGTCCTGACATTCAAACATGAGCAATTTTAAGCATATACTTTTATCTGTTCCTAGGATCAATTTATAGTCCACAAAACCAAACATGTACACAAATAACAATCAAAACAAATAAGTATGCTACAAATCAAGAAAATGCCAAAGTATTGATAGATCTTGCCTCCAAAAGAAGCAAAAAAATTTAAGCATATACAAGTCTGATTGACTGAGGTTTGATTTGTGGCCCAAGATGTGGTCTATCCTGGAGAATGTTCCATGAGCACTTGAGAAGAAAGTGTATTCTTCTGCTTTTGGATGAAAAGTCCTAAAGATATCAATGAGGTCCATTTCTTCTAGTGTGGCATTTAAGGCTTGCATTTCTTTATTAATTTTCTGTTTGGATGATCTGTCCATTGGTGTGAGAGGAGTGTTACAGTCTCCTGCTATGATGGTGTTAGTGTCGATGTCTTCTTTTATGTCTGAAAGTGTTTGTCTTATGTATTGGGGTGCTCCTGTGTTGGGTGCATAGATATTTATGATTGTTATGTCTTATTCTTGGATCAATCCCTTGATCATTATGTAGTGTCCTGCCTTGTCTCTTCTAATCTTCTTTATTTTGAGGTCTATTTTGTCTGATATGAGGATTGCTACTCCAGCTTTCTTTTGATTTCCATTTGCATGGAATATCTTTTTCCAGCCTCTCACTTTCAGTCAGTGAGTGTTTCTAGGTCTGAAGTGAGTGTCCTGGAGGCAGCATATGTATGGGTCATGTTTTTGAATCCATTCAGCCATTCTGTGTCTTTTGGTTGGGGCATGTAGTCCATTTACATTCAAAGTAATTATTGATACAAATGATCCTATTGTCATCTTCTTAGATGTTATGATGGGTTTGTTTCGTGGATCTTATCCTTTTATACTTGCTGTCTATATAAGTCCCTTTGACATTTGTTGTAAGGCTGGTTTGGTGTGACTAAATTCTTTTAATTTTTGTTTATCTGCAAAGCTTTTGATTTCTCCATCAATTTTGAATGAGATCCTTGCAGGGTAGAGGATTCTTGGTTGCAGATTATTCTCTTTTGTCCGTTTAAATGTGTCCTGACATTCAAACATGAGCAATTTTAAGCATATACTTTTATCTGTTCCTAGGATCAATTTATAGTCCACAAAACCAAACATGTACACAAATAACAATCAAAACAAATAAGTATGCTACAAATCAAGAAAATGCCAAAGTATTGATAGATCTTGCCTCCAGAAAATTTATGAACAGGCTGAAGAAAGGGAAAAAATTGTTGATACAGCAGTCATGTATCCAAGTTAATTTTCATTTAAGATATTTTTAGAGCTGTTCAAAAATAGAAAAAATGGGACTTTACAAGATTTAGAAAACAATCTCAAGTATAATAAACAGTATAAAAATTTTAATGGTACTCAAATTATCTCATTATAAGCTATTAAATTAACTTTAACGTATTTAGCATTTCCATATCAGTGAGAATACACATAGTACAGTATTTTTAAACTATAAGTCATGACTCATTAGCAGATTATAAAATCAATTTAATGAGTAGTAACCAGGATTTTTTAATGAAATATAATAGTAGAATGTTCCACAATTCCTGTATCAGGAAAATCCCCTGGAGAAGGGATAGGCTACCCACTCTGGTATTCTTGGGCTTCCCTGGTGACTCAGAGGTAAAGAATCCACCTGCAGTGTGGGAAACATTAGTTCCATCCCTGGGTTGGGAAGGTTACCTGAAGAAAGAAAAGGCTGCCCACTCCAGTATTCTTGCCTGGAGAATTCCATGGCTCATCCATGGGTCACAAATAGTCAGACACGATTGAGTGATTTCACTTTCACTTTCATTAGAGTAGAAACTACCAGAGGCTATTATGTATTGTAAGAGTAAATATGTTTCACAAAACTATATATGCATCCCGAGTCACAATGCAAGATATTCTGAGATACAGTCAAATCAAAATGAAGTTACTAGCATAGAGGCTAAGAGCAAGAATTGTATATTTTAGAGATTGTTTGGGGCTAAATCCCAGCTTTGCCCTATAGTTTAGAACAAGGCCTGGACAATTATAAATGTTCAACACATTAGCTAAAATTATGTTAAAATTATGATAGTATTTCTTACTCTAAAAGGTCAGGTGGGGCTTCCCTGGTGGTCCAGTAGGTAAGGACACCACCTTGCAGTGCAAGGGGCACCAGTTCGATCGCTGGCTTGGGAAGGGACCAATGTGTCCAATTACCAAGCCAGAGTTCTGAAGTGCATGCACCCAGAGCCGGTGCTCTGCAGCGAGAGAGGCCACTGTGATGGGAGGCCCATACAGGCTAAAGAACAAAGATAAATAGATAAAAGCTCAATAGAAGTAGCCAATAATAATAATAATAAAAGGTCAGGTGCTCAGTCACTAACCAACTTTCTTGAAAGTTGAAAGGTTTTGTGTCTTTGTTGTTATATAGATACATATATTTACTTGTAGTATATGTATCTATTAATTTATGTATGTTATATGAAGAAAATATACAGATATTTAGCTATGGTAACATAAATTAGATATACTTGTATTCTTTCAGTACACAATTACAGCTAAAAATATTTGTATATTTTTCTACCTGAACCTGTATTACAAAAGCACACATATGCACTCCCATAATATTTGTGTACTTATGCACATTCATGGACTTTTCCATATTTTAACCTCAAGAATTTTATTAACTATGTATCATTGCTACTTTGTGCCTTAGAACATATGTTCCTTTTGACTCAAAGATCCTTATACTTTGAGGCCTGCTGCTGCTTTCTGCTACTTAGTCGCCTTAGCCTACCATTTCTTTAAGACCAAGCTTAAACATAACCTCTGTGAAAGCTTTCTTGATTCTCACAAAGACACTCTGGCTCCTGTGTTTTCACTTAATTCTGTTATAGCTCCACATACAATTTATTCAATTTACTGAAATAACCCATTTAAATTTATATCCATTCTTCTGGAATACTGGACTCCAGAGTTTTAATTGTTACCGCAATTAACAAAAATGTTGGGCTTCCCTGGTGGTCCAGTGGGTAAGGACACCACCTTGCAGTGCAAGGGGTGCTGGTTCAATCCTGACTTGGGAAGATCCCATGTGCTGCAGAGTGGCTGGACTGATGTATCCAATTACTGAGCCGGAGCTCTGGAGTACATGTGCCCAGAGCCGGTGCTCTGCAACAGCAGAGACCACTGCAATGGGAGGCCCACACGGGCCAAAGAACAAAGATGGATGAAAATAGATAAATGAAAAAGACCAATAAAAGTGGCCTGCCCGTCTCCCTCCCTCCTCAACCCACCCCCCACCCCCGGAAAAAAAAAATGTTGAGCAAATACCACATGCCTATATACCATATGTGTATTATTGTAGTAATATATTTGTTATGAACCTTAGCCAGAAAGGAAAAACTATTTTAATTGAGGTAAAGATGAAATACAAATTTTTAAAATAATTTTTAGGGCTTCCCTGGTGGTCCAGTGAGTAAGGACACCACCTTGCAGTGCAAGGGGCACCGGTTCAATCCCTGGCCTGGGAAGAGCCCACGTGCCGCACAGCGACTGGACCAATGTGTCCAACTACCGAGCCGGAGCTCTGGAGCACATGTGCCCAGAGCCAGTGCTCTGTGACAACAGAGACCACCACGATGGGAGGCCCACACAGGCCAAAGAACAAAGATGGATGAAAATAGATGAATGAAAGACCAATAGAAGTGGCCCGCCTCTCCCCTCCCTCCCCACCCCACTCCCCCAAAATAAACAAATAAATAAATTTTAAAATAATTTTTAAATTTTGTATCTTATAAATCATACATTTAAAAATAATTATAAAAATAATTGTATGTATTAATATGCAAAAAATTCTCATATAGTATTAATAATTTTCTGTATGGTTAGTTTCAAATGTCTTATAAATTATGATGACTTAATTCTATATACCATCCTCAGATAATATCTCAAGGCATAATATGCATGTAGAGTAAAGTTTATTATTTTTTTGTAATTTTTAGATTTGTGGTTCTTTGTTACAATATAACTGTACTATCATTGTTATTTTGTGGCAAAGAGTTTGTAATGAGAGCAACATGTGTATCAGCTCTGTCTTTTTCTTATTTACTGTGCTTGCATTATTATTGTCTTCATGTTTTTGCAAGACTATGTTTTTAATTAGTCATAGAGAAGACAAAATAAAATAAGTATCTATGTATCCACCACTCACCTTAAATAATGAAAAATTACATATGTAATGAAAGTCCTACAAAGGTCATTTTAAACCTCTTTTTCACTTTGTGAGGACTCATTCAGATACTACAAAATATCCATAAATCCAGGGCATACATAAAATTCAGTGCATTGAAGGACAAAAGAAGACTAATAAATGATAACACTGCCAACCTCATGCACTTAGAACCTCCAAGATAACCATTTACTGTAGGCAATATATGACCATCTGCCTTGTCAACCAACAAGAGTGGCAGTATCAATCATTACCATAGTAAAGTTTGTTTCTAATTTTTAACCTTTTTTGTGTGTGTGTGTGTGGTTTGGGGAGAGAGGGCGGTGGGTGGGCCAGTTCTATTGGTCTTTCATTTCTCTATTTTCATCCATCTTTGTTCTTTGGCCCGTGTGGGCCTCCCATCGCGGTGGCCTCTGTCATCACAGAGCGCCGGCTCTGGGCACATGTGCCCCAGAGCTCCGGCTCGGTAATTGGACACATGGGTCCAACCACTCCACGGCACGTGGGATCTTCCCAGACCAGGGATTGAACCGGCGCCCCTTGCACTGCAAAGCGGTGTCTTACACACTGGACCACCAGGGAAGTCCCTGTTTCTAATTTTTAGACAATAAATTTAAATTAAAATGTTACATGTTCTTCCTGTGCAGCAGTGATTTATTTTGCATATCCTCCTGCTGCTCTACCACCACACTTGAGCTCATGGCTCTAAACTATTAACCCTATTAACCCTTCAAAAGCAGAGAGGTTGTTTAAATCTTTGTTGTAACTGTGCCATGCATAGTACATATAAGAGAAGCTCAACAGAAACTTGCCAACTGAATGAAAGAAGCTTAAGGTTTTCCGTGATGTTTGAAGGTAACTTAGAAGTTTACAGTGGATATATACTGTCTACTCAATTTGTGTAAATTTTGACATTGTGCTGGCATTATTATTGTCTTCATGTTTTTGCAAGACTATGTTTTTAATTAGTCATAGAGAAGACAAAATAAAATAAGTATCTATGTATCCACCACTCACCTTAAATAATGAAAAATTACATATGTAATGAAAGTCCTACAAAGGTCATTTTAAACCTCTTTTTCACTTTGTGAGGACTCATTCAGATACTACAAAATATCCATAAATCCAGGGCATACATAAAATTCAGTGCATTGAAGGACAAAAGAAGACTAATAAATGATAACACTGCCAACCTCATGCACTTAGAACCTCCAAGATAACCATTTACTGTAGGCAATATATGACCATCTGCCTTGTCAACCAACAAGAGTGGCAGTATCAATCATTACCATAGTAAAGTTTGTTTCTAATTTTTAACCTTTTTTGTGTGTGTGTGTGGTTTGGGGAGAGAGGGCGGTGGGTGGGCCAGTTCTATTGGTCTTTCATTTCTCTATTTTCATCCATCTTTGTTCTTTGGCCCGTGTGGGCCTCCCATCGCGGTGGCCTCTGTCATCACAGAGCGCCGGCTCTGGGCACATGTGCCCCAGAGCTCCGGCTCGGTAATTGGACACATGGGTCCAACCACTCCACGGCACGTGGGATCTTCCCAGACCAGGGATTGAACCGGCGCCCCTTGCACTGCAAAGCGGTGTCTTACACACTGGACCACCAGGGAAGTCCCTGTTTCTAATTTTTAGACAATAAATTTAAATTAAAATGTTACATGTTCTTCCTGTGCAGCAGTGATTTATTTTGCATATCCTCCTGCTGCTCTACCACCACACTTGAGCTCATGGCTCTAAACTATTAACCCTATTAACCCTTCAAAAGCAGAGAGGTTGTTTAAATCTTTGTTGTAACTGTGCCATGCATAGTACATATAAGAGAAGCTCAACAGAAACTTGCCAACTGAATGAAAGAAGCTTAAGGTTTTCCGTGATGTTTGAAGGTAACTTAGAAGTTTACAGTGGATATATACTGTCTACTCAATTTGTGTAAATTTTGACATTGTGCTGGCATTTGTTTAAGATTCTAGTGTTAAAAGAAGAAAACGAATTGTTGAAAATAAGCAGAGAAGTCTTTTAGAGCAAAAAAGACAAAGCCCTGGATCTGTAGGACAGAAGTACAGTGATCAGATGAATGTAAGTACAGTGTTAGTTGATATCTCCCTTCAGTAGTGAAAACTTGCTTGGAAAACAGAATGTTCTTAAAGGTTTGTGCTCTTCATGTAAACTGTTCCACAACATAAATGACGTAGTCAAAGCCACTGTGAAACAGCCTGAATTCTCTATGCTAGGAGCTCATTGTACTGTACATAAATGCTACATTCTAGTTAGCCTTAATGATCAGTTACTAATGAGTATTTTAAAGCAACTGTAAGAATCACATTATTTTATTTTTTATTGTTTAAAGTCAGCTCTGGGGAAAAACTGAAGTTATTCACAACAGTTATTAATATCTAGTTAGTTAGTGTTAGTCACTCAGTCATGCCCGGCTCTTTGCAGCCCTATGGACTATAGCCCACCAGCCACCACATGGGATTCTCCAAGCCAGAATACTGAAGTAGGTTGCCATTCCCTTCTCCAAGGGATTTTCCTGACCCAGGAGTCAAATCCTGGTCTTCCACATTGCAGGCAGATTATTATCTGAGCCACCAGGGAAACCCCTATTAATATTTAACTATGCATTTAAAAAGGAATAAAAGAAAAGTTAACTGGAACCATGGAAAAAGAAAGAAAGTATGCTTATCATAAAGACTATTATAGTTACAGTATGTTTAAATATCCTATTTGGATCTGAACTTTCTGAAAGACATGGCAAGAAGAAATAGGGTGTTGCATAATTCTTAGGGATATCGATAATGACTTTGTTTGAGGTATACTGTATACCATTGAGTATCTTCTATACAGGACATTGTACTTCAATAGATATATCCCTATTTACAGTTGGCCACAAATAAGGAGTTTCAAGTGCTGTTTGAAATAGAGGTCTCTTTAGTAAAAGTCAGAAGCATGATAATATGTATTTAAACATTAGTAGAGGTAATTCTGTAAGAGTCAAGTAAATGTGACCTAGGTGTAACATTTTCTAGAAGTCTAATTTGATCCAAGAATTGAATTTAAAATATTTTTTTTATAATCTAGATGAATGAGTGAATAGCATCAAATACCACTTCTTCTGATTTTAATAGAATTGGAAATAGAATGTTTTATGAAGAATTTATATTCCAAGTTAAAGGTGGAGGGTCCTATTGTCTGAATATTGTGGAAACTATTGATTTTTATATTGACTTTTTATACTGATTATTAGTGTGGAGAATGATCAGCCATGATTTAGCAAAATGAGTTATATGATATTTTTATTTATATAAATATTGATGTCTCATTACCAGTATATTTTTACTTTTTAATAACAAACATAGTACTTAATGATCAGTTACTAATGAGTATTTTAAAGCAACTGTAAGAATCACATTATTTTATTTTTTATTGTTTAAAGTCAGCTCTGGGGAAAAACTGAAGTTATTCACAACAGTTATTAATATCTAGTTAGTTAGTGTTAGTCACTCAGTCATGCCCGGCTCTTTGCAGCCCTATGGACTATAGCCCACCAGCCACCACATGGGATTCTCCAAGCCAGAATACTGAAGTAGGTTGCCATTCCCTTCTCCAAGGGATTTTCCTGACCCAGGAGTCAAATCCTGGTCTTCCACATTGCAGGCAGATTATTATCTGAGCCACCAGGGAAACCCCTATTAATATTTAACTATGCATTTAAAAAGGAATAAAAGAAAAGTTAACTGGAACCATGGAAAAAGAAAGAAAGTATGCTTATCATAAAGACTATTATAGTTACAGTATGTTTAAATATCCTATTTGGATCTGAACTTTCTGAAAGACATGGCAAGAAGAAATAGGGTGTTGCATAATTCTTAGGGGATATCGATAATGACTTTGTTTGAGGTATACTGTATACCATTGAGTATCTTCTATACAGGACATTGTACTTCAATAGATATATCCCTATTTACAGTTGGCCACAAATAAGGAGTTTCAAGTGCTGTTTGAAATAGAGGTCTCTTTAGTAAAAGTCAGAAGCATGATAATATGTATTTAAACATTAGTAGAGGTAATTCTGTAAGAGTCAAGTAAATGTGACCTAGGTGTAACATTTTCTAGAAGTCTAATTTGATCCAAGAATTGAATTTAAAATATTTTTTTTATAATCTAGATGAATGAGTGAATAGCATCAAATACCACTTCTTCTGATTTTAATAGAATTGGAAATAGAATGTTTTATGAAGAATTTATATTCCAAGTTAAAGGTGGAGGGTCCTATTGTCTGAATATTGTGGAAACTATTGATTTTTATATTGACTTTTTATACTGATTATTAGTGTGGAGAATGATCAGCCATGATTTAGCAAAATGAGTTATATGATATTTTTATTTATATAAATATTGATGTCTCATTACCAGTATATTTTTACTTTTTAATAACAAACATAGTACTTAATTATAAATATAACTTCCTAATTACAATGCCTAAAAAGCCTTCCTTTTTAACTTCCATGTTGTCCACATCAAACGTCTCAAAATCTGTAAAGTGAACAAATATTATCTGTATTTTTTATTTTTATTAGTATATATAAAATTTATAAGTAATGTATAGTTATTATAACAAAAAATGAACAAACTAAATTTTAAATGCCATTACTATTGCCCTCTCTAAATTCATCTTGACTTTCCTGTGTCTTATTCTGTTCTTCTTTGCATTCTCTCTTCCTTTCTCAGAGTCTATTTCTATTCCTCCTAGAAGCTCCATTTCACTTTCACATACATGTCTTCCACACACACACCACTTATATACCTACCAGAGTCTTGTTAGCTTTAAAATAGGTCAGTGCTCCTGACTCAAAACGAAATTTTGAAGCTTAATTTTTTTTTCATCCCTATCGTTTTGTTTTGATTTTTGGTTTTGGGTTGAGTTTGGTTCTGTTTTCACTTAAGCGAATTCAGTTATAGCCCCAGCCCTGTCACTGTGTATTCAGAATGCATTTTATCACACTGGATTTTTCCCAACCACTACTTCTGTGTGGAGAGAATCTAAAAGAGGTCAATGAAAGATAGGAAAAAATCACAATTGCCACTTTATGCCAGGGTCTCAGTTTAGGTTGCCTCAAGTCTGTAACAGAGAGCAGGCAAGGCTATGAGAGCTATTGAAGCAGGGTTTTTGCAGAAACCTGTCTCAGTTACTCTTCCAATTACACTGAGCAAAGGCTGGGCATAGTAGTAGCCAGGCAACTTTATCTAAGAGAAACAGTCATTTCTTAAAATGGAACAGAGTGAGAGTAAAGAAAGTAGACTATATCCAGGGAAGGGGAGCTATATGACTCAAGAGTGCTGAGTCAGAGTACTAATTGCCAATGCTCTGATAGTCCTCATTTCTCAGTTCTGTACACTATTAAGCACATTCTTATTTAAGTTTCCTCATCGAAGACACCTACCTATCCTTAACATAAAGCTGTAATCAGAAACTTTTGCTAATAATTGTGAGTTATATGATATTTTTATTTATATAAATATTGATGTCTCATTACCAGTATATTTTTACTTTTTAATAACAAACATAGTACTTAATTATAAATATAACTTCCTAATTACAATGCCTAAAAAGCCTTCCTTTTTAACTTCCATGTTGTCCACATCAAACGTCTCAAAATCTGTAAAGTGAACAAATATTATCTGTATTTTTTATTTTTATTAGTATATATAAAATTTATAAGTAATGTATAGTTATTATAACAAAAAATGAACAAACTAAATTTTAAATGCCATTACTATTGCCCTCTCTAAATTCATCTTGACTTTCCTGTGTCTTATTCTGTTCTTCTTTGCATTCTCTCTTCCTTTCTCAGAGTCTATTTCTATTCCTCCTAGAAGCTCCATTTCACTTTCACATACATGTCTTCCACACACACACCACTTATATACCTACCAGAGTCTTGTTAGCTTTAAAATAGGTCAGTGCTCCTGACTCAAAACGAAATTTTGAAGCTTAATTTTTTTTTCATCCCTATCGTTTTGTTTTGATTTTTGGTTTTGGGTTGAGTTTGGTTCTGTTTTCACTTAAGCGAATTCAGTTATAGCCCCAGCCCTGTCACTGTGTATTCAGAATGCATTTTATCACACTGGATTTTTCCCAACCACTACTTCTGTGTGGAGAGAATCTAAAAGAGGTCAATGAAAGATAGGAAAAAATCACAATTGCCACTTTATGCCAGGGTCTCAGTTTAGGTTGCCTCAAGTCTGTAACAGAGAGCAGGCAAGGCTATGAGAGCTATTGAAGCAGGGTTTTTGCAGAAACCTGTCTCAGTTACTCTTCCAATTACACTGAGCAAAGGCTGGGCATAGTAGTAGCCAGGCAACTTTATCTAAGAGAAACAGTCATTTCTTAAAATGGAACAGAGTGAGAGTAAAGAAAGTAGACTATATCCAGGGAAGGGGAGCTATATGACTCAAGAGTGCTGAGTCAGAGTACTAATTGCCAATGCTCTGATAGTCCTCATTTCTCAGTTCTGTACACTATTAAGCACATTCTTATTTAAGTTTCCTCATCGAAGACACCTACCTATCCTTAACATAAAGCTGTAATCAGAAACTTTTTGCTAATAATTGTCACCCACCTTACAAGAATAAACTAGCTTTTTTTTTTTTTTTTTAAAGATGTATTTATTTATTTAGTTATTTATTTTGGGCCAGGATCGGGTTGGGGAGGGAGGGGAGCAGGCGGGCCACTTCTATTGGTCTTCCATTTCTCTATTTTTTATCCGTCTTTGTTCTTTGGCTCCTGCGGGCCTCCCATCTCAGTGGAGTCTCTTGTCGCAGAGCGCAGGCTCTGGGCGCATGTGCCCCAGAGCTCCGGCTCAGTGATTGGAGACATCAGTCCAGCCGCTCCGTGGCACGTGGGATCTTCCCAGGCCAGGGATCGAACTGGCGCCCCTTGCACTGCAAGGCGGTGTCCTTATCCACTGGACCACCAGGGGAAGCCCCAAGAATAAACTAGCTTTAAGGTAATTTTCTACTTTTCATTTAGTTAACACCTTGGATTGCCACTCAACTTTACTTCCCTCTTCCAAATGCCGAAGACAATACTGCAAACTGAAAATTTACCAAAATTTATATAAAACATTTTTCTAATCTTTAGATACCATAGAAAGGCCATATTCCAGTAATTCTTGATTTCTGCCCTAAAAAAAAGGAAACATATATTTTATGAATAATAGTAACTGAAAATATAAACAGAAAATAAAGATTTTTAAGCCAATATATCATTAATTTTAAATATCAAATTATATTCTGATTTAATATTCTATTTTTATAGAATTTTGGACAAAGTGTCCAGCTAAGTTCAAGTGAGCTAAAACAAACTACAAGGGGTACTTCTAATAGTGAAGAAGGTATGTTTTAGTTTAAACATTTCCTCTTAGCTTTGTGCCCAATGACTTCTTTTTGGGCATAGTAGAAACCTGTCTCAGTTACTCTTCCAATTACACTGAGCAAAGGCTTTATCCCTTAAGAGAAACAGTCATTTCTTAAAATGGAACAGAGTGAGAGTAAAGAAAGTAGACTATATCCAGGGAAGGGAGCTATATGACTCAAGAGTGCTGAGTCAGAGTACTAATTGCCAATGCTCTGATAGTCCTCATTTCTCAGTTCTGTACACTATTAAGCACATTCTTATTTAAGTTTCCTCATCGAAGACACCTACCTATCCTTAACATAAAGCTGTAATCAGAAACTTTTTGCTAATAATTGTCACCCACCTTACAAGAATAAACTAGCTTTTTTTTTTTTTTTTTAAAGATGTATTTATTTATTTAGTTATTTATTTTGGGCCAGGATCGGGTTGGGGAGGGAGGGGAGCAGGCGGGCCACTTCTATTGGTCTTCCATTTCTCTATTTTTTATCCGTCTTTGTTCTTTGGCTCCTGCGGGCCTCCCATCTCAGTGGAGTCTCTTGTCGCAGAGCGCAGGCTCTGGGCGCATGTGCCCCAGAGCTCCGGCTCAGTGATTGGAGACATCAGTCCAGCCGCTCCGTGGCACGTGGGATCTTCCCAGGCCAGGGATCGAACTGGCGCCCCTTGCACTGCAAGGCGGTGTCCTTATCCACTGGACCACCAGGGGAAGCCCCAAGAATAAACTAGCTTTAAGGTAATTTTCTACTTTTCATTTAGTTAACACCTTGGATTGCCACTCAACTTTACTTCCCTCTTCCAAATGCCGAAGACAATACTGCAAACTGAAAATTTACCAAAATTTATATAAAACATTTTTCTAATCTTTAGATACCATAGAAAGGCCATATTCCAGTAATTCTTGATTTCTGCCCTAAAAAAAAGGAAACATATATTTTATGAATAATAGTAACTGAAAATATAAACAGAAAATAAAGATTTTTAAGCCAATATATCATTAATTTTAAATATCAAATTATATTCTGATTTAATATTCTATTTTTATAGAATTTTGGACAAAGTGTCCAGCTAAGTTCAAGTGAGCTAAAACAAACTACAAGGGGTACTTCTAATAGTGAAGAAGGTATGTTTTAGTTTAAACATTTCCTCTTAGCTTTGTGCCCAATGACTTCTTTTTTATTGTTCTTATACATGTTTTCCCAAGTACTTACATATCACATGACTGTTAAAACACCAGTTAGGACCTGAATTCTTCTCACCCTGCACTTTTAGACTGTTGCCAGTTTTTATTTGTTTTAAATACTAGCATATTGAACACCTTTCTACATCAACTTTTTCCCCAACTTTTCACTGATTTCTATATTTATATACCAAGAATTAAAATTAAAGTAGCTGGCATTAATTACCACTCGACTAATTAGTTGAATGAAACTCTGTATATTACATAAGTACTAGGTCAAAGGAAATAAACCTTATTAATGGCTTTTTTAATATATTCCTGTAGCATTTTCCTGAAAAATATTATCATTCAAAATTTTTCTGGGGTGTATGTGAACTTGAGGTAACAATCACATCCATTATTTGCTTAAATGACAAATGATGTGTTATTAACTTTTATTTGTATACCTTTGACTGATAATAAGCTTAATTGTTTCTGTATGTGTATTTATTTTGGTGAATTATTTCTTCATATTCCTTTTCTCTTTAAATATTGGAGCTTTAGTATTTTCTTAATCATTTCTGCAAACTCTTTAAATATCAGGGATTCTGATCCTTATGCTAGTTACAAATGTTTTTACTTCTTTATTGTGTGCATTCTATTCCACTTATGTTTTATTTTTATATATAGAAGTCTTACTTTACATTTTTCATTCAATAAATAATTATTGAGAGTTAATTTCCTGCCTGCAGCTAAATATTTTGGATGTGTAATAATTAACCAAACATACAAAAGTCTTGGCCTTCACATTTTAAAATCTATTAGAGAAACCAACCTTAAATAAATTTTCTTTTAGTTTTGCCTTAGTGATTTATCCATTACTCAAAGAAACTTACATTTTATGAATAATAGTAACTGAAAATATAAACAGAAAATAAAGATTTTTAAGCCAATATATCATTAATTTTAAATATCAAATTATATTCTGATTTAATATTCTATTTTTATAGAATTTTGGACAAAGTGTCCAGCTAAGTTCAAGTGAGCTAAAACAAACTACAAGGGGTACTTCTAATAGTGAAGAAGGTATGTTTTAGTTTAAACATTTCCTCTTAGCTTTGTGCCCAATGACTTCTTTTTTATTGTTCTTATACATGTTTTCCCAAGTACTTACATATCACATGACTGTTAAAACACCAGTTAGGACCTGAATTCTTCTCACCCTGCACTTTTAGACTGTTGCCAGTTTTTATTTGTTTTAAATACTAGCATATTGAACACCTTTCTACATCAACTTTTTCCCCAACTTTTCACTGATTTCTATATTTATATACCAAGAATTAAAATTAAAGTAGCTGGCATTAATTACCACTCGACTAATTAGTTGAATGAAACTCTGTATATTACATAAGTACTAGGTCAAAGGAAATAAACCTTATTAATGGCTTTTTTAATATATTCCTGTAGCATTTTCCTGAAAAATATTATCATTCAAAATTTTTCTGGGGTGTATGTGAACTTGAGGTAACAATCACATCCATTATTTGCTTAAATGACAAATGATGTGTTATTAACTTTTATTTGTATACCTTTGACTGATAATAAGCTTAATTGTTTCTGTATGTGTATTTATTTTGGTGAATTATTTCTTCATATTCCTTTTCTCTTTAAATATTGGAGCTTTAGTATTTTCTTAATCATTTCTGCAAACTCTTTAAATATCAGGGATTCTGATCCTTATGCTAGTTACAAATGTTTTTACTTCTTTATTGTGTGCATTCTATTCCACTTATGTTTTATTTTTATATATAGAAGTCTTACTTTACATTTTTCATTCAATAAATAATTATTGAGAGTTAATTTCCTGCCTGCAGCTAAATATTTTGGATGTGTAATAATTAACCAAACATACAAAAAGTCTTGGCCTTCACATTTTAAAATCTATTAGAGAAAACCAACCTTAAATAAATTTTCTTTTAGTTTTGCCTTAGTGATTTATCCATTACTCAAAGAAACTTACAATGAAGAAATGTTTCTTTTCCCTCTAGATTACTTCAATGGTTTGATTCATTAACTTTAATTCTTTAATTCCTTTAAAATTTGTTTAAATAGATGATGTAAAGTGAAACTCCAAATTGATTATTTTATAAGCAACAAACTAATTTAGTTGAGTCATCTTCCCTTTCTCTCAAGTCTTTGATACTTCTTTAGTCATATGGTCTTTTATTTGGTCAGTTTCTAAGCTTTCAATTCTGTCCAGCTGATCATCTAATTTTCTAAAATTTCCATAACTTCCTTTTCTTACTCTTGGTTATAACTCATCATAATTGCTATTATAACGACAATCTACTTCATCTCTTTATACTACCAATGAATATTAAAAACAGCAGAGAAATAATCTACATATACATAATGTATGTTTTTCCTTACTTCAAGTAACACTCTAGAAAAGTTTACCTCACTGCCATCATTTTGAGTATCGGTTTTTTAATTAGGGATGGGAAAATGCTAGATTTATTTGATAAATAAAATGCAAAGTAACAGATTTACTGGGTTTCTGTTTGTGAAATTAATACATACAGACATGAATCAGTTAAGTATGTATAAGAACTGATCCCAAAGACAAAAAGGGATCAAAGAATAGCTAATATAAAGTTTCTGTAGTTTCAGGCAGTACTTCTGAATTTTTCATGGCTGAAAACCTAGTGAAAACTTCAGTGCCTGAGAATGAGATTCTAAATATCATGAATAGCAAGCAGCTACAGAAAACAAATCCGGCTTTAAATAAAACCCAGAAATTTAACATCTGTGCGCTACCAGCTGAAGAACAAAAGATCCTACAGTCCCTTAATCGTCTCAATGAAAGATTATGTTGTAAGTATGGAAGAACATCTTTAGTATACAAGAAATGTTGTATTTTATTCTTATATAATTTTTACTTAAAATTTAATTTTAAAATAGAAAATAAAATTGCAAAGTGTGCCTAGATTATCACCTACTTGCACCTAAAATTTATCTGAATGTACATGCTATTTCAAGGATACTATATTCATGTCATTTATGATGATACCAATTTCATTGACAGGCTTAACTGTCTTTTAGGAATGTATGAATATACTTCCAATACAGCAATGTGATAAGCTAGGTGTTTGTACTTAACATCCATCAAAAAACAACCGTAAACTCAAGAGTGTTGTTGTTGCTCAGTTGCTGAGTCATGTCCAACTCTTTGCGACCCCATGGACTACAGCTCACCAGGCTTCCCTGTCCTTCACCATCTCCCAGAGTTTGCTCAAACTCAGGTCCACTGAGTCAGTGATGCCATCCAATCATCTCATCCTCTGAAACAACCATAAATTCAGGATTAAGTACATTAAAATCTTAAATGTAGCAATAAGATGTTAAGAATACAAGAAATTCTTAAGGCCAAGAACTAAATATAAACAAGAGCCTAGAATGATAAGGAGAGTGCTGAGGCTAGCTTTTCTCTTGAGAACGTTTAACCAACAGAGTGAAATTGAGCTTTGCTTTTCATGTCCTCACAGAAAAATGAAAACAGAAGACAAATCCATATCCTACTTAAAATGAGTAGTCTCATAGAAGATCCCCCCACCCAAAAGTTGGGCTTACCAAAGAGTTATATCCTATACAGACTTACACTCCCAGAGAGACAAAAAGAGAGGTTTACAAAAAAAAACCTTGCACAAGTTTCAGTATTAAACAGATGAGGGGAGAAGACTTGCAAGCTTTTTTCACCTCTCTGTATATTTACATAGAATGTAATTCTTTAAGAAGTTTTCATCAACAACAGTTTCTTATTAAAGGAAATTCTAAAGAATGTACTTTAGCAAACCAAAACGGATCAGATACATAGTCCAAGAGAGTAAATCTGAACAAGCATTGTATTAAAAAATTAATTAAAAAGTAGGGTGGTTCAAAGAGAAAACAGACTATCAATACCTATCAAAAAAAATACATAAGTTGGAGAAGTTGATGTTAAAGTACACTAGGGTTTTTGCATAGTTAAGAAATTGAGTAAAAATAGAGATTAACTTTGTGCATGCCTGCTAGTTGCTTCAGTCGTGTTTGACTCTTAGCAATCCTATGGACTGCAGCCCACCAGGCTCCTCTGTCCATGGGAGACAGAAACTAACTTTAGATGTTGGTAAGTGAAGTATGTTGGTGCTAATTACTAAGGTCATAACTAGAGAGTTAGAAACAGAGTATACAGATTCCAAACTCTTAGAGAAAGTGACATGCAAAAGAAAAAAATCAAATATCAAAATTCAGAAAGGGGATAAAAATAAGCATAGAAGACACAGGATAAAAGGGCAATTGAAATATTATACCATAAGATGGTATGTACAAATACATACAATAAATGGACTAAACTCTACATTAATGACAGAGGTTGGTGATGAAACTTTACAATACTATGTTTTGCTTATAAGCAATATATTTAAAGCATAAGGATATAGAAAAGCTTAAAGTAAAAAAGATAGAAAATATGTACCAAGCAAATTCTAGCCAGAAGAAAACTGGTTTAGATTAATTATTATCTGATGAAATTGACTATAATGCAGAAAGCATTACTAGACATAAAAAAGATCACTTCATGATGATCAAAGTTTTAATTCAGGAAAAATGTATAAAATATTTTCATTGTATATACATTTAAAAACATAGCCTCAAAATATATAAAGTATTTTTAACCATGGTAGGGATATTTTTGCATCAATTATAATTAATTACAATCAGTAGTTGATGGATCAAATGGAGCAAAAAAAATTGGTGTTTAAGAATCAGACATGATTAACAAACTTGATCAAAGGGACACATTCTTTGTAGGCACACATAGAATGTATTCTTAAAGCAAACCTTTATTAAAGGAAATTCTAAAGAATGTACTTTAGCAAACCAAAACGGATCAGATACATAGTCCAAGAGAGTAAATCTGAACAAGCATTGTATTAAAAAATTAATTAAAAAATTAATTAAAAAGTAGGGTGGTTCAAAGAGAAAACAGACTATCAATACCTATCAAAAAAAATACATAAGTTGGAGAAGTTGATGTTAAAGTACACTAGGGTTTTTGCATAGTTAAGAAATTGAGTAAAAATAGAGATTAACTTTGTGCATGCCTGCTAGTTGCTTCAGTCGTGTTTGACTCTTAGCAATCCTATGGACTGCAGCCCACCAGGCTCCTCTGTCCATGGGAGACAGAAACTAACTTTAGATGTTGGTAAGTGAAGTATGTTGGTGCTAATTACTAAGGTCATAACTAGAGAGTTAGAAACAGAGTATACAGATTCCAAACTCTTAGAGAAAGTGACATGCAAAAGAAAAAAATCAAATATCAAAATTCAGAAAGGGGATAAAAATAAGCATAGAAGACACAGGATAAAAGGGCAATTGAAATATTATACCATAAGATGGTATGTACAAATACATACAATAAATGGACTAAACTCTACATTAATGACAGAGGTTGGTGATGAAACTTTACAATACTATGTTTTGCTTATAAGCAATATATTTAAAGCATAAGGATATAGAAAAGCTTAAAGTAAAAAAGATAGAAAATATGTACCAAGCAAATTCTAGCCAGAAGAAAACTGGTTTAGATTAATTATTATCTGATGAAATTGACTATAATGCAGAAAGCATTACTAGACATAAAAAAGATCACTTCATGATGATCAAAGTTTTAATTCAGGAAAAATGTATAAAATATTTTCATTGTATATACATTTAAAAACATAGCCTCAAAATATATAAAGTATTTTTAACCATGGTAGGGATATTTTTGCATCAATTATAATTAATTACAATCAGTAGTTGATGGATCAAATGGAGCAAAAAAAATTGGTGTTTAAGAATCAGACATGATTAACAAACTTGATCAAAGGGACACATTCTTTGTAGGCACACATAGAACATTTATTGAAATGACCCAGTATCACACTATAAAACAAGCCTTGACACATTTCAAAGGACTGGTGTCCTGCACGTGCTCTGACTACAATGCAATTGAACTAAACATAAGTAATAAACAGTAACTATTAAGAAAAACATTTCTAAAGAAACCAATGTTCTAGAAAACTAACCCTAATAGAAATTATAACGTATTTAGACATGAACAAAAATAAAAATATTTTCTGTATGTATGTATTTATCAAGGTCTCTCAACCTTGTCACTACAGACATTTTGAGTTGATAATCATGTGTTGTGGGGGGCTTTCCTGTGCCTTGTAAGATGCTTAGTAGCATTTCTGTTTTCTAAGGTTATAGTATGTCCCCCATCATGACAGGTGTCTTCAGACATCAACCAGATGTCCTTCTGAATGGCAAAGAATTACCTATGGTTGAGAACTAGTAAATATTTTATTTTCATATGCACAGTATTCATATATAATGCATATATATATATGTATTTACTGTGTGCCTGTATATATTTCACTTCTGCCTAAAATGTAGAAAA
The DNA here is from genome assembly GCA_022376925.1 of Tragulus kanchil. Taxonomy (NCBI): domain Eukaryota; kingdom Metazoa; phylum Chordata; class Mammalia; order Artiodactyla; family Tragulidae; genus Tragulus; species Tragulus kanchil. Next base: position 91,238,528 of record JAIOJX010000006.1, read on the forward strand.
CTGCAATGTATCAATCACATGCTAAAAATAAGAAAAACCAAGTAAACAACAAAATATAGATCTTCTTGAACCCATCAGAGAGCTGAGATCCCAGTACAACCAAGTAGCCTGGCATCCAAAGAAAGACAGGAACTTCCTAGGAAAAACAACATGACCATTAACTCACTTGTGGCAGGATATGGGAGAAATGCTAGGTTCCATACAAACTGGTATTAGGAATTATGCTTAAATTGCTAATGGATAAACGTGGACTGTTAGAATATAAAACCCCTGGGAGCCACAGACACAAGAAGAGTTCAGACCACTCACAGATTCTACTTTATGAACCCATGCTGTGTGTCTATAAGAAAACAGGAGATTAGGGAAATTCTTTCAAAGTGATGAAGACTTGGAAAGGGAACAGCCATCACTGTAGGCAAGGTGTCAAGCCCCTTGCAGAACCTTCTCTCATATAGAATAAAAGTCATATGGTATTTGGCTTCCCATTGGTGTTTAAGAATCAGACATGATTAACAAACTTGATCAAAGGGACACATTCTTTGTAGGCACACATAGAACATTTATTGAAATGACCCAGTATCACACTATAAAACAAGCCTTGACACATTTCAAAGGACTGGTGTCCTGCACGTGCTCTGACTACAATGCAATTGAACTAAACATAAGTAATAAACAGTAACTATTAAGAAAAACATTTCTAAAGAAACCAATGTTCTAGAAAACTAACCCTAATAGAAATTATAACGTATTTAGACATGAACAAAAAAAAAAATATTTTCTGTATGTATGTATTTATCAAGGTCTCTCAACCTTGTCACTACAGACATTTTGAGTTGATAATCATGTGTTGTGGGGGGCTTTCCTGTGCCTTGTAAGATGCTTAGTAGCATTTCTGTTTTCTAAGGTTATAGTATGTCCCCCATCATGACAGGTGTCTTCAGACATCAACCAGATGTCCTTCTGAATGGCAAAGAATTACCTATGGTTGAGAACTAGTAAATATTTTATTTTCATATGCACAGTATTCATATATAATGCATATATATATATGTATTTACTGTGTGCCTGTATATATTTCACTTCTGCCTAAAATGTAGAAAACTGCAATGTATCAATCACATGCTAAAAATAAGAAAAACCAAGTAAACAACAAAATATAGATCTTCTTGAACCCATCAGAGAGCTGAGATCCCAGTACAACCAAGTAGCCTGGCATCCAAAGAAAGACAGGAACTTCCTAGGAAAAACAACATGACCATTAACTCACTTGTGGCAGGATATGGGAGAAATGCTAGGTTCCATACAAACTGGTATTAGGAATTATGCTTAAATTGCTAATGGATAAACGTGGACTGTTAGAATATAAAACCCCTGGGAGCCACAGACACAAGAAGAGTTCAGACCACTCACAGATTCTACTTTATGAACCCATGCTGTGTGTCTATAAGAAAACAGGAGATTAGGGAAATTCTTTCAAAGTGATGAAGACTTGGAAAGGGAACAGCCATCACTGTAGGCAAGGTGTCAAGCCCCTTGCAGAACCTTCTCTCATATAGAATAAAAGTCATATGGTATTTGGCTTCCCAGCTGGCATTAGAGTAAAGAATCCACCTGCCAAAGCAGGAGACGCAAGAGACATGGGTTTGATCCCTGGGTCAAGAAGATCCCCTGGAGTAGGTAATGGCGCCCTCCTCCAGTATTCTTGCCTGGAAAACTCCATGGGCAGAGGAGCTTGGTGGGCTACAGTCCATGAGGCTGCAAAGATTCAAACACACCTGAGCAACTGAGAACACACACACACACACACACACACACACACACACACAGGTATTGGGACTTAGGCAGCAAGCTTTTCTGATTGCCCACAGGGCACAACTGAAGTTACTGGGAGCAAGGGGAAAGGTAAGAGAAGTAGGCTTCTACTCTTGGAAAAGGGGCAGAAAGGAGGCATGGACCTAGATTATTAGAGTTATCCTGCTATTGGAGGAGAGGCACTAAAGTGTCTTTCACAAAACCTCCCTATAAGACAGAGTGGACTGCCATGGAAAGGAGGAGCAGAATGTCTAAGAAGGCATAGAGAACATGCCTACAACTAAACCTGGACCAGAACAGAAAAACTCTGGCTACTCTTCCACTACAAGGCCAGCAAATACCAAAAAAAACAAGCAACAGAAATCAGCTGGAGAAAGGCAAAGGCATAAAGAGAGTCTTGTGGTATTGTGTAGACACACAGGAAGGCCAAAAATAAACACAGAGCAGGAAAATAGAAGGAAAAAACCTCCATGACACCTGCAGAAGCACAAAATGACACTAGAGAATTTTGAAACCATTGATGCACTGAAGGTAACCATAGCAACAGTAAAACCCTAACTGAGTTGATTAACAACACACAGACACACACACACACACACACACACCCCAATTGCCTAACAGAAAAGACAAGCTCATTTTCTGGCACAAACACTATTTACCTCAGTATACACTATTCTAAACAAGAAGTTCAACATTCCATCAAAATTTATGAGACACAATAAAAGCGAGGGAAAAAAAACCTCACTGTCAAGAAATAAAACTGTTAACAGAGTGAGACACAGAGATGACCCAGATGTTGAAACTATCAGATAGATAAAAGTTTAAATAACTATGACTAATATGTTAAAGGTTATAGCAGAAAAGATGGATAACATGGGTGAGAGATTATAAGCATGAACAGATAAAGAATACCAGAAGAGAGATGGAAACCATACAAAAGAATCAAATAGAAATGTGAGAAATAAGACCACTGTAACAGAAATGAATAATGTGTTCTATGGGCTTGTCAGTAGACTCAACAGAGCTGAGGAAAGAATTTATGAATCTGAAGATAGGTGTTAGAAATTTTCCAAACTGAAGCACCAAGAGAAAAAACAGAAAGGTTGAAGGAAAATACCAGAACAGAGGATCTAAGAGTCGTGGGACAATATCAACTGGTTTAACAAACCTGTGATTGGAATCCCAGTGCGAGAAATGCCAGCCTTTTCACTGGAACGAGCTACTGATTGGATTTCGGTAAAGCCATTTTACATGGGTTGAGAACCTGTTCTTGGGTCCCAAAGAGCTAGGAAGAGCTTCTGGGGTCTATTTGATACAAGCTGTTTGTCACTTCAAATAATAGTTGAACACCAAATAGAAAGAAATCAAATTGAACTCCTCCCAAATAACATATGTAAAAATCACTTGCAGAGTGATTAGAGAAAGAAAATCTATAAAGCTTTTCGGTGGCAATATAGAAAATATTTGTAACCTCAGGGAAAGGAAGGATTTCTTAAGCAGAGCACAAGGATCATAATCCATAAAGGAGAAAAATAATAAATTTGACTATATTAAAGTTACAAACTTTTCCTCATATCAAAACCTTAAAAAAATGAAAACACAGGCCACAAAATGAAAGACAATTTAATATATAGGAAAAGAACTCGCTCAAGAAAAAAGTCAATTTAGTAGGAAAATAAGGTGTGAGAAGATGAACAGGAACGTCACAACAATAAACATTAATTATTCAGCACTATTAGTCATGCAAAGTAAAACAATGAGATACAGTTATATACTCATCAGAAAGACATGAGTTTCAAAGCCTGATGATGCAAAGTGTTATCAAAGACATACAGAAATTAGAGCTCGCTGATAAGGCTGGTAGGAGTATAAACAGAAGAGTTAGGACTGTAAAGTAAAATGAAAAACTACTGTCAAGAATAAAACTGTTAACAGAGTGAGACACAGAGATGACCCAGATGTTGAAACTATCAGATAGATAAAAGTTTAAATAACTATGACTAATATGTTAAAGGTTATAGCAGAAAAGATGGATAACATGGGTGAGAGATTATAAGCATGAACAGATAAAGAATACCAGAAGAGAGATGGAAACCATACAAAAGAATCAAATAGAAATGTGAGAAATAAGACCACTGTAACAGAAATGAATAATGTGTTCTATGGGCTTGTCAGTAGACTCAACAGAGCTGAGGAAAGAATTTATGAATCTGAAGATAGGTGTTAGAAATTTTCCAAACTGAAGCACCAAGAGAAAAAACAGAAAGGTTGAAGGAAAATACCAGAACAGAGGATCTAAGAGTCGTGGGACAATATCAACTGGTTTAACAAACCTGTGATTGGAATCCCAGTGCGAGAAATGCCAGCCTTTTTCACTGGAACGAGCTACTGATTGGATTTCGGTAAAGCCATTTTACATGGGTTGAGAACCTGTTCTTGGGTCCCAAAGAGCTAGGAAGAGCTTCTGGGGTCTATTTGATACAAGCTGTTTGTCACTTCAAATAATAGTTGAACACCAAATAGAAAGAAATCAAATTGAACTCCTCCCAAATAACATATGTAAAAATCACTTGCAGAGTGATTAGAGAAAGAAAATCTATAAAGCTTTTCGGTGGCAATATAGAAAATATTTGTAACCTCAGGGAAAGGAAGGATTTCTTAAGCAGAGCACAAGGATCATAATCCATAAAGGAGAAAAATAATAAATTTGACTATATTAAAGTTACAAACTTTTCCTCATATCAAAACCTTAAAAAAATGAAAACACAGGCCACAAAATGAAAGACAATTTAATATATAGGAAAAGAACTCGCTCAAGAAAAAAGTCAATTTAGTAGGAAAATAAGGTGTGAGAAGATGAACAGGAACGTCACAACAATAAACATTAATTATTCAGCACTATTAGTCATGCAAAGTAAAACAATGAGATACAGTTATATACTCATCAGAAAGACATGAGTTTCAAAGCCTGATGATGCAAAGTGTTATCAAAGACATACAGAAATTAGAGCTCGCTGATAAGGCTGGTAGGAGTATAAACAGAGACCGTCTTCTAGGAAATGTTGTACTACCCATATAATAAACTAAACATGAACATACCCTACAACCTAGCAATTTTACTTCTAGATGTATACCTAGAGAAAACTCTGCACATGTTTTATCAGGAAACATGTATAAGTATATAGAGATCATCGTAACAACAAAAGCCAAAAATTAAAAAACATATGTTAGTGGTATATTCAGATGCTGGAAATACTATTCAACAAGGAAAATGAATAGCTACACATATAGAAAACTACACACATAGAAAACTACAGCTACACACATCATCATGGAAGAATCCAAATAAATATATAATTTTGAGCAAGATAAGGCAAATCACAGGAGAATAACCATAGTACAATACTGTTTATGTAAAGCTCAGAAAAATGCAAAACTAAACAATTATTTGGGGGATATACACATTTGTATTAAACCTATAAAGAAACAAAGTCAGTTTAGTGGGTTACCCTGTGGACAAAAAAAACCCAGTGTAATCCACAGGGCAGCTAAGGTAGGGAACTCCAGGATTTCTCCAAAGTGGAGATAATGTTCAAACGTGTTAGTCTAGGTAGTTACATAAGACATTAACTTTATTATTACTAGTTAAAATGTGCACATATGTTTTACATTCTCTGTGTTAATTTCAAAATTAAATGCTTATTATACTAATAAAATACAGGGCACTAAATCCACAAAAGCAATACAATACCTAAAGCTATAGGTTTAAGATGTAAAATTATGCTGCTGCGTTATGCTCAGTCATGTCTGTCTCTTTGTGACCCCATGGGCTGTGATCCACCAGCCTCCTCTGTTCATGAAATTTTCCAGGCAAGAATACTGGAGTGGGTTGCCATTTCCTTCTCCAAAAGTTATGCAGATAAAGAATAAAAACCTCAAGTCAGTTTTTTTGGAAGGTTCTTTTCTTTCATTAGATACTTCCACATACCTTAAATGCTTCACATAAAAGATCCTGCCTTAATTTTTTTTTTTCTCCAGACCTTTGCTATTAAATGCACAAAAGCCAAAATATTGTAAAGGCAAGAGTTGACCAAATTACCAAACTTTTTGTGCCTCAACATCTTTTTTCCTGAGATGCTCCAAGAATGAAATTTGTTGTTTAAAAAGAAGATAGGAACATTTTAAATAAAAAATAACCTAGCATTTGAATAAAGATTGGTATAGAACAGTCAAAGTACTAGGAATGTTTTTGTTAGAAACATAAATGTTGTGTATAATAATTGTTGTTAATCAAATTAACTCTTTCCTCACTTAATATAAGTATAAAGACTGTATCTGGGAGCAATAAGGAAAAAAGTTTCTTAATCAATTTTGAATATTTTGATGCATCAGAATTTAATATTTGATTCTTTAGCCATTCTTCTCTTTCAGAATACTTAGCTAAATTATTTGTATATGATTGTATAATTGTTTCAGATGCACAAGAAACTATTTGCAAAAATCCATCCATCAAAAGTACATTGCAAATAATACCACTTCTAGTAAGTATTTTCAGAGCATTTTCTGTTTTCTTGTTTTAGGAAACATGGTTTTATATCTAAGAATCCTTTATTGATAATGATTTTTCTTGAAATTGGCCTTTAGGGAGTTTTTCTCCCTAATCAACTTTTTTATTTTTTAAAGAGATGCATTTTATTTATTTATTTATTTATTTATTTATTTATTTATTTATTTTTGGCTATTCCGGGTTTTCACTGCTGCCACAGGCTCTTCTCTAGTTGCAGGGAGTGGGGGCTACTCTCTAGTTGAGGTGAGCAGGCTTCTTGTTGCGATGACTTCTCTTGTGGAACTTGGGCTTTAGGGTACACAGACTGAGCACGTGGGCTCAGTTGTTGTGGCTCCAAGGCTCTAGAGCACAGGCTCAATCCTGGTGGCTCACGGGCTTAGTTGTTCCACAGCATGTGGGATCCTCCCAGATCAGGGATGGAATCCGTGTCTCCTGCATTGGCAGGCGAACTCTTTACCACTGAGCTACCAGGGAAGCACCACCACCCCCCATCAGCTTTTTAATTATAAGACTCTTGATTAGAATCTAACAAACATCCTCTTGTTTAAAAATCTTAATATAAAGATTTTCACACTGAGACCTTTTCATCAATTGTAGAAACAAAAACAGGCATCAGAGCACTACTCTTCAAATAATTTTAGATGTGGAGCCTAATTAGAAGACTGTTAAGGAGTTCATATTGATGCTCCCATCCTTGCCGAGATCCTTGCTCAGATATATTATCTGATATACATTCCAACATTCAGAGTCCTTCAGTTGTCTAAAACTCTTCAGTGACTATTCTATTTCTCTGATCGAGGATTTAATGCAGGATTATAATTTTGCATTTGGTTTTCATATCTTTTAACATAAAAAAGTCTCTGCCATTTTTCAGTTTTTCATGCACATTGATACTTTTGAAGAGTCCAGGCCAATTATCTTGTTGAATATCCTACCATCTGGATTTGTCTGATTCTTTCCTCATTATTAAATTCAGAGTTTTTATTTATTCAGATTACTTGTGGTGAATGTAGAGTTTCACAGTTTATGATTTTGTAGCCTGTTTTTCTTTTAATCACTTGGGTTACTTCTACCTGTATCTTGCCTTCAAGTCTTCTTTTTTTTTTTTTTAAAGATTTATTTGTTTATTTATTTTTGGGCGGGGGTCGGGTTGGGGAGGGAGGAGAGCGGGCGGGCCACTTCTATTGGTCTTTCATTTCTCTATTTTTCATCTGTCTTTGTTCTTTGTCTCCTGTGGGCCTCCCATAGCGGTGGCATCTGTTGTCGCAGAGCGCTGGCTCTGGGCGCATGCGCTCCAGAGCTCCGGCTCGGTGATTGGACACATCAGTCCAGCCGCTCCGCGGCACGTGGGATCTTCCCAGGCCAGGGATCGAACCAGCGCCCCTTGCACTGCAAGGCGGTGTCCTTATCCACTGGACCACCAGGGGAAGCCCCAACTCTTCTTTTTAACTGCTTGTTATTTATAGTCCAGAAAACAAATATCCATACTTTTAGGTGCCCAAGCTTAGTACCCCCACCTCAGAATAAAGTACATGGGCTTTCAGTGTACTTTGGTCTTATTAAAAGATTTCAAAATTTGTTCTTGGATTGCTATTGCATTTTATATATGTAAAATGATTTAATATGCAAATTATAAAAAGGCAATATATAACCATATTCTTATACTTTCTGTATATACAAGAGACTATTAAAATTATATTTACCAGGACACCTATGGTAAATCTCTATAAATGGCAAGAATATCTATTCAGGTATATTTGTTATTTTGGAGATATTGCAGATAAGCATTTTATCAGTGTTTTTGTTTTACATTCATCTCCAATGTTTTCATATCCACGTGAAGTTATGAATTTTGTTTTTAATTTATAATGTTATATAACAGCTTTACAATGTACAACTAATATGTAGTTAATTCAGAAACTGAATTTCTCCGCCTAGCAACAGTAATTGTATAATATCTATCAGGTACCCCCATACTGAAAACCCAAACGTCATTGGTTTAAGGTTGGATAATTGATATTTTATTCTCAGAAGTTGTATATCTCTCGAAAATTCGCACCCTGAGTTAAGGTTATATATTAATCCACCCCCTGCAACCCCACATACATATTGGTTTGATTGTTGTTGCTGTTTGCATATTTACCCCATTCTATTACCCTTGGGGATTTTTCCTCCATACCAACGCCTGATAGTGTTGATTTGGCTTTCTCATCTCAGGCATAGAAGTAAACTGATGTTTTTTTTTTATTGCTTACTAAATGCTGTATCTTGCCTTCAAGTCTTCTTTTTTTTTTTTTTAAAGATTTATTTATTTATTTATTTTTGGGCGGGGGTCGGGGTGGGGAGGGAGGGGAGCGGGCGGGCCACTTCTATTGGTCTTTCATTTCTCTATTTTTCATCTGTCTTTGTTCTTTGTCTCCTGTGGGCCTCCCATAGCGGTGGCATCTGTTGTCGCAGAGCGCTGGCTCTGGGCGCATGCGCTCCAGAGCTCCGGCTCGGTGATTGGACACATCAGTCCAGCCGCTCCGCGGCACGTGGGATCTTCCCAGGCCAGGGATCGAACCAGCGCCCCTTGCACTGCAAGGCGGTGTCCTTATCCACTGGACCACCAGGGGAAGCCCCAACTCTTCTTTTTAACTGCTTGTTATTTATAGTCCAGAAAACAAATATCCATACTTTTAGGTGCCCAAGCTTAGTACCCCCACCTCAGAATAAAGTACATGGGCTTTCAGTGTACTTTGGTCTTATTAAAAGATTTCAAAATTTGTTCTTGGATTGCTATTGCATTTTATATATGTAAAATGATTTAATATGCAAATTATAAAAAGGCAATATATAACCATATTCTTATACTTTCTGTATATACAAGAGACTATTAAAATTATATTTACCAGGACACCTATGGTAAATCTCTATAAATGGCAAGAATATCTATTCAGGTATATTTGTTATTTTGGAGATATTGCAGATAAGCATTTTATCAGTGTTTTTGTTTTACATTCATCTCCAATGTTTTCATATCCACGTGAAGTTATGAATTTTGTTTTTAATTTATAATGTTATATAACAGCTTTACAATGTACAACTAATATGTAGTTAATTCAGAAACTGAATTTCTCCGCCTAGCAACAGTAATTGTATAATATCTATCAGGTACCCCCATACTGAAAACCCAAACGTCATTGGTTTAAGGTTGGATAATTGATATTTTATTCTCAGAAGTTGTATATCTCTCGAAAATTCGCACCCTGAGTTAAGGTTATATATTAATCCACCCCCTGCAACCCCACATACATATTGGTTTGATTGTTGTTGCTGTTTGCATATTTACCCCATTCTATTACCCTTGGGGATTTTTCCTCCATACCAATGGTTGATAGTGTTGATTTGGGTTTCTCATCTCAGGCATAGAAGTAAACTGATGTATTTATTCTTACTAATGTGTTACTATGAATTGTAAAAGACACTTTATCATTTTAAAAGATGTAAAACTGCTTAGATCATTTAAAACCATTATCTAGAAAGAACAATAAGAGTATCTCATAGTGGGATTTCAGACACTTTAACACTTGAGTGAGAGGAATAATTTTGAGCAGGAGAGCCTCCTCAGTATCTTTCATAGCACAGTCACCTGCTATTGCTTACAGCAAATGCTGTTCTGAGGTTTTCAGAAGAAAAGTATTCAACCCATTCTTTCCTGTATTCCTTCATTGAACACTCATAATCATTTTAATCATTAATGCTATTAAATACCTATGAGAATTATGTGAGATAGTCACCCATGGTTGTGCTAAATACATGTTAAGTTGCGCTATTATTATTGTTGCTATCATTATGGTCATCTTACTCGTTTAAACTGCCTCAAGAAAAGTAACGTTCCAGAAAACATTGACATGAAATTTACATGCAAAATATGTAAGTCCCTTCTAAAAAATATAAATTATTCTACCAAAAATTTTTAATTCCACCTGCTTTTCTTCTCACAATGTCAATCTTCCATTCCAGCCAAACAGGTTCAATATATTTAATGTGAATGAGCTTTGCAGTGCTCTGTTCTGCCTTCATGTTTTTCTCATGCCTCACTGATGTTTGTGCCCAATTCCTACCTGCACTATATTTTTGCTCTACTCTTCAGATACAACCCTCTAAGCTCCAATTAAATGTTACTTCTCCCATGAACATCCTGTGACCAATCTAGCTATGATACTCTCACCCCCCTCTGAACTTATTGCTGTAATATATCTGGTTTTACACATATATACTCCATATGTACTTTTGTTAGTTGTCTTTCTAAGTGAATAATTTTTTTTGGATCTGTATTCTGAGAGGCTGTTTTTCATTTATCTGCCCACTTCACAGAAATTTGTACATACTAAATACTTGAAAATATTGGTTGAGATTATATGATTTTTTTACACATAGTCTTTGAATATATAAATTATCCACAGTTTTCAGACTGCAATAAAATGCAGTGATTTGTTTGAAACAGAAACTTTTAAAAAATATTCTAAGGATTTTATACTCCATAAAAGTATCACTGTTTCTAGAATTCTTCCAAAGCCCTTTACTGAGTGTTAACGTTTGTTTGTTTTGGCTGCATGGCCCTCTTCGTTGCCCCAAGTTAGATCATTTAAAACCATTATCTAGAAAGAACAATAAGAGTATCTCATAGTGGGATTTCAGACACTTTAACACTTGAGTGAGAGGAATAATTTTGAGCAGGAGAGCCTCCTCAGTATCTTTCATAGCACAGTCACCTGCTATTGCTTACAGCAAATGCTGTTCTGAGGTTTTCAGAAGAAAAGTATTCAACCCATTCTTTCCTGTATTCCTTCATTGAACACTCATAATCATTTTAATCATTAATGCTATTAAATACCTATGAGAATTATGTGAGATAGTCACCCATGGTTGTGCTAAATACATGTTAAGTTGCGCTATTATTATTGTTGCTATCATTATGGTCATCTTACTCGTTTAAACTGCCTCAAGAAAAGTAACGTTCCAGAAAACATTGACATGAAATTTACATGCAAAATATGTAAGTCCCTTCTAAAAAATATAAATTATTCTACCAAAAATTTTTAATTCCACCTGCTTTTCTTCTCACAATGTCAATCTTCCATTCCAGCCAAACAGGTTCAATATATTTAATGTGAATGAGCTTTGCAGTGCTCTGTTCTGCCTTCATGTTTTTCTCATGCCTCACTGATGTTTGTGCCCAATTCCTACCTGCACTATATTTTTGCTCTACTCTTCAGATACAACCCTCTAAGCTCCAATTAAATGTTACTTCTCCCATGAACATCCTGTGACCAATCTAGCTATGATACTCTCACCCCCCTCTGAACTTATTGCTGTAATATATCTGGTTTTACACATATATACTCCATATGTACTTTTGTTAGTTGTCTTTCTAAGTGAATAATTTTTTTTGGATCTGTATTCTGAGAGGCTGTTTTTCATTTATCTGCCCACTTCACAGAAATTTGTACATACTAAATACTTGAAAATATTGGTTGAGATTATATGATTTTTTTACACATAGTCTTTGAATATATAAATTATCCACAGTTTTCAGACTGCAATAAAATGCAGTGATTTGTTTGAAACAGAAACTTTTAAAAAATATTCTAAGGATTTTATACTCCATAAAAGTATCACTGTTTCTAGAATTCTTCCAAAGCCCTTTACTGAGTGTTAACGTTTGTTTGTTTTGGCTGCATGGCCTCTTCGTTGCAGTGTTCAGGCTTTCTCTAGTTGTGACACACATAGGCTTCTCCTGTTGTAGAGCACTGGCTCAGTTGAACCACCACATTATAGGATCTTAGTTCCCTGACCATGGATCAAACCCACATCCCCTGCATTGGAAGGTGGACTCCCAACCACTGGACCACCAGGGAAGTCCCTAATTGTTAATGTTACTGAGTCGTGTCTACCTCTGCAAGCCCATGGACTGCCAGGCTCCTCTGCTCATGGGATTTCTCAGGCAAGAATACTGTAGTCGATCATCATTTCCTTCTTCAGGGTATCTTCCTACCCAAGTATTGAGCCCATATATCCTTCATTGACAGACAGCTTCTTTACTGCTATGCCACCTGAGAAGCCCCTCAGTGTTAATATTTAATCAATTAATACTCTTTGTGGCAACTGAACATTTTTGAGATATAATTAGAAGAAGGAAAATCACACTTAGTGATTGAAAAGCACTGTACCAAATGGTCCCATACATATTCTTCTGTTTAATCTCCTAAATTAGCGACATCAAGTCATTTTCTCAAGTCTCAGAGCTGTTCAGTGCCAAGTGTTCAGGGTATACACTTTCTCATCTCACCCCCAAAATCTGTTCTACCTTTCATAATTCTTATTTCAATCAATGACACCATTATCCACCAGATTTCCCAGAGAGAAATTTGTATCCAAGCTTCTCATTTTCCCTTTCCCCTTAGTCAATAAATCCTCCTAATAATAAATGCATCTCTAATCCACTGACTTCTCTCCATTTCTACTGTTATCTTAGTTTAAAAATTGATCATGCCTCATCTAGATCACTTCAACAGCCTCACTTTTTGCTCCCTCCACCACATCTTTCACACCATCACTGCTAGAGAATTCTTTTTAAAGCACAAATATAAGCATATCACTCTCTTTCTTAAAACCCAACCTCAGTAGTTACCCATCACCTAAAAGGTAAAACTCCAGGACTAGTGCAGTGAATAAGAATCCATCTGCCATTGCACGAACAGAATTCAGTCCCTGGTCCAGGAAGATTCCACATGCCATGGAGCAAGTAAACCCATGCACCACAACTACTGATCCTGTGCTCAGTATCCCACAACTACAGAACCCACGTGTGCCTGGGAGCCACAACTATGGAGCCCACATGCTGTAGCTACTGAAGGCTGTGCGTAGAACCTCTGTTCTGCAACAAGAGAAGTCACCTCAATGAAAAGCGGGCACACCACAACAAAGGGCAGCCCCTATTCAGTGCAACTAGAAAAGCCAGTGCAACAACAAAGACCCAGTGCAACCAAAGATAAATAAAATAATGAAAAGTAATTTTCAAAAAAAACTCCAGAGAACAACATTCAAGACCTTTTCACCTTTATCTCTAGTTGTTCCACAGATCATAATTTACACACTCTTGAATAACAAGCAGGTCTCCCTGGAACTTCTTGCAGCATCCAGAATATACACTGCGCCCAATGCCTCACAGGACTTGCTCTTAAAAGCCTCTCTCCTGCTATTCTTTCAAACTTGACTTCAGTGTCATCCTCTCTAGATAAGCTTACCCAACTCAGACTTGGTTTTACTCAAACTTTAGAATTTTTGGCAGCCATAGCAGTCTGATTTTTTCTTTTTGTAAAAATTATTTTGTCTATTTTTATTCATTGAACAGATATAGCCTGAGGTCTTACTCTGTATCGGGCTGGGACTAGAAACCAGAAAACACTTTGTTTCCTGCATTATAACACAAACAATACAAATAAAATGCCAACAATGTAGGATGAAGGGGTTACTGCACAGCATTCTCAAGACACCTGCCATGATTTTTCAGTATTAAAACAAGGAATCTTAAAAGCAAAATTTTCAGTTTCAAATAAACTAAATTTTCAAATAAACTAAGTTTTAAATAAAGTAAATTTAATGAATTTTTTAAATTTTGCTTTTGCAGAGTCTTGTTGTTTACAGCTCTAAAAGTAAATTAATAGAGTTTAATAATTACCTTCCCAAGCACAAATATAAGCATATCACTCTCTCTTAAAACCCAACCTCAGTAGTTACCCATCACCTAAAGGTAAACCTCCGCGACTAGTGCAGTGAATAAGAATCCATCTGCCATTGCACGAACAGAATTCAGTCCCTGGTCCAGGAAGATTCCACATGCCATGGAGCAAGTAAACCCATGCACCACAACTACTGATCCTGTGCTCAGTATCCCACAACTACAGAACCCACGTGTGCCTGGGAGCCACAACTATGGAGCCCACATGCTGTAGCTACTGAAGGCTGTGCGTAGAACCTCTGTTCTGCAACAAGAGAAGTCACCTCAATGAAAAGCGGGCACACCACAACAAAGGGCAGCCCCTATTCAGTGCAACTAGAAAAGCCAGTGCAACAACAAAGACCCAGTGCAACCAAAGATAAATAAAATAATGAAAAGTAATTTTCAAAAAAAACTCCAGAGAACAACATTCAAGACCTTTTCACCTTTATCTCTAGTTGTTCCACAGATCATAATTTACACACTCTTGAATAACAAGCAGGTCTCCCTGGAACTTCTTGCAGCATCCAGAATATACACTGCGCCCAATGCCTCACAGGACTTGCTCTTAAAAGCCTCTCTCCTGCTATTCTTTCAAACTTGACTTCAGTGTCATCCTCTCTAGATAAGCTTACCCAACTCAGACTTGGTTTTACTCAAACTTTAGAATTTTTGGCAGCCATAGCAGTCTGATTTTTTCTTTTTGTAAAAATTATTTTGTCTATTTTTATTCATTGAACAGATATAGCCTGAGGTCTTACTCTGTATCGGGCTGGGACTAGAAACCAGAAAACACTTTGTTTCCTGCATTATAACACAAACAATACAAATAAAATGCCAACAATGTAGGATGAAGGGGTTACTGCACAGCATTCTCAAGACACCTGCCATGATTTTTCAGTATTAAAACAAGGAATCTTAAAAGCAAAATTTTCAGTTTCAAATAAACTAAATTTTCAAATAAACTAAGTTTTAAATAAAGTAAATTTAATGAATTTTTTAAATTTTGCTTTTGCAGAGTCTTGTTGTTTACAGCTCTAAAAGTAAATTAATAGAGTTTAATAATTACCTTCCCAAGCAACTTCTTTAGCCCAAAGTGTTGTTAAACCACTTCTAGGGTATTATATGGGCTCCAAGTGATTCCTATAGAAATAAAATGATTAAATTTTGACCATTTACACAGCAGATTATGACTTTGAAAAAGGACCTCTAAGAAAAAAGCACCTCCAAGCACATCTTATTGATAGCAAATGCTAAAGATTATGAGTTATTATAATTAGTATGATGCCTTATATAAAGTAATAGTCATTATGTTGAGACTGATGTTTATGTAGCATTTGAGAAACTGAACTATGAGTTTAACTCTTATTTTAATAAGAATTAAAATCGATGACATGTAAGGAGATGTACCTTACACATTTTACCTTAAAGTCTGTGAGTACTATAGTAAAAGAATATATTCTGAATTATGTTACAGAACAACAAGCCAAGGATGAGTCCATCTCCTAATATAGGATCCAGAACACAGAGAAAATACTGATGAAATATAACAGTCACTATTAAATGGAATCATTATTTTTGAGAATCTCCTATAAATATATTACATGTGTTTGTTAATTATTAAAATGCTATAATGATAAAATAAAGGTAAATCACACTTTGTTATGTATTTTAATGATAAATACATTTTAATAAATGAAAATGCTTACTGTTTTTCATGAGAATGCTACTGGAAATAAGTTCATTGTATTTTTACAATAAAATAAGATATTTTATTATTCAAATTATGCATTAGCTATAGTTCAGAAGCTTGTTTTGCTAAAATTACAATAAATTCTAAATTTTGTACAGTGGTATGATGCTATTTGCTTAAGACTTTGAAGGATCTCTGTATTTTGAAGATGCTGCCAAAGGATTTTATTCTCAATTCTGTATGTTCAGAAATTAAAGTTATCACTTTATAAAGGAGTGATTGGTCTCTAAAGAACTGTCTTTACTAGCAGTGCTCATGAGGTAAATGATAAATATAAAAAATAAATTGCAATCCCAGCTGGATTATTTGAATTGTCTGATCAATATGTTCTTTTCCCATGATAATGTCTATTGGTGAAACCAGATTTATACTAGAAGGTTGGAATTTTGGGGGGTTTTTGTTGTTTTGTTTTGTTTTTAATTTTGGCCTCTTTTTTTATTGATTTTTTTATCCATTTATTTTCATCCATCTTTATTCTTCGGCCTGTGTGGGCCTCCCATCACAGTGGCCTCTCTCGTTACAGAGCTCTGGCTCTGTGCGCATGCGCTCCAGAGTGCTGGCTTCTAATTGGACACACCAGTCCATCTGATCCTTGGCACATGGAATCAACCTGGACCAGGGATCGAACCGGTGCCCCTTGCACTGCAAAGCAGACTCTTTACCCACTGGACCACCAGGGAAGCCCAGAAGGTTGTTTTTTTAAGTATAAAAACAAAGCTAAAAGTTGTATGGTCATAAAAAATTGTTTTCATAAAATTATGATATCTCATACATCTTTTTATCAACTATTTCTACTTCATGCTCTCATCACTTCTCATCTGGACTCTCTCAAGATGAATCTCTCATCTCCAATAATGCTGCTAGAATGGCATTTCTAAAGTGTGCGCGAAATGACCAGAATGAAAATCGTATCAATCCCAACTTGAATGTCTTAGAGCTTCCTCTCTAGCTACTAGAGAAAATTTACACTCCTGAGCATGGTATGTAGGGCTCTTCATATCCTGAGTCCTCCCTGCTTCCCTACATCATCTTCACTACCTCTCTCACCACATTACTTATTTCAGGATACTGAACTGTTTATAGACCCTCAGCAAGCAAGGCAAGATGAGTGGCAAATGAAGTAAAGGAGAGAGCCACAAACAGGATCACAGAGGGCTTGTAGGCCACACAGAGAACTTCGGATTTCAGGCTAGAGTTAAGTGAATGAATCCTTTGCAGGGTTTAGGGTAAGGGAAGAACATGATTCTTTTAAAGGATCACCATGCTGTCTGGAGCATATACTTGGATGGAGGTAGCAAGTACTTAAGGATAGGATCAAATAAGTCACTTTTGCAGTAATCTAAGTGAGAGAAGTTTATGACTTGGATCAGGTTAATAATGGTGGTGATAATAAGTTGTCAGATAAATGCTTATTTTATGATGGAATTGATGTGAAGTAAAGAAAAAGGGAGAAATCAAGGATGATGCCAATGCTTTTTGGCTTGATTTCCTTTGTGAATGATGGAACCACTTCCTGAGATGAAGAATACAGGAGAAGCAGATTTGGGTTGAAAATTAATGTTTAAAATGCCTATTATCTATCCAAGTGTTGACACTAAATAAGTAGTTAAATACGCAAGTCTGGAATTGGGTGTGTGGTCCTGACTGAACATGTAATTTGGGAATTGCCAGTATGCAGATGATATTTACAGCTATGAAACTGGATGAAATCATCTGGACAGAGAATGTAGCTAGAGAAGAGATCTGATCAGACAAGAAAGAAATCATCTCAAGAAAGAGGAATCAACTGTCAAAGTTGATAATAAATTTGTGTTAGTTAAAGACAGAAAAATTCCCCTTAGATTTAACTTCCCAAGGGTCCACTGGTAACTTTGGCAAAAATGGCTCAACAGAGTACTGGAGCAAAGATTTAAGTGGAATGGGTTCAATAGGAAGTACAAGATAAGATAAGATATTATTGGAAATTTTATAGTAGTAAACTTAAAAATTAGACAAATGGAATTGGTTAGCAGGCAAGATGTCCACATCCTCCTCCTCAGGACTTGGGCATGAGCTTCCCCAGTGACTCGATGGTAAAGAATTTGCCTGCAATGCAGGTGACCCAGGTCTGATCCCTGGGTTGGCAAAATTCCCTGGAAAGGGAATGGCACCCCTCTCCAGTATTCTTGCCTGGAGAATTCCATGGATAGAGGAGCCTTATGGGCTATAGTCCGTGGGATCACAAAGAGTCAGACACGACTGAGACTAACACTTTCACATTTCATGGCAAGTGAACTCTGCAGATATGATTAAGTTAAGGATCTTGAGACGAGGCTATTGTCCTGGATGATCTGGCTGATTCAATGTAATCATAGGGCCTATATAAGTAAAAGAAGAAGGCAGGAAGGTCAGTGTGGAATATGAATTTTGTGTTAAACTGCTGATTTTAAAGATGGAGGAGGGGACCACACCCTGAGGAATACAGGTGGCCTCTAAAAGTGACTAATTGGTGGTGTTTTCAGATAAATGCTTATTTTATGATGGAATTGATGTGAAGTAAAGAAAAAGGGAGAAATCAAGGATGATGCCAATGCTTTTTGGCTTGATTTCCTTTGTGAATGATGGAACCACTTCCTGAGATGAAGAATACAGGAGAAGCAGATTTGGGTTGAAAATTAATGTTTAAAATGCCTATTATCTATCCAAGTGTTGACACTAAATAAGTAGTTAAATACGCAAGTCTGGAATTGGGTGTGTGGTCCTGACTGAACATGTAATTTGGGAATTGCCAGTATGCAGATGATATTTACAGCTATGAAACTGGATGAAATCATCTGGACAGAGAATGTAGCTAGAGAAGAGATCTGATCAGACAAGAAAGAAATCATCTCAAGAAAGAGGAATCAACTGTCAAAGTTGATAATAAATTTGTGTTAGTTAAAGACAGAAAAATTCCCCTTAGATTTAACTTCCCAAGGGTCCACTGGTAACTTTGGCAAAAATGGCTCAACAGAGTACTGGAGCAAAGATTTAAGTGGAATGGGTT
Source organism: Tragulus kanchil (assembly GCA_022376925.1). Classification (NCBI taxonomy): domain Eukaryota; kingdom Metazoa; phylum Chordata; class Mammalia; order Artiodactyla; family Tragulidae; genus Tragulus; species Tragulus kanchil. The sequence continues at coordinate 91,257,450 of JAIOJX010000006.1, forward strand.
CAATAGGAAGTACAAGATAAGATAAGATATTATTGGAAATTTTATAGTAGTAAACTTAAAAATTAGACAAATGGAATTGGTTAGCAGGCAAGATGTCCACATCCTCCTCCTCAGGACTTGGGCATGAGCTTCCCCAGTGACTCGATGGTAAAGAATTTGCCTGCAATGCAGGTGACCCAGGTCTGATCCCTGGGTTGGCAAAATTCCCTGGAAAGGGAATGGCACCCCTCTCCAGTATTCTTGCCTGGAGAATTCCATGGATAGAGGAGCCTTATGGGCTATAGTCCGTGGGATCACAAAGAGTCAGACACGACTGAGACTAACACTTTCACATTTCATGGCAAGTGAACTCTGCAGATATGATTAAGTTAAGGATCTTGAGACGAGGCTATTGTCCTGGATGATCTGGCTGATTCAATGTAATCATAGGGCCTATATAAGTAAAAGAAGAAGGCAGGAAGGTCAGTGTGGAATATGAATTTTGTGTTAAACTGCTGATTTTAAAGATGGAGGAGGGGACCACACCCTGAGGAATACAGGTGGCCTCTAAAAGTGAGAAAAGGCACGGGAAAAAATTCTACCCTAAAGCTTACAGAAGTAACACGGTCATGTCAACACCTTGGTACTAGCCCACAGAAACCCATTTCAGACATCTGATCTCTATAACCACACAGTAACAAATTTGTATTATTTTAAGCCACTGTCTGTGACATTTGTCACATCACAATAGGAAACTAGTACACCATTGTATATAACATAGTCATCAGTTATGGGGATTAGAACGTGAGTATCTTTTGTGACCCATTATTCTGTTACCATAGTCCAGAAATGGCTTAAACCCACCCAAGGTCATGACCAACTGAAAGAAAAATCATTTTGTACATTCTTACTTGGGATGTATAAGGATAGAATTTAGTAAGGAAAGCAACAGAAAATTTAGAGCTCAGATATTTTTAAAAAAGGAAGTTGCGGGGCTTCCCTGGTGATCCAGTGGGTAAGGACACCACCTTGCAATGCAAAGGCCGCCGGTTCGATCCCTAGCCTGGGAAGATCCCACGTGCCACCGAGCGGCTGGACCCATGTGTTCAATTACCGAGCCAGCGCTCTGGAGCGCATGTGCCCAGAACTGGCGCTCTGTGACAACAGAGGCCACCACGATAGGAGGCCCACAGGGGCCAAAGAGCAAAGATGGATGAAAATAGACAAATGAAAGACCAATAGAAGTGGCCTGCCTGCTCCCCTCCCTCCCTACCCCACCCCCACCCAAAATAAATAAATAAATCTTTAAAAAAAAAAAAAAAGGAAGTTGCATGCCTCTATTAGTAAATTTTATGAACATTTTTTTTTAATGTCACCAATATACTTCTGTGAATCAGGATGGAATTAAATGACATTCCACTCAGACCTGGTCATACACTGAGATCGAGGAAAGGGCTCTGGCCTTCTTTATGTGATGTCTTTGGTACAAGCGGCTTCCAGTCTGGGTTCTAACCCCAAGCGCCTGGACATAGGCTCCAAAGAGCAGCAGGGTTCAGCAGACTCCCCCCCAAGGTACTCCTTTGATATCAGGTCTATGGAACTGCCCTGGGAGCAGGAGCTATGGTAGCCCCTCCTCTTCCACTTTGCATTGCAAACAATAAAGGCTGTTGAACAGTAAAATAAATAAAACAAAATGATATTCCAGTGGGGTAATCAGGCCAAATAGTTGTGCCATGATATTTGTGAAGCATTTCAAACATCTTAAATGAAAACGTGTTTTTTTAAAGGCAAGATTTGTATTTATATGCTGCTGTAATTTTGTTCAACAGATTCCTAAATGCTAAACCAACTCCACAGTTAATAATTCTGACCTCTAACTCCTTTCATTTGTATAAGAATGTCTCTAAACAAGGAATAGTTTTAAATAATTAAAATCCAAAGTCAAACTAGATGAGAACAGTCCTACTAGTAAACTGGTAAAGCAGGGCAAGATTTGTACTTTATTAATACATTATGACATTGTCCATTTATGAAACTTCAGTATGACCATGCAATATGCAGTATGGCCCTGTGTGTATATGTGTGTGTGTGTGTGTGTGTGTGTGTGTGTGTGTGTGTTTTAGTTGCTCAGTTGTGTCCGACTCTTGCAATTCCGTAGACTAGTCTGTCAGACTCCTCTGCCCATGGAATTCTTCTAGCAAGAATACTATCATGGGTGGCCATTTTCTTCTCCAAAGGATCTTCCTGACCCAGGGATTGAACCCTGGTCTCCTGCATCTCAGGTAGATTCTTTACCATCTAAGCCACCAGGGAAGCCCAGTATTGTCCCATTCTCTTCCAAAAAGAGATGTTAGAATTTTAGATCAAGAGTGGCTTCATTAGGGCTTCCCTGGTGGTCCAGAGGGTAAGGACACCGCCTTGCAGTACAAGGGGCGCCAATTCAATCCCTGGCCTGAGAAGATTCCATGTGCCGCGGGGCGGCTGGACCGATGTGTCCAATTACCGAGCCGGAGCTCTGGAGAGCATGTGCCCAGAGCCAGTGCTCTGCGACAACAGAGGCCACTGTGATGGGAGGCCCACTCGGGCCAAAGAACAAAGATGGATGAAAATAGACAAATGAAAGACCAACCCCCCTCCCTCCTCAATCCCCCCCCCGAAAAAAAATAAAATAAAAAGCCAATAAGAGATGCCAAAATTGAAAAAAAAAAAAAAGTGACTTCATTAAATAAGAAAAGTAGAAAGATAAAGAGTGGAGATTTCTTGAGACTTAAAAGTGAAAGTACATAGCATTTTGCATGCTACAAAAGTGAAGACTAAAAAGAATGTGATAATATACACACTTTATTCATTTATTTACATATTTAAATAATGTAAGAAAATTGCCTTATAACATTGAGTTTTAAGTTTTATGGGAAAAATTCTCCTTCAAATTGAGAAGGCAAACGTAGAGGAAATCAAAGAGAGCATCACTTTCCTTGGTGAACAAACCTGTAAAACTCACTACAAGATACAATAATCTCTTAGGCAAAGGACAGCAAAAAGAGTCAAAAGAAAATTTAGACACATCTGTGAGACACAGAGCTTCCAATAACTGATGAGGAATTTACACAGGTTTATCTTTTAAAATTCGTATCAGAGAAGATTACTTGCTTCCAAGAGTATGGAAAAATATTTGAACTAAGAATGAGTCTGGGAATTTTTTAAGTAGATATTTTCATTATGAATTTATAAAGAGGGAACAAATCATTTAGACAGATCATATATGTCTTGATAAAATTTTGGGAAGTGGACACACCTATGTAACCACCACCTAGATGAAGATACAGAGCATTACTAGCACCCCCAAAGTATTACACATTAGCATCCCCATCCTTGAAAATAATTGCCATTCTGATTTCTATCACCAGATATTTAATTTTTCCACTTAGGGCATTTATATAAATAAAATAATACTGGAAAATAAATTTTTACAATATTAAAACTAGCAACACAGAGGATTACCATGACCTCATTTTAAATTCATGTTTGCAAAGCATGTGAAAAGATGCTCAGTATCACTAAATTATTAGAGAAATGCAAATCAAAACTGCAACGAGGTACCACCTCACACCAGTCAGAATGGCCTTTATTGAAGAGTCTACAAACAGTAAATGCTGGAGAGGGTGTGGTGAAAAAGGGATCCCTCCTACACTGTTCACGGAAGTGTAAATTGGAAACCTGCTATGGAGAAAAATACAGAGGTTCCTTATAAAAACTGAAAATAAGTTGCCATATGATCCAACAATCCCACTCCCTGGCATATACCCAAAGAAAATCATAATTATAAAAGATACATGCACACCAATGTTCATTACAGTGCTATTTACAATAGCCAAGACATGGAGACAATCTAAATAACCATCAACAAAGGAATGGAGAAAAAAGATGTGGTATATATATACAGTGGAATATTACTCAGCCTTTAAAAAGAACGAAATAGGGATGTCCCTGGTGGTCCAGTGGTTAAAACCCCACATTTCCAATGCAAGGGGTCCAGGTTCAACCCCTGGTCATGGAACTAGATTCCACATGCCCCAGCTAACAGTTAACATGCCACAACTAAGACCCAGCACACCCAAATGAATAATTTTTTTTTTAAAAAAAGAACAAAATAATGCCATTTGCAACATCATGTATGAACCTAGAGATTCTTGTACTGAGTGAATTCAGACAAATGAAGATAAATATCATATGATATTGCTTATATGTGGAATCTAAAAAAATGATATAAATGAATCTTTATAAAATAGAAATAGAGTCACAGATTAAGAAGGTAATCTTGTGGTTAGTAGAGGGGAAGCAGGGGGAGGGACAAATTGGGAGACTGTGTTTGCTGTGTATGTCTACTATCTATAAAACAGATAACTAATAAGGACATATATAATATATATATATATATCACAGAGAACTATACTCAATACCCTGTGATGACCTTTATGGCAAAAGAATCTTAAAAAGAGTGGATATATATAGCTGTATAACTAATTCACTTTGTTGTACAGCAGAAACTAATACTACATTGTGAATCAATTATATTCCAATGAAAATTTTAAAAATAAATTCAGGTTGACAGTAAAATGCACCAGCATCACTCAATACAAGAAATACAGAGAACACTTTTTTTGTCTAAGAAGAACTAAACCTTGTTAGAGTCAGAATGGCAATGTCTGTGTTCTTATAAATGCTGATGCTTTTAGAGAAAGCTATATTGTGTGTATAGATAGATAAATTGTTATATGTATCATATTTTCTCAATTTCATATAAATTTTATCTTTTTAATCAAAAGAAATCTTTAAATGTATAATTAAATATGACATATTAAAATTACTAATAAGAGAATGTGTCAATACTATGTTGTACTACCTAATATAATGCACTGAAAAGGATAAATAATTTTGCGGCACTCTTCCACAAAATCTATAAACTCAATAATCTGGAGAAAAACATCACACAAACTCAGACAAATTAAAGACATTCTGCAAAATGAATGACTGATCAGTATATATATACAGTGGAATATTACTCAGCCTTTAAAAAGAACGAAATAGGGATGTCCCTGGTGGTCCAGTGGTTAAAACCCCACATTTCCAATGCAAGGGGTCCAGGTTCAACCCCTGGTCATGGAACTAGATTCCACATGCCCCAGCTAACAGTTAACATGCCACAACTAAGACCCAGCACACCCAAATGAATAATTTTTTTTTTAAAAAAAGAACAAAATAATGCCATTTGCAACATCATGTATGAACCTAGAGATTCTTGTACTGAGTGAATTCAGACAAATGAAGATAAATATCATATGATATTGCTTATATGTGGAATCTAAAAAAATGATATAAATGAATCTTTATAAAATAGAAATAGAGTCACAGATTAAGAAGGTAATCTTGTGGTTAGTAGAGGGAAGCAGGGGAGGGACAAATTGGGAGACTGTGTTTGCTGTGTATGTCTACTATCTATAAAACAGATAACTAATAAGGACATATATAATATATATATATATATCACAGAGAACTATACTCAATACCCTGTGATGACCTTTATGGCAAAAGAATCTTAAAAAGAGTGGATATATATAGCTGTATAACTAATTCACTTTGTTGTACAGCAGAAACTAATACTACATTGTGAATCAATTATATTCCAATGAAAATTTTAAAAATAAATTCAGGTTGACAGTAAAATGCACCAGCATCACTCAATACAAGAAATACAGAGAACACTTTTTGTGTCTAAGAAGAACTAAACCTTGTTAGAGTCAGAATGGCAATGTCTGTGTTCTTATAAATGCTGATGCTTTTAGAGAAAGCTATATTGTGTGTATAGATAGATAAATTGTTATATGTATCATATTTTCTCAATTTCATATAAATTTTATCTTTTTAATCAAAAGAAATCTTTAAATGTATAATTAAATATGACATATTAAAATTACTAATAAGAGAATGTGTCAATACTATGTTGTACTACCTAATATAATGCACTGAAAAGGATAAATAATTTTGCGGCACTCTTCCACAAAATCTATAAACTCAATAATCTGGAGAAAAACATCACACAAACTCAGACAAATTAAAGACATTCTGCAAAATGAATGACTGATCAGTACTTTCCAAAAGGGTTAAGATTGTTTCAAGATTGTTAAAGGAAAGGAAAGACAGAGGAACTGTCCCAGATTAGAAGAGACTAAAGGACAGAACAAAATGTAACATGAAATCTTGGGTTGGACCCTGAAACAGAATAAGGACATTAATGAAAAAAAAAAAAAAAACTGGTGAAATCCTAATAAAACCTGCAGTTTAGTTAATAGTATGGAACAAATGTTTGTTTGTAAGTTTTGATAACTCCACTATGGCTATACGAGATGCTAACATTAGTGAAAGCTAAGTAGTTGGGTGTATAGGAACGCTTTGTACTGTCATGACCACTCTTTTTAAGCCTAAAATTGTCTCAAAATTCAAAGTTAAAATGTTTTAAACTCTTAAGATGTTTAAAATTCTTGTTGTAGCATACATCCCAATTTTGGGTTCAGAACAAGTATCACTGTGGTTACATAAAACATTAAAACATATACTTTGCTTAGAAGTATATTAAGGACTTATGCATGTGGCTTCCCTGGTGGCTCAGCAGTAAAGAATCCACCCATAATGAAGGAGACCTAGGAGACACGGGTTCCTGAGACAGGAAAACACCCTGGAGAAGGAAAGGGCAACCACTCCAATATTCTTGCCTGGTAAATCCCATAGGCAGAGAAGCCCATGGTGAACTGCAGCCTATATGATCACAAAGAATTGGACATGACTAAACACACACACACACACACACACACACACACACTTACGTATTACTATGTATGTGATTTTGATATGTAATATACAGAGTAATGTTCCCTCCCACAGAACTTTATAATTTGGATCATCTGTTTGAAACCCAGATTCCATGCCAGCATCAGTGATACTGAAGAAACAAATCTCAGTCTTGCCAAAGTTGTAGAAGAGTCTCAGAGAACTTAATAGTAAGGCTGTATTCCCCACTGAATTTGCAGGGGCAGCAAACGTAAGAACTCTCTGGATAGGAAAGCACTGTGAAAGACTTTCTGAGGCCCACGGAGTCTGAAATCACCAGCCCAGACTATAGCATCCCACAGTGGGCACTTCACTTCACCTCCACTAAGGTTCTCATGCTTACAAGCCCCCATTAGCTTATGTCAAATGTTTTATCAAAATGACAGAATAAACTTCTTACTGCCATGCATGTGTGCATGCTAAGTCGCTCAGTTATGTCCAACTCTGAGACCCCATGACCACAGCCCACTAGCCTCTGGTTCCAAAACCTAAAGGACTGGTTGGGAAAAATCATTAATGAAAAAGAAAACTGGTGAAATCCTAATAAAACCTGCAGTTTAGTTAATAGTATGGAACAAATGTTTGTTTGTAAGTTTTGATAACTCCACTATGGCTATACGAGATGCTAACATTAGTGAAAGCTAAGTAGTTGGGTGTATAGGAACGCTTTGTACTGTCATGACCACTCTTTTTAAGCCTAAAATTGTCTCAAAATTCAAAGTTAAAATGTTTTAAACTCTTAAGATGTTTAAAATTCTTGTTGTAGCATACATCCCAATTTTGGGTTCAGAACAAGTATCACTGTGGTTACATAAAACATTAAAACATATACTTTGCTTAGAAGTATATTAAGGACTTATGCATGTGGCTTCCCTGGTGGCTCAGCAGTAAAGAATCCACCCATAATGAAGGAGACCTAGGAGACACGGGTTCCTGAGACAGGAAAACACCCTGGAGAAGGAAAGGGCAACCACTCCAATATTCTTGCCTGGTAAATCCCATAGGCAGAGAAGCCCATGGTGAACTGCAGCCTATATGATCACAAAGAATTGGACATGACTAAACACACACACACACACACACACACACACACACACACTTACGTATTACTATGTATGTGATTTTGATATGTAATATACAGAGTAATGTTCCCTCCCACAGAACTTTATAATTTGGATCATCTGTTTGAAACCCAGATTCCATGCCAGCATCAGTGATACTGAAGAAACAAATCTCAGTCTTGCCAAAGTTGTAGAAGAGTCTCAGAGAACTTAATAGTAAGGCTGTATTCCCCACTGAATTTGCAGGGGCAGCAAACGTAAGAACTCTCTGGATAGGAAAGCACTGTGAAAGACTTTCTGAGGCCCACGGAGTCTGAAATCACCAGCCCAGACTATAGCATCCCACAGTGGGCACTTCACTTCACCTCCACTAAGGTTCTCATGCTTACAAGCCCCCATTAGCTTATGTCAAATGTTTTATCAAAATGACAGAATAAACTTCTTACTGCCATGCATGTGTGCATGCTAAGTCGCTCAGTTATGTCCAACTCTGAGACCCCATGACCACAGCCCACTAGCCTCTGTCCATGGGATTCTCCAGGCAAGAATCCTAGAGCGGGTTGCCATGCTCTTCTCCATCTTACCGCCATAGTTGGGGTGAAATCCATTACTGGCTATTTGAAAATGAAGAGTCTACACGCAAAGAAAAAATGATTTGATCTTGCAGTAAACATCTTTATCTTATAGAAAGAGCTAGTGTTTATTGAAAGCTCACAGTATGCCAAATCTTGCACAATGCTTTACATGTAGGATCTTATCTAATCCACCTAGCAACCCATTGAGAGAAGTACTGCTGTGTTCATATTTTAAATGAAGAAACTGAGGTGAAGTGAGTCGGAATAATAGGTCCAAGGTCACAAAGCTAGAAAAGACATATCCAGGAGGCAAGGCAATGTCCATTTGACTTTAGACGTCATTTGTCCCTTGTAATATTCAACTGGCTCTATTTACAGAGCAGAATTCCCTAGACGACGTGAGTATGGGTACAAGAACCCGATGGGCTACAGTTCATTGGGTCGCAAAGATTCAGACATGACTGAGTGACTAACACACATGACTATGGTCATATCTACAAGATTTTAAGCAAGCTAAGAATATTTTTTTAATCTTTTTGCAAACATACCTAAAGTGAACATATAACAAAAACCTTTATGAACAAATACATATACCACTTGGATGGAGAATTATATAATTTGCCACACGAGTACTTGAGGCATGTTGAAACTTGAGTTTAATTCCTTCAACTTGTAGATCATAGTGGAATGTACTAGGCACCCCGAATTCTTAGCGCTAGAGTTGTCAAGGATGTTAAGTGCTAGTCAGATGACAAATGTAACCACTTTGCCTAATTAGCTAGTGTAAGAAAAGAATGGAAGAACAAACATTATTTAGTCTTAGCTGTGTATTGCTAAAATGAAGATCATCCCCCAAGGTGTCATGGGGACATGTTAGGGAAACCTAAATTATCCTCCAAAATGATTTTCCCTTTCCATTCCTTATTTGACAAAGCCTAACTCTCCCGCACCTTCAGCAAGTCAAAACATCCTCTTTGGTTTGCTATGGAGACTTCTTAATTTGACAAAGCCTAATCTCCAACTCTGAGACCCCATGACCACAGCCCACTAGCCTCTGTCCATGGGATTCTCCAGGCAAGAATCCTAGAGCGGGTTGCCATGCTCTTCTCCATCTTACCGCCATAGTTGGGGTGAAATCCATTACTGGCTATTTGAAAATGAAGAGTCTACACGCAAAGAAAAAATGATTTGATCTTGCAGTAAACATCTTTATCTTATAGAAAGAGCTAGTGTTTATTGAAAGCTCACAGTATGCCAAATCTTGCACAATGCTTTACATGTAGGATCTTATCTAATCCACCTAGCAACCCATTGAGAGAAGTACTGCTGTGTTCATATTTTAAATGAAGAAACTGAGGTGAAGTGAGTCGGAATAATAGGTCCAAGGTCACAAAGCTAGAAAAAGACATATCCAGGAGGCAAGGCAATGTCCATTTGACTTTAGACGTCATTTGTCCCTTGTAATATTCAACTGGCTCTATTTACAGAGCAGAATTCCCTAGACGACGTGAGTATGGGTACAAGAACCCGATGGGCTACAGTTCATTGGGTCGCAAAGATTCAGACATGACTGAGTGACTAACACACATGACTATGGTCATATCTACAAGATTTTAAGCAAGCTAAGAATATTTTTTTAATCTTTTTGCAAACATACCTAAAGTGAACATATAACAAAAACCTTTATGAACAAATACATATACCACTTGGATGGAGAATTATATAATTTGCCACACGAGTACTTGAGGCATGTTGAAACTTGAGTTTAATTCCTTCAACTTGTAGATCATAGTGGAATGTACTAGGCACCCCGAATTCTTAGCGCTAGAGTTGTCAAGGATGTTAAGTGCTAGTCAGATGACAAATGTAACCACTTTGCCTAATTAGCTAGTGTAAGAAAAGAATGGAAGAACAAACATTATTTAGTCTTAGCTGTGTATTGCTAAAATGAAGATCATCCCCCAAGGTGTCATGGGGACATGTTAGGGAAACCTAAATTATCCTCCAAAATGATTTTCCCTTTCCATTCCTTATTTGACAAAGCCTAACTCTCCCGCACCTTCAGCAAGTCAAAACATCCTCTTTGGTTTGCTATGGAGACTGGATAGATGCTTTTTAGAGGCATTTATAGAAGGAGAGGGTAGAAGGACAAATGGAGAGAGTATGAGAATATTATCCCATTACAGCATCTGTCCATAACGCTCTGATTTGCTCATTTATTAAACATGTCTTTTCTTTCTTTTTTTTTTTTTTTTGGCCACTTCTACTGGTCTTTCATTTATTTCCATCTCTGTTCTTTGGCCTGTGTGGGCCTCCCTTCGCAGTGGCCTCTCTCGCTGCAGAGCACCGGCTCTAGGTGCATGCACTCCAGAGCTCCAACTCGGTAGTTGGACACATCGGTCCAGCCGCTCCGCTGCACGTGGGATCTTCCCAGGCCAGGGATCGAACCGGTGCCCCTTGCACTGCAAGGCAGTGTCCTTATTCACTGGAACACCAGGGAAGCCCTAAACATGCATTTTAAGCACTGTCTAGGGCACATGCACAACCACAACTAGAGAAATAAAAATGAGCAACACATTTTTTGCCTTCAAAGCTATGGGTTTTCCAGTAGTCACGTACAGATGTGACAGTTGGACAATAAAGAAGGCTGAGTGCTGAAGAATTGATGCCTTTGAACTGTGGTGTTAGAGAAGACTCTTGGGAGTTCAAACCAGTCAACCCTAAGTTAGAAGATAACCCTGAATATTCACTGGCAGGACTGATCCTGAAGCTGAAGCTCCAACACTTTGGCCACCTGATGTGAAGAGCTGACTCATTGGAAAAGATCCTGATGCTGCAAAAGATTGAAGGCAGGAGGAGAAGGGAACACAGAGGATAAGATTGTTGGATGGCATCACTGACTTAATGGACATGAGTTTGAGCAAGCTCCAGGAGATGATGGACAGGGAAGCCTGGCGTACTGCAGTCGATGGGGTTGCAGAGTCAGACACAACTGAGAGAATGAACAACAAAGCTCCGTTTCCTAGGGAAAAGAGATCATCAACTCTAAGAGGACTAAATTTGGTTCCATGTGAGTGCAATAGAGTAAGCACACACTTGTACTTAACTTTGCTGGTGAGTCAAGATATTGGGGTTTGAGGTATAAATTGGGGTTCAACAGGCAGAGAGAAGCACAAACTATTCCAGGAAGAGAGAAAAGCAAGTTCAAGACAATTAGGAGTATTTCAGCACGACCACAAGTCAGGTTGCAAGCTGTGGAGTAGCAGGATATGAGGCTAGAAAGGCAGACAAAAGTCACACCAAAGTGAATAATTAACTATCTTGTGTTCTTACTAAATTATGGGACATCTTATTCATGAGATTATCCATAATTCATATACGCCATGTGGTAGGTTGTCATGTAACAATGACAATCCAAAACAAAATTACGTGTAATTTTATGTCTCTCATAATCCATTGTAAAACTAGGTCGATTTGTATTAAGCTTTTTGTCAAATTCATTTTTAACTAGTGTGATATACTGCCCTCTAGTGGTTAGGAAGCAATCCATCACAGTGAATACCGGCGTAGTTTTATCCCTTAAATAGCAGTTACGGATCTGCTCTACCCTACTACAAAATAAAAAGTTTTTAAAAATGCAGTTGTTTTCATGTCTTGGTTATTGAAAATAATGCTGCAACAAACATGGGGGTGTAGATATCTTTTTGAGATAGTGATTTCAATTCCTTTAGATAAACACCCAGAAATAGAACCACCTGATTATGTGGTAGTTCTACTTTTTATTTTTTGAGGAATTTGCAAGTTACTCGAAAGCTAACTAAATTTATTGTGGTGATCATTTTGCAATACATACATTATTTTGTTCACATAAAACGAATGCAATGTAACTTATCAATCATTGTTGTTGTTGTTGTTGTGTTGCTCACTCATGGCTGACTCTTTGCAGCCCCATGGACTATAGCCCCGCCAGGCTCCTCTCTCAAAGAGATTTGTTGGAGTGAGTTTCCATTTCCTTCTCCAGGGGATCTTCCAGAACCAGGGATCAAACCCATGTCTCCTGTCACCTATATTGCAGGCAGATTCTTTACCACTGAGCCACAAACGAAGACCCATCTGCTATATCTCCATTTTAAAAAACAAACTATGTTGGTTACAACAAGTAAGATACCTTCACTCACTGATATCTTGCCACCCAGTTTGAAAATCAGTGTAAACTAAGCAAATGACAAAGCATTAATCTCCAAAATATATAAGCAATTCATACAATTCAATATCAGAAGGACAAACAATGTGATCAAAAAGTGAGCAGAAAACCTAAACAGATATTTCTCCAAAGAAGACAGACAGAGGGCCAATAAACATACATGCACACACATAACACATGAAAAGATGCTCAACATCACTCATTATTAGAGAAATACAAATCAGAACTACAATGAAGTATCACCTCAGCCTGGTCAGAATGGCCATCATCAAAAAATTTACAATCAATGCTAGAGCAGATGTGGAGAAAAGGGAACCCTTCTACACTGTTGATGGGAATGTAAGTTCAGTCCCCATGAATAATAGTATGGAAATTCCTTAAAAAGCTAGGAACAAAACTACCATATGACCCAGCACTCCCACTGCTGGGCATATACCCTGACAAAGTCACAGTTTGAAAAAGACACATGTACCCCAATGCTCATTGCAGTGCTATTTACAGTACCCGGGACACGGATGCAACCTAGATGTCCACTGACAGATGAATGGATTGAGAAGATATGGTACATAAATACAATGGAGTATTACTCAGCCATAAAAAGTAATGAATTTTAATCAGTTCTAGTGAGGTAGATGAATCTAGAGCATGTTATACAGAATGAAATAAGTCAGAAAGAGAAAAACAAATATCATATATTAACACATATATATGGAATCTGGAAAAATAATACTGATGGACCTATTTACAGGGAAGGAATGGAGATGCAAATGTACAGAACAGACTTGTGGACACAGTGGGGGAAAGAGAAGGTGGGACAAATTGAGACCTGACCTAATCACACTACCATGTGTAAAATAGCTAGTGGAAAGCTGTTATATAATACAGGGAGCCCAGCCTGGTGCTCTGTGATAACCTAAAGGAGTGGGATGGGGGGCGGGGTGGGAGGCTTCTGAGGGAGGGGATATATATATATATATATATATATATATATATATATATTATGGCTGATTAGTGCCGGGGTGCAGCAGAAACCAACACACCATTGTAAAGCAATTACTCTCCAAATAAATAATAAAATAAATAAAAAAATAAAATCAGTAGTCTCTGACAACACTTCCTTCATTTTAATATATTGTTTATATTTATTGGGCTTTCCTGATGACTTGGAAGGTAAAGAATCTGCCCGCAATTCAGGAGACCTGGATTCAGTCCCTGGGTCGGGAAGATCCCCTGAAGAAAGAAATAGCAACCCACTCCAGTATTCTGGAGAAGAATATTGTATTCTTCAGTGTTCTTGCCTGGAGAATTCCATGGACAGAGGAGCCTGGCAGGCTACAGTCCATGGGATTGCAAAGAGTTGGACACAAGTAAGAGACTAACACTTTCACTTTATGTATTTATACCTATAGCAAAATATATATCACATAGATTATGATTAATGATATAATTCATTCTGAAAGTAGATATGACCTAATATATTCTCCAAATAGTAAGTTGGTTAAACCCAATAATACAAATAATATAAATGAAATTCCCCCTATACGAATATTTGCTTGGTTTAAAATTACACTTTCTAATTTATACATTTTACATGCATTATCTCAAAATGTCTATGAAAGGGCTTCCCCTGGTGGTCCAGTGGGTAAAGACACCGCCTTGCCGTGCAAGGGGCGCTGGTTCGATCCCTGGCCTGGGAAGATCTGGACCGATGTGTCCAATTACCGAGCCAGAGCTCTGGTGCGCGTGCGCCCAGAGCCAGTGCTCTGCGACGACAGTGGCCACTGCAATGGGAGGCCTACAGGAGCCAAAGAACAAAGACGGATGAAAAATAGAGAAATGAAAGACCAATAGAAGTGGCCCGCCCACCCCCCTCCCTCCCCACCCCACCTTTCAAAAAGATAAAAAAAAAAAAAATGTCTATGAAAAACCACTCTTCTTTTAGTCTTCAGAGTTAAACACTGAATTTCCTCAAAAATGACAAGTCAAATACACATAACAAAGTTTATTGTTAAAGAAAGTGTAAGAAAACACTATACACGACAATAGAAGAATCGTTAAACTCCACGCATCCATATAACCATTACACAATGATTAAGATCATGTTTGCAGGGTTTCCCTGGTGGTCCAGTAGGTAAAGAGTTTGCCTTGCTGTGCACGGGGCACCAGTTCGATCCCTGGCCCAGGAAGATCCCACGTGCCATGTAGGGGCTGGGTCGGTGTGTCCAATTACAAGCCAGCGCTCTAGAGCATATTCACCCAGAGCTGGTGCCCTGCCAGGAGAGAGGCCACTGCAATTGGAGGCCCACACAGGCCAAAGAATAAAAATGGATGAAAAATAAATAAAATACCAATAAAAAGAGGCCAAAATTTAAAAATAATAATTAATAAAAAGATCATGTTTGTAAAGAATACTTAATGAAACTGAGAAATAGCAATGATTCATTGCTAGAGAGGAAGCTACACTTAACTGTGTCTCAACAATGGGAGAAAACAAGCATGAAGTAAGAAAATACAGAACATTTATGCAACAAAGCATTAGCAGTAGTGATTTCTCCATAGTACATTTTTCACACTATCTTGTGCATTTATTGCTTTTTTTTAATCAGGTAAGTCCAAAAATTAGAACAAATGAGAGTACCTTCTTTGAAAAAACTGTATGCAGGAAAAGGTAAAGAATGCCCCTGAAAGTTTGTCTTTCTCAATTTCCTTTGAAACTGAATTACAGTGCCTATAACAGTGTTTCCATATTGAAGGTTGAGTTTGCTTGTCACAGAAGTGCCTTCCAGGACATTCTTTAAGCAAATATTCCTGAAAGAGGATAATGTACCTACAGAATCAGATGAGTAGCCATAAATTTGCTTTATTTCTTCCTGTATATGAATATCAATGAAAATGCATTCTCCAAGAACTTCCTTGGAAAGGTTACATCAGAATGACTTTTTTTCTGTGGTTTGCACTTTTGAAAATAATGTAAAAAATGAAAGTGTTAGTGGCTCAGTCATGTCCACCTCTTTGCAACACCGTGGACTGTAGCCTGCCAGGCTCCTCTGTCCATGGAATTCCTCCAGGCAAGAATAGGGATGTGGGTAACCATTCCCTTTCCCAGGGGATCTTCCTGATTCATACACCAAACCCAGGTCTCCTGCACTGCAGGCAGGTTCTTTACCATCTGAAACACCAGGGAAACCCCAAATAAAGTTTAGTAAAGCACTATTGGTATTGCACTACAGAGTCAAACTAGATAGACAAAAATAGAATATTATCATTTATATTTGGAGAAAGAAATAGCGCTGAGGAAATAAGACTAAGTTTATACTGCAACCACAGAGAAGTATCTAACAGGCTGTGAAGGTAGGCATGCTGGAGAATGTGACTACTAGACTAAGACCTGAAGGATGGATTAGACAGGCAAAAGTGGAGTGAGAAGAAGGGATGATTTCAAGCTTCAGAAACAGCCTATGTCAGGTTCCGCCCATTTTACCTCTTTTGGTTTTTTTGGTTGCCACAGGCCTGTGGGATCTCAGTTCCCCAGCAAGAGATCAAACCCACACCCCCCACACCCCTGCACTGAAAGTGTGGCGTCTTAGCAATTGGACCACCAGGGAAGTCTCTGCCCAATTTACCTTTGCTTCATAAATCTCCATATCAGGACATTGAGAGAGCTTCTCAGCAACAACAACTGGACACATAATTTACCTATGCTCTTTCTTGAACCAAGCTTAAATGACATTTAAGGAATAAAAAAGAGAAAGACCAGGGAAGAAGACAGTATCAGAGCTTTAAAGGCCAGGAAGCAGTGGTAACTGACTTGGCTGACCAAAGAAAGCTAAAACCTGTGTTGTAGTGAGAGAAGCCTAAGAGCAAGCCAGTCTTTCCTGCAAAACCAAAAGACTCAAGTTACAAAAAGGGTCGCACAGATGAGTCTTTAAGAATTTCTTTCCTTGGAGTAGCCATAAATTTGCTTTATTTCTTCCTGTATATGAATATCAATGAAAATGCATTCTCCAAGAACTTCCTTGGAAAGGTTACATCAGAATGACTTTTTCTGTGGTTTGCACTTTTGAAAATAATGTAAAAAATGAAAGTGTTAGTGGCTCAGTCATGTCCACCTCTTTGCAACACCGTGGACTGTAGCCTGCCAGGCTCCTCTGTCCATGGAATTCCTCCAGGCAAGAATAGGGATGTGGGTAACCATTCCCTTTCCCAGGGGATCTTCCTGATTCATACACCAAACCCAGGTCTCCTGCACTGCAGGCAGGTTCTTTACCATCTGAAACACCAGGGAAACCCCAAATAAAGTTTAGTAAAGCACTATTGGTATTGCACTACAGAGTCAAACTAGATAGACAAAAATAGAATATTATCATTTATATTTGGAGAAAGAAATAGCGCTGAGGAAATAAGACTAAGTTTATACTGCAACCACAGAGAAGTATCTAACAGGCTGTGAAGGTAGGCATGCTGGAGAATGTGACTACTAGACTAAGACCTGAAGGATGGATTAGACAGGCAAAAGTGGAGTGAGAAGAAGGGATGATTTCAAGCTTCAGAAACAGCCTATGTCAGGTTCCGCCCATTTTACCTCTTTTGGTTTTTTTGGTTGCCACAGGCCTGTGGGATCTCAGTTCCCCAGCAAGAGATCAAACCCACACCCCCCACACCCCTGCACTGAAAGTGTGGCGTCTTAGCAATTGGACCACCAGGGAAGTCTCTGCCCAATTTACCTTTGCTTCATAAATCTCCATATCAGGACATTGAGAGAGCTTCTCAGCAACAACAACTGGACACATAATTTACCTATGCTCTTTCTTGAACCAAGCTTAAATGACATTTAAGGAATAAAAAAGAGAAAGACCAGGGAAGAAGACAGTATCAGAGCTTTAAAGGCCAGGAAGCAGTGGTAACTGACTTGGCTGACCAAAGAAAGCTAAAACCTGTGTTGTAGTGAGAGAAGCCTAAGAGCAAGCCAGTCTTTCCTGCAAAACCACAGAAATGACTCAAGTTAACTGAGGGAAAGGTAAGGCTCGCACAGATGAGTGGAAAGTCTATTTAAGACACAGTTGGACCCCACATTCAATTCCCCACACCATACAGGTAGGCACCTCCTCTTCTTTTACCAAAGCAGGACCATTTAACAAAACTAAGAATGAAAGCCTTTCCAGTCTGTTAAAGGGCGTTTAGCATCACTGTGACTATTAAATGCTGAAACTACCCCTTCAGGCCTAAGTGGTATTTGGTCAGCTGGTGGGAATGTCTGCAGCTTGCAGATCTCAAGGATCTCAATTGAGTCATTCTCTAGGCACTGACCTCAGGCTCCTCACACAGAGTCACACTCAGGCCCTGAGAGAAGTCCTCAGCCAATGACAGGTAGGTATGGGGTATAAAGGCCAGACCTCTTTGCCTCAAGGTAGGACAATTCTGAAAGGCATGACTATTCACCAGCAAGAAATAGAAAATAAAACTTTTTTGAAAAAAAGATACCATTTATGTTCGGGACAAAAATTTAAAGTACTAATGATGAATTTTTAGAAAAGATATGTAAGACTTCTCTGGGAAAAAAATTATATATGTATATAATACTGAAAGATTTAAAAAGAAATAAATGGAAGTATATATAATACCAATGAATTTGAAGATGCACTATCATACAGATGCCAGTTCTTCCCATTGATCTTAAATATTGAATGCAATTCCAGTTAAAACAATAAAAGGTTGTTTGTAGAACTTAAGGCATTGAATTAAAATAGCCCAGATACATCTGTATAAGGAGAAAAACATAGAGATATTTTTTTTACAAATAACAAGACTTAATACAAAGTTCAAAAATTGATACTTTTGAATTGTGGTGCCAGAGAAGACTCTCTTTTTTTTTTTTGGCCACTTTTTTATGAGTCTTTCATTTATTTATTTTCATCCATCTTTGTTCTTTGGCCCATGTGGGCCTCCCATTGCAGTGGCCTCTGTTGTCACAGAGCACTGCTCTGGGCACATGCGCTCCAGAGCTCCAGCTCAGTAATTGGACACATCGGTCCAGCCGTTCTGTGGCACGTGGGATCTTCCCAGGCCAGGGATCAAACCGGCACCCCTTGCACTGCAAGGCGGAGTACCTACGCATTGGACCACCAGGGAAGCCCTGGAGAAGACTCCTGAAAGTTTCTTGGACAACAAGACCAAACCAGTCAATTGTAAAGAAAATCAACTCTGAATATTCATGATGCTGAAGCTGAAGCTCCGATACTTTGGTCACCTGATGTGAAGAAACGACTCATTGAAGAAGACCTTGATGCTGGAGAAGATTGAGGGCAGGAGGAGAAGGGGACAACAGAGGATGAGATTGTTGGATGGCATCATGGACTCAATGGACATGAGTTTGAGCAAGCTCCTGGAGGTGATAAAGGACAGGAAAGCCTGGCATGCTGCAGTCCATGGGGGTTGCAGAGTTAGACACGACAGAGTGACTGAACAACAACAAAATTAAAACAAGGTGGGGGTGCGATGGGGGGGCCTGGGAGCAGGGAAGGAACCAGGGATATGTATATGACTGATCTGGGAACATGCATGTCTGTGAACAACAAAACTCTGTAAAAACTTTAAAATAAAGAAATAGATTAAAAAAAAAAAAAAAAACCAGTGTGGTACTGGCACAAATATACTTATCAAACCAATGGAACAAAATAGAAAAACCCAAAATAGACCCATGCAAACAAAGAAATTTGAGTCATGACAATGCAGGCATTACAAATCAGTGGAGAAAAGATAGAAGTAACAGTCAGTAGTGTGCAGTTCTCAGATTTCCCCTTATAAGTAAAAGGAACAACGACTTTTGCCCATGATCATACCCTAGAGGGAATTCAGAATTGGAAAAACAAGATGAAAATTCTGTGCTTTGGACATTTGGTTCTTTAGATAGTCAACATGTATAACTAAGGGAGAATTTCAATGTCCAGATTCTTAAATCTTCCTACAATAGAAAAGCACTAAAAGTCATTAAATTGAGATAACTGTCATTTGCTGGGGCTTCCCAGGAGGCTCAGTGGTAAAGAATCCACCTGCCAATCCAGGAGACTCAGGAGATGCTGGTTCTATTCCTGTGTGGGGAAGATTTCCTAGAGGAAGAAATGGCAACCCACTCCAGTATTCTTGCCTGGGAAATCACATGGACAGAGGAGCATGGTGGGCTACAGTCCAGATGGGGTCGCAAAGTGTCAGACACAACTTAGCAACTGAACACACACACACACACACACACACACACATGACTACGTGTTTCCCAGCCAGAAAATTCATATATATACTAACTAGCTCCTCCTTATTTCTTCAGAACGGTCTCATCTGAAGAGGCTGTTATCCAGGCTATAGCCCTCAGTGAGGTTCCTGAATAAAACTTGACCCACAACTTTTACGTCATTTGCTTTTCTTTAAGCCAGCACCTTTGACCCAAGGAGGATACTGGCTGATAGCTTCCACCTGTACCCTCAGCATTCTGCACAATATTGAAACCATTACCGCTCCCAGACTATTCCCTGTGACTGAATAGTGAGTGCACTATAAGGACCATTTTGGCCAATGAAGACTCCTCTAGTGCGTAGTCTTTGCTCATAGCTGACTCACCAGCCTGGTCAAGACTTTCTCCAAGCTGATTTTTCCTTCCTTCGCTCCTTTTCTGATTTTCAGACCCACATCGTAAAGTCAAAACTTGCTTCTGCTCATTTTATCCCTCCCAGGTGTTTTCCTCCTAGTAAGTCTTGTACATCTCCATTCCATCATGGTATCTGCTTTTCAGAGGAACTGAATTGAATAGTTGGTACTAGGAACTGGTCCAAGAAGGCAGCCTGTGGGGCGGAGATTGGATTGCTCACTGGCTTGCAAGGAAAACCCCAACCTGAATGGAATGTTGGCCACAGATCATCCCTGGCACAAGTTGGTGTTTCAAGTGTTAAATATTTCACAGATAACGGCCTTGGGAAGCATACCCAGTGGAGAAAAACAAGCTTACATATGCAATAAAATAGGCTTTTAAAAGACACAAGAGAGACAATGCATGCACGGACAGTGGTTAGCCTTTACCAAGTAAATGGAAGCTCTTTAGAAGGATAGTGGAAACCGAGGGCAGTTAGAAAACAGTTCAAGGCTAAATATGAGAGTTAATGTGTGCCTGTGGTGGTACTTCTTCCAGGAGACTCAGGAGATGCTGGTTCTATTCCTGTGTGGGGAAGATTTCCTAGAGGAAGAAATGGCAACCCACTCCAGTATTCTTGCCTGGGAAATCACATGGACAGAGGAGCATGGTGGGCTACAGTCCAGATGGGGTCGCAAAGTGTCAGACACAACTTAGCAACTGAACACACACACACACACACACACACACATGACTACGTGTTTCCCAGCCAGAAAATTCATATATATACTAACTAGCTCCTCCTTATTTCTTCAGAACGGTCTCATCTGAAGAGGCTGTTATCCAGGCTATAGCCCTCAGTGAGGTTCCTGAATAAAACTTGACCCACAACTTTTACGTCATTTGCTTTTCTTTAAGCCAGCACCTTTGACCCAAGGAGGATACTGGCTGATAGCTTCCACCTGTACCCTCAGCATTCTGCACAATATTGAAACCATTACCGCTCCCAGACTATTCCCTGTGACTGAATAGTGAGTGCACTATAAGGACCATTTTGGCCAATGAAGACTCCTCTAGTGCGTAGTCTTTGCTCATAGCTGACTCACCAGCCTGGTCAAGACTTTCTCCAAGCTGATTTTTCCTTCCTTCGCTCCTTTTCTGATTTTCAGACCCACATCGTAAAGTCAAAACTTGCTTCTGCTCATTTTATCCCTCCCAGGTGTTTTCCTCCTAGTAAGTCTTGTACATCTCCATTCCATCATGGTATCTGCTTTTCAGAGGAACTGAATTGAATAGTTGGTACTAGGAACTGGTCCAAGAAGGCAGCCTGTGGGGCGGAGATTGGATTGCTCACTGGCTTGCAAGGAAAACCCCAACCTGAATGGAATGTTGGCCACAGATCATCCCTGGCACAAGTTGGTGTTTCAAGTGTTAAATATTTCACAGATAACGGCCTTGGGAAGCATACCCAGTGGAGAAAAACAAGCTTACATATGCAATAAAATAGGCTTTTAAAAGACACAAGAGAGACAATGCATGCACGGACAGTGGTTAGCCTTTACCAAGTAAATGGAAGCTCTTTAGAAGGATAGTGGAAACCGAGGGCAGTTAGAAAACAGTTCAAGGCTAAATATGAGAGTTAATGTGTGCCTGTGGTGGTACTTCTTACAAAACCATCCTTCTCTCTCTGCAGTGAAAGAGAATGCAACTAAGGAGCAATCGCGAGACTTCATATTTAGAACAGGGAACTGCAGAGGTGATTAAATGCTCTGCTACACTGAGACCAGAACCCTGAAACATAGGTTGAGAATATCTGGGGGGACGTCCCCCAGTATTGAGGCTCAACACCCCCCAGTTCTATGAATACTCTCCTACCATCAGCCACAATCTTCCGAGAAGAATCAGCACTAAAATTCTTAGTGATTCTGGTATCTCTTTCACCAGACACACTCTTCTTGCAGCTCCTTCAGGTTCAGAATTTCCCTAGCAGTACTGTGCAGGGATTTAATAATAGCTATCTACCTAGCTGCTAGGAGAGGAAGTGGGGACAACTCTGAGGAGTGCTCATTGGATTGTGGTGGAGAGATCTCAGTAGGATCTTACTGTTGCAGGAGAAATGGGGCAAAAGAAGATGGTTATCTCCCAGGTCTTGGATGAGCTCCTGGGTCAGACCACCAAGTGAGGGTCCTTGGCTTCCAACAGGAAAGAATTCAAGAGTGAGGGTTAATGAAGCAAAGACAGTTTTATTCGTGGAGATACACAGGCCATAGACAGAGCATGGGCCATCACAGAAGGCCTGGGTTGCATCCTGGGCATGCAGTCAGAGTCTTGAAAAGTGATAGCTGCTCCAAGGTATGGGGAGTGCTTAGTTTTTTTAATGTTATTTTATTGTGGTGAAAGTCATCTAATATAAAACATACTGTGTTAGCCATATTTATCTGTACATTTTAGTGACACTAAAGTACATTCTGAGAATAGTTAAGTTTTTCTGTGCCAAGTAACTTCATAGGCTAATGAATGAGAAGATTATTCTTCTTCCATCTATCCTGGGGAATGGATAGAGATTTCCAGGAATTGGGCCATTGCTCACTTTTTGGCCTTTTATAGTTGTCCTCAGAACTGTCATGGTACCTGTGGGTGAGTCATTTAGCATGCTGATGTATTACAATGAGCGAATAATGAGGCTAAATATCTACTGGAAGTCCAGTCTTCTGCCATCTTGGGCCTAGTAGGTTCTAACTAGTTTTCATTGTATCCTGTTCTTCTCAATGGTTGTGTCATCCTTTTAATGGCCATGCCCTGCCCCCTTCCTTCCCGTCTCATTACAAGGGATAAGTGCTACCTCTTACAGAGGATAGTGCTTCACTAAGAACTTCAGCACTCGTTACCTTCAGTTCATGCCTAAAGGGAGGAAAAGATGGCACAGAGCCAGGCTCATTAATAATGACAGACAGGATGAGTCCTCAGAGTCAAAAGAAACCAGGCAGCAGCATTAATTGCCAGAAGTCAAGGGACCACAGTAACCATAAAAAACAGCAAGGTTAAAGAGGCAGTTGAGAGAACTGAGTTGGTAGAGAGATAGAGTTAATAGAAATTAGAGAGGCAAAACGCCCAGGCACCCCTCGAGGTACTACTTAACATCTGCAATCAGAGGTAAGAATGGAGGAGGAGGTGGCTGAGGACAGTGGTCCCAATAAAAAGTTACAACGCCTTGCTCGTCCCAGACCTGAGTCAATTTTCAGATATGGAACCATCAAATGAAGATATAGCCAGGTCCCCAGGAAGAAGGACCCTGCAATACATCCAACAAATGTATACTGTAAAGATTCCCTCAGTCCTTGCCCAAAGGGATCATTTCAATGAACATGTACTGAGAAAAGGGGAATAAACCAAGCATTAAGGAATATTGCCCAGGATATTAACGCACCATGGTCTTAAGTCACTAGGGGATATAATCTACCAAAACAAGGGAATAAACTAAGGGGGGAAAAAGGTATGAAATCTAAGAAACAAGGTGGACACAGAAGCCATGAGAATGAACCTGGCAGCACTCCAACTACAGGAGGATATTGACCGAGTATCCTAATTGTTGTGCTCAGAAATCCAGCCCAGCCCACACTTGCCATGCAATGATCCAGCAAACAACTCCATTACTAAGAAAGACTTATTTCTGGGAAACAAGGACTTTTCTGATCGGCCACATGATTCTTCTTCCATCTATCCTGGGAATGGATAGAGATTTCCAGGAATTGGGCCTTAGTTTATAGTTTTCCTCAGAACTGTCATGGTACCTGTGGGTGAGTCATTTAGCATGCTGATGTATTACAATGAGCGAATAATGAGGCTAAATATCTACTGGAAGTCCAGTCTTCTGCCATCTTGGGCCTAGTAGGTTCTAACTAGTTTTCATTGTATCCTGTTCTTCTCAATGGTTGTGTCATCCTTTTAATGGCCATGCCCTGCCCCCTTCCTTCCCGTCTCATTACAAGGGATAAGTGCTACCTCTTACAGAGGATAGTGCTTCACTAAGAACTTCAGCACTCGTTACCTTCAGTTCATGCCTAAAGGGAGGAAAAGATGGCACAGAGCCAGGCTCATTAATAATGACAGACAGGATGAGTCCTCAGAGTCAAAAGAAACCAGGCAGCAGCATTAATTGCCAGAAGTCAAGGGACCACAGTAACCATAAAAAACAGCAAGGTTAAAGAGGCAGTTGAGAGAACTGAGTTGGTAGAGAGATAGAGTTAATAGAAATTAGAGAGGCAAAACGCCCAGGCACCCCTCGAGGTACTACTTAACATCTGCAATCAGAGGTAAGAATGGAGGAGGAGGTGGCTGAGGACAGTGGTCCCAATAAAAAGTTACAACGCCTTGCTCGTCCCAGACCTGAGTCAATTTTCAGATATGGAACCATCAAATGAAGATATAGCCAGGTCCCCAGGAAGAAGGACCCTGCAATACATCCAACAAATGTATACTGTAAAGATTCCCTCAGTCCTTGCCCAAAGGGATCATTTCAATGAACATGTACTGAGAAAAGGGGAATAAACCAAGCATTAAGGAATATTGCCCAGGATATTAACGCACCATGGTCTTAAGTCACTAGGGGATATAATCTACCAAAACAAGGGAATAAACTAAGGGGGGAAAAAGGTATGAAATCTAAGAAACAAGGTGGACACAGAAGCCATGAGAATGAACCTGGCAGCACTCCAACTACAGGAGGATATTGACCGAGTATCCTAATTGTTGTGCTCAGAAATCCAGCCCAGCCCACACTTGCCATGCAATGATCCAGCAAACAACTCCATTACTAAGAAAGACTTATTTCTGGGAAACAAGGACTTTTCTGATCGGCCACATGAAGGCTTGTTTTAACCTTCCTTCCATCTAACTACCCTTCCCTGAGGGCCTGACCTGTCTTCTGACCTGATAGATTTCCTCAGCCTCTCCCAGTTCCCTGTTTTTGCTCACAGGCATTTAATAAATTACTTGCTCATCTATTCCAGTCTTGGTGTTTACTTCTTAGAAGACCTAATGCCCACACAGAAAAAGGATTTTTTTTAACCCCTACAATAATGGTAAAGGAAGATTCCAGCTGTACACCAAGCCTAGAAAGCATTAGTTAAGACAAATGCAAAAGGATGAATATAACAACATTAAAAGGAGAGAATTTCCTGGAGGTCCAATGTAAGGACTCCACATTTTCACAGCCAGTGAACTAAGGTCCCACAAGTAGTGAAGCTGAAAAAAAATCAACAACAAAAAAATATTAAAAAAATAGAAAATCTACTATGTTTGATGTTATTTACTGCTCTTCAATCTGGCAGAGTATGAATTAGCAATCAGAAACTAAACAGAAAATCATGATTTTTTTTAAATAATAACCAAAACAAAAGGTTGAACAAGAAATAAATATGGTCATAGGACACTACATGACAAGAGCAAAACAGTCACTTATTAAATATTAATTTAATATATTAGTATCAATATACTGAAAGAAAATTTAGAGAATGCTATAAGAACTACAGTGAAGTAAAAAAGTAAAAGTGTTAGTCACTCAATAGTGTCCAACGCTTTGCAACCCCAGGCTCCCCTGTCCATGGAACTTTCCAGACAAGAATACTGAGGTTGGTAGCATTCCCTTTCCTGGGATATCTTCCTGACCCAAGGATCAAACTCGCATCTCCTGCCATGCAGCCACCAGGGAAGTCCAAGAACTACAGTAGGAGGTGAATATATCACATACACAACTAAACTATCTAGAATGACAGCATAAGCGTGTTGCTTAGAAATACGGAGGTAAATACTAACATTAATAGGAAAAGCTAAAAAAATAAAAAGTGATTATCACTGGGAAGAAAGAATGGAGATGGAGCTGGTAATTATTTCATAGTAATACTTGTAACATTTTAAGATTTTTAAAAATTTACTTATTTATATTTTGACTGCTCTTGGTTTTAGTTGCTACATGCAGGCTTTCTCTCTTTGCAGCAACTATGCTTTGTTGTGGCATGTGGACTTCTCATTGCAGTGGCTTCTTTTGTTATAGAGCATGGGCTCTAAGACTTGCAAGCTTCAGTAACTGCAGCATGTGTGCTCAGCAGTTGCAGTGTGAGGCTCTAGGGTGTGTGGGCTTCAGGAGCAGCTGCATACAGTCTCAGTAGTTGTGGCTCATAGGCTAAGTGGCTCCACAGCACATGGAATCTTCCTGGACCAGGGATCCAACCTGTCCATGTCCCCTGTATTGGCAGGTGAGTTCTTAACCATTAGACCTCCAGGGAAGATTTTTAAGTTATATGTGCCTTTGGTAACGTTTAAATTAAAAATGATTATTAAAAATTAACAATCTGACATATGTGGAATGTGTAAAGAGTTATTAGAAATCAACAAAAGACAAACATCACAATGTGGATAAACAAGTAGTTCATAAAAAACTGAAAATATGAATTAAATGTAAAAATACTTCATTATTGAATTAATTAAATTAATTAAAGTTTTAAAAGCAACAATAAAATTACTTCTAGATCTATACCCAAAAGAATTGAAAGCATATGTCCACATAAAAACTTATACACAAGTATACATATCAACTTATTCATAGTACCTAAAAAAAAGGTGATGGGCCCAAATCTCCAGCAAGTGATGAATGGATCAAATTAAATGCAATAGAATATTACTCAGTGTCCAACGCTTTGCAACCCCAGGCCCCTGTCCATGGAACTTTCCAGACAAGAATACTGAGGTTGGTAGCATTCCCTTTCCTGGGATATCTTCCTGACCCAAGGATCAAACTCGCATCTCCTGCCATGCAGCCACCAGGGAAGTCCAAGAACTACAGTAGGAGGTGAATATATCACATACACAACTAAACTATCTAGAATGACAGCATAAGCGTGTTGCTTAGAAATACGGAGGTAAATACTAACATTAATAGGAAAAGCTAAAAAAATAAAAAGTGATTATCACTGGGAAGAAAGAATGGAGATGGAGCTGGTAATTATTTCATAGTAATACTTGTAACATTTTAAGATTTTTAAAAATTTACTTATTTATATTTTGACTGCTCTTGGTTTTAGTTGCTACATGCAGGCTTTCTCTCTTTGCAGCAACTATGCTTTGTTGTGGCATGTGGACTTCTCATTGCAGTGGCTTCTTTTGTTATAGAGCATGGGCTCTAAGACTTGCAAGCTTCAGTAACTGCAGCATGTGTGCTCAGCAGTTGCAGTGTGAGGCTCTAGGGTGTGTGGGCTTCAGGAGCAGCTGCATACAGTCTCAGTAGTTGTGGCTCATAGGCTAAGTGGCTCCACAGCACATGGAATCTTCCTGGACCAGGGATCCAACCTGTCCATGTCCCCTGTATTGGCAGGTGAGTTCTTAACCATTAGACCTCCAGGGAAGATTTTTAAGTTATATGTGCCTTTGGTAACGTTTAAATTAAAAATGATTATTAAAAATTAACAATCTGACATATGTGGAATGTGTAAAGAGTTATTAGAAATCAACAAAAGACAAACATCACAATGTGGATAAACAAGTAGTTCATAAAAAACTGAAAATATGAATTAAATGTAAAAATACTTCATTATTGAATTAATTAAATTAATTAAAGTTTTAAAAGCAACAATAAAATTACTTCTAGATCTATACCCAAAAGAATTGAAAGCATATGTCCACATAAAAACTTATACACAAGTATACATATCAACTTATTCATAGTACCTAAAAAAAAGGTGATGGGCCCAAATCTCCAGCAAGTGATGAATGGATCAATAAAATGTAATATATCCATGCAATAGAATATTACTCAGTAATTAAAAAGGAAATGAAGTACTGACACATGCTACAGCATGAATGAATCTTGAAAACATGCTAAGTTTAAAAAGCCAGTCAAAAAAGGTCATATATTGTACAATTCATTTATATGAAATGTCCAGAATAGGTGAAATCACAGAAGCAGAAAATAGTTTAGTCTTTGCCAGAGACTGGTGGAGGGGGAAACAGGGAGTTTCTGTTCATGGGCATAGAGTTTTTCATGGGATGGTGAAAATACTCAGAAAGTAGATAATGGTGATGATTGCACAACTCTATGAGTGCATTAAGAGCCACCTAACTGCATACTTTATAAGTCAAGTGTTATGGTATGAGAATGTATTTCAATAAAACTGTTGTAAAATTAAAACTGCAAAAAATTTTTTAAAAGCAGTGAGAAATCTACAACAGAAAATAGTAAAACCAAAAGAGAAATAAGCAGAAGAAAAGAAAGAAGCCACAGTTCAAGCAAATGTACTTCATGATTAAATACATGAGTATTAAATTATAGAGATCCTCACTCATG
Source organism: Tragulus kanchil (assembly GCA_022376925.1). Taxonomy (NCBI): domain Eukaryota; kingdom Metazoa; phylum Chordata; class Mammalia; order Artiodactyla; family Tragulidae; genus Tragulus; species Tragulus kanchil. The sequence goes on from JAIOJX010000006.1 coordinate 91,286,110, forward strand.
GAATCACACATGGAAGTTTACGTCTCAAATTTGGACACAATAAGTAATATTCCTTTGAATGTATCACTTTGTTACAAAATATTTTATTTTACATATTTATTACCATAAAAAGATGTTCAAATAGTTCCAGATTATTTTTAACATTTTTAATGGCTAGGGATTAGAATAAAAACCTATGACAAAATCTATTTCATCAACAAAGAGAAGGCTATTTTCTCCTTGACCTGGGAAGAAAAACAAAGAATAAGTGAATTTTTTAAAAAAATTGTTAAAGCCACAGGCTTAGCAAGCAGATATTGCATTTCTAGGAGAATCTAGGTGAACTACACAAATGCAAAGTACTCCACTGATTTACTTAGGTTGCTTTTCAAGTGTGCATATTGCCTGAAATGAGTAAGGTTTTCAAATGACTTTTTGACAAATGAATTAGAAAGGTAAAAATATCATCAAAGACCCAGAGATACTATCAGAGCATTAAAAAAGTAAATGAAGTACTGACACATGCTACAGCATGAATGAATCTTGAAAACATGCTAAGTTTAAAAAGCCAGTCAAAAAAGGTCATATATTGTACAATTCATTTATATGAAATGTCCAGAATAGGTGAAATCACAGAAGCAGAAAATAGTTTAGTCTTTGCCAGAGACTGGTGGAGGGGGAAACAGGGAGTTTCTGTTCATGGGCATAGAGTTTTTCATGGGATGGTGAAAATACTCAGAAAGTAGATAATGGTGATGATTGCACAACTCTATGAGTGCATTAAGAGCCACCTAACTGCATACTTTATAAGTCAAGTGTTATGGTATGAGAATGTATTTCAATAAAACTGTTGTAAAATTAAAACTGCAAAAAATTTTTTAAAAGCAGTGAGAAATCTACAACAGAAAATAGTAAAACCAAAAGAGAAATAAGCAGAAGAAAAGAAAGAAGCCACAGTTCAAGCAAATGTACTTCATGATTAAATACATGAGTATTAAATTATAGAGATCCTCACTCATGGAATCACACATGGAAGTTTACGTCTCAAATTTGGACACAATAAGTAATATTCCTTTGAATGTATCACTTTGTTACAAAATATTTTATTTTACATATTTATTACCATAAAAAGATGTTCAAATAGTTCCAGATTATTTTTAACATTTTTAATGGCTAGGGATTAGAATAAAAACCTATGACAAAATCTATTTCATCAACAAAGAGAAGGCTATTTTCTCCTTGACCTGGGAAGAAAAACAAAGAATAAGTGAATTTTTTAAAAAAATTGTTAAAGCCACAGGCTTAGCAAGCAGATATTGCATTTCTAGGAGAATCTAGGTGAACTACACAAATGCAAAGTACTCCACTGATTTACTTAGGTTGCTTTTCAAGTGTGCATATTGCCTGAAATGAGTAAGGTTTTCAAATGACTTTTTGACAAATGAATTAGAAAGGTAAAAATATCATCAAAGACCCAGAGATACTATCAGAGCATTACAAGTAAAGACCTGGAAAGACTACCTGGCCAGGAAGCCAAGAATTCATCCATCCAAATGAATCATGAGTCAAAAGCATCATTGCCAAGGGAAGAGAATGAAATCAGACTTCTCCATAAAACATATCCTAACTTTCCAGTTTATTTCCATGACAAACAGGCTAGAAATACATAGGATTTAATTAGCAAGGTTAGTTTTTTAAGCTTTTGAGGCCTATTCATAAGTTTGATACAAACAAAAAGTTACCTTCCAGAAGCATCTGCTGCAGTATTTCTTATACATGGAGCTTCATTGACACATATTCTCTCTCAGTCAAATCAGTTCTTAAATAATTCATATAACTTCACCTTTCATCTTGGGTACCTAAATAAACATCAAATAAAACACAAACACTTCGAAATTTTTTTAATGAAACATAACAAAAACCATAATCATTTTAAGGAATAACATATACAAGCACAGTATTTCCCATCTTTGGGAGGTGACGGTATGCCTTCTGAATAATCCTAGCTAATATATCTGTCAATATTATGAGTCTATTTTTTATTCTATGAACCATAAATTCTATAGCAATATTAAGATTTAAGATTTATATATTATGACCATGCTTCTGTTAAAATCTTAAAATAATTTTGATGATTTATATTTATGTATGCTATTTTGAGACCTTTGCATTTTCAAAAATACTGATTGTTTTTATGTCCCACAATTTCCAGAATAAATTTAATTTTAAGGTAAAATTCAAACTTTGTAGCATTGAAATGTTTTGATATGCTCTCTTTTATGATTAAAGGAATCAAATAAAAATAATTCAAGGGACAGTTGATTTATTTTATTACCTGACAATAAATAGATTCACATCCCCAAAAAGGCAAAGGCAGGAAATCTCTAAGAAATAGGATATTCTCTGCCATATCAGTAAATAAGGATGTCACAATCATCAGCAATTGCAGCCCTCCAGTGTGAGCCCTAAGGGAATACAAGAATACCTGCTATCTGGTAGCCATCAGACCACAACCACTATCTAGGTGAGCCCTGAGGAAAGGAAGCTCAGGACTGAAAAATACAGGATACTGGCCCCACATAGCTGAGATGCATATGAAAGGAATGATTTCAGTGAACCCAGACTCTCGCATCTTCCCATGCACAGAAAAGCACTAAATTCCTTAACTTGGGATATCTGATGTTCTTTAATTAACAACAATCTTTTAATGTTCAGGCTACCTGCCCTTTGTTGCAAAACTTCTATATAACCGGGCTCTTCCTCTCACTTCCTGGGAGTAGTTTTCCCAGGGTTACTTGAGAGGCTGACTCTTGGGTTTGAAGTCTTAAAAATTCCCACTGAATAAAACACAACTCTCAACTTTTAGGTTGTGACTGTTTTTTAAGTCAACAGTTATGGTGATCATGAAGGGACCCAGAGTTGACCTCTCCTCCTCCTGAAATCTGGAGCCTTGATAACAGCAGAGGCCTCTTGTACCTATCCACCCCCTTTGGAAGGCCAGATGAATTTGAGTGAGTCTGCTATATTGACTGATGTTCCTGAGTTTTATTTGGTGGGGCATGGCAGGTACATTCCCCCTCTCAGTTGAAAGACAGTTGATGGTGGTGGGGACAGGGTAGTTGAAAGATACCAAGAATATCCACCTAGTTGAGAAATACTGGGTGGAGCTTGGTTGAAGGATACCAGGGAAATACCCATCCAATGGAAAGACACTGAGCTAGGAGCCGGTGGAAAGCACCAGAGTTTGTTCAATTGTAGGAGTTGTCTTGACTGAGTGGTTAGGTAAGAGCCTGATCTGACACTTGCCAGAATAAATTTAATTTTAAGGTAAAATTCAAACTTTGTAGCATTGAAATGTTTTGATATGCTCTCTTTTATGATTAAAGGAATCAAATAAAAATAATTCAAGGGACAGTTGATTTATTTTATTACCTGACAATAAATAGATTCACATCCCCAAAAAGGCAAAGGCAGGAAATCTCTGAGAAATAGGATATTCTCTGCCATATCAGTAAATAAGGATGTCACAATCATCAGCAATTGCAGCCCTCCAGTGTGAGCCCTAAGGGAATACAAGAATACCTGCTATCTGGTAGCCATCAGACCACAACCACTATCTAGGTGAGCCCTGAGGAAAGGAAGCTCAGGACTGAAAAATACAGGATACTGGCCCCACATAGCTGAGATGCATATGAAAGGAATGATTTCAGTGAACCCAGACTCTCGCATCTTCCCATGCACAGAAAAGCACTAAATTCCTTAACTTGGGATATCTGATGTTCTTTAATTAACAACAATCTTTTAATGTTCAGGCTACCTGCCCTTTGTTGCAAAACTTCTATATAACCGGGCTCTTCCTCTCACTTCCTGGGAGTAGTTTTCCCAGGGTTACTTGAGAGGCTGACTCTTGGGTTTGAAGTCTTAAAAATTCCCACTGAATAAAACACAACTCTCAACTTTTAGGTTGTGACTGTTTTTTAAGTCAACAGTTATGGTGATCATGAAGGGACCCAGAGTTGACCTCTCCTCCTCCTGAAATCTGGAGCCTTGATAACAGCAGAGGCCTCTTGTACCTATCCACCCCCTTTGGAAGGCCAGATGAATTTGAGTGAGTCTGCTATATTGACTGATGTTCCTGAGTTTTATTTGGTGGGGCATGGCAGGTACATTCCCCCTCTCAGTTGAAAGACAGTTGATGGTGGTGGGGACAGGGTAGTTGAAAGATACCAAGAATATCCACCTAGTTGAGAAATACTGGGTGGAGCTTGGTTGAAGGATACCAGGGAAATACCCATCCAATGGAAAGACACTGAGCTAGGAGCCGGTGGAAAGCACCAGAGTTTGTTCAATTGTAGGAGTTGTCTTGACTGAGTGGTTAGGTAAGAGCCTGATCTGACACTTTCCCTTAATTCAGCTCCCTTAATAGAACTGTCAGGATAAAAGTGCCGATATTACAGGAGATATTTGCTCTGAAGAAAAGGGATAAGACTCCTCCCAACCACTTACAACTTTCTCAGATGGCTGAGAAATTTACAGGAGTGGTAGAGGCTGGGTCTTCATACTGTGCAGTAGTTCCAACCCACATGATCACCCAGGATTTGCAAATGAGACCTGGCCATTCTTCTATCCGAACACTCATAGTGGTCTTAAACTGCTGAAGGGAGAAACCGAGGCACATAAGATGAGCTGAAATGATTCTGGAGGAGTTAAGCTCACAAGCAGCACACAGACCCACCACACAGTTTCACTAGTAGGTTGTATCCCTGACTAATTCAACTTAAAATGGAAAATAGAATCTCTCAGAAACAAAAACAAGTAGCATCAAAAAGCCAACCTCTGACTAACACCCCAGCCAGCGTCATGTACAATTTGTGCAGAGCTCATACTTGCAAGTACCTAGTTAACTGGGGAAATTATACTAAAGGAAATCTCACCCTAAAATGAGGGTTCTTTTTTATTGTATAAGCAGTTACGTTAAATTGAGGTTAATAGCTGACTTGGTAGAAATATCTTTTCAGAATTTTGACTTTCAACTAAGCCTTCTATGGGAAAACTTGATTTCTCTGTGTCTTTGAGATGCAAATATTCTACCTGACCTTTCTAGAGGTTCTGTGTATGTGTGTTTATATATGTGTGTGTGTTGAAAGCTTCATCTTTGCCATACTATTTTTTGGAGTAAACTGCAAATTTAGATTACATCTTCTCCCACTCATATGGAGAGGCCTCATGCATCTTAATGGTTCAAATCACTAATATACTTTATTGATGGACAAATGGTGGATCCTTCTAAAACTGGAGAAGCTAACAAATTGTTGCGTCTAGAGTGCTTTCATTGTAGACAGATGTTTTATTGGTACCTATAAAACAAAAATCATATTAAAGGCGAAAAAGTATATCTAACGTTCAACCTAAAAAACTCTGTCATGTAAAACAAGTAAGAAAAACTAGCTTAGGAAGCTTCATTTGTGGTCTTTGACCCCTCGATGGGTCTTAGATGCTAATAAGAGCATTAGAATAATGTTAACAGAAAAAAACTTGTAAGGAAAGTCTAGCTACTATTTGCAGCTAGGTAGGAATTTTAAAAGGAATCATCTCAAATGAATAAAAATTCTTTAGGTGGTTATTTAAAATAAGATAAATAAAATGGACATTTACGTGATTAAATCAAGACTTGACAAAAGGGCTTTCCTAGTAGCTGAGATGGTAACGAATCTGCCTGCAGTGTGGGAGATGTAGATTCAGTCCCTAGGTCAGGAAGATCCCTTGGAGAAGGGAATGGCAACCCACTTCAGTATTCTTGCCCAGAGAACCCCATGAACAGCGGAGCCTGGTACAGTCCACACAGTAGAAAAAGTGTCAGACACGACTGAGAAACTACCACTTTCACACTACCTAAGGTAAAATTGATCAAAAGGGAGCCCTTACTGGTCCCCAGGAGAAGGAAATGGCCACCCACTCCAGTATTCTTGTCTAGAGAATTCCATAGACTGGGAGGCTACAGTCCGTGGGGTCACAAAGAGTTGGACACAACTGAGCAACTAAACAACTGGTCCCCAACATAAATAAAATAAAGCCAAATGAGTCTGTTTTATTTACCCCAGTATTAAAATATATAAGGGGCTAAAAATTTACACTGAGATATTTGACCAGCAATAATTCAGGAAGCAATTCTATATAAGTAAGCAAAATGGACAGAGAACTCTACCTGACCTTTCTAGAGGTTCTGTGTATGTGTGTTTATATATGTGTGTGTGTTGAAAGCTTCATCTTTGCCATACTATTTTTTGGAGTAAACTGCAAATTTAGATTACATCTTCTCCCACTCATATGGAGAGGCCTCATGCATCTTAATGGTTCAAATCACTAATATACTTTATTGATGGACAAATGGTGGATCCTTCTAAAACTGGAGAAGCTAACAAATTGTTGCGTCTAGAGTGCTTTCATTGTAGACAGATGTTTTATTGGTACCTATAAAACAAAAATCATATTAAAGGCGAAAAAGTATATCTAACGTTCAACCTAAAAAACTCTGTCATGTAAAACAAGTAAGAAAAACTAGCTTAGGAAGCTTCATTTGTGGTCTTTGACCCTCGATGGGTCTTAGATGCTAATAAGAGCATTAGAATAATGTTAACAGAAAAAAACTTGTAAGGAAAGTCTAGCTACTATTTGCAGCTAGGTAGGAATTTTAAAAGGAATCATCTCAAATGAATAAAAATTCTTTAGGTGGTTATTTAAAATAAGATAAATAAAATGGACATTTACGTGATTAAATCAAGACTTGACAAAAGGGCTTTCCTAGTAGCTGAGATGGTAACGAATCTGCCTGCAGTGTGGGAGATGTAGATTCAGTCCCTAGGTCAGGAAGATCCCTTGGAGAAGGGAATGGCAACCCACTTCAGTATTCTTGCCCAGAGAACCCCATGAACAGCGGAGCCTGGTACAGTCCACACAGTAGAAAAAGTGTCAGACACGACTGAGAAACTACCACTTTCACACTACCTAAGGTAAAATTGATCAAAAGGGAGCCCTTACTGGTCCCCAGGAGAAGGAAATGGCCACCCACTCCAGTATTCTTGTCTAGAGAATTCCATAGACTGGGAGGCTACAGTCCGTGGGGTCACAAAGAGTTGGACACAACTGAGCAACTAAACAACTGGTCCCCAACATAAATAAAATAAAGCCAAATGAGTCTGTTTTATTTACCCCAGTATTAAAATATATAAGGGGCTAAAAATTTACACTGAGATATTTGACCAGCAATAATTCAGGGAAGCAATTATTCTATATAAGTAAGCAAAATGGACAGAGAACAAAAGAAGAAAAACTTCTAAAACCCCTCCTCTATGACCAAAGTTTGCTGATTATATCACTATGAAAACTAAAGTTAAAGGTGTAAAAGTTGACAAAATTGAGATGGAAGTATATTAAGTTGGTATATTTAAATGGATTTTATATAAAATGGTTACATCTCTTTTGTTTAATTATATTGTGGGATTGGCATGGTTCACTGGAGAATGCTTCATCTACCTGATACTATAAAGTACACATAAATCTGTGCCTCAGAAAATATTAACTGCACATACTAAAAGAAACTAATAAGGTTACCCGGGCCATACAAATACATAAAAATTGGGAACTAACATGTAAGGGCTAATAAAAGTAAGAATAGTGATTTTACTTTGAGTTTAATTCGTAAACTCAGAAAGAAGGTCTTGGCTAAATGTGTCATAACAAACCTTTGAAGACATGATAAATGCTAGAGGTCTAAAACACACAACTCATAAAATAAATTTTATTTTTAGTTAGAAATTTTGTTACTGATAAAATCTTTTAGTATCTTTAGATGACAGAGCTGTTCTTTAGGGAACTAAAAGCAGCTGGCTAGATTCTCTTCAAAATTCTACAAACCAAAATGTAAATACAGTCTACAAGACTTGCAACTAAGCCTAATTAGCTCAATCAGGCAAGAGCTGAAACCAAAGGGGGAAATGTGGCCATTTAAAAATTCAAACCCATGGGAATGCTCCCTCACCGAAACCTTACAGATAGTAAACCTTAGTCATCTGTTTAAGCAACTTTAATATATTCCAACTAGTAAGTTTATTTATAAAAGCTTATACATAAATAACTTGTTTTAAAAGTAAAACCATGAGAGCTCTAGTTTTGCCTGTTTATGTCTGTATACACATTTACATATACATATGAGATATCCATACCTCGGAAAAGTATTGTCAATATTAAACTTATATAGAGCTTTATTTAATTTAAATGTAAATGCAAAAAAAACTTACCAAAATGACTTTCTGGTTAATGTGAGCTAGGAAATATTCAATATGGAATTGATATCTGGTATTAATATGTAAGTTTGTTAATCTGATTAATACAGATATGTGATTAAAAAATCATCAAAATTAAGTATAATACTTTATTGTACTTAGGTTTGTTAAATAAGACTTTATTATATCTGTTGCAAGGAAAATGACTTGATATGATGAAACTTTAAAGTAAATGTAAGTGAGATAAAAACTTTGGGGTAAACTCTTTTATATTTAGAAATATCTACTTAAAATAATCTTTCCAGATATTTGGTAACTCAAAATTCTAGAGTTGTGCTAATTTAAATGATGGAAGTTTATTGAATGGTTAGAACATCAGTCGCTAAATAGAAAAACTAAAGGTATTTAGGGATATTAATGAAAATGTTTGGTGTTATCCTGAGATGTTCTTATAAGAAAGCAAGTGTTTTTAGAAATTTTCACTGGTATTTATACTCACCAATCTACGAAATGCCAATGTAAAAAATAGTTCATAATTCCTTACTTCTTAACTTTCACTAGAAATTAAGGTCTTAAGAGTTTATTATTCTAATTTAAACATGTAATTAAGGCTAATGGAACAACAAACATCTCAGTATACAATAAGAAAGTAGAACATATGATTTCAGTAAAGAAGCTATGAGACTTAAAGTTACATGTACTGAGGAAAAGAAGTGATGGGACCAGATGCCATGGAAACAATGACAGGTTTTATTTTCTTGAGCTCCAAAATCACTGTGGATGGTGACTGCCATGAAATTAAAAGATGCTTCTCACCGAAACCTTACAGATAGTAAACCTTAGTCATCTGTTTAAGCAACTTTAATATATTCCAACTAGTAAGTTTATTTATAAAAGCTTATACATAAATAACTTGTTTTAAAAGTAAAACCATGAGAGCTCTAGTTTTGCCTGTTTATGTCTGTATACACATTTACATATACATATGAGATATCCATACCTCGGAAAAGTATTGTCAATATTAAACTTATATAGAGCTTTATTTAATTTAAATGTAAATGCAAAAAAAACTTACCAAAATGACTTTCTGGTTAATGTGAGCTAGGAAATATTCAATATGGAATTGATATCTGGTATTAATATGTAAGTTTGTTAATCTGATTAATACAGATATGTGATTAAAAAATCATCAAAATTAAGTATAATACTTTATTGTACTTAGGTTTGTTAAATAAGACTTTATTATATCTGTTGCAAGGAAAATGACTTGATATGATGAAACTTTAAAGTAAATGTAAGTGAGATAAAAACTTTGGGGTAAACTCTTTTATATTTAGAAATATCTACTTAAAATAATCTTTCCAGATATTTGGTAACTCAAAATTCTAGAGTTGTGCTAATTTAAATGATGGAAGTTTATTGAATGGTTAGAACATCAGTCGCTAAATAGAAAAACTAAAGGTATTTAGGGATATTAATGAAAATGTTTGGTGTTATCCTGAGATGTTCTTATAAGAAAGCAAGTGTTTTTAGAAATTTTCACTGGTATTTATACTCACCAATCTACGAAATGCCAATGTAAAAAATAGTTCATAATTCCTTACTTCTTAACTTTCACTAGAAATTAAGGTCTTAAGAGTTTATTATTCTAATTTAAACATGTAATTAAGGCTAATGGAACAACAAACATCTCAGTATACAATAAGAAAGTAGAACATATGATTTCAGTAAAGAAGCTATGAGACTTAAAGTTACATGTACTGAGGAAAAGAAGTGATGGGACCAGATGCCATGGAAACAATGACAGGTTTTATTTTCTTGAGCTCCAAAATCACTGTGGATGGTGACTGCGGCCATGAAATTAAAAGATGCTTCTCCTTGGAAGAAAAGATGTGATAAACCTAGAGAGCATATTAAAAAGCAGAGACCACTTTTCCAACAAAATTTCATAAAGTCAAAGCTATGATTTTCCCAGTAGTCATGTATGGATGTGAGAGCTGGACCATAAAGAAGGCTGAGTGCCAAAGAATTGATGCCTTTGAATTGCAGTGCTAGAGAAGATTCTTGACTGCACAAAGAACAAGCCAGTTAATCTGAAAGGAAATCAATCCTGAAAATTCATTGGAAGGACTGATGCTGAACCTGAAGCTCCAATACTTTGGCCACCTGATGTGAAGAGCTGATTCACTGGAAAAGACCCTGATGTTGGGAAAAATAGAAGGCAGAAGGAGAAAGGGACGACAAGGTACAAGATGGTTGAATGGCATCACTGAGTCAATGAATATGAATCTGAGCAGGCTCCAGGAGATAGTGAAGGACAGTGAAGCCTGGCATGTAACAGTCCATAGGGTTGCAAAGAGTCAGACATGACTGAGCGACTGAACTGAACTGAACTGTCTGACTTACTTCACCCAATATGACACTCTCTAGGTCCACTCATGTTGCTGTAAATGGTTTTTAATGGTTGATTATTGGTTAATTCTTTTTAATGGTTGAGTAATATTCCAGTGGATAAATGTGCCCCATCTTCTCTATCCATTCCTCTGTCAATGGATATTTAAGTTGCTTCCATGTCTTGGCTACTGTAAACAGTGCTGCAATGAACGTTGGGATGCATGTATCTTTTCAGAACATGTCTTTCTCCAGACACATACCCAGGAGTGAGATTGAAGGGTCATATGGTAGTTCTATTTTTAGTTCTTCAAGGAACCTCCATCCTATTTTCCACAGTGGCTATTCCAATTTACATTCCCACCAACAGTGTAAGAGGGTTCCCTTCTCTCCAAAGTGAATGTATATTCACATGACCCCTTTCAACCTTCAAGCACGTTTAAATATACTGTTTGAATTGAGTTGCTGTCAAAAGCAATCTAATACTCTTCCCACTCTGTATTTAGTACCCTGTGTGGGGCAGGGTTAGAGCTCACCAGACAAAGCAAGGAAGTAATGGAATATGGGGTGGATAACCATGGAACAGAGTGATGTCTTTGGGAAATCATAGCATTAGTGAATTCTACAAAGATGAAAAACCCAGTTTCTGGCCCGTTTCTTTGTCACTGTTTAATGGGAAGGTGCAATGCTAAAGTCAAAGCTATGATTTTCCCCGTAGTCATGTATGGATGTGAGAGCTGGACCATAAAGAAGGCTGAGTGCCAAAGAATTGATGCCTTTGAATTGCAGTGCTAGAGAAGATTCTTGACTGCACAAAGAACAAGCCAGTTAATCTGAAAGGAAATCAATCCTGAAAATTCATTGGAAGGACTGATGCTGAACCTGAAGCTCCAATACTTTGGCCACCTGATGTGAAGAGCTGATTCACTGGAAAAGACCCTGATGTTGGGAAAAATAGAAGGCAGAAGGAGAAAGGGACGACAAGGTACAAGATGGTTGAATGGCATCACTGAGTCAATGAATATGAATCTGAGCAGGCTCCAGGAGATAGTGAAGGACAGTGAAGCCTGGCATGTAACAGTCCATAGGGTTGCAAAGAGTCAGACATGACTGAGCGACTGAACTGAACTGAACTGTCTGACTTACTTCACCCAATATGACACTCTCTAGGTCCACTCATGTTGCTGTAAATGGTTTTTAATGGTTGATTATTGGTTAATTCTTTTTAATGGTTGAGTAATATTCCAGTGGATAAATGTGCCCCATCTTCTCTATCCATTCCTCTGTCAATGGATATTTAAGTTGCTTCCATGTCTTGGCTACTGTAAACAGTGCTGCAATGAACGTTGGGATGCATGTATCTTTTCAGAACATGTCTTTCTCCAGACACATACCCAGGAGTGAGATTGAAGGGTCATATGGTAGTTCTATTTTTAGTTCTTCAAGGAACCTCCATCCTATTTTCCACAGTGGCTATTCCAATTTACATTCCCACCAACAGTGTAAGAGGGTTCCCTTCTCTCCAAAGTGAATGTATATTCACATGACCCCTTTCAACCTTCAAGCACGTTTACGAATATACTGTTTGAATTGAGTTGCTGTCAAAAGCAATCTAATACTCTTCCCACTCTGTATTTAGTACCCTGTGTGGGGCAGGGTTAGAGCTCACCAGACAAAGCAAGGAAGTAATGGAATATGGGGTGGATAACCATGGAACAGAGTGATGTCTTTGGGAAATCATAGCATTAGTGAATTCTACAAAGATGAAAAACCCAGTTTCTGGCCCCGTTTCTTTGTCACTGTTTAATGGGAAGGTAATGCATGTATGCTGGAAGGAGAGATGAACAGTAACTCCCTTACTGCCAATAAAAATAAATGTATGTTTTGTACTGTTTGTAATATCTACATAACTCTTTCTGACAGAAGCAAAGGACAACTCATGGAAAATGTTTAGAACAATGCCTAATAAAACAGTACATGCCGTAAAATACTAGCTGTTCTTTTAGTACTATCCTATCATTCCTGTGTTCAACACCCTGGCACCTATCAGTCCTCTTCAGCAGCCTATTAATTTCCCAGGTACTGATCAGTTGCCAGGGTATTGATATAGAGAGATTATGAAATGGGAGTGTTTCAGCCCAGATCTGGGATAAGGGCAAGACTGCTTCTACCAACTATATGAATGCCATCTTACCAACTGCTTTCAACCAGCAGTGTATCATCTGTTAATTGCTTTCTCTGGACCAAATGAGTGGTCATGCTTCCTGTAGACTAGGCTCCAGGGAGTTTGCCTAGGTTGGAGATCAGAATATGTAAGAGCAGGTAATGATCTAAAATGTTCATTAAACTAGTGCTCAGTAATGGCAGCTAGAGTGATTGATGAAATCTCTACAAGTTGTAAACTACCTGAGTGTGGAGAAAGTTTTGACTCTGACAGGCCCTGGTAACCAATTCTGTTTTGAAATGACATCAGTTTATGGGATCCTTTCCACTCCCAGGCAGAGTGGCAAGCATCCCCTGATCAGGATTCAAGACCATGTGGGACCGTAAGTTGGGATGGAAAAAGGCACTTATGGAATGACTTTGTGGGGGTAAGAGACAACTGTATAGTTAAATTAAGAGTTAAAGGAGGGGCTTCTCTTGTGGCTCAGTGGATAAGAACCTGTGTGCCAATGCAGGAGACGAGGTTGCGAAAAGATTTGAATTGAGTTGCTGTCAAAAGAAATCTAATACTCTTCCCCCTCTGTATTTAGTACCCTGTGTGGGGCAGGGTTAGAGCTCACCAGACAAAGCAAGGAAGTAATGGAATATGGGGTGGATAACCATGGAACAGAGTGATGTCTTTGGGAAATCATAGCATTAGTGAATTCTACAAAGATGAAAAACCCAGTTTCTGGCCCCGTTTCTTTGTCACTGTTTAATGGGAAGGTAATGCATGTATGCTGGAAGGAGAGATGAACAGTAACTCCCTTACTGCCAATAAAAATAAATGTATGTTTTGTACTGTTTGTAATATCTACATAACTCTTTCTGACAGAAGCAAAGGACAACTCATGGAAAATGTTTAGAACAATGCCTAATAAAACAGTACATGCCGTAAAATACTAGCTGTTCTTTTAGTACTATCCTATCATTCCTGTGTTCAACACCCTGGCACCTATCAGTCCTCTTCAGCAGCCTATTAATTTCCCAGGTACTGATCAGTTGCCAGGGTATTGATATAGAGAGATTATGAAATGGGAGTGTTTCAGCCCAGATCTGGGATAAGGGCAAGACTGCTTCTACCAACTATATGAATGCCATCTTACCAACTGCTTTCAACCAGCAGTGTATCATCTGTTAATTGCTTTCTCTGGACCAAATGAGTGGTCATGCTTCCTGTAGACTAGGCTCCAGGAGTTTGCCTAGGTTGGAGATCAGAATATGTAAGAGCAGGTAATGATCTAAAATGTTCATTAAACTAGTGCTCAGTAATGGCAGCTAGAGTGATTGATGAAATCTCTACAAGTTGTAAACTACCTGAGTGTGGAGAAAGTTTTGACTCTGACAGGCCCTGGTAACCAATTCTGTTTTGAAATGACATCAGTTTATGGGATCCTTTCCACTCCCAGGCAGAGTGGCAAGCATCCCCTGATCAGGATTCAAGACCATGTGGGACCGTAAGTTGGGATGGAAAAAGGCACTTATGGAATGACTTTGTGGGGGTAAGAGACAACTGTATAGTTAAATTAAGAGTTAAAGGAGGGGCTTCTCTTGTGGCTCAGTGGATAAGAACCTGTGTGCCAATGCAGGAGACGCAGGTTCGAGCCCTGGTCCAGGAAGATCCCACATACCACAGAGTAGCTAAACCCACACATCAACAAAGACCCAGCACAGCCAAAAATAAATAAATAAAAGTTTTTTTAAAAAAAAAAAAGTTAAAGGAGTACAGAGTGTGGGTTTCCAAGCCAAAGAGACAGAGCTGGTGTTAACACATGTTAACACATGAGGAAATCCTTAGATTCCAACCCTAGGTGTGACTCTTGGGACAGTTTTATAGATCACCATGTTCCCTAACAGAAAATGTACACCACAAAGGCTACCTCATCCAGAGAAGATTTGGATTTGATGAGCAGTTAGATCAAGACTTGCAGCATATTCTCATCTTTTTTCTTAGGCATGTTTGTGCTTTTTAAAATAATGGGCTCATTGTTACACAGGTTCTCTTAGCTGTTTTTTCTGTTGTTGTCTAAAAAAAATGAAGAAGCCCTTAAGCCCTTTTCAAATCCTTAAATAATGTTTTAGCAACTCTTTCCTTCAGCAAATGTTTACTGAGCACAGACTACCTGTCAGATGCTATTCCAGGCACCAAGGATATAGTGGAGGCTACAACAGATTAGGTTACCCATCTCAGAAGATTTCAGCCTGGTAGAGGAGAAAATAGATAAATGATAAACTGGGAATGTCAGGGCTTGATAGGAACTACAAAGAATTCATCCGAGTGATGTGACAGAGTGGCTGAGGCTACTTTCAATTGGATGGCTAGAGGAGGCCTCCCTAAAGATGAGGGTAAGGAATTGCAGACACTTGGACAGCAACTGCTAAGGCCTAAGGCAGAAAGAAGCTTAGCCTGTATAAGAAACAGTGAGAAGGCCAAGGGACTGAGTGTAGTGGGGAAGGGAGGTGAGGTTACAAAAGTTAGGAAGGCCTGATCTCCCAGCAGAAGTGAGAAGAGTTTGGAATTCTATTCCAAATGTGAAGGTTTCTTTATAGACAATGTGTGTGTGTGATCTTCGCTGATGGTGCCATTGTTGTTTAGTCACTGTAAATCAGTATAATTTTTATACAATAAAGTTTCCCAGTTTCAAATTCCAATTTTACTCACTTCAAAAAATACACATAATGTGTAATCAACACCACAATCTATGATATAAAACATTTTCATCACTCCAAAAAGTTTCTCTCTACCTCTTTGCAGTTGATACCCTCTCTTCTAACAACCACTGATCTGTTGTTACCAGAACGTTAGCTTCCCTAAAATCTCATATCAATGGAATCACACAGTGAAAACAATTACATAATTTGCAGAGCTCAGTGCAAAATTTAAATGTGGGACCCCTGTTATGAAATTATTAAGAATTTCAAGGCAGCAAAAGCATGGCAATAAACCAAGCACAGGGCTATTCTGAGCATGGAGCCCATGTGACTACACACATCACACACCTCTGAAGCCAACCCTACATTCACTATTAGTTTTTCACTAATAAAAGAAGCCTCTGGTTTCTTTCACTTAGCATGATGATTCATTCATGTTGCTGCCTGAACTTGTAGTTTTTCCGTTTCTGTTGCTGAGTAGTTCCATTGCGTGAGCATGGCACAATTTATTTACCAACCCATGAAAGGACATTTATGCTATTTCCAGTTTGGAGCTATTATGAATAAATCGACTATAAACATTGAAATGCAAGTCTTTGTGTAAAGTCTTTTGAAGAGAAGTTTTTAATTTAAATGGCATCCAAGTTATCAACCTGTTTCTTTTATGATTCATAATTTTTATTTCCAGTCTAACAAATTTTTACATAACCCAAGATAACAAAGATGATCTCTCAATTTTTTTTAGAAGTTTCACAATTTTAAATTTTATATTTAAATCTATGTTCCATTTTAAACACATTTGCATGTGGTACAATGTATGATTCAAAATTCTCTTTTATTTACTTATTATCTAGCTATAGGGAAGGAACTTTGTTGTTTAGCTGCTAAGTTGTATCTGGCTCTTTGTGGCCTCATGGACTATAGCATGCCAGGTTCCTCTGTACCCCACTATCCTTTCCTCTTTAGTTTGCCCCCCCTTCTTTATAGACAATGTGTGTGTGTGATCTTCGCTGATGGTGCCATTGTTGTTTAGTCACTGTAAATCAGTATAATTTTTATACAATAAAGTTTCCCAGTTTCAAATTCCAATTTTACTCACTTCAAAAAATACACATAATGTGTAATCAACACCACAATCTATGATATAAAACATTTTCATCACTCCAAAAAGTTTCTCTCTACCTCTTTGCAGTTGATACCCTCTCTTCTAACAACCACTGATCTGTTGTTACCAGAACGTTAGTTTCCCCTAAAATCTCATATCAATGGAATCACACAGTGAAAACAATTACATAATTTGCAGAGCTCAGTGCAAAATTTAAATGTGGGACCCCTGTTATGAAATTATTAAGAATTTCAAGGCAGCAAAAGCATGGCAATAAACCAAGCACAGGGCTATTCTGAGCATGGAGCCCATGTGACTACACACATCACACACCTCTGAAGCCAACCCTACATTCACTATTAGTTTTTCACTAATAAAAAGAAGCCTCTGGTTTCTTTCACTTAGCATGATGATTCATTCATGTTGCTGCCTGAACTTGTAGTTTTTCCGTTTCTGTTGCTGAGTAGTTCCATTGCGTGAGCATGGCACAATTTATTTACCAACCCATGAAAGGACATTTATGCTATTTCCAGTTTGGAGCTATTATGAATAAATCGACTATAAACATTGAAATGCAAGTCTTTGTGTAAAGTCTTTTGAAGAGAAGTTTTTAATTTAAATGGCATCCAAGTTATCAACCTGTTTCTTTTATGATTCATAATTTTTATTTCCAGTCTAACAAATTTTTACATAACCCAAGATAACAAAGATGATCTCTCAATTTTTTTTAGAAGTTTCACAATTTTAAATTTTATATTTAAATCTATGTTCCATTTTAAACACATTTGCATGTGGTACAATGTATGATTCAAAATTCTCTTTTTATTTACTTATTATCTAGCTATAGGGAAGGAACTTTGTTGTTTAGCTGCTAAGTTGTATCTGGCTCTTTGTGGCCTCATGGACTATAGCATGCCAGGTTCCTCTGTACCCCACTATCTCCCTGAGTTTGCCAAATTCATGTCTATTGAGTTGGTGATGCTACCTAACCATCTCATCCTCTACCACCCTCTTCTCCTTCTGTCTTCAATCTTTCCCAGCATCAGTGTCTTTCCCAGTGAGTCAGCTGTTTACATCAAGTGTCAAAAGTATTGAAGTTTCAGCATCAGTCCTTCCAATGAATATTCAGGGTCAATTTCCTTTAGGATTCACTGATTTGATCTCCTTGTAGTAGAAGGGACTCTCAAGATTCTTCTCCAGCACCAAAATTCAAAAGCAGCAATTCTTCACTGCTCTGCCTTCTTTATGGACCAGCTCTCACATCCATAACATGACTGTTGGGAAAAAAACAGCCTTGATTATACAGACCTTGGTTGGCAAAGTGATGTCTCTGATTTTTAATATATTCTCTAGTTTTGTCATAGCTTTCCTTCCAAAGGGCAAGCATCCTTGAATTTCATGGCTGCAGTCACCATCTGCAGTGATTTGGAAGTCCAAGAAAAAAAATCTGTCTCTGCTTTCATTTTTCCCCTATTTATTTGCCATAAGGTGATGGGACTAGATGCCATAATCTTAGTTTTTTGAATATTGAGTTTCAAGCAAGTATATTTTCACTCCTTTCACCCTCATCAGGAAGCTCTTTAGTTCCTCTTCACTTTCTGCCATTAGAGTGCTATCATCTGCATATCTGAGGTTGTTGATATCTCTCACAGCAATCTTGATTCCAGCTTGTGATTCATCTAGCCCAGCATTATGCATGAATACACTGCATAGAAGTTAAATAAGGAGGGTGACAATATATAGCCTTGATGTACTCTTTTCTCAATTTTGAACCACTCAGTTGTTCCATGTCTGATTCTAACGGTTGCTTCTTGACCCATATACAGAAAAGAAACTAGCAATTGGCAAATATTCTAACAGCCCTAAATTCAGTTAGCTGGGTTTTGGGGGGGGGGGGGTTGGTGTTTGTTTGGGTTTTTTTTTTTTTTCATTTTATTGTTGTTCAGTTGCTAAGTCAAGTCCAACTCTTCATGACCCATGGATTGCAACATGCTATGCTTCTCTGTCCTCTGTTATCTCCCTGAGTTTGTTCAAACTCATATCCATTGAGTCAGTGATACCATCCAACCATCCCATCCTCTGTCGCCCCTTCTCCTCCTGCCCTCAGTCTTTCCCAGTATCAGAATCTTTTCCAGTGAGTCAGCTCTTCGCATCAGGTGGCCAAAGTATTGGAACTTCAGGTTCAGCATTAGTCCTTCCAATGAATATTCAGGATTAATTTCCTTTAAAATTGACTGTTTTGATCTTCTTTCTGTCCAAGCGTCTCTCAAGGAGTCTTCTCCAACACCACAGTTTGAAAGCATCAGTTCTTCCGTGATCTGACTTCTTTATGGTCCAACTCTCACATCCATACATGACTACTGGAAAAACCATAGCTTTAACTATACAGACCTTTGTCGGCAAAGTGATGTCTCTGCTTTTTAATATGCTGTCTCGGTTTGTCATAGCTAGTCTTCCAAGGAGCAGGCATCTTTTAATTTTGTGACTGCAATCACTGTCCACATTTATTTTGGAGCCATAGCAAATGAGATCTGACACTGTTTCCACATTTTCCCCCTTCTATTTGCCATGAAAGGATAGGATCAAAAACCACAATGTTAGTTTTTTGAAGCTTAGGTTTTTGCTTTTAGGTTTTTTGTTTGTTTGTTTAAACTAGAACAACAACAACAATAAAACCAATTCACCCATTTCTTCTACCCCCATCATCCCTCACCTGTTGCCAATTATTCTCTGCATCTATGACCTTGGGTTTTTTTTTTTAAGAATCCCCACATATAAGAGATCATACTGTATTTGTCTTTGTCTAATCTATTTCATTTAGAATAATGTTCTCACTGAGATATATACATGTGTCTGTGTGTTTGTGCGTGTGTGAATATTACTTTCTTCAGGTAAATATTCAGAAGCAGAATTACTGGATCACATGCTAGTTCTACTTTTTTATTTTTTGAGTAACCTTTATTCCTTTTTCCATAGTGACTGCACCAGTTTACACCCCCATCATCAGCGCACAAGTGCTTCTGTTTCTCCACGTGCTCAACAACACTTCTTTCTTATTTTTTTGATAATCTCCATTTACATTGTGGTTTCGATTTGCATTTTCCTAATGCTTAGTGATGTTGACCATCTTTTTGTGTACCTGTTATAAGTCTGTATAGCTTCCTTGGAAAAATATTTACTGAGATTCTCTGCCCATTTTTTAATAGAATTGTCTGGGTTTTTTTATATTGAGTTGTATAAATTATTTACGTGTTTTGTTGAAAGTTGAGGTGATTGTGCCAATTTCTTAAAATAAGACAACAATAAAGTTTGCCACAAAGACTGATTCCTCCTTTCACAAATAATTTCTTTGTGAAATTCAGTGTTGTTAGATAGCATTTCACCCACAGTAGAACTTCTTTCAAAATAGGAATTTGATACTCTAAAAGTCTACCAATGCTTTAGCAACTGGGTTACTATAATATTCTCAGTGCTTTGTTGTCATTTCAACACTTGCCACAGCATCTTCACTAGGAGTAGATTCTATTTTAAGAAACCACTTTCTTGGGCTTCTCTGGTGGTCCAGTGGTTAAGAATCTGCCTTGCAGTGCAAGAAACACTGGTTCGATTCCTGGTCTGGAAAAATCCCACATGCCACAGAGCAACTAAGCCTGCGTGCCACAACTAGTGAGTCAGTACTCTAGAGTCTGAGAACTGTAACTGCTGAAGCCCCCATGCCTACAGTCTGTGCTCGACAATGCAAAGAGACACTGCAGTGAGAAGCCCACAGACTGCAACAAAGACCCACCACAACCAAAAATAAATAAATAAATAAAACTTAAAAAAAGAGAAACTACTTTCTTTGTTCACCCATAAGAAACAACTTCTTACAAAATTTTATCATAAGATTGTAGCAATTCTGTCTCATCTTCAGTCTCTGCCTCTAATTTCAGCTTTTTTGCTATTTTCACCACATCTGCAGCTACTTCCTCTGCTGAAGTTCTGAACCTCTCAAAGTTATCCATGAGGGTTAGACTCAACTTCTCTCAAGCTCTGGTAAATGTTGATATTTTGACCTCTTCCCATGAATCATAAATGTTCTTAATGGCATCTAGAATTGTTTCCAGAAGGTTTTCAGCTGACTTTGCCCAGATCCCTCAGAGAAATCACTGTCTGTGGTGGCTGTAGCCTTATGAGATGTATTTTTTAAAAAACAAGATTTGAAACTCAAAATTGCTTCTTGATCTAATTGGGTTACAAGATGGATGTTGTGTTAGCAGGCATGAAAACAACATTAATCTCATTGTACAAGTCCATCCGGGCTCTTGGGTGACCAGGTGCAATAGTCAATGAGCAGTAATATTTTGAATGGAATCTTCTGTTTTTTTCCTGAGCTGTAGGTCTCCACAGTGGACTTAAAAAATCCAATAAACCATGTTGTAAACAGATGTGCTGACACTCAGGCTACATTTTTCCATTTCTAGAGAATAGGCAGAGTAGATTTAGCATAATTCTTAAGGGCCCTAGGATTTTGGCATGGTAAATGAGCATTGACTTCAAATTTAAAGTGCCAACCAATGCTTTAGCAACTGGGTTACTATAATATTCTCAGTGCTTTGTTGTCATTTCAACACTTGCCACAGCATCTTCACTAGGAGTAGATTCTATTTTAAGAAACCACTTTCTTGGGCTTCTCTGGTGGTCCAGTGGTTAAGAATCTGCCTTGCAGTGCAAGAAACACTGGTTCGATTCCTGGTCTGGAAAAATCCCACATGCCACAGAGCAACTAAGCCTGCGTGCCACAACTAGTGAGTCAGTACTCTAGAGTCTGAGAACTGTAACTGCTGAAGCCCCCATGCCTACAGTCTGTGCTCGACAATGCAAAGAGACACTGCAGTGAGAAGCCCACAGACTGCAACAAAGACCCACCACAACCAAAAATAAATAAATAAATAAAACTTAAAAAAAGAGAAACTACTTTCTTTGTTCACCCATAAGAAACAACTTCTTACAAAATTTTATCATAAGATTGTAGCAATTCTGTCTCATCTTCAGTCTCTGCCTCTAATTTCAGCTTTTTTGCTATTTTCACCACATCTGCAGCTACTTCCTCTGCTGAAGTTCTGAACCTCTCAAAGTTATCCATGAGGGTTAGACTCAACTTCTCTCAAGCTCTGGTAAATGTTGATATTTTGACCTCTTCCCATGAATCATAAATGTTCTTAATGGCATCTAGAATTGTTTCCAGAAGGTTTTCAGCTGACTTTGCCCAGATCCCTCAGAGAAATCACTGTCTGTGGTGGCTGTAGCCTTATGAGATGTATTTTTTAAAAAACAAGATTTGAAACTCAAAATTGCTTCTTGATCTAATTGGGTTACAAGATGGATGTTGTGTTAGCAGGCATGAAAACAACATTAATCTCATTGTACAAGTCCATCCGGGCTCTTGGGTGACCAGGTGCAATAGTCAATGAGCAGTAATATTTTGAATGGAATCTTCTGTTTTTTTCCTGAGCTGTAGGTCTCCACAGTGGACTTAAAAAATCCAATAAACCATGTTGTAAACAGATGTGCTGACACTCAGGCTACATTTTTCCATTTCTAGAGAATAGGCAGAGTAGATTTAGCATAATTCTTAAGGGCCCTAGGATTTTGGCATGGTAAATGAGCATTGACTTCAAATTTAAAGGCACCAACTGCACTCAACTCTAACAGGATAGTCGCTTGTCCTTCAGAGTTTTTTTTTTTTTTTAAACCTTTATTTTGCTGCTTTTTTTTTTCCTTTATTTTAAAGATTTTACAGAGTTTTGTTGTTTACAGATATGTATTTTCCCAGATTAGTCATATGTATATCCCCCTCTTCCCATCCCTCCCAACCATCACACAGCACCCCTGAAGGATCCCCCTTTTTCACAGAGCAATGACTATAGCTATTTTCTTCACTTATGATAGTACAGGCCTCCATGCTACTTCCTTTACGCCTCCAACCTTCTGTTCCTTTCCCACAATGTCCATATGTCCACTGTCCATGTCTGTCTT
Organism: Tragulus kanchil; assembly: GCA_022376925.1. Classification (NCBI taxonomy): domain Eukaryota; kingdom Metazoa; phylum Chordata; class Mammalia; order Artiodactyla; family Tragulidae; genus Tragulus; species Tragulus kanchil. The sequence goes on from JAIOJX010000006.1 coordinate 91,308,739, forward strand.
TCTGTCGCTTCACTGCGTGTGCCATCATCACCATCCTACTAGGTTCCATATATATGTGTTAATATACTGTATTTGTCCTTCTCTTTCTGACTGACTTCACTTTTGATGATACGTTCTAGATCCAGCTACCTCATTAAGGCTGATTCTTCTGCCCTAATGTAAATTTCTCTTTACAGCTGAGTAGTATTCCATTGTATATATGTACCAGAGCTTTTCGATCCATTCGTTCGTCGATGGGCATCTAGGTTGCTTCCATGTTCTAGCTATTGTATACAGAGCTGCAATGAACATTGGGGTACAGGTGCTTCTTTCAGATTTGATTTCATCAGGGTATAAGCCTAAGAGTGGGATTGCTGGGTCATATGGTGCTTCTATTTTTAGTTTTTTAAGAAATCTCCAGACTGTCTTCCATAGAGGCTGTATCAATTGACATTCCCACCAGCAATGCAGGAGTGTTCCCTTTTCTCCGCAGCCTCTGCAGCATTTATTGTCTGTCGATTTGTGGATGACGGCCATTCTGACGAGTGTGAGGTGATATCTCATTGTAGTTTTGATTTGCATTTCTCTAATAATAAGTGAAGTTGAGCATCGTTTCATGTGCTTTGGGGCCATCTGTATGTCGTCGTTGGAGAGGTGTCTGTTTAGGTCCTTTTCCCATTTTTTGATTGGGTTGTTCGTTTTTCTGGTGCTGAGTTGCCTGAGTTGCTTGTAGATTTTGGAGATTAATTCTTTGTCTGTTTCATTTGCTATGATTTTCTCCCATTCTGTGGGCTGTCTGTTCAGGTTTTTTGTGATTTCTTTTGCTGTACAAAAGGCTTTAAGTTTCATGAGGTCCCACATGTTCATTTTTCTTTTCAGTTCCACTATTTTAGTAGGTGGGTCAGAGAAGATCTTGCTTTGATTGATGTCCTTGAGGGTTTTGCCTATATTCTCCTCTAAGAATTTGACGGTTTCTGGTCTTACATTTAGGTCTTGAATCCATTTTGAATTGATCTTAGTGTATGGTGTCAGGGAATGTTCCAACTTCATTTTTTTGCATGTAGCTGTCCAATTTTCCCAGCACCATTTGTTGAAGAGGCTGTCTTTGTCCCATTTTATATGTTCGCCTTCTTTGTCAAAAATAAGGTACCCAGGGCTTCCCTGGTGGTCCAGTGGGTAAGGACACCACCTTGCAGTGCAAGGGGCGCCGGTTCAATCCCTGGCCTGGGAAGATCCCACGTGCCGTGGAGCGGCTGGACTGATGTGTCCAATTACAGAGCCAGAGCTCTGGGGCGCTCTGCGATGACAGAGGCCACTGCGATGGGAGGCCCACGGGAGCCAAAGAACAAAGACAGATGAAAATAGAGAAATGAAAGACCAATAGAAGTGGCCCGCCCGTCCCCCTCCCTCCCCACCCCAGCCCCCAAAAGATAAATAAATAAATGTTTTTTTTAAAAAAATAAGGTACCCATAGGTGTGTGGGTTTATCTCTGGGTTCTCTATCTTGTTCCATTGGTCTATATTTCTGTTTTTGTGCCAGTACCATACTGTCATGATGACTGTTGCTTTGTAGTAGAGTCTTTCAGAGCTTTTAAAGTCAACATTTTCTTCCCTCTGACTATGAAAGCTCAAGATGCCATCTTCTTCCATTATAAGGCTGCTTTGTCTACACTGAAAATATACTGCTTAGTGGTGCTAATTTCATTAATTACCTTAGCTAGATCTCAATAACTTGCTGCAATTTTTAAATCAGCACTTGCTGCTTCACCTTGCACTTTTAATTTATAGAGATGGCTTCTTTCATTAAAACTCATGAACCTCTGTTAGCTTAAAACTTTTCTTCTGTGACTTCCTCACCTTTGTCAGCCTTCATAGAATTGAAAAAAGTTAGGACCGTAGTACAGATTAGGCTTTGGTTTAAAGGAATGTTGTGTTTGGTTTGATCTTCTGTCCAGACCACTGAAACTTTTTGCTGTACAAAAGGCTTTAAGTTTCATGAGGTCCCACATGTTCATTTTTCTTTTCAGTTCCACTATTTTAGTAGGTGGGTCAGAGAAGATCTTGCTTTGATTGATGTCCTTGAGGGTTTTGCCTATATTCTCCTCTAAGAATTTGACGGTTTCTGGTCTTACATTTAGGTCTTGAATCCATTTTGAATTGATCTTAGTGTATGGTGTCAGGGAATGTTCCAACTTCATTTTTTTGCATGTAGCTGTCCAATTTTCCCAGCACCATTTGTTGAAGAGGCTGTCTTTGTCCCATTTTATATGTTCGCCTTCTTTGTCAAAAATAAGGTACCCAGGGCTTCCCTGGTGGTCCAGTGGGTAAGGACACCACCTTGCAGTGCAAGGGGCGCCGGTTCAATCCCTGGCCTGGGAAGATCCCACGTGCCGTGGAGCGGCTGGACTGATGTGTCCAATTACAGAGCCAGAGCTCTGGGGCGCTCTGCGATGACAGAGGCCACTGCGATGGGAGGCCCACGGGAGCCAAAGAACAAAGACAGATGAAAATAGAGAAATGAAAGACCAATAGAAGTGGCCCGCCCGTCCCCCTCCCTCCCACCCCAGCCCCAAAAGATAAATAAATAAATGTTTTTTTTAAAAAAATAAGGTACCCATAGGTGTGTGGGTTTATCTCTGGGTTCTCTATCTTGTTCCATTGGTCTATATTTCTGTTTTTGTGCCAGTACCATACTGTCATGATGACTGTTGCTTTGTAGTAGAGTCTTTCAGAGCTTTTAAAGTCAACATTTTCTTCCCTCTGACTATGAAAGCTCAAGATGCCATCTTCTTCCATTATAAGGCTGCTTTGTCTACACTGAAAATATACTGCTTAGTGGTGCTAATTTCATTAATTACCTTAGCTAGATCTCAATAACTTGCTGCAATTTTTAAATCAGCACTTGCTGCTTCACCTTGCACTTTTAATTTATAGAGATGGCTTCTTTCATTAAAACTCATGAACCTCTGTTAGCTTAAAACTTTTCTTCTGTGACTTCCTCACCTTTGTCAGCCTTCATAGAATTGAAAAAAGTTAGGACCGTAGTACAGATTAGGCTTTGGTTTAAAGGAATGTTGTGTTTGGTTTGATCTTCTGTCCAGACCACTGAAACTTTTTCCATATCAGCAGTAAGACTGCTTGGCTTTCTTATCATTCCTGTGTTCACTGGAGTAGCACTTTTAATTTCCTTCAAGAACTTTCCCTTTGCATTCACAACTTGGCTACATGCCTAGCTGTTGGCCTGTCCCAGCTTTTGACATGCCTTCCTCACTAAGCTTAACCATTTCTAGCTTTTGATTTAAAGTGAAATACTTGCAACCCTTCCTACCACTTAAATACTTGGAAGCCATTGTAGGGTTATTAATTAGCTTAATCTCACTATTGTGTGAGGAAATAGGGAGGCCAGAGGAAAGCAAGAGAGGAAATGGCTGGTCAATGGAGCAGTCAGAATGCACACCTTCATTGGATAAGCTTAAGATCTTACGTCAGTGTGGTTTACGGTGCTTCAAAATAATTACAATAGTAACTTCAAATATCACTGGTCACAAATCACCATAACAAAAACAAGAATAAGATAAAGGTTGAAATACTGTGAGCGTTACCAAAATATGACAAAGAGAGAAGAGGACAGCAAATGCTGTTGGAAAAATAGCACAGATAAATTTGCATGACAGGGCTTCCCTGGTGGCTCACTGGTAAAGAGTTCGTTCGCCTGCCAGTGCAGGAGACATGGGTTCGATCCCTCATCCAGGAAGATCCCCCATGCTGTGGAGCAACTAGGCCCATGAGTCACAAGTATTGAGCCTGTGCTCTACAGCCTCAGAGCCACAACTATGGAGCCCATGTACTGCAACTACTGAAGCCTGTGTGCACTAGAGCCCGAGTTCTAAAACAACAGAAGTCACCTCAACAAGAAGCCTGCTCACCTCAACTAGCCCCCACTCCCTGCAACTAGAGAAGAGCCTGTGGCAGCAGTGAACACCCAGAATAGCCAAAGATAAATCAATAAATAATTAATCAATTAATATTTAAAAATTGCATGATATAGGGTCACCACAAACCTTTAATTCCTAAAAAATGCATTATCTGTGAAGTGCAATAAAAAGACATAAGAGAAGCAAAGACAGAAGCAGAGAGATCAGATGGAAGACTATTTACAGTACAAGGAAGAAATGCAGGAAGCTGGGCCTAGTTTGGGGCAACAGGCTTGACAAGATTGCACTCTGGTTTTGGTTCTAATTTCCCTAATGACTAATGAGGCTGGGCATTTTTCCTGGGCTTGTTTGCCATTTATCATCTTTAATGAAATGTCCATTTAATCATTTGACGGACAGTTGTTGTTTTGCTTTTGTTGTTTTACATTTAGGCCCAATACTACTGCAGGGTTAAACAAAAGACTGACAGAATCTCATTGCAGTTTTAACTGGCATTTCCTTAATTTCTAATGACATTGAGCATTTCTCTGCCATTCATTTTAGGTTATATTCATCTACTTTGTGTGAGGAAATAGGGAGGCCAGAGGAAAGCTAGAGAGGAAATGGCTGGTCAATGGAGCAGTCAGACTGCACACCTTCATTGGATAAGCATAAGATCTTACGTCAGTGTGGTATACGGTGCTTCAAAATAATACAATAGTTAATCTTACGTCAGTGTGGTTTACGGTGCTTCAAAATAATTACAATAGTAACTTCAAATATCACTGGTCACAAATCACCATAACAAAAACAAGAATAAGATAAAGGTTGAAATACTGTGAGCGTTACCAAAATATGACAAAGAGAGAAGAGGACAGCAAATGCTGTTGGAAAAATAGCACAGATAAATTTGCATGACAGGGCTTCCCTGGTGGCTCACTGGTAAAGAGTTCGTTCGCCTGCCAGTGCAGGAGACATGGGTTCGATCCCTCATCCAGGAAGATCCCCCATGCTGTGGAGCAACTAGGCCCATGAGTCACAAGTATTGAGCCTGTGCTCTACAGCCTCAGAGCCACAACTATGGAGCCCATGTACTGCAACTACTGAAGCCTGTGTGCCCTAGAGCCCGAGTTCTAAAACAACAGAAGTCACCTCAACAAGAAGCCTGCTCACCTCAACTAGCCCCCACTCCCTGCAACTAGAGAAGAGCCTGTGGCAGCAGTGAACACCCAGAATAGCCAAAGATAAATCAATAAATAATTAATCAATTAATATTTAAAAATTGCATGATATAGGGTCACCACAAACCTTTAATTCCTAAAAAATGCATTATCTGTGAAGTGCAATAAAAAGACATAAGAGAAGCAAAGACAGAAGCAGAGAGATCAGATGGAAGACTATTTACAGTACAAGGAAGAAATGCAGGAAGCTGGGCCTAGTTTGGGGCAACAGGCTTGACAAGATTGCACTCTGGTTTTGGTTCTAATTTCCCTAATGACTAATGAGGCTGGGCATTTTTCCTGGGCTTGTTTGCCATTTATCATCTTTAATGAAATGTCCATTTAATCATTTGACGGACAGTTGTTGTTTTGCTTTTGTTGTTTTACATTTAGGCCCAATACTACTGCAGGGTTAAACAAAAGACTGACAGAATCTCATTGCAGTTTTAACTGGCATTTCCTTAATTTCTAATGACATTGAGCATTTCTCTGCCATTCATTTTAACAAATTTGGTGAAGTACCCATTCAAATGTCTTGTCTATTTTGTTTTTACATTTAGTTCTATGATGCACTGAAGGATTTTAAGCAGAAAAATGACAAGATCTTTTATAAGATCATGTAGCTGCTATGAGAATGGATTACTATGAAGCAAAAGTAGAATCAGATCAATCAGGAAACTATCATCCAAAAAAAGAAAAAGTGAAAGCTTATACCAGCATGGGAATAGAAGACAAGAAGAGAAATGGGAAGATTTGGAATGTTTTAGGAGTAGAATTGATAGAAATTGCTGGCAGATATGCTTTAAAAATGGGGGAAGGATAGGTATTAAACTACAAAGAAGATAGAGAGGCTGTTGAGTAGAATGGAGAAAAAACTAGAAGGTGGTGGAAGAAGTAGGAGAGGGAGGGGCCTGTTTAAACAGTGTTAAATTTAGGTGTTTATTAGACATCCATCCAAGATATTAAGGAGGCATTTGGAGACCCCTCCAAAGACTAGAATTTCAGAAAGTGGTCAAAGTCAGGGGTTTGTTAAAAATTAGCATCTGGATGGTATTTAAAATGAACTGTTATGTACAAAATTGTGTGTACCACTCCAGACTTCATAGGTTAAAGCCCTACCCCACGATGTAATTGTAATTGGAATAGAGCCTTGAATGAAATGCATACAACTGTGCTCAGTCACTTTAGTCATGTCCAACTCTTTGTCATCCTATGCAAAGTAGCCCACCAAGTTCCTCTCTCCATAGGATTCTCCAGGCAGGAATATTGGAGTGGTTTGCTGTGCCCTCCTCCAAAGGATCTTCCTGACTCAGAGTATGAACCCACATCTCTTACGTCTCCATCATTAGCAGGCAGATTCCTTACCGCTAGTGCCACCTGAGAAGCCCATATAACATATATATTATATAATATATGTATATTTATAGATTTTTTATAGAATAAGGAAGAAACAGGCTTTACAGACATTGTAGATCACTAATGACGTGATTGGAGAAGGAAATGGCAATCCACTCCAGTATTCTTGACTAGAAAATCCCTTGGACAGAGTAGCCTAGCACGCAGCATACAGTCTATGAGGTTGCAAAGAATCAAACACAACTGAACAACTAACACACACAATGACCTTGATGAGACAATCTTAATAGATTGATGGTAAAGAAAATGTGAAGTAAAACAGTAAGTGAGGCATGTTTTCAAAATGTTTTGCTGTGAAGAGGAACTAAGAAAAGAGGTGGAAGGCAGAAGAGGGTATGGAGTTTTTATGATATTGTTTTCACGTTGTTTTCAGGATGGGAGATAATAGTGCACATTTGTGTGGATGATCAAGTAGAGAATCAAGTAGGAGAAAAAAAAAAGAATCAAGTAGAGCTAAAGAGCTAATATAGGAGTTGTGGTGTTGTTCAGGGACTAAGTTGTGTCTGACTCTTGGCAACCCCATTGACTACAACATGCCTGATTTTCCTGTCCTTCACCATCTCTCAGAATCTGCTCAAACTCATATGCCTTGAGTCAGCGATGCCATTCAACCATCTCATCCTCTGTCACCCCGTTCTCCTCCTGCCCTCAATCTTCCCAGGAGCAGGGTCTTTTCCAACCGGTTGGCTCTTTGCATCAGGTGCCCAAAGTATTGGAGCTTCAGGTTCAGCATCAGTCCTTACAATAACATTCAGGGTTGATAACTTACTCGTCTATTTCAATAGCCTAAATGGACCTCAAATGTATCCCTAAACCAGGGATTGTAACTGCCTTCATTGAGGACATTAAACTTTTACCCAATTTGAAAACTTTCTTAAAAACTGGCCTGCAAGTTCCTCTCTCCATAGGATTCTCCAGGCAGGAATATTGGAGTGGTTTGCTGTGCCCTCCTCCAAAGGATCTTCCTGACTCAGAGTATGAACCCACATCTCTTACGTCTCCATCATTAGCAGGCAGATTCCTTACCGCTAGTGCCACCTGAGAAGCCCATATAACATATATATTATATAATATATGTATATTTATAGATTTTTTATAGAATAAGGAAGAAACAGGCTTTACAGACATTGTAGATCACTAATGACGTGATTGGAGAAGGAAATGGCAATCCACTCCAGTATTCTTGACTAGAAAATCCCTTGGACAGAGTAGCCTAGCACGCAGCATACAGTCTATGAGGTTGCAAAGAATCAAACACAACTGAACAACTAACACACACAATGACCTTGATGAGACAATCTTAATAGATTGATGGTAAAGAAAATGTGAAGTAAAACAGTAAGTGAGGCATGTTTTCAAAATGTTTTGCTGTGAAGAGGAACTAAGAAAAGAGGTGGAAGGCAGAAGAGGGTATGGAGTTTTTATGATATTGTTTTCACGTTGTTTTCAGGATGGGAGATAATAGTGCACATTTGTGTGGATGATCAAGTAGAGAATCAAGTAGGAGAAAAAAAAAAGAATCAAGTAGAGCTAAAGAGCTAATATAGGAGTTGTGGTGTTGTTCAGGGACTAAGTTGTGTCTGACTCTTGGCAACCCCATTGACTACAACATGCCTGATTTTCCTGTCCTTCACCATCTCTCAGAATCTGCTCAAACTCATATGCCTTGAGTCAGCGATGCCATTCAACCATCTCATCCTCTGTCACCCCGTTCTCCTCCTGCCCTCAATCTTCCCAGGAGCAGGGTCTTTTCCAACCGGTTGGCTCTTTGCATCAGGTGCCCAAAGTATTGGAGCTTCAGGTTCAGCATCAGTCCTTACAATAACATTCAGGGTTGATAACTTACTCGTCTATTTCAATAGCCTAAATGGACCTCAAATGTATCCCTAAACCAGGGATTGTAACTGCCTTCATTGAGGACATTAAACTTTTACCCAATTTGAAAACAGATGTGATTCTTTCAGCAAAGAGACTGGGTGGTAGCTTTGGGGTAAGCAAACAACAGTACCTGCCACACTTTGCCAGGTTGATAATTTTTAAAAAGGACATCATTATTTTAATACATACTTATTTCTTTGATTACTAGAATTTCTTTTTTCATTTTGGTTTGTCATTTAATTTTTTTCTTTTGTAAGTTAGTTGGTCATATACTTTACCCGGTTTTTCTATTTTTAAGCTGATTTCCATGTGCCTTTTTATATATTCAGGATAGTAATTCTCAATCTATTTATTTTCAAAACATATTTTCCAATTATCATTTGCCTTTCTTTTTCAGTTAGTTGTTTTATATGTATGGATTCTTCTAATTTTTTATCTAAATCTGTCACCTTCTTTCTTTTTTTTTTTTCTTTCTTTCTTAAATAACATGCTTAAAAAAAAATGCCTCCAGGTAACTTGTGGTATCACGTTTTTAAGGAAAACCCCAAAAATTCTCTACGCATTTATATACTTTATACTTATTTTATGGCTTTATTACATGTATGTATTTAAACTGCCTGAGAATTATTATTTAATATGAGGTAGAGATTTCATTTTTTCCCCATATGTTTACCCATTTGGCTCAATGCAGTTCTGATTATGTTAATCCTTTAATTTAATACTGTCAATATTCTCTTACCCTTACCTCAAGGCTGTTCATATTTCCTGTCCTGATATTCAGAGCTCAATAGGCTGGCCCTGTTTTCTTTCCTACCTTATTCCATGGATTCTGTGATTTTCCTACTGGTTTTCAAACTGTACTCAGATGAGAGCTAGTGGGTGTGTAAAGCCCTCTGAGAATTCTCTTGGCACAGAATAAGGGAGCCAAAATAGGCAAAGACAGTAGCACTCCCTCCCACTTTAAGTATGGAAACACCCCTTTCACCATATTTACATGATGATGTTTCCAGACAAGAATTTTGTTGAAGAGATTCAACTGCTTTAAAAGGGAAAAAAAAAAACCTCCCATTTTCTAGACCAAGTGACCCTCCTGTGCAAGCCTTGCAATATCTGCTGCTTCTTTAGATCAAGGTCCACAGGAAACAGACTTTGAGGCAGAAATATGTGCACAAGAGATTTATTGAGGAGTTCTGTCCTGTAAAGGAATTAAGGAAGTAGGATGAAAACAGAAAGAGATGGCAGAAAACTCTGAAATGGTTGCAACAGAGATCCAAGGAAAAAAACAGAATGACCGCTGAAGCTCAAATTGAGAAGTCCCAAATTGAAGTAAGGGGCAGCGTTGTCTAGAGATTGGATTGTGGCTGCCCTGAAGAAGTAAACTTGGATGGAAGAGCTCTCTTGGGTCATGGACCTTTCCTGGAGAAAGACTCAGATTATAATTCCATCAGTTGGGACAACAAGCACCTCAGTTCTGCAAAGGTCTCTGGGCAGTACATATGGCATCTAACCATTTCCACAAACTGGCTCAGGCTATTGCCAAGGGTGACATTTCTTAATGCCTCCAAATCCTACCCATCCATTAAGGCTAATTCTAATACTATATCCTCCTTTGAGCATTCCCTGATCCTTGTTATTGTAAATAGTGTTTTCCTTCTCCAAATTTCAAGCACTTTATCTGTATTCCTCTTATGGTATTTATCTTACTACCTTCCATTAGGGACTTCCCTGGTGGCTCAACAGTACAAATCCACTTGCAGTGCAGGAGTTGTATGTTCAATTTCTTGATCTGGAAGATCCCTGGAGAAGGTAATGGCAACCCACTCTACTATTCTTGCCCGGACAGAGAAGCCTGGTGAGTTCACAAAAAAGTTAGACACAACTTAGCCACTAAACAACAACTTTCCATTAGAGCTATTTTCATTTAAATTAATTAAGAACGTTCAACGACACAGGCAATAAACTAGGGCCTGGAGACATAGAGTAAACAGAACAGATATGATTTTCTCCATACTTTAAATAACTGGAAGTTTTCAAATTTCAAAGAAGTAAAAGAGCATGTAGCACAAAATTTAATTCAAACAAGGGTGTCAGGGAACAACTCTCTGAAAAAGAGGTATTAAACATAGGCCAAAAGGATAAGTAGACTGCTTTAAAAGGAAAAAAAACCTCCCATTTTCTAGACCAAGTGTGCAAGCCTTGCAATATCTGCTGCTTCTTTAGATCAAGGTCCACAGGAAACAGACTTTGAGGCAGAAATATGTGCACAAGAGATTTATTGAGGAGTTCTGTCCTGTAAAGGAATTAAGGAAGTAGGATGAAAACAGAAAGAGATGGCAGAAAACTCTGAAATGGTTGCAACAGAGATCCAAGGAAAAAAACAGAATGACCGCTGAAGCTCAAATTGAGAAGTCCCAAATTGAAGTAAGGGGCAGCGTTGTCTAGAGATTGGATTGTGGCTGCCCTGAAGAAGTAAACTTGGATGGAAGAGCTCTCTTGGGTCATGGACCTTTCCTGGAGAAAGACTCAGATTATAATTCCATCAGTTGGGACAACGAGCACCTCAGTTCTGCAAAGGTCTCTGGGCAGTACATATGGCATCTAACCATTTCCACAAACTGGCTCAGGCTATTGCCAAGGGTGACATTTCTTAATGCCTCCAAATCCTACCCATCCATTAAGGCTAATTCTAATACTATATCCTCCTTTGAGCATTCCCTGATCCTTGTTATTGTAAATAGTGTTTTCCTTCTCCAAATTTCAAGCACTTTATCTGTATTCCTCTTATGGTATTTATCTTACTACCTTCCATTAGGGACTTCCCTGGTGGCTCAACAGTACAAATCCACTTGCAGTGCAGGAGTTGTATGTTCAATTTCTTGATCTGGAAGATCCCTGGAGAAGGTAATGGCAACCCACTCTACTATTCTTGCCCGGACAGAGAAGCCTGGTGAGTTCACAAAAAAGTTAGACACAACTTAGCCACTAAACAACAACTTTCCATTAGAGCTATTTTCATTTAAATTAATTAAGAACGTTCAACGACACAGGCAATAAACTAGGGCCTGGAGACATAGAGTAAACAGAACAGATATGATTTTCTCCATACTTTAAATAACTGGAAGTTTTCAAATTTCAAAGAAGTAAAAGAGCATGTAGCACAAAATTTAATTCAAACAAGGGTGTCAGGGAACAACTCTCTGAAAAAGAGGTATTAAACATAGGCCAAAAGGATAAGTAGAGAGTAGCTCAGTGAAGGAAGGCGATGGGGATAAGAAGTGGGCTGTATTCAGGTGCTTGTGCTTAGTCACCCCATATCTGACTCTTTTTGACCCTGTGGCTCCTCTATCCATAGGATTCTCCAGGCAAGAATATTAGAATGGATTCTCATTTCCTCTTCCAGGGGATCACCCAGGAACTGAACCTGAGTTCCCTCTATCTCCTGCATTGGAGGCAGATGCTTTACCTGCTGAGGTAAGAGTATCGCAATGCTAACACTGACCATTTATTCAACAACAACAACAAATGATAGCTGGATCTCTTCCTGTGTGCCAGACAACATCATAGGTGCTAGAGTTTCATCACTAAACAAAACAGAAGAAAATTCCTTCTCCTAATAGAGATTGCATTCCAGGAAATGAAATAATCCAATAAAACTAGAGTTTAGAGAACAAAGGAGAAATTAGTACAAGTTTAAAGAAACTGGTACAACTGGTAGGTAGAAGCAGACCACTTAGAGGCTTGATAAGAATTTGAAGATTTTTATACTGACGGTATAATCAGATTTTTTTTAAAAAACAGTAACTCTAGCTGCTAGGTACATGACCTATTTTCTTACTACATTGTAAGCTTTTAGAAGACTGTTCTCTAAAAAGCACATAAAGTCCCTTTGTAAATAATGGGTACCCAATAAATAATAACAATAGCTAACACTTGAGTGCTTTCAGTGTGCTGAAGACAGGTCTAAGCACATTCCACGTGTTAAATCATTAATCCCCACAATCCACCACCTCAGTTGCCTGACTGAATGAGAAGAGGTATGCTTATTCCTTTGCAGCACTGGAACCTGGACACACCTGAAAATCTACAGGTATCACTTTGCATGCATGGTAGCCACTAAACAACAACTTTCCATTAGAGCTATTTTCATTTAAATTAATTAAGAACGTTCAACGACACAGGCAATAAACTAGGGCCTGGAGACATAGAGTAAACAGAACAGATATGATTTTCTCCATACTTTAAATAACTGGAAGTTTTCAAATTTCAAAGAAGTAAAAGAGCATGTAGCACAAAATTTAATTCAAACAAGGGTGTCAGGGAACAACTCTCTGAAAAAGAGGTATTAAACATAGGCCAAAAGGATAAGTAGAGAGTAGCTCAGTGAAGGAAGGCGATGGGGATAAGAAGTGGGCTGTATTCAGGTGCTTGTGCTTAGTCACCCCATATCTGACTCTTTTTGACCCTGTGGCTCCTCTATCCATAGGATTCTCCAGGCAAGAATATTAGAATGGATTCTCATTTCCTCTTCCAGGGGATCACCCAGGAACTGAACCTGAGTTCCCTCTATCTCCTGCATTGGAGGCAGATGCTTTACCTGCTGAGGTAAGAGTATCGCAATGCTAACACTGACCATTTATTCAACAACAACAACAAATGATAGCTGGATCTCTTCCTGTGTGCCAGACAACATCATAGGTGCTAGAGTTTCATCACTAAACAAAACAGAAGAAAATTCCTTCTCCTAATAGAGATTGCATTCCAGGAAATGAAATAATCCAATAAAACTAGAGTTTAGAGAACAAAGGAGAAATTAGTACAAGTTTAAAGAAACTGGTACAACTGGTAGGTAGAAGCAGACCACTTAGAGGCTTGATAAGAATTTGAAGATTTTTATACTGACGGTATAATCAGATTTTTTTTAAAAAACAGTAACTCTAGCTGCTAGGTACATGACCTATCTCTCTTACTACATTGTAAGCTTTTAGAAGACTGTTCTCTAAAAAGCACATAAAGTCCCTTTGTAAATAATGGGTACCCAATAAATAATAACAATAGCTAACACTTGAGTGCTTTCAGTGTGCTGAAGACAGGTCTAAGCACATTCCACGTGTTAAATCATTAATCCCCACAATCCACCACCTCAGTTGCCTGACTGAATGAGAAGAGGTATGCTTATTCCTTTGCAGCACTGGAACCTGGACACACCTGAAAATCTACAGGTATCACTTTGCATGCATGGTAAAAGGAGAGAGAAGTTGCAGAGGAAAAAATAAATAAATAAAAAGGCCACACAAACAACTCCATATGCTTTTACAGCTTATTCAAACCAAATTATTTAAAAGCATTTACCGTGAACTATCAAGATAAGAAATACATGGATAAGAAAATAGTGTGATCTGAAGCCAAGAAAGACTGGTGTACATGTTGGCACATCTCTAGACCCTCATCCTATCATCTACATCAATAACTATTTAAATGTATGTCTAAAGAACATGATGAGCTGATTTAACAAGGAGCTGTGTTTTACAAACCCTAACAATTTTTAAAATACCAACAATATTGATGGGGAAAAAAAATACCTTTTAAATATTGAAAATGTGTCTTCTTGGGTCTGCAGAGAGATCTGCTCTGATTGGGAGAATCCTCACCTGCACCCCCACCCCATTCCTGCAGCTCCCTGACCTTGCAACATACAGATGAAAGATTCCTTGTAGCCTTGAAAGAGGAGCTGTGTCTGCCTGCAAGAGAAGCTAGGTAAATATTACACTTAGGAAGAAGCATGCAGGAACAGCTATGGACTGGGTCAGAGAAGAATGTTCATATTTCCAAATAGGAAACAACATAATGAGTCAGAACATCTCAGAAGAGGAGGAACGGCAATCAAGGTGGGAAGACACAGTTGTGTGGTGAAGGATGGTCATGGTAAATAGGTTAACATGGACGATCTCTCACCAGAATTCCATTCCCGTACAGAACAAATGTAGAATAGCTCAGCATCCCTTCCCATAAGCAGAACAGTCAGTTCTTGGATTAAGTGTAGGTTTATCTATAGGTTTACCCATAAAGAAAAACATAAATAATAATCAAGCGCCATCCCCCAACACACTGAACCTTCATTTCTACACACTGATTTCCGGAAGAATCAATCCTCTACTTCATTTCTAAAGTGTTTTCCTCCACTGCAGGCAAGAGTTACAGCCCCTCACTGGGCCTTATCCCTCTCTCAAGGCTGGAGGCATGGTGGAGTGATCTGAATAAGAAATCAGGGTCCCTTACTTTATAACATTTCATAAATTTTGTTTAAATAAGTGTAAACCAAAACCAGGATTTTGCAATAAAAAATATTTTTATAGAAATCAAACAAGAATAACAAGAGTACCCAACTATTAGAAAGGCAAAGGAACTGCTTTTTTTGACAGTCCTGAAAAGCTTTAATGTCAAAGACAGCAGCCCTGTCACAGAGCAGAGACAAGTTCCAGCTCCTACTTGTTTATCTCTTCCTGGGGCCCTGCCCATCCCCCTCTGCACACCACTCCCTAGGCAGAGGTCTTCCAGAAACAGAAGGTTTAACCCTTTCCTTTATCACAGGACCTTTTAACCGCCCGCAGATACAAGAGCTGATGAACTACAGGCTGCAGCTGTGCTAAATGTAGTCGAAGCCAGTATATAAGCAAATAATAATGTGTCTTCTTGGGTCTGCAAGAGATCTGCTCTGATTGGGAGAATCCTCACCTGCACCCCACCCCATTCCTGCAGCTCCTGACCTTGCAACATACAGATGAAAGATTCCTTGTAGCCTTGAAAGAGGAGCTGTGTCTGCCTGCAAGAGAAGCTAGGTAAATATTACACTTAGGAAGAAGCATGCAGGAACAGCTATGGACTGGGTCAGAGAAGAATGTTCATATTTCCAAATAGGAAACAACATAATGAGTCAGAACATCTCAGAAGAGGAGGAACGGCAATCAAGGTGGGAAGACACAGTTGTGTGGTGAAGGATGGTCATGGTAAATAGGTTAACATGGACGATCTCTCACCAGAATTCCATTCCCGTACAGAACAAATGTAGAATAGCTCAGCATCCCTTCCCATAAGCAGAACAGTCAGTTCTTGGATTAAGTGTAGGTTTATCTATAGGTTTACCCATAAAGAAAAACATAAATAATAATCAAGCGCCATCCCCCAACACACTGAACCTTCATTTCTACACACTGATTTCGGAAGAATCAATCCTCTACTTCATTTCTAAAGTGTTTTCCTCCACTGCAGGCAAGAGTTACAGCCCCTCACTGGGCCTTATCCCTCTCTCAAGGCTGGAGGCATGGTGGAGTGATCTGAATAAGAAATCAGGGTCCCTTACTTTATAACATTTCATAAATTTTGTTTAAATAAGTGTAAACCAAAACCAGGATTTTGCAATAAAAAATATTTTTATAGAAATCAAACAAGAATAACAAGAGTACCCAACTATTAGAAAGGCAAAGGAACTGCTTTTTTTGACAGTCCTGAAAAGCTTTAATGTCAAAGACAGCAGCCCTGTCACAGAGCAGAGACAAGTTCCAGCTCCTACTTGTTTATCTCTTCCTGGGGCCCTGCCCATCCCCCTCTGCACACCACTCCCTAGGCAGAGGTCTTCCAGAAACAGAAGGTTTAACCCTTTCCTTTATCACAGGACCTTTTAACCGCCCGCAGATACAAGAGCTGATGAACTACAGGCTGCAGCTGTGCTAAATGTAGTCGAAGCCAGTATATAAGCAAATAATAATGTTCTCTTAGTCAGCACATACAGACACTGTCATAAGCATGTATATTCTTGCAACTATCCAGACAACGAAACTGAGGCTTAGAGATTAGTATGTGGCAGAGTAAAGGCAGATCGCTTGACCTAAAAATCTATGCTTAACCCACAGTACAACATTACCTGTAAATTTAATTTATAAAAATTTTATCTTTAAATAGACTTCTTAATGCATAACAGCTCAAATTGTTTTAAATTAAATAAATACAAGAAGGCAGCAAATCTGCCTGTAGCTCAATTTAATGCTTTCATGTATGTGCTCATGCTCAATCGTGTCCAACTCTTGGTGACCCTATGGACTCCTTTGGCCGTAAGATTCTCCAGACAAGAATATTGGAGTGGATCACACCTTCTTCTTCCAGAGGATCTTCCCGACCCAGGGACTGAACCTGTGTCTCCCATATCAACTGCATTACAGGGAGATTCTTTACCACTGAGTCAACTGGGAAGCTTAGGACACAAATGCAATTTAGTCAAATTATTTGTCTTTTTTTGTATATAATATGATGTTGTTGTTCTTGTTGTTCTTGTTGTTCTTGTTTAGTCGCCAAGTCATGTCCTACTCTTGTGACGTCACGAACCATAGCCCTCTGGGTTCCTCTGTCCAAGGGATTTCCCAGGAAAGAATACTGGAGTGGACTGCCATTTCCTCCTCCAGGGGATCTTCCCAACTCAGGGATCAAACCTGTGTCTCCTGCATTACCAAGAGGATTCTTTATCACTGAGCCACCAAGAAAGTCCACATGATATGATATAGCTCAGTAAAATTAGAGTCATTGAGTCAATAGATTTTTTTGGAATTTCCTTCTGGCTGCCAGTGACCAAGAACATGTGTTGAACAGTTTCTGACCTCTTGCATTTTTATAGCTAGTGAGGAAGACAAACATTAACCATGTAAGCACACAAATATTTAAATAATTGTACATTGTTATAAACACTGTGAGAACAAGTATGTGTTATGAGAGAACAACCAGGAAAACCCATATTAACTGGGCTGTCAGAAAGGTCCCTCTGAGGAAGCAATTAACCATTCAAAACGTGCAGGATGCATAGGAAGTAGTTAGGCTGAAAGTAAAAGAAAGGAAGGTGTTCTAGGCAAAGGATATACTTTTTACCAGGCTCTGAGCAAGAAAAAAACCTGGCTTCTTTCCAGACCAATGATCTCTAAGTAAGGAGCCCAGGAGGTAACTGGGAAATGAGGCTGGAAATGAAGAGTATAAACTATCAGGAGTTGGATTTTACCTAAGGGCAATGGAAACCATTAAAGGATTCTTGACAGTGTAGCTTTAGAATTTGATTTATTATTTTCAAAAACTCAGTCTGGCAGCTGTGTACAGAATGAATGTCAGGTCAAAGAAGTGAAAGAGTGAGAGTAGGTAGCAAGTCTTGCAGATAGTCATCCAAGCAAAAAGATGGTGGTGGCTTAGACAGAAGTGTCAACAGTGGAACCCACAGAAAAGTGGACAAATCTATTATCTATATTTAGAAGGATATGAAATTTAATGATGAGTTTGATATAGGAGAGGTTAAGGGAGGAGTAAGACAGATGGGATCAAAGATAAGCCCTGGGTTTCTGAATTGAGCAGTTGGGTAGATGGAGGTACAGAAAAACTTTAAAATAAAAGGGGATAGGGGCTTCCCTGGTGGTCCAGTGGGTAGAGAGTCCGCCTTGCAGTGCAAGGGGCTCCGGTTCAATCCCTGGCCTGGGAAGATCCCACGTGCCGCAGAGCGGCTGGACCAGTGTGTCCAATTGTGAGCCAGTGCTCTGGAGCGTATGTGCCCAGAGCTCTGCAAGGAGAGAGGCCACTGCAATGGGAGACCAACATGGGCCAAAGAATAAAGATGGATGAAAATAAATAAATAAATAACCAATAAAAGAGGCCAAAATTTAAAAAAATAAAATAAAATAAAAGGGGATAGGGCCAATGGGTGGGTATTTCCAGATCAGTATTTCTTATTTAAAATGAATAAAATCACTTCCAGAATCTGATTCTGTAGATCTGGGATAAGGTCAGAGGTATGGCATTTCTACAAAATTATAAATGATGTTAAAGCTGTTGGTCCATCAACCACACTTTGAATATCAAGACTCTACCAACCTAGTAGACATAGGGTTATAAAAATTTTTATTTAATTTTATTATTCCCTAAGGAAAGTGAAAAAGTGAAAGTCTCTCAGTCCTATCTGACTCTTTTTTTGTTGTTGTTTTACTTTTAATGATTTTTATTTTGGTCTTTAGACTGTGTTGATTACTAGTGTCCTATTCAATTTGATTTCAAAAAGGGTTAAAAAAATTATTTATAATTTTGATGAGTTCTACCAGGCTCTGAGCAAGAAAACCTGGCTTCTTTCCAGACCAATGATCTCTAAGTAAGGAGCCCAGGAGGTAACTGGGAAATGAGGCTGGAAATGAAGAGTATAAACTATCAGGAGTTGGATTTTACCTAAGGGCAATGGAAACCATTAAAGGATTCTTGACAGTGTAGCTTTAGAATTTGATTTATTATTTTCAAAAACTCAGTCTGGCAGCTGTGTACAGAATGAATGTCAGGTCAAAGAAGTGAAAGAGTGAGAGTAGGTAGCAAGTCTTGCAGATAGTCATCCAAGCAAAAAGATGGTGGTGGCTTAGACAGAAGTGTCAACAGTGGAACCCACAGAAAAGTGGACAAATCTATTATCTATATTTAGAAGGATATGAAATTTAATGATGAGTTTGATATAGGAGAGGTTAAGGGAGGAGTAAGACAGATGGGATCAAAGATAAGCCCTGGGTTTCTGAATTGAGCAGTTGGGTAGATGGAGGTACAGAAAAACTTTAAAATAAAAGGGGATAGGGGCTTCCCTGGTGGTCCAGTGGGTAGAGAGTCCGCCTTGCAGTGCAAGGGGCTCCGGTTCAATCCCTGGCCTGGGAAGATCCCACGTGCCGCAGAGCGGCTGGACCAGTGTGTCCAATTGTGAGCCAGTGCTCTGGGCGTATGTGCCCAGAGCTCTGCAAGGAGAGAGGCCACTGCAATGGGAGACCAACATGGGCCAAAGAATAAAGATGGATGAAAATAAATAAATAAATAACCAATAAAAGAGGCCAAAATTTAAAAAAATAAAATAAAATAAAAGGGGATAGGGCCAATGGGTGGGTATTTCCAGATCAGTATTTCTTATTTAAAATGAATAAAATCACTTCCAGAATCTGATTCTGTAGATCTGGGATAAGGTCAGAGGTATGGCATTTCTACAAAATTATAAATGATGTTAAAGCTGTTGGTCCATCAACCACACTTTGAATATCAAGACTCTACCAACCTAGTAGACATAGGGTTATAAAAATTTTTATTTAATTTTATTATTCCCTAAGGAAAGTGAAAAAGTGAAAGTCTCTCAGTCCTATCTGACTCTTTTTTTGTTGTTGTTGTTTTTACTTTTAATGATTTTTTATTTTTGGTCTTTAGACTGTGTTGATTACTAGTGTCCTATTCAATTTGTTCAATTTCTGAAAGTATGAAGATTTTAAGTAATATCAACTAATATGTTAGGAATGAAAAGCCTTCCATTTGGATAGCTAGATCCTATTAAGATGTGCCATACTGTAGATACCCAATGTCCGGACCCACTGAGGTTCAGGTTCTTCCTGTCTCTTTGCAGAGAAGAATTCAGCGAGAGACAAAGTGATAGGTAAGAAATGGGATTTATTCAGAGTCAGAGAAAGCACACTCCACAGACAGAGTGTGGGCCATGGCAGAGCAAATTCAGTGGCCCTATCTGACTCTCTGCAGCCCCAGAGATAGTAGCCAGCCAGGCTCCTCTGTCCATGGAATTCTCCAGACAAGAATACTGGAGTGGGCTTCCCAGGTGGTCCAGTGGGTAAGGACACTGCCTTGCAGTGCAAGGGGCGCCGGTTCGATCCCTGGCCTGGGAAGATCCCACGTGCTGCAGAGCGGCTGGACCAATGTGTCCAACTACCAAGCCAGAGCTCTGGAGCGCATGCGCCCAGAGCCAGCACTCTGCAACGACAGACGCCACCTTGATGGGAGGCCCACAGGAGCCAAAGAACAAAGACGGATGAAAAAACAGAGAAACGAAAGACCAATAGAAGTGGCCCGCCTGCTCACCTCCCTCTCCAACCCGACCCCCACCCAAAAAAAAAAAAGAATACTGGAGTGACTTGCCATGCCCTTCTCCAGGCGAACTTCCCAACCAACTGAGGGATTGAACCCCAGTCTCCCTCACTGAACACAAATGAAGAAGTAGACCACTTTTCTGTCTGAGCCACCAGGGAGCCCCATTTCCTAAGGAAAGGAGATTTTAATTACAAAATAAAGACTGCATAATTTAAAAATAAAAAAGTTCTTTAATATGAAGGGATTTAATTTTATGAAAAAGTATATCACCCTTAGTCTGTTCATTTGGCCACAGATGAATTTTTTTTATGAACTATCATTTAAAGAATAGTCATTTAAAGTCAGTTCTTTTTTTTTTTTTTTTAAGTTTCCACTTGGTTTCTAAATCTTTATTTTCTGTGGAGGCAAACCAAAGCACTTGTCTTAAGACTCCATCTTTAAAGTTACAATACAGTCTCTATTGTTCCTAGAGATTTTAAAGCTAGATATGACGGTGTTCCTTGCCATCGTCTTCATCTTCATCATCCTCACCATCTTGGTCTCCGGATTCAAGTTCATCCTCTTCTTCAACTGGATGACCAAGTTCCTTGAGTTTGTTCTTTAATGAAAATATTTTTTGATCCTGATCGGCCAACAGCACCAAGAGATCATCCTGTTCTTTTTTCGAGTCAGTAATATCCACCTCGAGCTTGTTTTTCTCATTTTGTAAGATGGCGATGGTACTGTTGGATGAATCCAGCTGCTCTTTAATAGCAGTTCTTTCCTCAGACAGAGCTTTAATTTCATTCTTTAATTCTGTAGTCCCTTGTAATAATGCCAACAGTCTTCCTTCAGTTCATAAAAAAAAAAAAAAATACATTTCATCTGATCTAAAACAGACTGATCTAAACAAAATAATGTATTGATGAACAATATTTTTCAAATTTGTTAGTTGTGATCACAGCTATTATTTCGTTTCTCCAAAGTAAAAATTCTATCCTTATTAATACACAACCACTAGAATCAACTTAATATTGTTCTTGGCTTATAACTGTGTTCAATAAATCTTTTTCACATCATTAGAATCATAGAAAATTCACACCAAGTTGAACTACAGAAAGAAAATAAGTGCTATTTTTGACACATTGATATAAGCTGACATTAGAATTAGCTCTGTCCTCACTTTATTGAATGTTTTTAAGGCAGACTTACTTTACGTCAAATATATGTGTGTTGCACAAATGAAGAAGTAGACCACTTTTCTGTCTGAGCCACCAGGGAGCCCCATTTCCTAAGGAAAGGAGATTTTAATTACAAAATAAAGACTGCATAATTTAAAAATAAAAAAGTTCTTTAATATGAAGGGATTTAATTTTATGAAAAAGTATATCACCCTTAGTCTGTTCATTTGGCCACAGATGAATTTTTTTTATGAACTATCATTTAAAGAATAGTCATTTAAAGTCAGTTCTTTTTTTTTTTTAAGTTTCCACTTGGTTTCTAAATCTTTATTTTCTGTGGAGGCAAACCAAAGCACTTGTCTTAAGACTCCATCTTTAAAGTTACAATACAGTCTCTATTGTTCCTAGAGATTTTAAAGCTAGATATGACGGTGTTCCTTGCCATCGTCTTCATCTTCATCATCCTCACCATCTTGGTCTCCGGATTCAAGTTCATCCTCTTCTTCAACTGGATGACCAAGTTCCTTGAGTTTGTTCTTTAATGAAAATATTTTTTGATCCTGATCGGCCAACAGCACCAAGAGATCATCCTGTTCTTTTTTCGAGTCAGTAATATCCACCTCGAGCTTGTTTTTCTCATTTTGTAAGATGGCGATGGTACTGTTGGATGAATCCAGCTGCTCTTTAATAGCAGTTCTTTCCTCAGACAGAGCTTTAATTTCATTCTTTAATTCTGTAGTCCCTTGTAATAATGCCAACAGTCTTCCTTCAGTTCATAAAAAAAAAAAAAAATACATTTCATCTGATCTAAAACAGACTGATCTAAACAAAATAATGTATTGATGAACAATATTTTTCAAATTTGTTAGTTGTGATCACAGCTATTATTTCGTTTCTCCAAAGTAAAAATTCTATCCTTATTAATACACAACCACTAGAATCAACTTAATATTGTTCTTGGCTTATAACTGTGTTCAATAAATCTTTTTCACATCATTAGAATCATAGAAAATTCACACCAAGTTGAACTACAGAAAGAAAATAAGTGCTATTTTTGACACATTGATATAAGCTGACATTAGAATTAGCTCTGTCCTCACTTTATTGAATGTTTTTAAGGCAGACTTACTTTACGTCAAATATATGTGTGTTGTAATTACCAAATAAAAGCTGGTAGTTTGGCAACTTTAAACAGTGATAGAGGGCAAGTAAATGGCCAATGAGAAAACTAGATTGAATTTTAGAAGAATGAGATGAACCAAGCAGAATTTAAATACATGAAAGGACAAGATGACATGGGCTTCCCAGGTGGCTCAGCAGTAAAAACTTGCCAAATGCAGGAGACACAGGTTTGATCCCTGGGTAGGGAAGATCTCTTAGAGTAGGAAATGGCAACACACTCTAATACTTTTGCCTGGAAAATGTGGACAGAGGAGCCTCGCAGGCTACAGTCCACATGGTCACAAAAAATCAAACATGACAGAGCAACTGACCATGCATGCAAGATGATGAGAATTGTCAATAATTTCCAGTTAATTTGCAAGAGCTTTGCAGACAGGATGAATATTTTACACATTTTGGAATTCACATAGCACCTAGCAACATGCAGGGTATGTGCTAATTAGCTAAATGAATAAAATGTAAAACTTGAAAGAATAGTAACAGCTAAAGACCAAATATTAGAACAATGGTAATGTTTCACTTGGTAATCTTTTACAGTTAAATGAAGTAAATGGGAGCCAGTAGTAAGAATTAACATGTTCAAACTGGAGAAACAATTTACAGTCCAATGAGGCAAAGTCAACATTTTAAGGATGCAAAATTGAGGTTCATAGTAACTGATGAAAAACTATCAGCAGCTAAAGAAAAGAAAAACAATAATTTGTTTTCTCCAGTAGCCAAATATGGATGTGAGAGTTGGGCCATAAAGAAGGCTGAGACCCAAAGAATTGATGCTTTCAAATTGTGGTGCTGGAGAAGACTCTTGAGAATCCCTTGGACAGCAAGGAGATCAAACCAGTCAATCCTAAAGGAAATCAAACCTGAACATTCATTGGAAAGACCAACGCTGAAGCTGAAGCTGCAATACTTTGGCCACCTGAAACAAAGAGCTGACTCACTGGAAAAGACCCTGATGCTAGGAAAGATGGAAGGCAAAAGGAGAACAGACTG
Organism: Tragulus kanchil; assembly: GCA_022376925.1. Lineage (NCBI taxonomy): Eukaryota > Metazoa > Chordata > Mammalia > Artiodactyla > Tragulidae > Tragulus > Tragulus kanchil. Next base: position 91,332,388 of record JAIOJX010000006.1, read on the forward strand.
AGAATGAGATAGTTACATAGCATTACCAATTCAATGGACAGAATTTGAGCAAACTCTGGGAGATGGTGAAGGATGGTGGAGCCTGGCATGCTATAATCCATGGGGTTGCAAAGAGTTGAACATGACTTAGTAACTGAGCAAAAACAAACCAAATGAATTTCTAAAGGATAGCCATAAACTGAAATATATCAACTCAAACCTTATTTCCTCTATATACAAATTATGTATGGAGATTCTTATATATTCTTATACAAGATTTCATATGTTCTTAGAAGCCCATATGAAAAAACAGCCATTAATATTAATAACTACCACACACTGGAATTTTAAGTGCCAATCATTGTGATAAGCATGTAATACAACTTAACTAATTTAACGCTTATGATAACCATATAAAGTAAAAAAAAAAATTCAATTTATAGATGAGGAAACCTAGACACTAGAACTAGAGTTAAATTTCTGATCTGACTTCATATCCATGCTATTAAACACAGCTATACTGAGACAGGCTGGGCCCTGGGGCCTGGCACCCTTTGCTGCAGTGCTTGCATTTGGACAAGCATCTCCTAGAGCAACGGAATACAAAGAAACTATAACTGCACTCATTCCCAGTTGGGGCAAGTCATGAACAATAAGATACCAAAAGGCCAAACCCTAACTACCACTTTCTGAGGTACAGAGAGCAAAAGCAGAGCACTGTACATGATCCCTGCACGCAATACCACCAAGGGTGTGGGCAGACCACCTAAGCCTCCCCTCTGGCTGCAGCCCCTCATCTGCCCCACTCTCACCCCTCTTAAGGGACCAGTGAGCAGCCCCTCAAGGAGTCAGCAAGGGCATCAGTCACTTGCTTGTGCTTCCTCCTGCTGCAGCACTGGTCCCAGGAAAGCCCTGTCTAAATTCCTTGTCTGTTGTTTTTGTTGTTCAGTCACCCAGTCATGTCTGGTCTCTTATCAATTTCTTTTGATTAAAGAGTCCAAGGACCCTGACCAATAACAATACTGTGAAAATACCAAAACTGATCATAAAAATAAAGATAAAACAAACCATAAACATACATAAAATTAAACACAATATGGAGGACTGTTTTGTAAATATGGGAGGGTTTTTTCCCCACATATACTTGTCTGGTCAAGGTTCCTTAGAGTGTGTCAATGAAATTTAGACTGAAAATATCTTTTTTTTTTTTCTGGGAAATCTATGAAAAATGTTTTTCGTTGCTCTAAGAGCTTGAAAAATTATAGTTCTGGGATTATGGGTGTTTCTACTCTTTTCGTTAACTTGTTTCTAGCCTGTGTTTAACATATGTGACTTATATAATTTTTTTTTAAAAAAGAAAAACTTAAAGATGATTGTGTTTGTGCTTAGTCGTGTCTGACTCTCTGCGATCCCATGGATGGTAGCCCACCAGGCTTCTCTGTCCATGGGATTCTCCAGGCAAGAATACTGCAGTGGGTTGCCGTTTCTTCCGTGTGATCTTCCCAACCCAGGGATCACATCCAAGCTTCCAGTGTCTCCTGCATGGCCCATACTCACTGAGCCATCAGGAAAGCCCTGATGATTGGGAGACAGAAATAAAAAGCAATTGGTAAGACTGAATTAATAAAGGTTGTATAGAACATATACAAATCATGCATATTGAAGTGACAAATGACAACTAGAAAACTATCAATTTCCAAGTAAATACTGAACTTAAGTCTATATAGGCAAAGTATATAAGGTCTATTAGCAGGTTGGAAAAAAGAGGAATTTCATGAACAACATAAATAAAAATGATTTACTTTTAAGTAACGCAAAAAAAAATTTTTTTAAGTTGTTAAATTAGCATCCTAAATTCAAAATAAGTATAATTATATCTTTTCTTTTATTTGAAGGCTTTTTAGAAAACACAAAGATCAGGAGCTTCCCTGGTAGCTCATTGGTAAAGAGTTCACCTGCCAATTCAGGGGACATGGGTTCGATCCCTGATCTGGGAAGATCCCACATGCTGCAGAGCAACTAAGCCCCTGAACCACAACTACTGAGCCTGAGATCTAGAGTCTCAGACCCACAACTATTGAGCCCATGAGCCACAACTATTGAAACCTGTGTGTCCTAGAGCCCTAGTTCCACAAGAGAAGTCACCGCAACAAGAAGCCTGCTCACTTCAACTAGAAAGTAGCCCCCACTCCCTGCAACTAGAAAAGAGCCTGTGGCAGCAGTGAAAACCCAGAAGAGCCAAAAATAAATAAATAAACTTAAAAAAAAAACCCACAATGATCACATGTATCAAATCTCATCAGATTATATATTTTAAATATGTACAATGTTGGTTATACCTCAATAAAGCCAGAAAAACCTAGAAAATATTAACTAAACAAACATTATGGGCTTAGATCCTGTGGAAAATGTTTTTGTAAAATGTCAACCAAATTCCCCCATGTTGAATAATATGTAATCTATTTGGGAAGATGTTCACAAAAAATCAGAAACAAAAAAGCTCAAAATAGTACATGATCGGGCTTCCCCTGGTGGTCCAGTGGGTAAGGACACCGCCTTGCAGTGCAAGGGGCGCCGGTTCAATCCCTGGCCTGGGAAGATCCCACGTGCCGCGGAGCAGCTGGACTGATGTGTCCAATTACCAAGCCCCAGCTCTGGGGCGCATGCGCCCAGAGCCGGCACTCTGCAACAACAGAGGCCACCGCGATGGGAGGCCCACACGAGCCAAAGAACAAAGACGGATGAAAATGGACAAATGAAAAACCAATAGAAGTGGCCTGCCTGCTCCCCTCCCTCCCCACCCCACCCCCACCAAAATAAGTAAATAAATAAATATTAAAAAAAAAATAGTACATGATCAAACATTTGTCTTGTGGTTGTAGTTCAGTCACACAAGCATGTCTGACTCTGTGCAGGCCTCCCTGTTCCTTACCATTTCCCAAAGTTTGCCCAAGTTCTTGTCCATTGCATCAGTGATGCCATCCAGCCATCTCCTCTTCTGAGGCCCTCTTCTGCTTCTGCCCTCAATCTTTCCCAGCATCAGGGACTTTTCCAATGAATTGGGCTGTTTGTATCAGATTATGAAAACACTGGAGCTTTCTCTTTAGCATCCGTGCTTCCAATGAGTATTCAGGGTTGATTTCCCTTAAGATTGACTGGCTTGATCTCTTTCCTACCCAAGGAACTCTCAGGAGTGTTCTCCAGCACCACAGTTCAAAGAATACATTTTTACAGCGCTGAGAAAAATAACTGTCAATTTAAGAGTTCTGTACAATCTGATGTGAGATATTATTCAAAAAGACAAGGACACTTTCAGACAACAAACTGAGAAACTTACTCACCATAAAACTTGAATTATAAGAAATACTAAAGGAAATGTTTAAGTTCAGTGAAAATAATCCCAAATCCCATATTATAAATCCAGAACTGCTAGAAGGAATAAGAAAAATTTAAAGGGTAAATGTAGTAAATATGAAATAATATTGACTGTTTAAAACAACAGTAACAAAATAACATATTTTGGACATCTGTAGAAGTAAAATATTGACTCCCAAAAACCAAAACATAGAAAGTGATTAAATATTTTTACCTGTTGTAAGGTTCTTGTCTGAAACATGCTGAAAGTAATGACTTAAGGTGGTATGAAATAAATCAAGTAGTCATATTTTACCTCTAGAGTAATCATGAAGTTATACTAAAACGTATAGTTAAAAACCTAAAAAGTAGAAAAATGAAATAGTAAAAATACTTTATTATTCCTCTTTCTTGCCTACTTTTGGATTAAAGGAAAAAAGAACAGAAATAGAAAACAACAGACAAGATGGTAGGCTTAGACTCAATCATGTCCACAACATAAAAGGGTTAATCTAAATATTTAGAACACAACACTTAGTGAAAAAATAAAATCAACAATGAAAATGAATATTGTGTGTGTTTCCCTCCCTCTCCTGCTGCTGTTGACTGAGTAAGGAATAATCAAGAGAACAGGGAAGGGAGTTAGCAAAGTGGTGGTGAAGACGATATCCTTCCATTTCCCTTCTGATACACAACTATTAGACAAAACAAAACGACGACTAAACTATATATACGAAATGTAACTTTCAATAGGAAATCAGAAATATGCGTTCAATAGAAATCAGAAACAGCATGTTATACTCCAGTGTGCTTGGAAACATTTTTTTAGCCTTCAGATGTAACTTAAAAGAAAGAAAGAAAGAAAAAAAGAAGCCAGATGGTGAAATAGTTTCCCAAGTAATTATATAGACAGTTCTCTTTAAAATAGATAAACCTAATTAGTTCAAAATCACTTTTTCTTCAGAAATGTTTGAGTCACTAAACTGAGATAGCTGTAAATCTAAGATGACGGGTTTGAAACTAAAAAATTCACCCACGCTGAGTAATTATTACTAACGGTTAAATGCAACGAGTAAGTACCGGCACCTTTTCTCCATCCCAGACCCTCGGTTTCCAGCGCCGAAAGCCCAGGCTGGCATCTTCCTCCGCTCGCTCCCCCGACTTCTCCGTCGCAGTAGACTCGTGGCCCCGCCCCGCTCCGCTCCGCCCCGCCCCGCCGTGGCCCCGCCCTCCCCTCCGCGTCCGGCCCACCCGAAGGCCTCCGCGTCGCCATGCAAACGGCCCCTCAACTCCGCGCAGTCAGGATCAACATGGCGGCTGGGGAGCCGGGGGATTTGGGCTCCTACTGCTTCAGATTCCTGCCTCAGAAGACTTTCCAGTCTCTGAGCACCCCGGAGACCACCAGCCGGCTCCGCCAGTGGTGAGAGGTCGAGGGGCTCTTGTCCCTGCCCCTCGGCCTTCTCGGCTGCGAAGGCGCGATGGGCGTCGAGGCAGCCGGGTCCTGCGTGAAGCCCGGAGGCAGCAGTAACCCTTCCGAAGGGCGGGCTCCGTGGGTGGGACGGGCTGACGGCGGCGGCCCAGGGGGTGGCACCCCAAGCTGACTAGCTTTTTCTTCTCTGCCTCAGGTCTATGCTGGGCAGAATCCAGGCGCAGGCGTTCGGGTTTGACGAGACGTTTCAGGCTTATCGGAGAGATGATTTCCTTATGGTTGGTATGGGAGCTGGAGAGTTCCTTGACCCACTGCTGATTTTTACATTTTTCCTACTTTGGCGTAGATTCTGGTGAACACGCCGTTAGTCTGTGACGTCGTTTTCTTGATATTTGAGAATAATAAAAAGATTCAATCGATTATTTAAGAGAAACTTTTACATTTCCCATCACCACGAATTAGTTCATCTTAGGTATGCTGCCGTAGAGAACTTGCCAATTTAGGAAAGTTAATCTCTCGCAAGAAAATGGGTCTCTCTCTTTTTTTAGTAGACACACCTCATTTTTAAATATTATCTAGCTTTATTTACTCGTCTTAACTTCAAATTACTTTTGGTTGTTTCTCAAAATTAAATCTATCCTGTGAGAACAGGCTCTGTTAGCAGTTCCAAATGAGGAATTCCAGAAAAAGTTTTAAGCAGTGGCTAAGTTACTGAAATAAGTCGTTAGCTGGTAGAGGTGGCTGCTTTGAGAAGGGGAAAAACTCATTTGAAAGTACAGATTCTGGTGTGTTCACTGTATTTCATCTACAGTTATTTAAGATACTGGGGTTATTTGAATCCTCGAATAAATGGAAGACTATTGTTCACGATACTATCTTTGCCATTCATGTCCTCAGGCATTGACTGCAGTATATAGTTGGCATAGTTTCATTCACAAGCACTTCCCCAGGGCCTACCATGGGCTACAAATTCTGTCAAGTAGTGAGGATGCCAGAAGGAACAAGACAAGCAAGACAGCAGCTTGGTTATCAAGGACCGAACCCTGACAGGATTGCCAATAAATTAAAACATTAGATCATCTCATACAAAGTGATAGTGCCATGAAGAAAACATTAACTTAATTAACACACCAAAATATTTACTGTGAGGATGTATTAGTTTCTCAAGGCTGCTGTAGGGGGAAGTACCACAAACTGGGTGACTTAAAACAACAAAAATATATTGTCTTACAGTTTTGGATCATGGAAGTCCAAAATCAAGTGGTCAGCAGACTTGTGCGCTCTTTGAAATCAATAGAGAGAAATCCTTCCTCACCTTTCCCTAACCTCTCACGATTGCCAGCAATCCTTGGCGCTCCTTGGCTTGCAGCTGCAAAACTTGAATCTCTTTGGGTATCAGTCACTTAGCTGTCCTCCCTTGTTGTGCCCATGGCTGCGTCTCTTAACTGTTTTATAAGAACACCAGTCATACTGAATTAAGAGCACACCCTATTCCAATATAACCTCATTTTAACTAATAATATCCACAGCAACCTTTTGTTTCAAGATTCAATCGATTATTTAAGAGAAACTTTACATTTCCCATCACCACGAATTAGTTCATCTTAGGTATGCTGCCGTAGAGAACTTGCCAATTTAGGAAAGTTAATCTCTCGCAAGAAAATGGGTCTCTCTCTTTTTTTAGTAGACACACCTCATTTTTAAATATTATCTAGCTTTATTTACTCGTCTTAACTTCAAATTACTTTTGGTTGTTTCTCAAAATTAAATCTATCCTGTGAGAACAGGCTCTGTTAGCAGTTCCAAATGAGGAATTCCAGAAAAAGTTTTAAGCAGTGGCTAAGTTACTGAAATAAGTCGTTAGCTGGTAGAGGTGGCTGCTTTGAGAAGGGGAAAAACTCATTTGAAAGTACAGATTCTGGTGTGTTCACTGTATTTCATCTACAGTTATTTAAGATACTGGGGTTATTTGAATCCTCGAATAAATGGAAGACTATTGTTCACGATACTATCTTTGCCATTCATGTCCTCAGGCATTGACTGCAGTATATAGTTGGCATAGTTTCATTCACAAGCACTTCCCCAGGGCCTACCATGGGCTACAAATTCTGTCAAGTAGTGAGGATGCCAGAAGGAACAAGACAAGCAAGACAGCAGCTTGGTTATCAAGGACCGAACCCTGACAGGATTGCCAATAAATTAAAACATTAGATCATCTCATACAAAGTGATAGTGCCATGAAGAAAACATTAACTTAATTAACACACCAAAATATTTACTGTGAGGATGTATTAGTTTCTCAAGGCTGCTGTAGGGGGAAGTACCACAAACTGGGTGACTTAAAACAACAAAAATATATTGTCTTACAGTTTTGGATCATGGAAGTCCAAAATCAAGTGGTCAGCAGACTTGTGCGCTCTTTGAAATCAATAGAGAGAAATCCTTCCTCACCTTTCCCTAACCTCTCACGATTGCCAGCAATCCTTGGCGCTCCTTGGCTTGCAGCTGCAAAACTTGAATCTCTTTGGGTATCAGTCACTTAGCTGTCCTCCCTTGTTGTGCCCATGGCTGCGTCTCTTAACTGTTTTATAAGAACACCAGTCATACTGAATTAAGAGCACACCCTATTCCAATATAACCTCATTTTAACTAATAATATCCACAGCAACCTTGTTTCAAGTAAGATCACTTTCCAAGGTTCCAAGCACATGAATTTGGGGCAGGGGCTGGGGAAATACTGTTCAGCACTGACATGAGGGCAAATTGGGTAGAGGTCTATTTCCCTTTACCTCAGATTGTGTTACACTGTTAATGTAATATGCTATTGATGACATTAATGACATTTCTCAAACATTCAGATCTTTATAGTTTTTAATGTGTTTCATTTTTGCCAATACAGGCTCTCAAAGTAGTATTTTTTAAAAAAGAAGAAGATCAGGATTTTAACTTACTGAATTTTAGAGTGCTGTAGAATTTTTAATGTAAGTCATTTATTCAATAAATATTTGTTGGATACTTACTTTATTCCTGCTGGGAGGTGTTAAAAAGACAAAGAGACCTGATCCCAGCTTGTAAGTCATATGTACAGGTTTGGAAGCCAGAAGCATGAAAAATTCTCTATAAGACAAAATAATTGCTATATTGGAGGATATATGAGGCACACAGAAAAAGATGACTCAGTGGAAGGGCATTGGTATCAGAAAAATTTCAGAGATAAGGCTAAAGAATTTGGGTCGTTCAGTAGATACAGAGTTCTTCAACAGAATAAGGATTAATCCGTAAAACACAATGAATCTCTGTAATAGGCAGTTTTCTCAAACTAATTTTCAATATCTTCATGTTTATCCTAATCTTTTATTGTGAAGTAGACAGTAGTATTCTCATATTTCAATTTAAGGAACTGTACTCATACAGTTAGTATGAATGAATATGAAGATTAGTGTATTCACTAATTTTATGCATGTAACTAATTTGGAGGCATTAAGCACTATGGGTAAGAGCATGGCCCAGAAAGGGATTTACCTGGAAGCTAATGAATCTTCAGTGCCCCTCACCAGCTCAAGCTCCTTACAGAATCCCCTTCCAAGGAATTCTGGGCTCCTCCAGCAGTATGCTCATATGGTCATATGTTCTTGGAATTTTTCAGAAGTAGATATTTTGTATTCTTAGAGCCCCTAATGTTGTATATGCTTAAGAACCTACAGAACCTGGATACTCCCTTCATTTGGCCTCTAGACAGCCATCTCTGTCCACCTCTGCTGCTTACTGGCTCTACGTCACTGGGCTAGTTATTTAACCTTCTTCAGCCTTTGTTTACTTTTCTACAAAATGGTCCCAGTGCTTGACTCTTAATAAGTATTTTCTGAAAATGAAAATAATGCCAAATATATATTGGGATTATTATGAAGATTGAATGAAATTTAAAAATTTTTATCAAAATGTCTGGCTTATAATAAGTGCTGTTGTTGTTAATCACATTTGTATACTACTTTACAAAGTGTTTTCCCAAAGCAGTAGTGAGCAACTGAAGGAAAGAGGTGCCCACACAGTCGTGAGAGTTGGTGGCCAATGCATCCCACTTTCAGGCAGGGCAGTCAGTCCTGAAAGAATCTTGATAGCTTTTTTTAGTTCTTGGTGAGGTGATAGCAAGGATGACTGTTTCTTCATCAGGGCTGCTCTGCATATGATTTTATATTATTCCCAGGGCCCACCACTTAGCCTAATTCTCTCCTGAAAATTATATGGACTGCCTAAGATACTTTTAATAAGCTTCTCTTGAGATCTTTTTGCCTAGAGTCAGCTGCTGATGCCTGGAAAGAAAACTTAGGGCTGCTTTTTCTTCTTTGCCATACAGAAAGTCTTCTTTTTTTTTTTTTTTTTAGTTTTTTTTTTTTTTTTAAAGATCTCTTATTTTATTTTGGCGGGGTGGGTTGGGGAGGGAGGGGGGCAGGCGGGCCACTTCTATTGGTCTTTCATTTATCTGTTTTCATCCATCTTTGTTCTTTGGCTCCTGTGGGCCTCCCATCGCGGTGGCACCTGTCGTTGCAGAGCGCCGGCTCTGGGCGCATGCGCCCCAGAGCTCCGGCTCGGTAATTGGACACATTGGTCCAGCTGCTCCGCAGCACGTGGGATCTTCCCAGGCCAGGGATCGAACCTACGCCCCTTGCACTGCAAGGCAGACTCTTTATCCACTGGGCCACCAGGGAAGGCCTAGTTTTCATTTTTTAAGAAGTAAAATCTATCACTTATGTGTCCCTTGGATAGAATTAAATTGACAATTAGATTTAGATTTAGTCGCTCAGTCGAATCCAACTCTTTGCTACTCTATGGACTGTAGCCTGCCAGGCTTTTTTGTCCATGGAATTCTCCAGACAGAAATACTAAAGTGGGTAGCCATTGGCTTTCTTGGTGACTCGGATGGTTAAAAATCTGTCTGCAATGCAGGAGATTTGGGTTTAAACCCAGAATCAGGAAGATGCCATGGAGAACAGACGGCAACCCAGTCCAGTATCCTTACCTGGAAAATCCATGGACAGAGGAGCCTCGGACTACGGTCTATGGGTCACAGAGTCAGACACAACTAAGCAACTATCACTTTCACTCTACTTTTTAGATTTAGTTGGGGACAGTGGGTGGGAGTAGTGCTTGCTAAGTCAGTTAATTGGGAAGACAAGGTTGAAAGAAAACAAAATTTTTAGACATATAGCTTCCTACTTTTCACTATAAATCATTACTTTCTAGTAAATTAAGTTCCAAAAGTAGCTACTTGGACATTACAGTATTGTTCATACTGTTCTAACTTGGAGGTAACAAAACTTCATTTCTTTATGAAACATTTATTATAGACATTCTACCATTTGAAGGTTACTCTTCCCCAATTTAAATTAACTAAGAGTCTACTATAGTTTTAGAAGTTAATTCTTAGTACTGTGCATAATAATGTAGCTAACTTTATTCCCATTAAATTTGTCTTTTAGGCTTTTTTCAAAGATCCAAATGTTACTCCCAATTTGAAGTTGCTTTCAGAATCTTCTGGACAGTGGATTCCATTAGGTAAACAAAACTTATTTTCATCTTTTCAGATTGCTATTTTACTATTATAACAGAATTTCACTTCAGGAATTTTCATTATTAAAATATAAATGATGAATAGTGATTCATCTGTTTGGTAACATTAAGGTCAAAACAGTCAACTGTTCCAAGCCTGCCCTACCTCTTCCCTCCCAGAGTCGAACCGCCTTGCACTGCAAGGCAGACTCTTTATCCACTGGGCCACCAGGGAAGACCTAGTTTTCATTTTTTAAGAAGTAAAATCTATCACTTATGTGTCCCTTGGATAGAATTAAATTGACAATTAGATTTAGATTTAGTCACTCAGTCGAATCCAACTCTTTGCTACTCTATGGACTGTAGCCTGCCAGGCTTTTTTGTCCATGGAATTCTCCAGACAGAAATACTAAAGTGGGTAGCCATTGGCTTTCTTGGTGACTCGGATGGTTAAAAATCTGTCTGCAATGCAGGAGATTTGGGTTTAAACCCAGAATCAGGAAGATGCCATGGAGAACAGACGGCAACCCAGTCCAGTATCCTTACCTGGAAAATCCATGGACAGAGGAGCCTGGCGGACTACGGTCTATGGGTCACAGAGTCAGACACAACTAAGCAACTATCACTTTCACTCTACTTTTTAGATTTAGTTGGGGACAGTGGGTGGGAGTAGTGCTTGCTAAGTCAGTTAATTGGGAAGACAAGGTTGAAAGAAAACAAAATTTTTAGACATATAGCTTCCTACTTTTCACTATAAATCATTACTTTCTAGTAAATTAAGTTCCAAAAGTAGCTACTTGGACATTACAGTATTGTTCATACTGTTCTAACTTGGAGGTAACAAAACTTCATTTCTTTATGAAACATTTATTATAGACATTCTACCATTTGAAGGTTACTCTTCCCCAATTTAAATTAACTAAGAGTCTACTATAGTTTTAGAAGTTAATTCTTAGTACTGTGCATAATAATGTAGCTAACTTTATTCCCATTAAATTTGTCTTTTAGGCTTTTTTCAAAGATCCAAATGTTACTCCCAATTTGAAGTTGCTTTCAGAATCTTCTGGACAGTGGATTCCATTAGGTAAACAAAACTTATTTTCATCTTTTCAGATTGCTATTTTACTATTATAACAGAATTTCACTTCAGGAATTTTCATTATTAAAATATAAATGATGAATAGTGATTCATCTGTTTGGTAACATTAAGGTCAAAACAGTCAACTGTTCCAAGCCTGCCCTACCTCTTCCCCTCCCAGAGTTCATTGCTGCTCTCCTGGCTTAGCACATCAGAGCAATTTTTCTCTCTTTCTATTCATTTGGAAAGTATTTATTGTGCACTTTTCACGGACTCTTAACAGAAGCAGGGAATGAGAAATAAGAGAAAGTCTGTAGTCAAGGAACTCATTGATATGTTTGAAAATATATGCAACAGTGTGTCATAGGTATGTCTGATAGCAATGGGACCAAAAGGAGAGGAATGGTCAATTCTACCCAGGAGAAAAGGATCATCTGATGTGAGGATGTTTGGGTGAAATCTTATTTGAGGAAGGGAGATGGATTTCTGACAGAGGAAGCGGCCAAAGTACATTCGTTTAAAGTAATAATATATTAAATCATGGAGGAGAGAATCTTAAATTCTCAGGAGAACTTTATGTAGATAATACTTCCATAGTACATTGAAACACAGCTAGAAATCTTTAAAGAATTACCAAAACACTTAAAACACAGTAACACTCAAACGTCTTAACACTTAGGTCAGAGAATACATTAGTTAGTTAATAGAAGATTATTTTGAAGACAGAAACATAAACACTATATTTTAAGCGAGGGAGGTCTGTTAACAGAATAAATTGTCATTCCAATTAGAAGACGACTTTGGTTGGTAATGTGGATATGTGCTCAAGAATGTAAGTTGACTTTAAATTAGATGGGGTTATTTTGGTGAATTCTTACATTGCATTTTCATGGAACTCTAGTAGTCTTACAAAAAATAACTTTTCATAAAGAATTAGTCAAGAGCAAGTTTACAAGCAATTCATGATGTTGAATTTGGTCAAATCATATTGTTTTTAGCTAAAGACTACTACAGAATTTATAGAATAAAAAGGTAATACAGTGTGATCTTCAGACTACTTACAAAGGTAAGGTAAAGTGAATATTTGAGCAAATACATTTACCAGAACAAAATCTTCAAAAGGAAATAGGAAATAATCAAAATCATGTGTCACAATGTTTACAAAACATGTTTTAGTAATCTTCAGTAAGCTTGTTTACCCAAAAAAAAAGCCCTCATTGAAATAAGATCCGTTTTCCCCCATTTTGGTACATACTTCACAAAACACTGATTCATTTTCCTAATTTTTGAAAAAGACATTGTAAAAAGAGATTCTAAAATTCCACATGAATCAATTAGAAGTACATTGAGAAATGAAAAAACTAGCACTCCATTTCAGAAACAAGTTTCTAGTAGGTTACTTGCACTCTTCCATTAGCTTGTTTTTATCTTTTCCTACTTGATTTTCTTCTTCTTTTTCTCATACATCAGCCAAATGTCCCTCTGAGGGCCTTTATAAGCATATGAAAAAGCTCCCTCCTCCCGCAACCAGGGACTGAGCCCACGCTACAGCAGTGAAAGCCCAGAATCCTAACCACTAGGCCAATAGGGAACTCCCACAGGTTTTTTAAATGAGTGAAAAGACATTTTTCTAGCAAGCGAATCAGTTTTAATGAGAATGTGATGATGGACCCTCTGTCAGCACAGTGCCTACGTTGCCTGTCCTTGGTGCCAATTCTGGCTAACATTTAATGGGTGTTTCCTTTGTTCTCAGCTCAGGGCATTATTGTAGATTTTCCTCCTTTCATTCTCAAAACAACTCTGGGAGTATTCCTATGTCACAAATGGGAAGTCAGAGCCATGAGCTAAGTAATTTGTACAATTTTACACAGCTAGCCAGGTGGAGGGAGTTGAGATTCAAATCCAGGCTCTAGAATTTAAGACATGGACCACTACATCCTGCCTCTGTCAGTTCTACATTATCGGGATTGCCAGAAAAGCACCAACCTTGACACCAAATAAAGAGGAGCTACCCAGCATGTTATAATGTTAGTAGTGAGGGGAAAGAAACAATACATTCTTAACTTTCTGTGTAATCTTAGCAATGTGTTGTAAATCTTATAAATGCTAGAGGCATAATTTAATGAAATCCATATGTAACAGATAGGGTGTACTATGCAGTGCCCCAACGTGCCAATAATTGGAAATGAGATCTTTGGGAGATAATTTAGATAAGAGGGACCCTCTTGATGGGATTAGTATTCTTATAAGAAATGAGTCTGTCATGTGTAGATACAGCTAGAAGGCAGTCATCTGCAAAGCAGAAAAAGGGAGAAACACAGGGCCACCATCCCAGTAGACCTGCAAGTCAGAGCATTGGACTAAAGAGGATTATTCTTGAGACTTAAAGTCTTAATGAAATTTGCCTTTCCAAGTTTTAGGCTTGCTTGGGACCATCACCTCTTTCTTATTCCCTATTTCTCCCTTTTGGGCTATAAATGTCTATCTTCTGCCTGTGTCACCACTGTGTTTTGGAAACATGTAACTTGTCTTGTTTCACAGGTTCATAGCTGGAGAGGAATTTTGCCTCAAGTCTCACCCTTGAGTCTCACTCATATCTGATTTAGATGATATTTAGATAAGACTTTGGACTTTAGATGTTTTGCTTGACACTGGAGTGAATTAAGACTTTTAGGATTGTTGAGATAGAATACATGTATTTTTCATGTGAGAATGAATTTTCAGGGGAGGCAAGGGCAGAAGGCCATGGGATGAATTGTGTCTCTTCAAACTTCATATATTGAGGTCCTTTTAACCCACTCATGACCTCATTACTTACTCAAAGACTCTATCTCAAAATACCATCACACTGGGAGTTAGGGTTTTAACATTATGTATTTTTGAGGATACAGTTCAGTCCATAACAAATGCTTTTTCTGTGTCTTAGACTAAGTGGTTTGAATTTAATTACCTTCTCTTACCATTCATACCCTCCTGTGGTGTGCTGTGCCAGGTGGAGGTTGAGATTCAAATCCAGGCTCTAGAATTTAAGACATGGACCACTACATCCTGCCTCTGTCAGTTCTACATTATCGGGATTGCCAGAAAAGCACCAACCTTGACACCAAATAAAGAGGAGCTACCCAGCATGTTATAATGTTAGTAGTGAGGGGAAAGAAACAATACATTCTTAACTTTCTGTGTAATCTTAGCAATGTGTTGTAAATCTTATAAATGCTAGAGGCATAATTTAATGAAATCCATATGTAACAGATAGGGTGTACTATGCAGTGCCCCAACGTGCCAATAATTGGAAATGAGATCTTTGGGAGATAATTTAGATAAGAGGGACCCTCTTGATGGGATTAGTATTCTTATAAGAAATGAGTCTGTCATGTGTAGATACAGCTAGAAGGCAGTCATCTGCAAAGCAGAAAAAGGGAGAAACACAGGGCCACCATCCCAGTAGACCTGCAAGTCAGAGCATTGGACTAAAGAGGATTATTCTTGAGACTTAAAGTCTTAATGAAATTTGCCTTTCCAAGTTTTAGGCTTGCTTGGGACCATCACCTCTTTCTTATTCCCTATTTCTCCCTTTTGGGCTATAAATGTCTATCTTCTGCCTGTGTCACCACTGTGTTTTGGAAACATGTAACTTGTCTTGTTTCACAGGTTCATAGCTGGAGAGGAATTTTGCCTCAAGTCTCACCCTTGAGTCTCACTCATATCTGATTTAGATGATATTTAGATAAGACTTTGGACTTTAGATGTTTTGCTTGACACTGGAGTGAATTAAGACTTTTAGGATTGTTGAGATAGAATACATGTATTTTTCATGTGAGAATGAATTTTCAGGGGAGGCAAGGGCAGAAGGCCATGGGATGAATTGTGTCTCTTCAAACTTCATATATTGAGGTCCTTTTAACCCACTCATGACCTCATTACTTACTCAAAGACTCTATCTCAAAATACCATCACACTGGGAGTTAGGGTTTTAACATTATGTATTTTTGAGGGATACAGTTCAGTCCATAACAAATGCTTTTTCTGTGTCTTAGACTAAGTGGTTTGAATTTAATTACCTTCTCTTACCATTCATACCCTCCTGTGGTGTGCTGTGCTTAGTCACTCAGTCAACACTTTGAGAGGCCGTGGACTGTAGCCTGTAAGGCTCCTCTGTTCTTGGGAATTCTCCAGGCAAGAATACTTGAGTGAGTTGCCATGACTTTCTCCAAGGGATTATCCCAACCCAGGGATCGAACTCATGTCTCCCATATGGAAGGCAGATTATTTACCAGCTGAGCCACAAGGGAATCCCAAGAATACTGGAGTAGGTAGTCTAACCCAGTAGGGGATCTTCCCTACCCAGGAATTGAACCAGGGTTTCCTGCATTGCAGGCTGATTCTTTATCACCTGAGCTATCAGGAAACCCCCCATACCCTCTTGCCACTCCCCAAATCAGACCTAGGGTAGATTTATTAAAATGGCATGTTGCCTAATGTCAGTCTGTCATCCTGTGGCCACCAACTGATCTTTGAAGATTGTCTGGCTTTATACTGCTCTTCTACTTTATCATTTTCCAACATCTTCTTTTCACTTTAATCCCCCAGAGAATTTTGCCTCTGAAACAAAAGGAGCTTTTCTTAGCAGTGTAGCCTTTGAAATAGCTGAGGCATACACAGTTCTTGGCTCCAGACATTCTTCTTGCCTCCACACTAGCCCAGCTCAGGATCAGAACAAGAGCAACGGATCCTTTTCAGGACTCTGGGTGGACAGAGAAGAGGAAGTGCAAATAATCAGTAGTATTACTCTTCTCGAGCTCAAAATGTTTCTCAGGTCAGAGATCCAGCAAAGGTATTAGGGAGAAGAAACCACATCTAAGTTTTGAGTCTTCCTTCAACTTTGAACAAGGCGAATGCTCGATCTGAGTCAGTGCATGTTCATTAATTTGATACATGTATTTTTCATGTGAGAATGAATTTTCAGGGGAGGCAAGGGCAGAAGGCCATGGGATGAATTGTGTCTCTTCAAACTTCATATATTGAGGTCCTTTTAACCCACTCATGACCTCATTACTTACTCAAAGACTCTATCTCAAAATACCATCACACTGGGAGTTAGGGTTTTAACATTATGTATTTTTGAGGATACAGTTCAGTCCATAACAAATGCTTTTTCTGTGTCTTAGACTAAGTGGTTTGAATTTAATTACCTTCTCTTACCATTCATACCCTCCTGTGGTGTGCTGTGCTTAGTCACTCAGTCAACACTTTGAGAGGCCGTGGACTGTAGCCTGTAAGGCTCCTCTGTTCTTGGGAATTCTCCAGGCAAGAATACTTGAGTGAGTTGCCATGACTTTCTCCAAGGGATTATCCCAACCCAGGGATCGAACTCATGTCTCCCATATGGAAGGCAGATTATTTACCAGCTGAGCCACAAGGGAATCCCAAGAATACTGGAGTAGGTAGTCTAACCCAGTAGGGGATCTTCCCTACCCAGGAATTGAACCAGGGTTTCCTGCATTGCAGGCTGATTCTTTATCACCTGAGCTATCAGGAAACCCCCCATACCCTCTTGCCACTCCCCAAATCAGACCTAGGGTAGATTTATTAAAATGGCATGTTGCCTAATGTCAGTCTGTCATCCTGTGGCCACCAACTGATCTTTGAAGATTGTCTGGCTTTATACTGCTCTTCTACTTTATCATTTTCCAACATCTTCTTTTCACTTTAATCCCCCAGAGAATTTTGCCTCTGAAACAAAAGGAGCTTTTCTTAGCAGTGTAGCCTTTGAAATAGCTGAGGCATACACAGTTCTTGGCTCCAGACATTCTTCTTGCCTCCACACTAGCCCAGCTCAGGATCAGAACAAGAGCAACGGATCCTTTTCAGGACTCTGGGTGGACAGAGAAGAGGAAGTGCAAATAATCAGTAGTATTACTCTTCTCGAGCTCAAAATGTTTCTCAGGTCAGAGATCCAGCAAAGGTATTAGGGAGAAGAAACCACATCTAAGTTTTCAGTCTTCCTTAAACTTTGAACAAGGAGAATGCTCGTATCTGAGTCAGTGCATGTTCATATGTAGGTGTGTAAAAAAGAGAAACCAATTGAGTGATTCATTGAGGCAATAATAAAAATATTCACCTTATTTTTTATATCTTTCTATAACTTAATAGACCCTCCATTAACAGAAAATCAATTCCTGAAAGACATATTCTAGAAATGTAAGGGAAAGGGTAGGCTTGGAAGGGGGAAGATCTAGAGCTATAAGAGAAAAATAGAATACCAGATTAGAACAATAGATTTCAAATTTTCAAATAGAGCAATAGATCTCTAATTTCTCTAATTCCTCACTTGTAATAACTTGATTAGGACCTTGTTTGAAATTTGACTTGACTTGGAAAACCTATTTTGGTAATAAACAATATGAGATCACAGGGAGAAATTTTTTAATAAAGAGAAACATTTTCAAAATACCCCCAATGACTTTAGAAATACGCTTATGTTACATTAGTTAAAATTGTTGTATTACGAATTATAAAGCATTAAGCATAATACAAATACAAAATCATATGAAGCAATTTCTATGTTTTAACAGCAGTTCCCATTCATTAAAACTGATCTAAGATCCTCCTACTATATAATAAAAGTATTTCATTTTCAAGTATTGATATTTTCTAATTTACATATCCTTCATCTAGGCCTGAATTGTGAAATTTTGTTGTAGACCTTTTTTTTTTAAAGAAATGCATTTTATTTACTTATTTATTTTTGACTATTCTGGGCCTTCACTGCTGCCACAGGCTCTTTTCTAGTTGCAGGGAGTGGGGGCTACTCTCTAGTTGAGGTGAGCAGGTTTCTTGTTGTGGTGACTTCTCTTGTTGTGTAACTCGGACTCTAGGACACACGGGCTTCAATAGTTGCAGCACATGGGCTCAACAGTTGCAGCTCCAAAACTCTAGAGCACAGGTTCAATATTTGTGGCACACGGGCTTAGTTGTTCCACAGCATGTGGGATCTTCCTGGGTCAGGGATTGAACCATGCCTCCTGTATTAGCAGGCAAACTCTTTACCACTGAGCTACCAGGGAAGCCCTAGATTTTTAATTAATAAAAATAAACAACTGGCAAAGTAAGAGTTTAATAAAATCCCTTAACTGTGTCTTTTAAATATATCAAAAAACATTTCATTTCTGGTTGACTGTTAGAATCTCTGCATGGTGATATTTGTTTTGGAAATAATTGAGAATACTAAATTAATTTTTAATTTTTGTATCTCTTTAATTTAGAAACTGAAGTGAAAAAAATTGAAGCTATAAACGTTCCTTGCACACAGCTTTCAATGGCATTTTTTAATCGGTTATATGATGCAGATATTGTACGAGACAATGGATATATTGTTAAATGTCTAGATTGCTTTTGTGATCCCTTCCTTATTTCTGATGAGTTACGAAAGGTAAGTACAGAGTTTAAAATTTTCACAATAGAATTTCATGTCAGGAAATGCTTAATGTCAAAAGCTTTTGCCTGCCTTAAACCCGTAAAATACCTCTTATCAATGAATAATGATCAGTAATAATAATTGGATTGGTAGGTTTCTTCTTAAAGGGGACTTTTCTTATCAACTTGATTATTTGAGTATTTCATTAGTTCTCAGTGGGGTTCTACTGGCATCTAATGGGTAAAGGCCAGGGATGATGCTAAACATCATACAATGCATAGGACAGTCCCCACAACAAAGTTATCTGGCTCACAATAGCAATAAACCCTAAGGTCAAGAAACCCTGGCCTATTTAATTGATGACTATTTTTCTTTAATGTTTTCCCTTAACATATCGAATGAGTATTTAAAAACATCTCTGGAGTAAAATAATCTTTTCATCTCATTGCTATGATCAAAGAGCCATTTGATTGACCAAGTTAATTTTTGTTTCAATGAGAGGTGTACTAGGCATCAAAAGACTTGGGGGAAAAAAAGGGAGCACATGGATTATTTACCTAATTCCCAACTTACTGTTTATAAGATAATAATAACCTTAGGCAAGTCATTCAGTATCTTAAGCCTCAAGATGTTATATATACAGTATGGAAATTAAAATGTCCATTCTACTTTCTTCCTAAAATTGTTGAAAACATGAGCTGAGAAAGCATTTTACAAAAAGCTGTTAAAATGAAACATTATTATTATTTGCAAGATGGTCAAAAATTAGGGCTGTTAAATAGATGGAGATTCAAATTCAGGCTCTGCCACTTAATAACTGTCATACTTAACCTTTCTAAGCTTCAATTTCTTATATGATATCAGAATAATGTATGACTTCTGTGGATAATGCATTTAAAGTGCTTTGTACAAGGTCCAGTGTTTAGCAAGCTTACAATAATATTAACAACTACTACTTTTTGTTCTACCTTAAGAGAAAAGGGAGATGTACAAGTCTAATATATTACAAATCCAGATAGAAATGAACTAGGGAAGCTACTGGTATACTGTTTGAGACACAGAAGTTGTATCTGTAGGAGACCAGAGGGCATCCAGCCAGTCTATACATTGATCTTCACTAGACCAATACCTAAAAGAACTCACTCCTATGCCATCACTTCTATAGAGAGCCTCAGCACTGGATTTTTTAAAACGATTTGCTCTTCAACAGAATATTCTGCAAAACTGCCTGTTGCTGCCTGTCTTACTTATTGCCACGAATAGCACCTCTATTCAGGAAACACTGAGACTGTCTTATGCTGGCTGCCTGTATATTTTTCCTCTTGTGTTCTTCACCATTCTGTGGCAACAGAGAGGGCTTTAACTTGGTTTCTTTTTGGCTAAAATAAAAATATAAATATCTTCTAGCTTTAGCCTGAACTGGAAAGGGCCCTCCCACTGCGTAGCAACACAGATCTCCCCAACTGCTGGGGCTTTAATGTCTTTTTCCCTTAACATATCGAATGAGTATTTAAAAACATCTCTGGAGTAAAATAATCTTTTCATCTCATTGCTATGATCAAAGAGCCATTTGATTGACCAAGTTAATTTTTGTTTCAATGAGAGGTGTACTAGGCATCAAAAGACTTGGGGGAAAAAAAGGGAGCACATGGATTATTTACCTAATTCCCAACTTACTGTTTATAAGATAATAATAACCTTAGGCAAGTCATTCAGTATCTTAAGCCTCAAGATGTTATATATACAGTATGGAAATTAAAATGTCCATTCTACTTTCTTCCTAAAATTGTTGAAAACATGAGCTGAGAAAGCATTTTACAAAAAGCTGTTAAAATGAAACATTATTATTATTTGCAAGATGGTCAAAAATTAGGGCTGTTAAATAGATGGAGATTCAAATTCAGGCTCTGCCACTTAATAACTGTCATACTTAACCTTTCTAAGCTTCAATTTCTTATATGATATCAGAATAATGTATGACTTCTGTGGATAATGCATTTAAAGTGCTTTGTACAAGGTCCAGTGTTTAGCAAGCTTACAATGAATATTAACAACTACTACTTTTGTTCTACCTTAAGAGAAAAGGGAGATGTACAAGTCTAATATATTACAAATCCAGATAGAAATGAACTAGGGAAGCTACTGGTATACTGTTTGAGACACAGAAGTTGTATCTGTAGGAGACCAGAGGGCATCCAGCCAGTCTATACATTGATCTTCACTAGACCAATACCTAAAAGAACTCACTCCTATGCCATCACTTCTATAGAGAGCCTCAGCACTGGATTTTTTAAAACGATTTGCTCTTCAACAGAATATTCTGCAAAACTGCCTGTTGCTGCCTGTCTTACTTATTGCCACGAATAGCACCTCTATTCAGGAAACACTGAGACTGTCTTATGCTGGCTGCCTGTATATTTTTCCTCTTGTGTTCTTCACCATTCTGTGGCAACAGAGAGGGCTTTAACTTGGTTTCTTTTTGGCTAAAATAAAAATATAAATATCTTCTAGCTTTAGCCTGAACTGGAAAGGGCCCTCCCACTGCGTAGCAACACAGATTCTGTCAGCACACTGTGTAAAGTAAGCACGGATGATAGCCTCCTTCCTGACTGGGGCTCAGAAGTTGGACTCATTGACTATTATTGCATGCCTACTCTGAATACTATACAACTAAACAACCATGTATGTGAATAGACAGAAAGATCAGACATAAAACATTCACTCCAAAAGTGAATGTTAGAAAAATAAATAAAAATTGCAATTTTTAACTGCACAGCCTAATCAACTCAATATATGAGTCCCTGTGTAAGAAACGTATGAACTATTCATCCTTAAGGGCCAGATCTTTAAATTGCTACAAACCTGGGTTTCAGTATCACATCATTTCCTTACAGAGAGGAAATAAGAGACAGAGGGGAGATGTGCAAATGTTACATGTAATACTCAGAGGATAATAAATTGTGAACTACTTCCTCTCACCTGTCTTTTTAAAAAATGTTTTATTTATCTATAGCTGTGCTGAGTCTTCATTGCTAAGTGGACTTTTCTCTACTTGCAGCAGGCGAGGGGCTTCTCTAGTTGCAGTGTGTGGGCTTCTCATTGTGGTTGCTTTCCTTGTTGTGGAGCATGGGTTCTAGGGCACGTAGCATGAGCTTCAGTAGTTGCGGCACATGGGCTCCATAGTTGCAGCTGCCAGGCTCTAGAGCACAGGCTCAATAGTTGGGGCACAATTGCTCTACGGCATGTGAAATCTTCCTGGACCAGGGATCAAACCCATGTCTCCTGTATTAGCAGGCAGATTCTTCACCATTGAGCTGCCAGGGGAAGCCCTCACCTATCTTTCACTGTATTTAACTTCGGCTTTCATAAAGTCATTACAAATAAATTGTTTATAGACAACATCATAAAGTGTATTTTTTGAAACATTTTATTTATTTATTTTTGCCTATTCTGGGTTTTCACTGCTGCCACAGGCCCTTCTCTAGTTGCAGGGAGTGGCGGCTACTCTCTTGCTGAGGTGAGCAGGCTTCTTGTTGTGGTGACTTCTCTTGTTGTGTAACTCAGGCTCTAGGGCTTTTGGCTAAAATAAAAATATAAATATCTTCTAGCTTTAGCCTGAACTGGAAAGGGCCCTCCCACTGCGTAGCAACACAGATTCTGTCAGCACACTGTGTAAAGTAAGCACGGATGATAGCCTCCTTCCTGACTGGGGCTCAGAAGTTGGACTCATTGACTATTATTGCATGCCTACTCTGAATACTATACAACTAAACAACCATGTATGTGAATAGACAGAAAGATCAGACATAAAACATTCACTCCAAAAGTGAATGTTAGAAAAATAAATAAAAATTGCAATTTTTAACTGCACAGCCTAATCAACTCAATATATGAGTCCCTGTGTAAGAAACGTATGAACTATTCATCCTTAAGGGCCAGATCTTTAAATTGCTACAAACCTGGGTTTCAGTATCACATCATTTCCTTACAGAGAGGAAATAAGAGACAGAGGGAGATGTGCAAATGTTACATGTAATACTCAGAGGATAATAAATTGTGAACTACTTCCTCTCACCTGTCTTTTTAAAAAATGTTTTATTTATCTATAGCTGTGCTGAGTCTTCATTGCTAAGTGGACTTTTCTCTACTTGCAGCAGGCGAGGGGCTTCTCTAGTTGCAGTGTGTGGGCTTCTCATTGTGGTTGCTTTCCTTGTTGTGGAGCATGGGTTCTAGGGCACGTAGCATGAGCTTCAGTAGTTGCGGCACATGGGCTCCATAGTTGCAGCTGCCAGGCTCTAGAGCACAGGCTCAATAGTTGGGGCACAATTGCTCACGGCATGTGAAATCTTCCTGGACCAGGGATCAAACCCATGTCTCCTGTATTAGCAGGCAGATTCTTCACCATTGAGCTGCCAGGGGAAGCCCTCACCTATCTTTCACTGTATTTAACTTCGGCTTTCATAAAGTCATTACAAATAAATTGTTTATAGACAACATCATAAAGTGTATTTTTTGAAACATTTTATTTATTTATTTTTGCCTATTCTGGGTTTTCACTGCTGCCACAGGCTCTTCTCTAGTTGCAGGGAGTGGCGGCTACTCTCTTGCTGAGGTGAGCAGGCTTCTTGTTGTGGTGACTTCTCTTGTTGTGTAACTCAGGCTCTAGGGCACATGGGCTTCAGCAGTTGCAGCACATGGGTTCACTAGTTGCGGCTCCAAGGCTCTAGAACACAGGCTCCATAGTTGTGGCTCATGGGCTTAGTTGCTCTGCAGCATGTGGGATCTTCCCGGACCAGGGATTGAACCTGTCTCCTGCATTGGCAGGCAAACTCTTTACCACTGAACTTCCAGGGAAGCCCCATAAAGTGTATTATTTTTTAAATGCCTCTTTATATAATGACCTTGGGGTTATTTTCATTTGAGATTAAGGTAAATAAAATGGTTTCGTTTAATCAATTTTCCTAATAAAAAGTGTAGTTCTTACTGCTAGACTGTGATTTTTTATATGACTCATACGTCCCTCCTTTATCTGTATGGTAGTATTAAGTGTTATACACAATTTTTATAGCTTTTCTCCATCTAGAGTTACTTGTGTGTATTTATTCTCTCTTCCCAATTTATGCCTCGGTTACATTCTTTTGTCTCGTATTATTATCTTACTGGTTCTGTATTTTATTATTAGCTAGTTCACATGTAAATGCAATTCAATAAAGGGAATATATTTTGCAGTACACATTCATCACCTGTTCATGTCCACCACAGTCAACAAATTCACCATTGGGCGATTGTAATGCCCAGTGGCGTAAGAAAACTCTCCACATCAGAGCTAGTCAGACTGTTTCCTGGAAGAGGTAGCAAGGTCTCAAGAAAGCAAGAGTTCATGTAGGTTGATGTGTAAGGTGCTATTAGGAGAGCAGGAAGAAAAGAGAGGTGATTATGAGGCTCTAGCCTCATAATTTGAATTTGTTCATAATTTGAACCTCAGAATGGTTCAAAATGGACTAACTGTGGGTATAAGGAAAGTAGCAATCCAAACACTATGAAAGGACTTAGAAAAGGACCATTTTTGTTTAGCTTCTTGGTGGAAGCAAGAAACTTCTCCACTATGATGGAGAAGTTTCTCCATTTATTTATTATGCTCCCATTGTTTCCAAATGAGATTCACAGTGCTTCAACACTGAAACTGCAGTAGCACTAAAATAATTACCAAAGATATAAATTAGAATAAAGAAAACAGGGCTTCCCCTGGTGGTCCAGTGGGTAAGGACACCGCCTTGCAGTGCAAGGGGCGCCGGTTCCATCCCTGGCCTGGGAAGATCCCATGTGCTGCAGAGCGGCTGGACCGATGTGTCCAATTGCTGAGCCGGAGCTCTGGAGTGCATGCGCCCAGAGTCGGCGCTCAGCAACGACAGACGCCACCGCGATGGGAGTCCCACAGGAGCCAAGGAACAAAGACGGATGAAAACAGACAAATGAAAGACCAATAGAAGTGGCCGGCCTGCTCCCCTCCCTCCCCAACCCGACCCCCGCCACAAAATAAATAAATAAATAAATCTTAAAAAAAAAAAAAAAAAAGAATAAAGAAAGCAATGGAAGAAAAGGCTTAGGTTTAGATTTATTCTTTGAGTGTCAGTACCTAATGATAAAATGGAGGGAAAATAAGCCTAGGTCTTAACAGATCACCTCCATCGCGTCAGGGTTGGTTCTTAAAATAGGTCTGAAATCACTTTTAAGCATATAAATTGAAACTTTTGGAAGCATAAAAAATTAGAACCTCAAATTATGTTATATTAAGATGAATTTTATCATCTTATATAGGTTTTGCTTGTGGAAGACTCAGAAAAATATGAAATATTCAGCCAACCAGATAGAGAAGAATTCCTATTTCGTCTTTTCAAACATCTTTGCCTTGGTGGAGCCCTTTGTCAGTATGAAGATGTGCTTAATCCATATCTGGAAACAACAAAGATTATCTATAAAGATCTAGTGAGGTAATGTTGCTTGATTGTAATATGTAAATCTCTGGTTAAAATTTTACTCTGGTGCGATCGCCCAGTGTCTATTCGTGGATCATAATTTGAATTTGTTCATAATTTGAACCTCAGAATGGTTCAAAATGGACTAACTGTGGGTATAAGGAAAGTAGCAATCCAAACACTATGAAAGGACTTAGAAAAGGACCATTTTTGTTTAGCTTCTTGGTGGAAGCAAGAAACTTCTCCACTATGATGGAGAAGTTTCTCCATTTATTTATTATGCTCCCATTGTTTCCAAATGAGATTCACAGTGCTTCAACACTGAAACTGCAGTAGCACTAAAATAATTACCAAAGATATAAATTAGAATAAAGAAAACAGGGCTTCCCCTGGTGGTCCAGTGGGTAAGGACACCGCCTTGCAGTGCAAGGGGCGCCGGTTCCATCCCTGGCCTGGGAAGATCCCATGTGCTGCAGAGCGGCTGGACCGATGTGTCCAATTGCTGAGCCGGAGCTCTGGAGTGCATGCGCCCAGAGTCGGCGCTCAGCAACGACAGACGCCACCGCGATGGGAGTCCCACAGGAGCCAAGGAACAAAGACGGATGAAAACAGACAAATGAAAGACCAATAGAAGTGGCCGGCCTGCTCCCCTCCCTCCCCAACCCGACCCCCGCCACAAAATAAATAAATAAATAAATCTTAAAAAAAAAAAAAAAAAAGAATAAAGAAAGCAATGGAAGAAAAGGCTTAGGTTTAGATTTATTCTTTGAGTGTCAGTACCTAATGATAAAATGGAGGGAAAATAAGCCTAGGTCTTAACAGATCACCTCCATCGCGTCAGGGTTGGTTCTTAAAATAGGTCTGAAATCACTTTTAAGCATATAAATTGAAACTTTTGGAAGCATAAAAAATTAGAACCTCAAATTATGTTATATTAAGATGAATTTTATCATCTTATATAGGTTTTGCTTGTGGAAGACTCAGAAAAATATGAAATATTCAGCCAACCAGATAGAGAAGAATTCCTATTTCGTCTTTTCAAACATCTTTGCCTTGGTGGAGCCCTTTGTCAGTATGAAGATGTGCTTAATCCATATCTGGAAACAACAAAGATTATCTATAAAGATCTAGTGAGGTAATGTTGCTTGATTGTAATATGTAAATCTCTGGTTAATAGAGCAAATTATTCGTTTAACTCTGGTGCGATCGCCCAGTGTCTATTCGTGGATCTGTTAACAACCAAAGTAAGTAAAAATAGCACCACACTGACTCTCTCCTCAGAGCCTCCTTCTTCGTTTCCAGACTAGAACATTTCATTTCCCTGACCCTATTTTGTTCCTCATTTCTCCTGCCTCTTGACCTCCTTTGCTCAGCCAGACCTGTCACCTGCCATCCCTTACTAGCAACTGCTGTCTTCCAGGTCTCTCTTTATCCCCCAGGCCTCCTTTTAAATCTCACGGGGACATGAGATCCCTCAGGATGTTTGAATTTGCTTGACTAATGCTAATAAAGAATAGTAAAAAAAAATACTACCTTTTCTCTAAAGAGGTGGAAGAATTTTCACCTAGGTATTTATCTTTTCAAAATTAATCCTAGGTTGGTTTTTGGTATTGCACTAGGACTTTTTGTTTTCTTTTTTAAAGATCAAGAGAGGATAAAAACTTTACAAATCTTTTATTTATGCTTTATTTTAGTTGGTATGGACATTCTTTCGTTGGGTTTTTCAGTGATAAGGATATTGGATCATATTTATAGACAGACAGGGTAGGAAAAAATAAAAGCAAAGGTTCCCAGAGTTTAGTTATAAAATTTTACTTTACTAGGAAAACAGTAGAATTAGTTTCCCATCAGACTCTTGCTACTTCACTTTTCCTCGACACCTCGATTTTCATATCCATTACTTGTGTCATTCAGCCATACAACAAACTGCATGGTTCAGTTATTCTTCTGAGTTTATTTCTGATATGGTTTTAAAAACATAAAAATATTTCTGTAATCTTTTTGTGATTTTTATGAAAAAGTTATTGTGTCAATTCATAAAGGCTACTGGAAGAGAAATTATAAAAGCAGAATTTCAGAAGCAGCAGGCACATAGCTACATGAAACATATTCTTATCATTTGCAGCTAATGAAGTCTTACAAGCCTACTTCTAGCATTCTCTAGGTACTCCCAGTGAAATCAGTATGAAGATGTGCTTAATCCATATCTGGAAACAACAAAGATTATCTATAAAGATCTAGTGAGGTAATGTTGCTTGATTGTAATATGTAAATCTCTGGTTAATAGAGCAAATTATTCGTTTAACTCTGGTGCGATCGCCCAGTGTCTATTCGTGGATCTGTTAACAACCAAAGTAAGTAAAAATAGCACCACACTGACTCTCTCCTCAGAGCCTCCTTCTTCGTTTCCAGACTAGAACATTTCATTTCCCTGACCCTATTTTGTTCCTCATTTCTCCTGCCTCTTGACCTCCTTTGCTCAGCCAGACCTGTCACCTGCCATCCCTTACTAGCAACTGCTGTCTTCCAGGTCTCTCTTTATCCCCCAGGCCTCCTTTTAAATCTCACGGGGACATGAGATCCCTCAGGATGTTTGAATTTGCTTGACTAATGCTAATAAAGAATAGTAAAAAAAAATACTACCTTTTCTCTAAAGAGGTGGAAGAATTTTCACCTAGGTATTTATCTTTTCAAAATTAATCCTAGGTTGGTTTTTGGTATTGCACTAGGACTTTTTGTTTTCTTTTTTAAAGATCAAGAGAGGATAAAAACTTTACAAATCTTTTATTTATGCTTTATTTTAGTTGGTATGGACATTCTTTCGTTGGGTTTTTCAGTGATAAGGATATTGGATCATATTTATAGACAGACAGGGTAGGAAAAAATAAAAGCAAAGGTTCCCAGAGTTTAGTTATAAAATTTTACTTTACTAGGAAAACAGTAGAATTAGTTTCCCATCAGACTCTTGCTACTTCACTTTTCCTCGACACCTCGATTTTCATATCCATTACTTGTGTCATTCAGCCATACAACAAACTGCATGGTTCAGTTATTCTTCTGAGTTTATTTCTGATATGGTTTTAAAAACATAAAAATATTTCTGTAATCTTTTTGTGATTTTTATGAAAAAGTTATTGTGTCAATTCATAAAGGCTACTGGAAGAGAAATTATAAAAGCAGAATTTCAGAAGCAGCAGGCACATAGCTACATGAAACATATTCTTATCATTTGCAGCTCATGAAGTCTTACAAGACTACTTCTAGCATTCCTACTAGGTACTCCCCAGTGTACCCTAAACACACACACACATCACGGCGACCACAGTGTGTTGTACCTCATCAGCCACATGAATCTGTGGAATTCCTCAGTACCATGTGCTATGGAGGAAAAGGTCCTGTTAGAGATATTTGAGACATGTAACTTTAGAACCTAAACATTGAAGAAACTGCTGTTTTTTTCCCCACATTCTCTTCCTTGAATTCTTGTGATTCTCTTCTGTATTTTGAGGGTGCTAAGAAATGTATGACTCAGAGTAGTGGCCACTCATAAAATGAGTAGACTCAGAGTAACGGCCACTCATAAAATGAGTAGCCAAAATTCGTGAGATCTTATACAAAGAATAGGAATTGTGTCCATGGTATCAATTAGGAAACCAGCGAGTGCTCATATTGGGTACAGAACTCTGCCAAGCACTGAAGAGTACAAGAGGTGGCGTCAGACGATCTCTGACCTTAAGGAAATTACAAGTTAACATAGGAAATAATAATAAAATAATTGCTTAAGACATTTTTCTTTAACTTTTTTTTTTTTTTTGGCCACTTCTATTGGTCTTTCATTTATTTATTTTCATCCATCTTTGTTCTTTGGCTTGTGTGGGCCTTCCATCACAGTGGCCTTTCTCGTCGCAGAGCACCAGCTCTAGGCGCATGCACTCCAGAGTACGGCTTGGTATTTGGACAGATCAGTCCTGCTACTCCACGGCACGGGATCTTCCCAGTTCAGGGATCCAACTCCTCTGCAAAGGTCCTTCACTGAAAACAGTAGAATTAGTTTCCCATCAGACTCTTGCTACTTCACTTTTCCTCGACACCTCGATTTTCATATCCATTACTTGTGTCATTCAGCCATACAACAAACTGCATGGTTCAGTTATTCTTCTGAGTTTATTTCTGATATGGTTTTAAAAACATAAAAATATTTCTGTAATCTTTTTGTGATTTTTATGAAAAAGTTATTGTGTCAATTCATAAAGGCTACTGGAAGAGAAATTATAAAAGCAGAATTTCAGAAGCAGCAGGCACATAGCTACATGAAACATATTCTTATCATTTGCAGCTCATGAAGTCTTACAAGACTACTTCTAGCATTCCTACTAGGTACTCCCCAGTGTACCCTAAACACACACACACATCACGGCGACCACAGTGTGTTGTACCTCATCAGCCACATGAATCTGTGGAATTCCTCAGTACCATGTGCTATGGAGGAAAAGGTCCTGTTAGAGATATTTGAGACATGTAACTTTAGAACCTAAACATTGAAGAAACTGCTGTTTTTTTCCCCACATTCTCTTCCTTGAATTCTTGTGATTCTCTTCTGTATTTTGAGGGTGCTAAGAAATGTATGACTCAGAGTAATGGCCACTCATAAAATGAGTAGACTCAGAGTAACGGCCACTCATAAAATGAGTAGCCAAAATTCGTGAGATCTTATACAAAGAATAGGAATTGTGTCCATGGTATCAATTAGGAAACCAGCGAGTGCTCATATTGGGTACAGAACTCTGCCAAGCACTGAAGAGTACAAGAGGTGGCGTCAGACGATCTCTGACCTTAAGGAAATTACAAGTTAACATAGGAAATAATAATAAAATAATTGCTTAAGACATTTTTCTTTAACTTTTTTTTTTTTTTTGGCCACTTCTATTGGTCTTTCATTTATTTATTTTCATCCATCTTTGTTCTTTGGCTTGTGTGGGCCTTCCATCACAGTGGCCTTTCTCGTCGCAGAGCACCAGCTCTAGGCGCATGCACTCCAGAGTACGGCTTGGTATTTGGACAGATCAGTCCTGCTACTCCACGGCACGTGGGATCTTCCCAGTTCAGGGATCCAACCGGGGTCCCTTGCACTGCAAGACGGTGTCCCTACCCACTGGACCACCAGGGAAGCCCTGCTTAAGACATTTTAT
The DNA here is from genome assembly GCA_022376925.1 of Tragulus kanchil. NCBI lineage: Eukaryota > Metazoa > Chordata > Mammalia > Artiodactyla > Tragulidae > Tragulus > Tragulus kanchil. The sequence goes on from JAIOJX010000006.1 coordinate 91,362,857, forward strand.
AAGTAAATATGTTTTATATAGTCCAGTGTTCAGTTGTGTATATGCAAATGTTTATAGCTCTTTATACTGTAGTAAAAGCCTCAGAAGTTCAAAAGAAGACATTGTCAGTGTGGGTGAGAGTTGTCAGGAATTTCCTGATGGAATGGAGTCCGCAAGGGCCATCAAAGAGGAAAGCAATCTGCTCCCAATTCAGGGCAGTGCACCACAGGTCTGTCATTCTAGGGGAGACTGAGAAGGAGACTAGCCAGTGACAGCAAACTTTTCTTTGAGAATCATTAAATATTTCTCTCGATGATCCAAGTTTAAGCATGCTTATGTGTTTCTTTGCTGAATAAGGAAAAAAATATGAAATTGTCTTCGCAAAGCAACTTAAGTGGAAAATTATGGTTAGAATAAATATTTTTGTTAAGATAAAGATATAGGTGGTTCAACATAGCCGTTAGCAAGGGGTATAGAAGTAAATAAAGGAAGCACAGGTGGAACTTGAAGTATCATCAGTAATTTCTCAGAATTCTGAGCCACATATCTAGTCATGTCATTTGTGCAAGGTATTGTAGCCCCAAAAATATTTTTTTCTGTTCCTTTACTTGAATTTTGGGTGTTTTCGCCTGCTTTAGAAAAACATCTGCTATCTTTCTAAATATGTATGCAATGGCTACCTTACAGTATCTAACCTGCACTTGCAGGTAAACATTGTTGCTAATTAATTCTAGCAAAGAAGTTCATCTTTATGTTTGTATCCATAGATATTGAAGGCACATGACAGAGCTTGATTTAGGGGTGTCTGGCTCAAACAAAGGGTAAAAACATTCTTAAGGTTTTCCCTCATCCATTATTATTAATATAAGTCCTAAAATAGACATCTTTTAAATGTTTTGGAAAATGCCTTATTTTCAAGGATTATGGTTTCTTTAAATTGCATAGGCAATAACTTTAGAACCATTTTATCAGAGTAAATGATCGTTTCATTACATTTCAATAATGTCTTAGAAATAATTCTTATAGTTACTAATAGTGTCTTTCCTATTTTAGACATTAAACACATACTCTTGTCAAAATTTTTAGCGAGGGTCCTCAAATTATTTATCTCCCCCAGATTTTATGATTTGAGTTGGTTTAGGATTAGATTATGGCCTTCAGACTAATTAAACCATAGGATTCTTGTTTCTTAAAATGAGCAAAGTCAGCTAGAATGGTCTGTACACCATGACATTTAGAGTCAATGTGGAACTGGTCCTTAGAAATTAATACATATTATATTGATAAGAAATCAGTCATTGTGTAATTTCTGAATCATTAATATAACTGTACTTCTAACGTCTAATTTTTTTTTTTTTTTGGCTGTGCTGTGAGGCTTGTGGGAGGTTAGTTCCCAACCAGGGATCGAACAAGGGGCCTTGGTAGTGAGAGTGCCAAGTCCTCACCACTGGATCACCAGGAAATTCCCTAATGATATTTTTTAAAAGAACTATATGGAAATTATGTTCCAGCATCCTCAAAAACTATGGTGTCAGGGCTTCCCTGGTGGTCCAGTGGGTAGGGACACCGCCTTGCAGTGCAAGGGGTATAAATAATGGGTGCAAGTATCATCAGTATTCTCAGAATTCTGAGCCACATATCTAGTCATGTCATTTGTGCAAGGTATTGTAGCCCCAAAATATTTTTTCTGTTCCTTTACTTGAATTTTGGGTGTTTTCGCCTGCTTTAGAAAAACATCTGCTATCTTTCTAAATATGTATGCAATGGCTACCTTACAGTATCTAACCTGCACTTGCAGGTAAACATTGTTGCTAATTAATTCTAGCAAAGAAGTTCATCTTTATGTTTGTATCCATAGATATTGAAGGCACATGACAGAGCTTGATTTAGGGGTGTCTGGCTCAAACAAAGGGTAAAAACATTCTTAAGGTTTTCCCTCATCCATTATTATTAATATAAGTCCTAAAATAGACATCTTTTAAATGTTTTGGAAAATGCCTTATTTTCAAGGATTATGGTTTCTTTAAATTGCATAGGCAATAACTTTAGAACCATTTTATCAGAGTAAATGATCGTTTCATTACATTTCAATAATGTCTTAGAAATAATTCTTATAGTTACTAATAGTGTCTTTCCTATTTTAGACATTAAACACATACTCTTGTCAAAATTTTTAGCGAGGGTCCTCAAATTATTTATCTCCCCCAGATTTTATGATTTGAGTTGGTTTAGGATTAGATTATGGCCTTCAGACTAATTAAACCATAGGATTCTTGTTTCTTAAAATGAGCAAAGTCAGCTAGAATGGTCTGTACACCATGACATTTAGAGTCAATGTGGAACTGGTCCTTAGAAATTAATACATATTATATTGATAAGAAATCAGTCATTGTGTAATTTCTGAATCATTAATATAACTGTACTTCTAACGTCTAATTTTTTTTTTTTTTTGGCTGTGCTGTGAGGCTTGTGGGAGGTTAGTTCCCAACCAGGGATCGAACAAGGGGCCTTGGTAGTGAGAGTGCCAAGTCCTCACCACTGGATCACCAGGAAATTCCCTAATGATATTTTTTAAAAGAACTATATGGAAATTATGTTCCAGCATCCTCAAAAACTATGGTGTCAGGGCTTCCCTGGTGGTCCAGTGGGTAGGGACACCGCCTTGCAGTGCAAGGGTCGCTGGTTCAATCCCTGGCCTGGGAAGATCCCACGTGCTGCGGAGTGGCTGGACCCATGTGTCCAATGACCGAGCCGGAGCTCTGGAGCGCACGCGCCCAGAGCCAGTGCTCTGCGACAACAAGAGGCCACCGTGATGGGAGGCCCACACGGGCCAAAGAACAAAGATGGACGAAACTAGACAAATGAAAGACCAGCAGAAGTGGCCCGCAGGCCCACCCACCCCCCTCCCTCCCCGGCCAACCCCTCTCCATAAAAGACAAAACAAAACAAAAATATGGTACCTGAAGAGTGAATTAGTGAGTGCCCCAAATCTGATGTAATGCAATTATTAGTAGAACACCCCAGCGCACAAATGAGTATCACTTTACATTTTCTTTTCTTTTTTTCTTACATAATATAGGACAGCATAGTATGAAGTATAGTAGTACTATATTTTGCTTGACCTATAAAAAATTAGATGAATTATCTTAGAGATATTTTAAGTAACAGTAGTATAGGATCAGAGGTAATAAAGTAGAATAGTAAGATTTATTTCTATTAGGAACCTGCTTCTAATAGTGTACCAGTGAAGTTTCTTAAAGTAACTCACCTATGGTACATGTTTGTAGGTGTTAAGTCATTATTACATGAAATATCAAATACTAAATTTTCCTCGAAGTTTATTTAGTAAGCACAAACTTTTACAAGGGTTCTTTTCTTCTTGGCCTTTTCTAAACTAAGGAATAATTTACACAGAGTAATCTCAACAAATCATACATAAGCACAGGGAATTTTAATATATGTTTATATCCAAATAACCACACTTAGATCAAGAGTTAAAATTAGATATAACCATAGATATCTTCTAGATTTTGATCTGGGTAGTCATGTAATGCAAATGTTTTATATGTAGTGGTTATAGTCTTCCCTATAGATAAGCATGAATTTTTAAATGTAGTCTCTAACTTTGAAGCACTGTATCTTAGGCATTAGAGACGTTAAAGAAAATGACCTCAATTCTTGTTATATAAATAGATATAAATCAATATAATTGCATGATTCCTGGGTTTAAATCTTAATGAAATGTTTTAGAGATGAAAACTACCTAAAAATCTTAAACCCTGGGCTTCCCCTGGTGGTCCAGTGGGTAAGGACACCGCCTTGCAGTGCAAGAGGCGCCAGTTCAAGCCCTGGCCTGGGAAGATCCCACGTGCCGCAGAGCGGCTGGACTGATGTGTCCAATTACCGAGCCGGAGCTCTGGAGCGCGTGCGCTCAGAGCCTGTGCTCTGCAACGACAGACGCCACCGCAATGGGAGGCCCACAATAGCCAAAGAACAAAGACGGATGAACAGAGAGAAACGAAAGACTAATAGAAGTGGCCCGCCTGCTCCCCTCCCTCCCTCCGCAACCCGACCCCCGCCCAAAAATAAATAAATAAATAAATCTTTAAAAAAAAAAAAAATCTTAAACCCTGAACACTGAAAAGACTTGTGTCTGGCCACCTTCAACAGGTGTCCAAGCTCAAAGACACATACACATCATACCCTCCCACACAGACCCCTTTTTTCCTCCTCCTCTATTCCCCCATTTTTTTACATATATAGTGAAGGGAAAGCAATAATTTCACCTGATAAGTAGAGGGTTACGTTCCTTAAAATTTAAACTACACATATAACATGTGAATAATACCTTTGATGCATATGAATGTATAGCATAAGTATAGAATAAAAAAGTGAAATGTAGAGAAAGAAAACTGGACTCTGTACCACGTACATTCTATTTCCATAAATGCCACGTTTAGTTGGAATGTCTTAAATATATCATTTAACTTCTTTAGTTCTGTTGTCTGTAAAATTGGCAAAATAATGCCTACCTCACTGAGTTGTTTGATAGTTGTGTGAAGTAAAGTGTATAAAGGTATTCTGCAGATTGTAACGCATTGTAAATTTAATGCGTATATATTTATATATAAATTATTGTAAGTAGTTTATTTCCTCAGTCCTCAGTTTGCTTCCTCACTATATATTACTAAAGCTAGAAGAGAAAGTGATTTTAATGTAATAATACATAATTTAACAAATAGTTTTCATATGTATTACTCCATCTAATTCTCATATAATCCTAAAAGGAACCATAGCATGGTCAGTTTACATATGAGAAAACTGAGGTTCAGAAAAGTTGATCTTGCTTGAAGTGAAATAGCAAATCAGTGGCAGAACTGGCATTTATGTTCAGGCTGTTGAATTCTTCAGTTTAGGAGCTTTTATCTGCCCCTTTAAGCTGTTTACACTTCATGTCTTCAGTTTAGGAGCTTTTTCATTGAGTGTCAATACGAAGTGACGCGCGCCAGAGCCTGTGCTCTGCAACGACAGACGCCACCGCAATGGGAGGCCCACAATAGCCAAAGAACAAAGACGGATGAACAGAGAGAAACGAAAGACTAATAGAAGTGGCCCGCCTGCTCCCCTCCCTCCCTCCGCAACCCGACCCCCGCCCAAAAATAAATAAATAAATAAATCTTTAAAAAAAAAAAAAATCTTAAACCCTGAACACTGAAAAGACTTGTGTCTGGCCACCTCCAACAGGTGTCCAAGCTCAAAGACACATACACATCATACCCTCCCACACAGACCCCTTTTTTCCTCCTCCTCTATTCCCCCATTTTTTTACATATATAGTGAAGGGAAAGCAATAATTTCACCTGATAAGTAGAGGGTTACGTTCCTTAAAATTTAAACTACACATATAACATGTGAATAATACCTTTGATGCATATGAATGTATAGCATAAGTATAGAATAAAAAAGTGAAATGTAGAGAAAGAAAACTGGACTCTGTACCACGTACATTCTATTTCCATAAATGCCACGTTTAGTTGGAATGTCTTAAATATATCATTTAACTTCTTTAGTTCTGTTGTCTGTAAAATTGGCAAAATAATGCCTACCTCACTGAGTTGTTTGATAGTTGTGTGAAGTAAAGTGTATAAAGGTATTCTGCAGATTGTAACGCATTGTAAATTTAATGCGTATATATTTATATATAAATTATTGTAAGTAGTTTATTTCCTCAGTCCTCAGTTTGCTTCCTCACTATATATTACTAAAGATTATCTTTTGTGGGGAGACTAAGTGAAAGCTAGAAGAGAAAGTGATTTTAATGTAATAATACATAATTTAACAAATAGTTTTCATATGTATTACTCCATCTAATTCTCATATAATCCTAAAAGGAACCATAGCATGGTCAGTTTACATATGAGAAAACTGAGGTTCAGAAAAGTTGATCTTGCTTGAAGTGAAATAGCAAATCAGTGGCAGAACTGGCATTTATGTTCAGGCTGTTGAATTCTTCAGTTTAGGAGCTTTTATCTGCCCCTTTAAGCTGTTTACACTTCAGTCTGTCTTTAACTTATTCTTGTTTTTTCAATAATTGTCTCTGGCCTCAGAGTCTTTTTATCATCTGATTCTCAAACTGAACTCAAGCCTTCTAACTGTAAAATGTGATTTTCTGCTATTGCAATTCAGTCAACCTTGCTGAAACCATAGATACCATCCTTTTTCAAACTACTTAATTAAATATTTTAATTTTCCATGTTATATGTGAATGAGAACACCCAAATACTGAAAGGAATCAGTATCTTAAATATATTATGTCAGTATTTGTTGAATTTTAAAATGTTCCCTTTTCTCCCCTATTTTAGTGTTCGGAAGAATCCTCAAACCAAGAAAATACAAATTACCTCATCTGTCTTTAAAGTTACAGCATATGTAAGTGTTAAGGGGAAAATTTGCAACCAATCAATGTAATTACTTGCTATTAAGAGGATTGTTATAACTGGAGTTAGCAACTAGGACAATGTTATGCCTTTGAGTGGCATAGTTAATGGAACATATGCATGTATATGCTTCCTTTGGCTCAGATGGTAAAGAATCATCCTATAATTCAGGAGGCCCAAGTTTGATCTCTGGGTCAGGAAGATCCCCTGGAAAAGGGAATGGCAATCCACTCCAGTATTCTTGCCTGCAGAATTCCATAGATGGAGGAGCCTGATGGGCTACATTCCATAGTGTCTTCCAAAATGTTGGACATGATTGAATGACTGACACTTACTTTTTCACTTCATACATGTGTACACGAAACACAGTTAACATAAGCTTAATAGTTTTATCTTAAAGTTGATAAGCTCCACTCTACTTGGATGAACTTTTTCCCCAGCTTCTTTTCTGTTATCCATGTCTAATAATAGTTCTCTTATTTCAGAGCTAAATCTATAACTCAGATGAGGGAGAACACAGTTCCATAGACTTGTCAAACCATAATTTATAGGAGAAGTAAGAATGAAATACGTTTTTATATCACAGAATCTGATAATTGAATTTTAGTATTGCACAAAATACTATTATACATATGAAGCAGTTCCTATATTCTCTATTTAGTCACTGTCTGAATACTATTTGTATTCAATCACTTAACAGTTTTGGGTTTTTTTTTTAAACATTTATTTATTTATTTATTTTGGCGGGGGTGGGGATGGAGAAGGGTGGGCAGGCCACTTCCACTGGTCTTTCATTTGTCTAGTTTCATCCATCTTTTGTTCTTTGGCCCGTGTGGGCCTCCCATTGCAGTGGCATCTGTTGTCACAGAGCACCGGCTCTGGGCACATGCGCTCCAGAGCTCCGGCTCGGTAATTGGACACATGGGTCCAGCCACTCCGCGGCACGTGGGATCTTCCCAGGCCATGGATTGAACCAGCGCCCCTTGCACTGCAAGGCGGTGTCCCTACCCACTGGACCACCAGGGAAGCCCAACAGTTATTTTTTGAATGTCTACTGTGTATCAGCTACTGTGCTGGGCTAAGGTCCAGGAATAAACAAAAGAAACATAGTCCCAGCCCACATAGTACATATAGACCGTGTTCTAACAAAAGCAAAGAAAAATGCAAAACCAATTTTTGCAATAATAGAGCTTTTTTAAAAGATAGAGTTGCCTCTGGATTATAAATTCCTTAAGGTCCACAAGTATGCATGTGGGCTTCCCTCATGGTCCAGTGGTTAAGAATCTGCCTTGCAATGCAGAGGACACAGGTTCATCCCTGGCTGAGGAAGATCCCACCTGAGTGGGATCCTGAGTAATTAGATCCTTGGGCAAAAATAAAGGCCCAGCACAACCAAAAATAATTATAAAAAAAAAAAGTATGCATGTGTGTGTAGTATATATGTATTGTTAGCATAGTAGACTGTGCTGACTGCAAATATTCTAAAATAGTAGTTAACTGCCAGTTTATTATCAAAGATTTGATGTGTGTTTCATGATAATTTAATAGAAAATATATAATAGCTAATACATTGATTATTATTTAAATGTAGTTATATATTGAATAAGTTTATCTTTTTCAGGATTCTGTTGGTGTGTGCTACCCTTCAACAAAGAGTCATGAACAGACATTTTCTTACTTTATCATGGATCCTATCAGGCGTCATGTTCATGTTTTATACCACTGTTATGGGGCAGTTCCTATATTCTCTATTTAGTCACTGTCTGAATACTATTTGTATTCAATCACTTAACAGTTTTGGGTTTTTTTTTTAAACATTTATTTATTTATTTATTTTGGCGGGGGTGGGGATGGAGAAGGGTGGGCAGGCCACTTCCACTGGTCTTTCATTTGTCTAGTTTCATCCATCTTTTGTTCTTTGGCCCGTGTGGGCCTCCCATTGCAGTGGCATCTGTTGTCACAGAGCACCGGCTCTGGGCACATGCGCTCCAGAGCTCCGGCTCGGTAATTGGACACATGGGTCCAGCCACTCCGCGGCACGTGGGATCTTCCCAGGCCATGGATTGAACCAGCGCCCCTTGCACTGCAAGGCGGTGTCCCTACCCACTGGACCACCAGGGAAGCCCAACAGTTATTTTTTGAATGTCTACTGTGTATCAGCTACTGTGCTGGGCTAAGGTCCAGGAATAAACAAAAGAAACATAGTCCCAGCCCACATAGTACATATAGACCGTGTTCTAACAAAAGCAAAGAAAAATGCAAAACCAATTTTTGCAATAATAGAGCTTTTTTAAAAGATAGAGTTGCCTCTGGATTATAAATTCCTTAAGGTCCACAAGTATGCATGTGGGCTTCCCTCATGGTCCAGTGGTTAAGAATCTGCCTTGCAATGCAGAGGACACAGGTTCATCCCTGGCTGAGGAAGATCCCACCTGAGTGGGATCCTGAGTAATTAGATCCTTGGGCAAAAATAAAGGCCCAGCACAACCAAAAATAATTATAAAAAAAAAAAGTATGCATGTGTGTGTAGTATATATGTATTGTTAGCATAGTAGACTGTGCTGACTGCAAATATTCTAAAATAGTAGTTAACTGCCAGTTTATTATCAAAGATTTGATGTGTGTTTCATGATAATTTAATAGAAAATATATAATAGCTAATACATTGATTATTATTTAAATGTAGTTATATATTGAATAAGTTTATCTTTTTCAGGATTCTGTTGGTGTGTGCTACCCTTCAACAAAGAGTCATGAACAGACATTTTCTTACTTTATCATGGATCCTATCAGGCGTCATGTTCATGTTTTATACCACTGTTATGGCATGGGGGACATGTCTTAATATTTTTCAAGTTATCGATACTGTTTTTGTTTATCAATTTTCTGTTTTAACACTGATTTACAGATAAGTATGTACTTTGCAAGTTAATCCAAGTAAACTGTAAAGAACCTGCTTTAGAGCAGAAGAAAACAAATACTAGGATGCCTTTCTTTAAATTTTTCTGGAATACCAACACAGGAACCAAATTTTATCCCTAGCATAATCTATAACAATATAGTTATGAATTTTTTACAGAAAATCATACCTAAAAATCTAGTCCATATTTGTTGCATTAAGATTCAAGTGAGGGCTTCTGCGACAACAGACGCCACCGCGATGGGAGGCCCACACGGGCCGAAGAACAAAGATGGATGAAAATAGAGAAATGAAAGAGCAATAGAAGTGGCCCGCCTGCTCCCCTCCCTCCCCAGCCCAACCCCCGCCCAAAATAAATAAATAAATAAATCTTTAAAAAAAAGATTCAAGTGAGTCCTCATATTCCATGTATTTTATCTTAGAAGCAAATTAATTCTGGATTGAAATTGTGACAGATAACTAAACATCTCTAACCGCAAATCATTTGTATGAATTGTTAGCTTTTAAAATTCAAGTTTCATTTAATTACATTTCCTCATTGCTTAAAGATTAATATCTCTGGAACTGTGAAAAGCGTAAGAATTCCTTTGCTTCATTTGTCCCACTTAAAATCCCCAATAAAAAATAATGTTCTGAACGTAATTGTATACTTTTATTATCTAATAAATTAAAATTGGAGCTGCCCCACCACTGATACAAGAGCTACATAAACAAAGAGAGTTGACCTGATGGTATTATGAAGTTGGCAAATGAGTGAAGTACAGGGTGTCTTAGTATTGTTGTCCCCTCCTTACCCTCATACAATGACTATATAACTTTGATTTTTTTAATGATTGACATGTACCCAAAAGATGATGATGGAGAGCCTAAATGAAATGGTGAAACCTCAAGGAGGAGGCAGGTTTGGAATATGTGTTTCTGAGTTGCAGGGATCAGGATGATGGTCTTGGATTTGAACCTGTGTTTGTACCTGAAAGGCAGCTGGCAATTTAGATATATAGCTCAGGAGAGAGAGTTAGTTTTACTTCTAATACTTAACATAATGTTTTGCTATATTAAATGTTTATTGAATGAATATTTTCTAGATATGGTCATAATATCCATAGTTTTTTTTAAAAAAACCATAAAATCAAGAATTAAAATGTCCAGTTTTGCTGCTTATCATACAGACCCAGCAACCTGAGAACCCTCTCGTAATAATTCTGAGTACTAATTCTATGCAAGGCTAAAAATTCTATGCTATTTACTTTGGGGAAACACACACTCTCTATAAACCTAATAGAGAACATAATCTGTAAGAGTGTGTCTATACACAGTAATTGCTACATGAATTCAGAGATGATGGTGGTCACTGTGAACTAGACCTAGGAAGAGTTTCATCTGGCTTCTGTAGAAGAAATAGTGGAGCTTCCACAGCTAAGAAGAACAGTCCAGTCTAGTGAAGAAGCATGATATGGCAGGACACTCTGAGCCTGACCCGGGATGAGCATTAAGAGGCAAAAGATAGGAATGCACCTTTGAGAGAAGATTATGCAAACTCTCTGTATTGAGATGTATAATAGCATAGTAATAAAGAATTTGGGCTAGGCAGTCAGATTGCCTGGATTCTTAATTCTGCCATTACTTGCTGTGTGACTTTGAGCTAGTTATAATCTTTCTGTGCCTTAGTTGCCTTGTCTGTGAAATGTGGAAAATAATAGAACTCCTTCATTGTGAAAATTATATTAATTAATATATATTGGGCTTAGAATGGTGCCAAGAACAGTTTAAGTGTTTGTGCATTTTGGCTTATTTTTGTTCTCTGTGGAGGAAAAAAAAAGAAAAAAAACTAGGAGCTAAACTATCTGCATAATAATGTAAAATGCTATCTTCCTTAAGGTCAGAAATGCTTTTCTACAGATTATGCCATTACTAATTTGATTAGAAATCTGTAAGAGATGGGGACACTGCCCCATCCTTCCTTAAGGTCAGCAAATTTCTTTTTTTCTACAGACTTATGCCATTACTAATTTGATTAAGAAATGGATGTTTCTGAGTTGCAGGGATCAGGATGATGGTCTTGGATTTGAACCTGTGTTTGTACCTGAAAGGCAGCTGGCAATTTAGATATATAGCTCAGGAGAGAGTTAGTTTTACTTCTAATACTTAACATAATGTTTTGCTATATTAAATGTTTATTGAATGAATATTTTCTAGATATGGTCATAATATCCATAGTTTTTTTTAAAAAAACCATAAAATCAAGAATTAAAATGTCCAGTTTTGCTGCTTATCATACAGACCCAGCAACCTGAGAACCCTCTCGTAATAATTCTGAGTACTAATTCTATGCAAGGCTAAAAATTCTATGCTATTTACTTTGGGGAAACACACACTTTTATAAACCTAATAGAGAACATAATCTGTAAGAGTGTGTCTATACACAGTAATTGCTACATGAATTCAGAGATGATGGTGGTCACTGTGAACTAGACCTAGGAAGAGTTTCATCTGGCTTCTGTAGAAGAAATAGTGGAGCTTCCACAGCTAAGAAGAACAGTCCAGTCTAGTGAAGAAGCATGATATGGCAGGACACTCTGAGCCTGACCCGGGATGAGCATTAAGAGGCAAAAGATAGGAATGCACCTTTGAGAGAAGATTATGCAAACTCTCTGTATTGAGATGTATAATAGCATAGTAATAAAGAATTTGGGCTAGGCAGTCAGATTGCCTGGATTCTTAATTCTGCCATTACTTGCTGTGTGACTTTGAGCTAGTTATAATCTTTCTGTGCCTTAGTTGCCTTGTCTGTGAAATGTGGAAAATAATAGAACTCCTTCATTGTGAAAATTATATTAATTAATATATATTGGGCTTAGAATGGTGCCAAGAACAGTTTAAGTGTTTGTGCATTTTGGCTTATTTTTGTTCTCTGTGGAGGAAAAAAAAAGAAAAAAAACTAGGAGCTAAACTATCTGCATAATAATGTAAAATGCTATCTTCCTTAAGGTCAGAAATGCTTTTCTACAGATTATGCCATTACTAATTTGATTAGAAATCTGTAAGAGATGGGGACACTGTTTTTTCCACTTCTACCTAGACCACAGAGAATGTAGAGGACCTAAAATTGTACTCCAGGTATTTCTTTGACAGCATTTTGCATACTTTGAATTATTTTCTCAACTATTTGTACTAATTTATTTAATATCTGTCTTGAAAGCAGGAACTGTGTCTTTTTGAATCGTCCCCACTTAGCACACTGCCTGGCACTTAACTGACACTCTATATCTGTTTCCTGACTGAGTTCACTTGCTGAGGAGAAGCTGGCCCTTGAAGTGTGATTGCAGGTGTGAGAGAGGGGAAGGGGAGGGTGGATAGGTAAGATCTTGGAGTATCAGTAGTGCAGTATTTCTTCTTGCCGTCCCTAAGCCTTTTGTAAAATTTTGCAAACTACTATAATCTGGATTTAGCTGTACTGTGTGGGATTAGATATGCAGCCTGGGAACATGCCTGGGACAAAATTGTCCCTGGAGAACAGTAGCAGCCTGTGAAAGCCAGCTTTGAAAGAGTAAACTGTGATCAGCTGAGGGCGGAGGATTTTTCTGGGGTGAAAAAATCCAACCATGGAGACAAGCAACAACAGAATGGTTTTCCAGAATTTGAGAGCATTCTTCAGAAATTTTGTAAGTAACTTAAGGAGAGAAGACTCACAGAATTATAATTTGGGTATTCTAAAAAGAGTCTTAGGCTGAATAACAGAGAACTTGGGACACTTAAGACCCATGAGCAAGAAAATAAAAAGGAGACATAGAAACACAAGGTAGTCTGGTGAAGACGTAAGTACACCTAGATTGACTGGAACTGAAGAGTTCTGTCCAGGGGTTCTGGGTAATAACACAGATGACGGGGTCCTGGTCACTGAGGGCTATGGGTACAAAGCTAAGAAATTTAAATCTTTTAAGTAGGTGATGTATAGGAGTCATGAAAGACTTTTGAGCAGGGTAATAGTGTCATGAAAGTGATATTCTGGAAAGATTAGTCTGTCAGTGATAAATTGGCATGAAGAAGGTTCGAGGTCCAAAGATTAAATAGAAGGTTATAATAACTGTCGATACACAAAATTTAGTGATCTGAGTTAATAACTATGGAAACCTTTCTGGGCATCATGAAGTGCATGACAGTGGACTGCCATTAATAAACTAGAGGGCACTGTTTTCCACTTCTACCTAGACCACAGAGAATGTAGAGGACCTAAAATTGTACTCCAGGTATTTCTTTGACAGCATTTTGCATACTTTGAATTATTTTCTCAACTATTTGTACTAATTTATTTAATATCTGTCTTGAAAGCAGGAACTGTGTCTTTTTGAATCGTCCCCACTTAGCACACTGCCTGGCACTTAACTGACACTCTATATCTGTTTCCTGACTGAGTTCACTTGCTGAGGAGAAGCTGGCCCTTGAAGTGTGATTGCAGGTGTGAGAGAGGGGAAGGGGAGGGTGGATAGGTAAGATCTTGGAGTATCAGTAGTGCAGTATTTCTTCTTGCCGTCCCTAAGCCTTTTGTAAAATTTTGCAAACTACTATAATCTGGATTTAGCTGTACTGTGTGGGATTAGATATGCAGCCTGGGAACATGCCTGGGACAAAATTGTCCCTGGAGAACAGTAGCAGCCTGTGAAAGCCAGCTTTGAAAGAGTAAACTGTGATCAGCTGAGGGCGGAGGATTTTTCTGGGGTGAAAAAATCCAACCATGGAGACAAGCAACAACAGAATGGTTTTCCAGAATTTGAGAGCATTCTTCAGAAATTTTGTAAGTAACTTAAGGAGAGAAGACTCACAGAATTATAATTTGGGTATTCTAAAAAGAGTCTTAGGCTGAATAACAGAGAACTTGGGACACTTAAGACCCATGAGCAAGAAAATAAAAAGGAGACATAGAAACACAAGGTAGTCTGGTGAAGACGTAAGTACACCTAGATTGACTGGAACTGAAGAGTTCTGTCCAGGGGTTCTGGGTAATAACACAGATGACGGGGTCCTGGTCACTGAGGGCTATGGGTACAAAGCTAAGAAATTTAAATCTTTTAAGTAGGTGATGTATAGGAGTCATGAAAGACTTTTGAGCAGGGTAATAGTGTCATGAAAGTGATATTCTGGAAAGATTAGTCTGTCAGTGATAAATTGGCATGAAGAAGGTTCGAGGTCCAAAGATTAAATAGAAGGTTATAATAACTGTCGATACACAAAATTTAGTGATCTGAGTTAATAACTATGGAAACCTTTCTGGGCATCATGAAGTGCATGACAGTGGACTGCCATTAAGAAAAAATTAAACATGGACCCCAAAACTTACCTACTGGGTCAATTATGAAGTATTGGGTGTCTGAGGTGCTAAGCACTGGGAAGTGGAAACTGTGTCAGGAATCTATGATCAGAGAGGGGAAATCCCTCATTCTGCCTGCCTGAACCCATGCTCAACCAGCTTGGAAAACCTAGGTCTGAAGGTTGGAAAACCTAGGTCTTACTACTTGGAAAACCTAGGTCTGAAGTTTCTGCAAACTGACTGAAGGCTTCTCAGTCATCCAATTAAATCAGTAAGTGTTTGTTAGTCCCTGGTGACTCAGACTGTAAAGATTTTTCCTGCATTGCAGGAGATCTGGGTTCCATCCCTGGGTTGGGAAGGTCCCCTGAAGAAGGAACTGGCAACCCATTCTAGTATTCTTACCTGGAAAATCCCACAAACAGAGGAGCCTGGCAGGCTATGGTCCAGGGAGTCGCAGAGTTGGACATGACTGAATGACTAACACACTTAATATCTTTCATTCTTCCACAGTACTTACTGTTTACTTATCATGTGGTAGGTGAGCACTTTCTAGGTACTGTAGATAGAGTGATAAACAAAAAAGACGAAAATGTCTGTTTTGGGGAGTTTACATCCTAGACCCCATAACATTTGTGAGGAGCAGTAAGAGATAGAAATACCCAGTTACTCTCAAGAAACTTGAAATTTTGTTGGAGAAATGACACACTCGTAATTTTTTTTTCAATCCGATGGGATGAAATGGTAATTATTATTTTAATTGTTCTGACTTTTTTTGAGGTGGAACATTGTGTTTTGTGTAAATAGTATGGGGTACTTGGAGAAGAGTCAGAGGACTGCAAGAGGAGAATTAAAGGGTTGATAAACAAGATATTGAATAAAGGTCAAGAAACTTGGATTGTTTAGGAAAAAAAAGACTGATGGGAGACTTAGTAAATATATTCAAGTATTTATAAAGGGTTGTTAGAGATGGTATCCAGGTATTCTACATTGGATTATTGTTGTTCAGTCCCTAAGTCTTGTCTGACTCTCTGCAACCCCATGATCTACAGCACACCAGACTTGCCTGTCCTTTACTCTTTCTCGAAGTTTTGTCAATCTCAACTTAAGATGAAAGTTTGATACATTAAGTTCTCAAAAAAATTTAGATATACCTGTTTTAAAACATTTTTGTGCCACATTATGTTGAATATATACACATTTCAAAATAATAATCACAGGACGTTAACACTACAAACAAGTTGGAATCACTGCTTAACAGATCTTTTTTGTTTGTTTATTTTTTAACACCAAAAACATTTTGTATTGGGGAATAGCCAATTAACAATTTCGG
Organism: Tragulus kanchil; assembly: GCA_022376925.1. Lineage (NCBI taxonomy): Eukaryota > Metazoa > Chordata > Mammalia > Artiodactyla > Tragulidae > Tragulus > Tragulus kanchil. The sequence continues at coordinate 91,378,828 of JAIOJX010000006.1, forward strand.
ATAGTTTCAAGCAGGTGAATAGTGAAGGGACTTAGCCATACATGTACGTAAATTTACTTTTTAATTGCAGGAAAATTGCTTTACAATATTGTGTTGGTTCTAGATGTTTTAAAATAGGATTAATTGTCAACTTTCAAGTAATATTCAAGACATCACTCTTTGAGATCCTTCACAGCATGAATATGTTACCAAGTATTTATTTTTTCAATTATCAAATACAAATTATATGCTAGACATAGATATTTCTAGAATAAATGATGAAATGAAAGGGATACTTATCTACAGAACAGTGAAGTATAATGTTTACAAAGCATGATATTTAGTATTCATATAATAAAAACAGAATGTGTACTATCATATAGAATAGTAGCTCTCAAACATTAATCACCTGCATGGACTCTTTAAAGCCCAGATTGCTGTGTGTCCCTCCAGAGTTTCCGATTCAGTAGGTCTGGATTATGGTCTGAGCATTTACATTTCTAACAAGTTTTAGCAGTGGTGATGCTGCCGGTTTGGGGAGCACACCTTGAGAACAATTGATAGAGAATATCATAAACTTAGTATTTTTTGGGAAAACACATTTCCATTTCTAGTATAATTTAGAAAAGTACAGTAAATGCTGAGACTAGTAACCTTTACTTTCAAGCCTGAATGTGGGAGCACCAGCCTGAATTTGGAAACCATACTAAATATTCAAGTATTTATAAAGGGTTGTTAGAGATGGTATCCAGGTATTCTACATTGGATTATTGTTGTTCAGTCCCTAAGTCTTGTCTGACTCTCTGCAACCCCATGATCTACAGCACACCAGACTTGCCTGTCCTTTACTCTTTCTCGAAGTTTTGTCAATCTCAACTTAAGATGAAAGTTTGATACATTAAGTTCTCAAAAAAATTTAGATATACCTGTTTTAAAACATTTTTGTGCCACATTATGTTGAATATATACACATTTCAAAATAATAATCACAGGACGTTAACACTACAAACAAGTTGGAATCACTGCTTAACAGATCTTTTTTGTTTGTTTATTTTTTAACACCAAAAACATTTTGTATTGGGGAATAGCCAATTAACAATTTCGGGATAGTTTCAAGCAGGTGAATAGTGAAGGGACTTAGCCATACATGTACGTAAATTTACTTTTTAATTGCAGGAAAATTGCTTTACAATATTGTGTTGGTTCTAGATGTTTTAAAATAGGATTAATTGTCAACTTTCAAGTAATATTCAAGACATCACTCTTTGAGATCCTTCACAGCATGAATATGTTACCAAGTATTTATTTTTTCAATTATCAAATACAAATTATATGCTAGACATAGATATTTCTAGAATAAATGATGAAATGAAAGGGATACTTATCTACAGAACAGTGAAGTATAATGTTTACAAAGCATGATATTTAGTATTCATATAATAAAAACAGAATGTGTACTATCATATAGAATAGTAGCTCTCAAACATTAATCACCTGCATGGACTCTTTAAAGCCCAGATTGCTGTGTGTCCCTCCAGAGTTTCCAATTCAGTAGGTCTGGATTATGGTCTGAGCATTTACATTTCTAACAAGTTTTAGCAGTGGTGATGCTGCCGGTTTGGGGAGCACACCTTGAGAACAATTGATAGAGAATATCATAAACTTAGTATTTTTGGAAGACACATTTCCATTTCTAGTATAATTTAGAAAAGTACAGTAAATGCTGAGACTAGTAACCTTTACTTTCAAGCCTGAATGTGGGGAGCACCAGCCTGAATTTGACAACCTGTACTGTGTACAGCACTTGAGAGCCTCTTTGGGGCCTCCATTACATTCCCCACTTAGTTTTGCCCTAAGTCTGAAGAGCTTCATACTCAAAAGTTGTTCACATCTAGCTCTGAAAGCAAACTTTAATTTCTCCCATATTGATAACTTTATCTAGATTTTAGAAGAAAAATCTTATTTTAAATGATTTTTTACTGTGGTATACATGACATTACATTGAAAAAAAGAAGCTTTATAACCAAAGTGCATCTATAGTGCTAAAATATGAATATAATATATATATGTATGTATATATATATATATATATGAAAGTAGGCCTTCTGTAATAGACCTGACATGTCCTCCAACACAAAAGAACAAGATTGAGCAATTTACTCATGCCCCCAACCTTTTCCAGAAGGCTGTCACACCTTGGTTTAGGCAACCAGCTCATGCAAGTAGCAGCCTGAGTAGAGTTGCTTATAGGTATTTTTTATGCTATCAGGGAAAAGTGCCCAGTATATACTGTCAGAAAGGGCCATTAAAATGAATAAAAAGTTAGCATTGTAAATTTTTAAGAGTATTGTTTACACGTTGTGGCTTATCTCTTTTCTTTTTTTTTTTTAAATATTTATTTATTTATTTTAGACGGGGGTCGGGTTGGGGAGGGAGGGGAGCGGGCGGGCCACTTCTGTTGGTCTTTCATTTCTGTTTTTTCATCCGTCTTTGTTCTTTGGCTCGTGCGGGCCTCCCATCGCGGTGGGGTCTGTTGTCGCAGAGCGCCGGCTCTGGGCGCATGCGCTCCAGAGCTCCGGCTCGTTACATCAAAAATTCTCCAAACATTAATCACCTGCATGGACTCTTTAAACCCCAATTCGGGGGTTAGGTCTGGATTATGGTCTGAGCATTTACATTTCTAACAAGTTTTAGCAGTGGTGATGCTGCCGGTTTGGGGAGCACACCTTGAGAACAATTGATAGAGAATATCATAAACTTAGTATTTTTGGAAGACACATTTCCATTTCTAGTATAATTTAGAAAAGTACAGTAAATGCTGAGACTAGTAACCTTTACTTTCAAGCCTGAATGTGGGGAGCACCAGCCTGAATTTGACAACCTGTACTGTGTACAGCACTTGAGAGCCTCTTTGGGGCCTCCATTACATTCCCCACTTAGTTTTGCCCTAAGTCTGAAGAGCTTCATACTCAAAAGTTGTTCACATCTAGCTCTGAAAGCAAACTTTAATTTCTCCCATATTGATAACTTTATCTAGATTTTAGAAGAAAAATCTTATTTTAAATGATTTTTTACTGTGGTATACATGACATTACATTGAAAAAAAGAAGCTTTATAACCAAAGTGCATCTATAGTGCTAAAATATGAATATAATATATATATGTATGTATATATATATATATATATGAAAGTAGGCCTTCTGTAATAGACCTGACATGTCCTCCAACACAAAAGAACAAGATTGAGCAATTTACTCATGCCCCCAACCTTTTCCAGAAGGCTGTCACACCTTGGTTTAGGCAACCAGCTCATGCAAGTAGCAGCCTGAGTAGAGTTGCTTATAGGTATTTTTTATGCTATCAGGGAAAAGTGCCCAGTATATACTGTCAGAAAGGGCCATTAAAATGAATAAAAAGTTAGCATTGTAAATTTTTAAGAGTATTGTTTACACGTTGTGGCTTATCTCTTTTCTTTTTTTTTTTTAAATATTTATTTATTTATTTTAGACGGGGGTCGGGTTGGGGAGGGAGGGGAGCGGGCGGGCCACTTCTGTTGGTCTTTCATTTCTGTTTTTTCATCCGTCTTTGTTCTTTGGCTCGTGCGGGCCTCCCATCGCGGTGGGGTCTGTTGTCGCAGAGCGCCGGCTCTGGGCGCATGCGCTCCAGAGCTCCGGCTCTGTGATTGGACACATCAGTCCAGCCGCTCCGCGGCACGTGGGATCTTCCCAGGCCAGGGATCGAACCGGCGCCCCTTTCACTGCAAGGCGATGTCCTTATCCACTGGACCACCAGGGGAAGCCCGACTTATCTCTTTTCTAACCCCAGCTCCCTTCCACAATTGATACTGTGTAACTGAACATGAGTGAACATGGTTTGGGTTTTTAAAATAATTGTTTGGACATAGATGTCCATTGTTAAAGCACTCTAAATAATTCACAGTTGTTTCTTGTTATTGTATAAGAATCTCCTTCAAGCCAGAGACTATCCCATAATTATTAATTAGTGTCTAATATGGAATATGCATAACAGTCAATAAAGGCTGTGATGATAAACATTTTATATTTCAGTATTGAGAACATTAATTAAAATAAAAGAATAATTTCAGGACTTTTAAATTTTATTTATTTATGGCTATTCTGGGTTTTCACTGCTGCCACAGGCTCTTCTCTAGTTACAGGGAGGGGGGCTACTCTCTAGTTGAGGTGAGCAGGCTGCTTCTCTTGGTGACTTCTCTTGTTGTGGAACTCAGGCTGTAGGGCACACAGGCTTCAATAGTTGTGGCTCCAAGGCTCCAGAGCACAGGCTCAATAGTTGTGGCTCATGGGCTTAGTTGCTCCGCAGTATGTGGGATCTTCCTGGATCAGGGATTAAACCTATGTCTCCTGCATTGACAGGCGAACTCTTTACCACTGAGCTACCAGGGAAGTCCTAAGGACTATGATAATTCACAAATACACACAAAATATCTTCTAAATATTAAAATAGAGAACTCTGAAATAGTATCTTTGAGTTAAATAATAAAATACTCCTGAGAAACTGGATGCAGGTCAAGAAGCAACAATTAGAACCATACATGAAACAATGGACTGGTTCACAATTGGGAAGGGAGTACAACAAGGCTGTACACTGTCACCCAGTTTATTTAACTTCCATGCAGAGTACATCATGCAAAATGCTGGGCTGAATAAATCATGAGCTGGAATCATTATTGCCAGGAGAAATATCAACATCCTCAGATATGCAGATGATACCACCCTTATGGTTGAAAGGGAAGAGGAACTAAAGAGCCTTTTTTCTTTTTTTTTTTTCTAATTTTTATTTTACTTTTTACCTTTACAGAGTTTTGTTGTTTACAGATATGTATGATCCCAGATTAGTTGGTGAAAGAAGAGAGTAAAAAAGCTGACTTGAAACCCAATATTCAAAAAACTAAGGTCATGGCATCCTGTCCCATCACTTCCTGGCACATATAAGAGGGAAAAGTGGAAGCAGTGACAGATTTTATTTTATTGAGCTCTAAAATCACAGTGGATGGTGACTGCAGCCATGAAACTAAAAGATGCTTGCTCCTTGGAAGGAAAGCTATGACAAACCTAGACAGCATATTAGAAACCAGAGATAGCACATGGCCAACAAAGGTCTGTCTAGTCAAAGCTATGGTTTTCCCAGTAGTCATGTACAGATGTGTGAGTTGGAGCATAAAGAAGACTGAGCACCGAAGAAATGTTGCTTTTGAAGTGTGGTGTTGGAGAAGACTCTTGAGAGCCCCTTGAATTGCAAGGAGGTTAAAACAGTCAGTCCTAAAAGATATCAACCCTGAATATTCATAGGAAGGACTGATGCTGAAACTGAAGCTCTAATACTTTGGCCACTTGATGCCAAGATAAAACTCAGTGGAAAAAACCCTGAGGATGGAAGGTTGAAGGCAAAAGGAGAAGAGAGTGGCAGAGGATGAGATGACTAGGTAGCATCACTGAGTCAACGCACATGAATTTGAGCAAACTCCAGGAGATAATGGAGGACAGAGGACCCTAGTATGCTGCAGTTCAAGGGGTTGCAAAGAGTTGGACACAACAGCAACCGAACAACAACAACCATAATAACATCAGGTCAAACAAATTTCTCCAGAAAGCTGTTTTTTAATTTCTCTTCATGCAATCATACCAAGTCAGCTAAATATCGTGGCTTCTTAATCCTCAACTCATTCATACTTATTTAACACGTGTTTTTATCCTGTGAAATAGGCATCATTATATTAATTAGTACCAATGTCTGGCACATAATCAGCACTCTAGAAGTACTTATACAAATGTTTCATCTTAATTTTATCCATTTCTATAGTTAGCAGACCAGTAGGAAGATCTAGAAACAGAAGAATTAAGCAGAAGCTTTGAAGTTATGAATGAAGAGAAATTATGAGCAAGAGATGGAAGAAAGAGTTCTCCAGTTTTAGACCAAAGAGAAGCCAAGTTCTGGTACTAGGTCAATGTGATAGGGAATTTACAAATAGATAGTGATGGATTCTTTGGTGAAAGAAGAGAGTAAAAAGCTCCCAATTTGGAAGGAAGGGGGGCTTTTTTTTGAGCTCTAAAATCACAGTGGATGGTGACTGCAGCCATGAAACTAAAAGATGCTTGCTCCTTGGAAGGAAAGCTATGACAAACCTAGACAGCATATTAGAAACCAGAGATAGCACATGGCCAACAAAGGTCTGTCTAGTCAAAGCTATGGTTTTCCCAGTAGTCATGTACAGATGTGTGAGTTGGAGCATAAAGAAGACTGAGCACCGAAGAAATGTTGCTTTTGAAGTGTGGTGTTGGAGAAGACTCTTGAGAGCCCCTTGAATTGCAAGGAGGTTAAAACAGTCAGTCCTAAAAGATATCAACCCTGAATATTCATAGGAAGGACTGATGCTGAAACTGAAGCTCTAATACTTTGGCCACTTGATGCCAAGATAAAACTCAGTGGAAAAAACCCTGAGGATGGAAGGTTGAAGGCAAAAGGAGAAGAGAGTGGCAGAGGATGAGATGACTAGGTAGCATCACTGAGTCAACGCACATGAATTTGAGCAAACTCCAGGAGATAATGGAGGACAGAGGACCCTAGTATGCTGCAGTTCAAGGGGTTGCAAAGAGTTGGACACAACAGCAACTGAACAACAACAACCATAATAACATCAGGTCAAACAAATTTCTCCAGAAAGCTGTTTTTTAATTTCTCTTCATGCAATCATACCAAGTCAGCTAAATATCGTGGCTTCTTAATCCTCAACTCATTCATACTTATTTAACACGTGTTTTTATCCTGTGAAATAGGCATCATTATATTAATTAGTACCAATGTCTGGCACATAATCAGCACTCTAGAAGTACTTATACAAATGTTTCATCTTAATTTTATCCATTTCTATAGTTAGCAGACCAGTAGGAAGATCTAGAAACAGAAGAATTAAGCAGAAGCTTTGAAGTTATGAATGAAGAGAAATTATGAGCAAGAGATGGAAGAAAGAGTTCTCCAGTTTTAGACCAAAGAGAAGCCAAGTTCTGGTACTAGGTCAATGTGATAGGGAATTTACAAATAGATAGTGATGGATTCTGTGGGATTAAGAGATTTTCCTACTCGCCTCTCCCCAGTAAGGTTCGGGCTATAATGAATTCTGAGCAAGGTATAATGCTCCATGATGTCCAGCTCCAGGAGCCAGAGTTGTTTCCTCCTCTCCTTGTGAATTAAGTTAGATTCTCATAAAGTGAGGTCACCTATGTCCCTTGCAGCATGAAAAGCCCTAAAAAGTACATTGTTCAGTAAAATGTTTCCAAACGTCTCCTCCTCTGAGACAATAGACTTGGTCTCTTTACACTTAAAATTGGCCTTCCCCCAAATCAGCCCAGATTTTTCCTTGACAGTTAACACTAAGACTTCATAACCCTACAATCACATTTATTTAGTCAACAGAAATAAATCTAATATTCTTTAGGTGAGAGGTTTCCTATACCCTCTGTGTATATGTATAAATTTGTCAATAACCCTTTTGAAATATCTGAAATTAAATGTAATATGCCTGGTGGGGAATTTCAGCTCTGGAATAAAAACTGCAGATGCAAATTCAGCTCTAAAAATCTACTAGCGGGGCTTCCCTCGTGGCTCAGTAGATAAGAACCCGTCTGCCAATGCAGGAGACACAGATTCGATCCCTGATTCGGGAAGATCCCACATACCGCACAGCAGCTAAACCTACACATCAACAAAGACCCAGCACAACCAAAAATAAATAAATAAAAGTCTAAAAAAAAAAAAATCTACTAGCAGTAAAACTTTGGCAAGTTATTAGCTTGTCTGTGACTCAATTTCCTCATCTATAAAGATAGATTTTATTGAAATTTTTAATTTTAGAGTTCTTAGAAGGATTAAATTACTTAGCATGAATGCAGATGGACAGCTGCTTTTGCATTCATTTCTGTTTGTGTCTGATTGTCCTTTCCCTTTAATGGTGAGAGATTTATTAACTAAGTTAGGGGCCACTCTGTCTCTGGAAGAGAAAGGGAACCACCCTCACTGTGTAAAGAGTTATTCATGATCATGATTTAGTTGGGTTGGGTAATGGATTTTAATAGAGATGGGTAAGACCAGGGTAGATTTGGTCTCTTCCTCCAAAGTATTCTTGCTTCTGACAAATCGATTATGGTTTGACAAATTGTGGTAAATTTCTTTGCCTTTATAGTTCTGGTACTAGGTCAATGTGATAGGGAATTTACAAATAGATAGTGATGGATTCTGTGGGATTAAGAGATTTTCCTACTCGCCTCTCCCCAGTAAGGTTCGGGCTATAATGAATTCTGAGCAAGGTATAATGCTCCATGATGTCCAGCTCCAGGAGCCAGAGTTGTTTCCTCCTCTCCTTGTGAATTAAGTTAGATTCTCATAAAGTGAGGTCACCTATGTCCCTTGCAGCATGAAAAGCCCTAAAAAGTACATTGTTCAGTAAAATGTTTCCAAACGTCTCCTCCTCTGAGACAATAGACTTGGTCTCTTTACACTTAAAATTGGCCTTCCCCCAAATCAGCCCAGATTTTTCCTTGACAGTTAACACTAAGACTTCATAACCCTACAATCACATTTATTTAGTCAACAGAAATAAATCTAATATTCTTTAGGTGAGAGGTTTCCTATACCCTCTGTGTATATGTATAAATTTGTCAATAACCCTTTTGAAATATCTGAAATTAAATGTAATATGCCTGGTGGGGAATTTCAGCTCTGGAATAAAAACTGCAGATGCAAATTCAGCTCTAAAAATCTACTAGCGGGGCTTCCCTCGTGGCTCAGTGGATAAGAACCCGTCTGCCAATGCAGGAGACACAGATTCGATCCCTGATTTGGGAAGATCCCACATACCGCACAGCAGCTAAACCTACACATCAACAAAGACCCAGCACAACCAAAAATAAATAAATAAAAGTCTAAAAAAAAAAAATCTACTAGCAGTAAAACTTTGGCAAGTTATTAGCTTGTCTGTGACTCAATTTCCTCATCTATAAAGATAGATTTTATTGAAATTTTTAATTTTAGAGTTCTTAGAAGGATTAAATTACTTAGCATGAATGCAGATGGACAGCTGCTTTTGCATTCATTTCTGTTTGTGTCTGATTGTCCTTTCCCTTTAATGGTGAGAGATTTATTAACTAAGTTAGGGGCCACTCTGTCTCTGGAAGAGAAAGGGAACCACCCTCACTGTGTAAAGAGTTATTCATGATCATGATTTAGTTGGGTTGGGTAATGGATTTTAATAGAGATGGGTAAGACCAGGGTAGATTTGGTCTCTTCCTCCAAAGTATTCTTGCTTCTGACAAATCGATTATGGTTTGACAAATTGTGGTAAATTTCTTTGCCTTTAAGTGATTTGTACTTACTTTAGAGATCTTTATATAGTTTCAATTAGAGAATTAGTATTGTCTCACAGTGACTTATGATCTTATCTAGCTAAAAACTAACTTTGAGATGTTTTACAGGGTCCCTATGGTATGGCAAAGAAAGTATTTAAGATTATTTAATATGTTAAGTTAAATGTAATTGTTTGTAATTCTGGTTACTGTAACCCACCTTTATTGTACACTGTAAGCAGATGTTTGACTGTGCCTTTTAAGTCTTTTGTCATTTATAGATATATTTATGCCCTGGTGCTGGTACAAAACATGCCCAATCATCAAGGGGATCCATAGGAAGGCTAAGGAACCCAGTTACTACTGCTCTGCATCAAGATGATGGCTATGTAGGGATTTCACCACATGGACTGAAACTAGGAGCTGCCCTGCCCCTGGGGCCCCTAGATCAGGTACTCAAGGGATTTTTACTCCCTGATAGGCCATGCTCAGCCTTGAAGCAATTACAGAAGATGGACCTTCACCTTTCTGCCTCCCATAAGAATATGGGAGTAAAATCTCTTGAGGGGGGAATGTAAGGGTTAGGAGGGAAAGGGGCAGGGCACAATTTTTGAAAAGAATGACAGCCCAAGGACACAGCATAAACCCATTAGAATCAAATGGGTCCAAGATGGCAGACCAGACCTTGATCCTCAGTCAGCAAGCTAAATGACACACCCAGAGGCACCATGACAGTTCCACCCCTCCCTAAAAGAGCTGGAATAACCCTCCCACTCATTAGCATATGGAATTACCCAGCCTATAAAAGCTAAGAACGCCATGCTTTCGGGGCCACTGGATTTGCTCTGCCATGGCCCACACTCTGTCTGTGGAGTGTGCTTTCTCTGAATCTGAATAAATCCATTTCTTACCTAAAAAGAAAAAATTACTTAGCACAGTGCCTGGAATAATGTTAACTGTTCCTTTAATTCTATCAAGAACATTTGAAAAATCACACAAATTCATTAGTATTTATTACATGTTTTAAGTCTTACAGATATATGATATAGACGCATCTGTCTGTTCTGTGGAGACTAAATTTTCAGAATCAGGATCGTGGCAGCAAGCCCAAATCTTTACTTTTGAGCTCTGGGATGCCCCTCTACCTCTCTCCCCTCCTTCTTTTCTTTTTATTGAGCATATATTTTTAAGCATGGCTGGTATAAGAATAAAGAAATGGGAGATATTGTCATAGAAGCACCCAGAGTGGTGTTGGGGACACAGAAGCATGAAAACATTACAACTATGGTAAATGCCATGATGGAAGTGGTGGGTAGATTCTATGAGAACCCAGAGGAGAGGCCTCTCACCTACTGTGGGTGGAGACCAGTGAAAAGGACTTGCATATTTGAAAAGTCACTCTGATCGAGTGACTAGAGGTAGATGTCTGATGGAAGCATGCAAAACTAGAAGCAGGAACATGATTTGAGAAGCACTGCAGAAACTGATGGGAAGTGAAGTCAAAGTGGAAATAGACCTGGAGTTGGGCAGCAGACTTTCAAAGGTGTGAAAAACAAATTAACACATGCTTTCACTGGTTGGATATAAGTGATGGTGAGACGGAGGTGATTAACAATTTTCTGGTTTGAACAAGTAGGTGGATCCTGATGCCATTCACTGAGATGGTGAATCATAAGGAGGATGTGGTTGGGAGGCTGTGTGTGTGGTAGAAGGTGGAGGTTTAGGGGTAAAGAGTTCAGTTTCAGATGTGTTGAGTCAAAGGGTAAATAACAAAAGGTGAGGAAGTGAAGAACAGGCACATGGACTGCTTGCTCTAAAAATGTACCTGTGGAGGGAAGGACTTGTGAAGTTGTATACCTGTTTCTGAAGGTTCAGGGGAAGACTTCTAGGGCTTTTGTGCATGATGACGCATTGTCTGAGCATTTGGAGGTGATGTGATTGTCTGAAAGGCAGGGCATTACATGAGTGTGCTTTCTCTGAATCTGAATAAATCCATTTCTTACCTAAAAAGAAAAAATTACTTAGCACAGTGCCTGGAATAATGTTAACTGTTCCTTTAATTCTATCAAGAACATTTGAAAAATCACACAAATTCATTAGTATTTATTACATGTTTTAAGTCTTACAGATATATGATATAGACGCATCTGTCTGTTCTGTGGAGACTAAATTTTCAGAATCAGGATCGTGGCAGCAAGCCCAAATCTTTACTTTTGAGCTCTGGGATGCCCCTCTACCTCTCTCCCCTCCTTCTTTTCTTTTTATTGAGCATATATTTTTAAGCATGGCTGGTATAAGAATAAAGAAATGGGAGATATTGTCATAGAAGCACCCAGAGTGGTGTTGGGGACACAGAAGCATGAAAACATTACAACTATGGTAAATGCCATGATGGAAGTGGTGGGTAGATTCTATGAGAACCCAGAGGAGAGGCCTCTCACCTACTGTGGGTGGAGACCAGTGAAAAGGACTTGCATATTTGAAAAGTCACTCTGATCGAGTGACTAGAGGTAGATGTCTGATGGAAGCATGCAAAACTAGAAGCAGGAACATGATTTGAGAAGCACTGCAGAAACTGATGGGAAGTGAAGTCAAAGTGGAAATAGACCTGGAGTTGGGCAGCAGACTTTCAAAGGTGTGAAAAACAAATTAACACATGCTTTCACTGGTTGGATATAAGTGATGGTGAGACGGAGGTGATTAACAATTTTCTGGTTTGAACAAGTAGGTGGATCCTGATGCCATTCACTGAGATGGTGAATCATAAGGAGGATGTGGTTGGGAGGCTGTGTGTGTGGTAGAAGGTGGAGGGGTTAGGGGTAAAGAGTTCAGTTTCAGATGTGTTGAGTCAAAGGGTAAATAACAAAAGGTGAGGAAGTGAAGAACAGGCACATGGACTGCTTGCTCTAAAAATGTACCTGTGGAGGGAAGGACTTGTGAAGTTGTATACCTGTTTCTGAAGGTTCAGGGGAAGACTTCTAGGGCTTTTGTGCATGATGACGTCCATTGTCTGAGCATTTGGAGGTGATGTGATTGTCTGAAAGGCAGGGACGAGGATGAATAAACATGATGAGGAGTGGTAAAGGTTAGAATAACATATGAGTGAGAAGCTGACTATGGACACAAGAAAACATGTTTAGAGTCTTAAACGTGGAGGGGCATCAATCTGCCAGTTTGTGAGATTACCTCCAGCTGTCCCCAGGAACCAGGGTGTCAGCTATGTTTTCTACATGTTGAGAGTAGGAGAGGGCTGGAGACTTCCTATTTTAAAGCCCAAAGTAGGGCTTCCCTGGTGGTTCAATGGGTAAGGACACTGTTTTGCAGTGCAAGGGACCCTGGTTCGATCCCTGGCCTGGGAAGATCCCACGTGCCGCAGAGCGGCTGGACCGACGTGTCCAACTACTGAGCCGGAGCTCTGGAGCGTGTGCACCCAGAGCCAGTGCTCTGCAGCGAGAGAGGCCACTGCAATGGGAGGCCCATACAGGCCAAGGAACAAAGATAAATAGATGAAAGATCAATGGAAGTGGCCAAGAAAAAAAAAGCCCAAAGTATACTTGAGCATGCTGAAATACCAAGAATGGGTTACAAAATCAGAGTATGTTATAAATCCTTCAGTTCAGTCTTTCAGTCATCTCTGACTCTTTGTGACCTCATGGACTGCAACACACCAGGCTTCCCTGTCCTTCACCATCTCCCAGAGCATGCTCAAACTCATGTCCACTTAGTTGGTGATGCCATCCAACCATCTGGTCCTCTGTCCTCCCCTTCTCCTTCTGCCTTCTATTTTTCCCAGCATCAGGAACTCTTCCAGTGAATTGGCTCTTTGCATCAGGTGGCCAAAATACTGGAGCTTCAGCTTCCGCATCAGTCCTTCTAATGAATATTCAGGATTGATTTCCTTTAGGACTGACTGGTTTGATCTCCTTGCAGTCCAAGAGACTCTCAAGAGTCTTCGCCAGCATCACAATTTGAAGGCAACAGTTCTTTGGCACTCAGCTTTCTTTACGGTCCAACCTCATATCCATACATGACTACTGGGAAAACCATAGCTTTGACTAGACAGACCTTTGTCACCAAAGGATTTAGTGTATTTTAGTGTCTTATGATGACGTCCATTGTCTGAGCATTTGGAGGTGATGTGATTGTCTGAAAGGCAGGGACGAGGATGAATAAACATGATGAGGAGTGGTAAAGGTTAGAATAACATATGAGTGAGAAGCTGACTATGGACACAAGAAAACATGTTTAGAGTCTTAAACGTGGAGGGGCATCAATCTGCCAGTTTGTGAGATTACCTCCAGCTGTCCCCAGGAACCAGGGTGTCAGCTATGTTTTCTACATGTTGAGAGTAGGAGAGGGCTGGAGACTTCCTATTTTAAAGCCCAAAGTAGGGCTTCCCTGGTGGTTCAATGGGTAAGGACACTGTTTTGCAGTGCAAGGGACCCTGGTTCGATCCCTGGCCTGGGAAGATCCCACGTGCCGCAGAGCGGCTGGACCGACGTGTCCAACTACTGAGCCGGAGCTCTGGAGCGTGTGCACCCAGAGCCAGTGCTCTGCAGCGAGAGAGGCCACTGCAATGGGAGGCCCATACAGGCCAAGGAACAAAGATAAATAGATGAAAGATCAATGGAAGTGGCCAAGAAAAAAAAAGCCCAAAGTATACTTGAGCATGCTGAAATACCAAGAATGGGTTACAAAATCAGAGTATGTTATAAATCCTTCAGTTCAGTCTTTCAGTCATCTCTGACTCTTTGTGACCTCATGGACTGCAACACACCAGGCTTCCCTGTCCTTCACCATCTCCCAGAGCATGCTCAAACTCATGTCCACTTAGTTGGTGATGCCATCCAACCATCTGGTCCTCTGTCCTCCCCTTCTCCTTCTGCCTTCTATTTTTCCCAGCATCAGGAACTCTTCCAGTGAATTGGCTCTTTGCATCAGGTGGCCAAAATACTGGAGCTTCAGCTTCCGCATCAGTCCTTCTAATGAATATTCAGGATTGATTTCCTTTAGGACTGACTGGTTTGATCTCCTTGCAGTCCAAGAGACTCTCAAGAGTCTTCGCCAGCATCACAATTTGAAGGCAACAGTTCTTTGGCGCTCAGCCTTCTTTATGGTCCAACCCTCATATCCATACATGACTACTGGGAAAACCATAGCTTTGACTAGACAGACCTTTGTCACCAAAGTCTCTGCTTTTGAATACCCTATCTAGGTTTGTCACAGCTTTTCTTCCAAGAAGCAAGTGTCTTAATTTCATGGCCGCAGTCACTGTCCACAGTGACTTTGGAGCCCAAGAAAATAAAGTCTTATCACTGTTACCATTGTTTGCCCATCTACTTGCCATGAAGTGATGGGACTAGATGCCATGATCATCATTTTCTGAATGTTGAATTTTAGGCCAGGTTTTTCACTCTCCTCTTTCACCCTCATCAAGAGGCTCTTTAGTTCCTTTTCACTTTCTACCATAAGGGTAGTGTTATTTACGTATCTGAGGTTATTGATATTTCTCCCAGGAATCTTGATTCCAGCTCATGATTCATCCAGTCCAGCATTTTGCATGATGTACTCTGCATAGAAGTTAAATAAGCAGTGTGACAATATACAGCCTGATGCACTTCTTAAATTTGGAAGCAGTCCATTGTTCCATGTCTGGTTCTAACTGTTGCTTCCTGATCTGCATCCAGGTTTCTCAGGAGGCAGGTAAGGTAGTCTGATATTCCCATTTCTTTGAGAACTTTCCACAGTTCAAATCCTTACACTTAGCAAATGAATAACTAACACACAATCATTACTACATAATATAACTGTGCTATTCATTAGATAATTACAGAATTTACTTAAAATATTAATTCAGAATGTAAAACAAAAAACAAAAATTCATTTTTACTTTTCTATTAACTGTCTATTCATTAGTAATTCTTAGTTGGTGATGCCATCCAACCATCTGGTCCTCTGTCCTCCCCTTCTCCTTCTGCCTTCTATTTTCCCAGCATCAGGAACTCTTCCAGTGAATTGGCTCTTTGCATCAGGTGGCCAAAGTATTGGAGCTTCAGCTTCAGCATCAGTCCTTCTAATGAATATTCAGGGCCGATTTCCTTTAGGATTGACTGGTTTGATCTCCTTGCAGTCCAAGAGACTCTCAAGAGTCTTCGCCAGCATCACAATTTGAAGGCAACAGTTCTTTGGCGCTCAGCCTTCTTTATGGTCCAACCCTCATATCCATACATGACTACTGGGAAAACCATAGCTTTGACTAGACAGACCTTTGTCACCAAAGTCTCTGCTTTTGAATACCCTATCTAGGTTTGTCACAGCTTTTCTTCCAAGAAGCAAGTGTCTTAATTTCATGGCCGCAGTCACTGTCCACAGTGACTTTGGAGCCCAAGAAAATAAAGTCTTATCACTGTTACCATTGTTTGCCCATCTACTTGCCATGAAGTGATGGGACTAGATGCCATGATCATCATTTTCTGAATGTTGAATTTTAGGCCAGGTTTTTCACTCTCCTCTTTCACCCTCATCAAGAGGCTCTTTAGTTCCTTTTCACTTTCTACCATAAGGGTAGTGTTATTTACGTATCTGAGGTTATTGATATTTCTCCCAGGAATCTTGATTCCAGCTCATGATTCATCCAGTCCAGCATTTTGCATGATGTACTCTGCATAGAAGTTAAATAAGCAGTGTGACAATATACAGCCTGATGCACTTCTTAAATTTGGAAGCAGTCCATTGTTCCATGTCTGGTTCTAACTGTTGCTTCCTGATCTGCATCCAGGTTTCTCAGGAGGCAGGTAAGGTAGTCTGATATTCCCATTTCTTTGAGAACTTTCCACAGTTCAAATCCTTACACTTAGCAAATGAATAACTAACACACAATCATTACTACATAATATAACTGTGCTATTCATTAGATAATTACAGAATTTACTTAAAATATTAATTCAGAATGTACAACAGACAGTGTCATTTGGTAACAGGACAAAGTTTAGAGTTCTGCAGCAATTGCGTTCTTGTAATCTGTAGGTATACCTGTGGGATGATAGTATAACTTCATTAGGACAAACTGTCAAACATTTTGATTGAAGCTTTTAATGAACTATACATAAATAATGGTCAAGTCAATAGGAATATGTCAATTATAAAATCTTGGTTGATGTTACAGAGGTGCTTACAGAACATAACATTACTCCAGACAGTCTTTAAATCCACTTATCAAAGTAATTTTGTTCTCCACTGAATGCCAGGTGAAACAATACTGAACAAAGCATCCCCTGCTGTACCCTAAGCCCTTTAATTACAGTGTTCATGGTAATAAATACTCTAGTGAAGGGACAGCTTCTATTACAACCCTAGGTTTTCAATCACTTTGGTTCTTAAAAAGTTTATTTTTTTTTAGTTGAAAACTAATACAAAGGCTTTGTTTGTGTGGACTGATTAATGGATGTGACAGGAAGGGACTGCAGCAGTGTCCCTTGGGAGCGCTGCTGTGAAGGAGAGGCCACATGATTACTTCACATCACTACGTGTGAAGTAATCTTGTGAAAATAGGACAAGGATAGCTGACGCTTAATGCAGACCTCACCACATGCCATAAACTAGGCTAAGTAGTAATACTTAATGTCCATTGACTCACTTGCCTCAACATATGAAGCAGGTGTCATTACCTGATCCCAATATTAAAGACATTAAATAGAAAATAAGTAACTTGTCCAATGTCATCGACATAGCAATGGAACTCTGCATAGAAGTTAAATAAGCAGTGTGACAATATACAGCCTGATGCACTTCTTAAATTTGGAAGCAGTCCATTGTTCCATGTCTGGTTCTAACTGTTGCTTCCTGATCTGCATCCAGGTTTCTCAGGAGGCAGGTAAGGTAGTCTGATATTCCCATTTCTTTGAGAACTTTCCACAGTTCAAATCCTTACACTTAGCAAATGAATAACTAACACACAATCATTACTACATAATATAACTGTGCTATTCATTAGATAATTACAGAATTTACTTAAAATATTAATTCAGAATGTACAACAGACAGTGTCATTTGGTAACAGGACAAAGTTTAGAGTTCTGCAGCAATTGCGTTCTTGTAATCTGTAGGTATACCTGTGGGATGATAGTATAACTTCATTAGGACAAACTGTCAAACATTTTGATTGAAGCTTTTAATGAACTATACATAAATAATGGTCAAGTCAATAGGAATATGTCAATTATAAAATCTTGGTTGATGTTACAGAGGTGCTTACAGAACATAACATTACTCCAGACAGTCTTTAAATCCACTTATCAAAGTAATTTTGTTCTCCACTGAATGCCAGGTGAAACAATACTGAACAAAGCATCCCCTGCTGTACCCTAAGCCCTTTAATTACAGTGTTCATGGTAATAAATACTCTAGTGAAGGGACAGCTTCTATTACAACCCTAGGTTTTCAATCACTTTGGTTCTTAAAAAGTTTATTTTTTTTTAGTTGAAAACTAATACAAAGGCTTTGTTTGTGTGGACTGATTAATGGATGTGACAGGAAGGGACTGCAGCAGTGTCCCTTGGGAGCGCTGCTGTGAAGGAGAGGCCACATGATTACTTCACATCACTACGTGTGAAGTAATCTTGTGAAAATAGGACAAGGATAGCTGACGCTTAATGCAGACCTCACCACATGCCATAAACTAGGCTAAGTAGTAATACTTAATGTCCATTGACTCACTTGCCTCAACATATGAAGCAGGTGTCATTACCTGATCCCAATATTAAAGACATTAAATAGAAAATAAGTAACTTGTCCAATGTCATCGACATAGCAATGGAACTGGAACCCCAAATTATCTATTAACTCCAGACCCTACAAATGTGTGGTTAAATGCACTTGAAATTTGGGGATATGCATTCAAAATCATTCAGACTCTTTGCAAGCCCACAGAGGGTAGCTGGCCAGGCTTCTCTATCCAGTGGGATTTCCCAGGCAAGAATGCTGGAGTAGGTTGCCATGCCCTCCTTCAGGGGATCTTTGAATCTGTCTCTTACCTCTCCTGCATGGCAGGAGGGTTCTTTACCAGAGGCCCCATTTCAGTCATGGGCACCGCGGAGGTAGATCGCTTTCTTTAAAGTAGAATCCAGAGCAATTGATTAGAAACTTGCCGTAAAATCTTGAGGGCCTGAGGCCTCTTGCCCTGGCCCACCCCACCCCACCCGACCAAGTGATACAAATCCCTCTCCAGAATTAGCCAGGGCATGTCCTGGCTGGAGGAAGAGATTATTTTTTTTTTGCTCAGGGGACCTTTTCTTGTTTAATCCTGTTTACACATCTGTTTCACTAGCATTGCAGACAAAATTATTAAAACAGGAAGCTAGTTTTCTTTACAATGAACTAGTGGATTTAAAATGTTGATGTTGCATGTAAAATGTAAATGAGTGATGTTGCAAAATCCCTTGAATATTGTATGAAATGGGATTATAGCTCAGTAAAGTGACTTCTAAAAAAAAAATCAGAATGTATGAATTAAGAAACAAATTTTGGAGATTTCCCTGGCAATTCAGTGGACTCCCTGCTTCCACTGCTGAGGGCACGGGTTCGCAAGCGGCAAACAACAAAACAAAACAAAAGCCCAGCACATTTTCATTGCTTTTAAGTGATTTCAAGTGGGCTCCTTGCATATATGACACTGCCACAGAGAACCAAGTGCCTGGAGTGAGCTCCTCACCCATTTCTTATACAGTCAACTTTCAGAGTCCACCTTTCAGGCGCCAGACACAGGGATAACAAAGAAAGGGAGGTTTCCATCTGTCAAGGATAAAAGACAGGTACACAGAGAAATACTTGTATCTTAAGCATTTATTCCCCCACCCCCACCTCGGTAAGATTTTCACGGCTATGTTGTAAATCAGAGTCCTAAAAAAGTTTTCACTTTTACAAACGGCAATTTTTGTTATTTTTGTTACGTAGTAAATCACACCGATTCACAACAGATTTAGTCTTTAAACCTTTAAATCACAAAAATCGTTTATCCCTTTAAAGTGGGTTTTTCAAACTGAGAAAAAACCAAGTTAATGTTTAAAAAACAATGGACCCCTACTGAAACATGTGTTACGGATAGCATTTTGGATCCGACCTAGCCTTGAGGTTTTGAGCCCACAAGGACACGCCAGCTGGTCAAGTCGGGCTAACGCTGGGAGGGTTTAGGTGAATTCACACGTCCCTTCCCGACTTCTTGCTGCCTTCGAGGACTGGCGGGGCAGGGCCGGGCCGGGCCGGGTGGGAGGACTTCCTGCGCCAAGGGCTGCCGCGTTCCCGGCAGAGAGCAGAGCGGCGACCCAGACCGGACCCAGCGCTCGTCGTCGGGTCGGCCCCTCTCCCGGAGCGGGTCGGCAGGCACGCTCCCAGCCGTGGCCCCGGCTCCGGGAAGCCCTGCGGAGGCCCGGTCGGCCGGCGGGCTGGTCACGTGCGGCCGGGAGGGGCGCTGGAGGCTGGGAGTCTGCAGGAATGCAGTTAACTTGCTAGGGAAAGTTTCCCTTCGCAGCCAGCCGCGGATCTGGTGCGGGCGGGCGCGCAGAGGAAGGAAGAGCCGAGAGGAGGCGGAGCCGCGAGCGGCTCGGGCGGGCGGTTCTCTCAACTTTAGTTTTGGCGTCTGAGGCGAGTTTCTGTCTCAGTTGGGAGCCGCCGCCGCCGGGGAAAAGAAAGGGAGGAAGGAAGGAACAAGAAAAGGAAATAAGAAAGGGGGAGGGGAAAGGCAACTAGCTGTCCGACCTCAGTCAACGGGGGTGAAGGCAAAAAGTTCTCGGGCGCCTCTGGTCCAGGTCTCTCGCAGCCCCTCCCGAGGCGCCGCCGCCAGACCAGTGGAGCCGGGGCGCAGGGCGGGGGGCGGAGGCGCCGGGGCGGGGGATGCGGGGCCGCGGCGCAGCCCCCCGGCCCTGAGAGCGAGGCGAGCGCCGCTCCCGCCGCCCAGCGCCGCCGGCCCGCCGCCCCGCCGCCCTCGCCGCTTCTCCCGTCTCGGCCCGTCGAGCCGGGGCGTCCGGGCGGAGCCCTTCGCCCGCCTGGTCAGGCTGCGCGTCGGGGGAGGCAGAAACCATGGATCCCGGGCAGCAGCCGCCGCCGCCGCCGTCAGCCCCCCAGGGCCAAGGGCAGCCGCCCGCGCAGCCCCCCCAGGGGCAGGGCCCGCCGTCCGGGCCCGGGCAGCCCGCGCCCTCGGGGTCCCAGGCGGCGGCGCAGGCCCCCCCCGCCGGCCACCAGATCGTGCACGTCCGGGGGGATTCGGAGACCGACCTGGAGGCGCTTTTCAACGCCGTCATGAACCCCAAGACGGCCAACGTGCCCCAGACCGTGCCCATGAGGCTGCGGAAGCTGCCCGACTCCTTCTTCAAGCCGCCGGAGCCCAAATCCCACTCCCGACAGGTAACCGCGCCGCCCCTCTCCCCACTTCCCCGTCGGGCGGGCCCCAGACCCGGGGGCTCTCGGGAGCGGCGGCCGCCAGTCCTGGCCGCGGAGGGGGGTTCCGGGAGCGCCAGCGGGGTGGGGATGGGGGCGCGCGGAGAGGCGCGGGGTGGGGGGCCCCGAGGCGCCTGCCGGCCGCGGGCTTCCCGCGCCTCTCGGAGTCCGGGGCCGAGATTTGTTTTTTCCCCCTCGGAGTTTCTCTCTCTGCGGCTGCAGTCCCGGGGGGCGGGTGGGGGGGCGTGCTTTTCCTTTCTTTCTTTCTTCCTGGGGTTCCCGGGAGGTTGGCGGGAGTGGCGGGGGAGGGGGAGGAAGGAAGGGGGTGGGGAGCAGCGGCCCGGGCCGCGGTGGGCTTGCACAATGCGCGCGCCGCCGCGCTCCGCACCTTCGCTGCCTCGGCCGCGGGGCCCGGGAGGGGGAGGGCGCCTCTGGCATCCGCGTGTGGGTGCGCGGCCCGCGGCGGCCGATTTGTGAAGTTGAGCCCCGGGCCCCCCTTTCCGTCGGGGCCTCTTGGTCCACTTCAGTCTCCTGGGGAGTCGAATAATTGTTCTCTTGTTTTCCAGTGTTGATTAGGGGTGGGGGTTGGACCGGCCCCTTTCGTTTCTTGCTCTTTCTCCCCCTCCCCCTCCCAAAGCATTTCTTTTCCTCGCGGCCCCGGCGCTTTCTGAGTATACAGGATCCAGACTTTCCTGGAAGTTGTTTATGGAGTTCGCGCTTTCACCCCTGCCCTTCCTTTGCGCTTTGGAACTCGGGCAGGCTCGCTCTTATCAAACTTCGTTGGTTCACGTGTTGGCGTCCCAACTGTAGACTATTATTTACAGTCTGCCGAAATGCTTTTAAATCAGCCACATCTGCACGTTGCGCAGGACCTGGGTCGGGCTTCACCGTGCCTTGATTTTCGCACAAGCCTTTGAGAATGCACTGCAGGTTGACTCATAGGCCGAATCCTGCCCACTTCAGCTGTGATTAGAAGTTAATGTTTAGGAAGCGATGACTAATTCGAGACTCGCCATTGCTTTTAATTCTTGATGAGGATACGAACATGGCTGTTCCACATACACAGCGTCGATTTATTTTGTCAACATGATCCATCGTTGAAACTGTATTATGAACGTGTTAGCGTTCCGACTGGCCCCAGAATATTTTAGTGTAGATTTTTCTTTTTTCCTTTTTTTAAAAAAGAATTTGCTTCAGGCTAAACTTCAGCATAGGAACTTCGCCCAAAAAGTTAATTGGTTTTCCAAATACTGCGATGTAGTTAGCCCACTCGGCTGTAACTTGAGTGGAACGGAACGGTTATCGCCCCCACTTCCAGGGCCCCTCCTGTTTTCAGGCCTGTGGTACGTTCTCCTCACTCAGAGCAAGGGGTTTTGGATCTCAGGAAAACTTGTTGACAAAACCTTGGGTTAAGGAACAGGGAGGAAAGACAATTTAGCTACTTTCCCCAAATATTTAAGTTTATAAGAAGTAGACTTGGATATGCTTTTTTCTCTTACTTCTGGACTTCCTACGGGAAAAATGTGTGCTGGCATTGCACCCCACCTTCTACACAGCTATGCTGCTAGTTAATATGTTTTGAAAGTATGATCCCCGTAAGAGATTGAATTCCCATTTTGTGGCATTTAGTGTGTCCCCTTTCCGTCGGGGCCTCTTGGTCCACTTCAGTCTCCTGGGAGTCGAATAATTGTTCTTTGCAGTGTTGATTAGGGGTGGGGTTGGACCGGCCCTTTCGTTTCTTGCTCTTTCTCCCCCTCCCCCTCCCAAAGCATTTCTTTTCCTCGCGGCCCCGGCGCTTTCTGAGTATACAGGATCCAGACTTTCCTGGAAGTTGTTTATGGAGTTCGCGCTTTCACCCCTGCCCTTACTTTGCGCTTTGGAACTCGGGCAGGCTCGCTCTTATCAAACTTCGTTGGTTCACGTGTTGGCGTCCCAACTGTAGACTATTATTTACAGTCTGC
The DNA here is from genome assembly GCA_022376925.1 of Tragulus kanchil. Taxonomy (NCBI): domain Eukaryota; kingdom Metazoa; phylum Chordata; class Mammalia; order Artiodactyla; family Tragulidae; genus Tragulus; species Tragulus kanchil. The sequence continues at coordinate 91,401,575 of JAIOJX010000006.1, forward strand.
CGAAATGCTTTTAAATCAGCCACATCTGCACGTTGCGCAGGACCTGGGTCGGGCTTCACCGTGCCTTGATTTTCGCACAAGCCTTTGAGAATGCACTGCAGGTTGACTCATAGGCCGAATCCTGCCCACTTCAGCTGTGATTAGAAGTTAATGTTTAGGAAGCGATGACTAATTCGAGACTCGCCATTGCTTTTAATTCTTGATGAGGATACGAACATGGCTGTTCCACATACACAGCGTCGATTTATTTTGTCAACATGATCCATCGTTGAAACTGTATTATGAACGTGTTAGCGTTCCGACTGGCCCCAGAATATTTTAGTGTAGATTTTTCTTTTTTCCTTTTTTTAAAAAAGAATTTGCTTCAGGCTAAACTTCAGCATAGGAACTTCGCCCAAAAAGTTAATTGGTTTTCCAAATACTGCGATGTAGTTAGCCCACTCGGCTGTAACTTGAGTGGAACGGAACGGTTATCGCCCCCACTTCCAGGGCCCCTCCTGTTTTCAGGCCTGTGGTACGTTCTCCTCACTCAGAGCAAGGGGTTTTGGATCTCAGGAAAACTTGTTGACAAAACCTTGGGTTAAGGAACAGGGAGGAAAGACAATTTAGCTACTTTCCCCAAATATTTAAGTTTATAAGAAGTAGACTTGGATATGCTTTTTTTTCTCTTACTTCTGGACTTCCTACGGGAAAAATGTGTGCTGGCATTGCACCCCACCTTCTACACAGCTATGCTGCTAGTTAATATGTTTTGAAAGTATGATCCCCGTAAGAGATTGAATTCCCCATTTTGTGGCATCTGTAAGTCACAAAGAATTGCAGTCGAAAAGTATACTTATTCTTCCAGTAAATGATTGCACTAGAATTTATATCAGCAGTTTGTGGATTCATAATATTCAGTCTACTATAGTTTTGTTTGTTTTGGTGAGCTTTTTAAGGAGGTGTTGTGCCATCTGTAAGTTTGACTTCTGCTAATGAGTCGTAAATTCAAGTTTATTCTGATTGGGAATTCAGAATGTATATGATTAAGCATTCAAGGCATGGGTGCCTTTGCTGATTGCTTCCAGTCTCCCTTCCTTGCCTGTATGGATATAGGAAATTCTAATTTTTGGATATCAAACCCTAATTTAAAAATTTAAATAACTATACTTAGATTATAAATAGTAGGAATGTGGGTTATAAATACACAAATTATTGAATATAAACTCATATATTTCCACATTTTTCTATCATGAAAAAAAATGCTTTTTTATAAATGGAGAAAACACGAGCCTTAGAGATTAAGATACTGTCCATTGTGTCACACTAGCCAGATTGGACTGGAACCCAGACCTTTCGGCCCTGAGTTCTTTCTTCTACTATACCTTTGTAAATAGGTAAGTATGTAAATTCTTAAGTTATATTGTAATGAAATTGTTGACATTATTATCTAGGGACAAATATATGGCTGGATTTTTGCTTCATTCATTAGGTGACTTTTGAAGAACATTTGGATGTTTCTGGGTATTTTGTAGTCCTTAAAAATAGTATAAATTTTGATCGTTGCTTTATTAATGACATTTGCCCATAGTGAGAAAAAAGTGACACCTGTCATGTATTTTGGGATTGGCTTAGAAAAAACAATTACATATAACCTAGTTTTTAAAAAAATGAGGGAGTGCGTAGTTTTTCTATCCTTTGAGTTTTGTTTATACCTGGAACAACTTAGAACTTAGAAAAACACGTATACTGCCTTGGCTTTTACCTCAGTATTTAAAAGTATTCATTTGTAAACCTGTATTCCTCTGTCTCACAAAAATTTTTAAATGTTTTTTAAAAAAAATTACCTTTGGTAAATTCTACACAGCTATGCTGCTAGTTAATATGTTTTGAAAGTATGATCCCCGTAAGAGATTGAATTCCCATTTTGTGGCATCTGTAAGTCACAAAGAATTGCAGTCGAAAAGTATACTTATTCTTCCAGTAAATGATTGCACTAGAATTTATATCAGCAGTTTGTGGATTCATAATATTCAGTCTACTATAGTTTTGTTTGTTTTGGTGAGCTTTTTAAGGAGGTGTTGTGCCATCTGTAAGTTTGACTTCTGCTAATGAGTCGTAAATTCAAGTTTATTCTGATTGGGAATTCAGAATGTATATGATTAAGCATTCAAGGCATGGGTGCCTTTGCTGATTGCTTCCAGTCTCCCTTCCTTGCCTGTATGGATATAGGAAATTCTAATTTTTGGATATCAAACCCTAATTTAAAAATTTAAATAACTATACTTAGATTATAAATAGTAGGAATGTGGGTTATAAATACACAAATTATTGAATATAAACTCATATATTTCCACATTTTTCTATCATGAAAAAAATGTTTTTTTATAAATGGAGAAAACACGAGCCTTAGAGATTAAGATACTGTCCATTGTGTCACACTAGCCAGATTGGACTGGAACCCAGACCTTTCGGCCCTGAGTTCTTTCTTCTACTATACCTTTGTAAATAGGTAAGTATGTAAATTCTTAAGTTATATTGTAATGAAATTGTTGACATTATTATCTAGGGACAAATATATGGCTGGATTTTGGCTTCATTCATTAGGTGACTTTTGAAGAACATTTGGATGTTTCTGGGTATTTTGTAGTCCTTAAAAATAGTATAAATTTTGATCGTTGCTTTATTAATGACATTTGCCCATAGTGAGAAAAAAGTGACACCTGTCATGTATTTTGGGATTGGCTTAGAAAAAACAATTACATATAACCTAGTTTTTAAAAAAATGAGGGAGTGCGTAGTTTTTCTATCCTTTGAGTTTTGTTTATACCTGGAACAACTTAGAACTTAGAAAAACACGTATACTGCCTTGGCTTTTACCTCAGTATTTAAAAGTATTCATTTGTAAACCTGTATTCCTCTGTCTCACATTTTAAATGTTGAAATTTACCTTTGGTATTGAGAATGTTATTGCAACCAAATACCTATCTAAGACATTTAAAGAGACTCTCTTTGAAAACAGATTTTAAGAAATCTTCCTTTTAACGTTCCTAATAGGCCAGTACTGATGCAGGCACTGCAGGGGCTCTGACTCCACAACACGTTCGAGCTCATTCGTCTCCAGCTTCCCTGCAGCTGGGAGCTGTGTCTCCAGGGACGCTGACCCCCACAGGAGTGGTCTCTGGCCCGGCAGCTACACCCACTGCTCAGCACCTTCGACAGTCTTCTTTCGAGATACCTGATGATGTACCCCTGCCAGCCGGCTGGGAAATGGCAAAGACATCTTCTGGTCAGAGATACTTCTTAAAGTAAGTGAAACTAATGGTGGGAGGTAATTTTCTGGTACCAAGATACATATTTATTTTTATATTTTACTTAATACTTGTTTCAGCTTAGTGATACTTCCATAATTATTTTATTTTTTCAGTATAGTATGTTCTAAGTATCTTTTTGGGGTAGTATTTTGAAAGCTTTATGGATTCCTGGTTCATAACCTTGTAATAATCTTTAGTGTCAATTAGGATGTTCTCATTTTGAGTTTGTGCCAAACCTATTAATTAGCCTAGCTTAAAACTTCATGGACTTTTTGAAAAACATTTATTTGGTTGTGTTGGATCTTAGTTGTAGCAAATGGGATCTTCGCGGCAACATGTGGGACCTTAAGTAGTAGCATGCAGACTCTTAGTGGAGGCACATGGGATCCAGTTTGCTGACCAGAGATCAAACCCATGCCCCCTGCCCTGGAGGTGCAGAGTCTTAGCCACTGGACCACCAGGGAAGTCCCTCATTTAAGAAGAACCAAAAAAAAAGCACACACTTGGGCTTCCCTGGTGGTCCAGTAGGTAGAGAGTCTGCCTTGCAATGTAGGGGGCACTGGTTCGATCCCTGGCCTGGGAAGATCCCACGTGCCGCGGAGCTGCTGGACCAGTGTGTTCAATTATGAGCCAGCATTCCGGAGCACATGCACCCAGAGCCAGTGCTCTGCAACAAGAGAGGCCCGTGCAAGCCAAAGAATAAAGATGGATGTAAATAAATAAATAAATAACCAATAAAAGAGGCTAAAACCCGCCCCCCCCCCAAAAAAAAAAACTTCATGGATACTGTGAACAATTTCAAGTTGTAAGAATTATGGGTTTGGTTAAAAAATAAGGAATTTCCTAGGAGTCTAATTTTACAGTGTTTTATATTGTGAGATCATGGACCCTTTAGCTGCAGTTTGATGTAATTTATCATTTTCTCCCTCAAAAAGCAAAGAGAAATACACATTTTCATATTTGATATACAGTAGCTCGGTGTCAGACTTCTTTCAAGATAGCAGGTCTTCAAAACAGAATCCCTCTTCTCTGGAAAAACAAAAATTAGGCTATGGGTTATTTGTTTCTATCAGCCTTATTTTTTATGTGTCTAATAAAATGGCAAAGTTTTATTGAAGCTGAAAAGATCAAAATAGAACTTTGTTCCCTTTCATTTGAAATTAAAGACTTAATAGTTTTATTTGGCTTGTTTGGAGTAAGTATATACAAAATGTTTCCTAAAAGTAATTATAGGCTGAAATTGATGTTTTCAAACAGTTGCTTAGTACTATTCAATCATGTTGAGATAATAAATTTAAAAACCGTCTTAAGTTTTGATTGAGATCTGTCTGGACAGCCTTCTCCCAAGGCAAATGTAAGATTTATTCATTTGATCAGATAATACAATAATGGTATAGTTTTGTTGAGTGTCGTAGTATTTATATTGCTTGTCTTTCAGGGAGCATGCAGACTCTTAGTGGAGGCACATGGGATCCAGTTTGCTGACCAGAGATCAAACCCATGCCCCTGCCCTGGAGGTGCAGAGTCTTAGCCACTGGACCACCAGGGAAGTCCTCATTTAAGAAGAACCAAAAAAAAAGCACACACTTGGGCTTCCCTGGTGGTCCAGTAGGTAGAGAGTCTGCCTTGCAATGTAGGGGGCACTGGTTCGATCCCTGGCCTGGGAAGATCCCACGTGCCGCGGAGCTGCTGGACCAGTGTGTTCAATTATGAGCCAGCTTTCCCGGGAGCACATGCACCCAGAGCCAGTGCTCTGCAACAAGAGAGGCCCGTGCAAGCCAAAGAATAAAGATGGATGTAAATAAATAAATAAATAACCAATAAAAGAGGCTAAAACCCCCCCCCCCCCCCCCAAAAAAAAAAAACTTCATGGATACTGTGAACAATTTCAAGTTGTAAGAATTATGGGTTTGGTTAAAAAATAAGGAATTTCCTAGGAGTCTAATTTTACAGTGTTTTATATTGTGAGATCATGGACCCTTTAGCTGCAGTTTGATGTAATTTATCATTTTCTCCCTCAAAAAGCAAAGAGAAATACACATTTTCATATTTGATATACAGTAGCTCGGTGTCAGACTTCTTTCAAGATAGCAGGTCTTCAAAACAGAATCCCTCTTCTCTGGAAAAACAAAAATTAGGCTATGGGTTATTTGTTTCTATCAGCCTTATTTTTTATGTGTCTAATAAAATGGCAAAGTTTTATTGAAGCTGAAAAGATCAAAATAGAACTTTGTTCCCTTTCATTTGAAATTAAAGACTTAATAGTTTTATTTGGCTTGTTTGGAGTAAGTATATACAAAATGTTTCCTAAAAGTAATTATAGGCTGAAATTGATGTTTTCAAACAGTTGCTTAGTACTATTCAATCATGTTGAGATAATAAATTTAAAAACCGTCTTAAGTTTTGATTGAGATCTGTCTGGACAGCCTTCTCCCAAGGCAAATGTAAGATTTATTCATTTGATCAGATAATACAATAATGGTATAGTTTTGTTGAGTGTCGTAGTATTTTATATTGCTTGTCTTTCAGGGCAGGTTGTTACTTTCAATGTAAGATACAGTTTTGTGACAAGCTTGCTTAGGAGAAAACAGGAAAGTTTGATCTTGAAAAGTTTCTGCAGTTTTTTGCCCCTTTTTGCTACAATTTTTTAATGTTTTTAAATCGTTTTCTGATGTCCTGGTATCCATTTCAAAGGGTCATGTTTCAACCAGAACAATAAGGAGCCTGAGACTGGAAAGTACACACAAGTCTGGCAAGCTCATCTGCATTAGCAAGATCATTTGTTCTCAAGCAGACATCCACAGTAAATGATTGAAAGAGCTACTAGCTGTGAGGGATGTGTCTTGAAGGGAAAAGGAGTAGAAACAAACCAGGTTGTTAGGAAAAAGAAAAGCTGTATTTTTTTTGAACCTCTCCCTGCTGGGTCACATGCTGACCTGGGGAGATTTTTAAACAGCTTAATAGCCGGCTTGCCTCTCTTCTTTGGTTGATGTTATAGCTAAAAGTCTGTGAGTAAAGAGCAACATTTTTGCTCCTTTTTTCGTCTCCTGTATCTTGTAATAATTGCTTCTAGGTGACATCTGCCTCCATTTGTATGTATATACATTGAGTGATGTTTCTTGTTTTGACATGAAATGTTCTATACTTCTATTTTTTAAAGTTTCCAGTGGTTCTTTCTTTGAAAAGTGTTTCTCTCAAAGGTGAATTAATGAAGAATACACACATAACCCACCTATTCATCCACACTGCAAAACGCCACTCAAGTGGGCCTATAGCAAAGGTAAACCAGGACAAAATGATATGAAAATTATGCCAAAATGGAAAAAAATGAAAATTTTAAATTTTACTTGTTTGGAGTAAGTATATACAAAATGTTTCCTAAAAGTAATTATAGGCTGAAATTGATGTTTTCAAACAGTTGCTTAGTACTATTCAATCATGTTGAGATAATAAATTTAAAAACCGTCTTAAGTTTTGATTGAGATCTGTCTGGACAGCCTTCTCCCAAGGCAAATGTAAGATTTATTCATTTGATCAGATAATACAATAATGGTATAGTTTTGTTGAGTGTCGTAGTATTTTATATTGCTTGTCTTTCAGGGCAGGTTGTTACTTTCAATGTAAGATACAGTTTTGTGACAAGCTTGCTTAGGAGAAAACAGGAAAGTTTGATCTTGAAAAGTTTCTGCAGTTTTTTGCCCCTTTTTGCTACAATTTTTTAATGTTTTTAAATCGTTTTCTGATGTCCTGGTATCCATTTCAAAGGGTCATGTTTCAACCAGAACAATAAGGAGCCTGAGACTGGAAAGTACACACAAGTCTGGCAAGCTCATCTGCATTAGCAAGATCATTTGTTCTCAAGCAGACATCCACAGTAAATGATTGAAAGAGCTACTAGCTGTGAGGGATGTGTCTTGAAGGAAAAGGAGTAGAAACAAACCAGGTTGTTAGGAAAAGAAAAGCTGTTTTTTTTTGAACCTCTCCCTGCTGGGTCACATGCTGACCTGGGGAGATTTTTAAACAGCTTAATAGCCGGCTTGCCTCTCTTCTTTGGTTGATGTTATAGCTAAAAGTCTGTGAGTAAAGAGCAACATTTTTGCTCCTTTTTTCGTCTCCTGTATCTTGTAATAATTGCTTCTAGGTGACATCTGCCTCCATTTGTATGTATATACATTGAGTGATGTTTCTTGTTTTGACATGAAATGTTCTATACTTCTATTTTTTAAAGTTTCCAGTGGTTCTTTCTTTGAAAAGTGTTTCTCTCAAAGGTGAATTAATGAAGAATACACACATAACCCACCTATTCATCCACACTGCAAAACGCCACTCAAGTGGGCCTATAGCAAAGGTAAACCAGGACAAAATGATATGAAAATTATGCCATATGAGTATCGGTTACCATGGAAAAGAAAAACTGGAAAGAAGATAGATAAACATGATTGTTTTCCAGATTTTTGAGAGATTCTCACATGGAAGTAAAATTAGATTTATTACATGATAGGAATCATGAAGATTTTTGACTCCATGGAATACTTGGCTCACATCAAACTTTCACAGATTAAAAAAGGTTTGCCCTGATAGATGGATCTTGGTCAGTAAAGGTTGGCTAGGTTATGTATTAGTTGGTGCACATCAGAAATTGTAGAGAGGGCCCTTAAGCATTGGCTGTGGAAGATGGATGTGGACTTAATAAATTTCATATTCTTCTAAAGAACCTGCTTCATGAGCAGTGTGCAGATTGGACAAGAGTTACAAAAAGATTAGTTCACATCCAGTTGTTAGCAATTTCCATGATATTGTGGGGTGTGAGAGTTGTCATAAATGACTTTTGTGTATTGCACATGAAACGAGATGAGTATATGTTTGACTTTCAGTTGAAAATAATTAATGAAGCTTTTAGAGCCAGGATTCTAGTTGTTAAAAGTTCATTTTTATTCTGGTTTTGATATTTTATTAAAGTCAAGTCATTTGCATTCAGCAATATTTTTTTCTTGTTTCTAAAGCAGATTCTTACTACTGGCTAGATGAAGAATGAAGATTTTTTTTTTATTATTCTTTATTTTAAAGATTTTACAGAGTTTTGTTTTTCACCAACATGTATGTTCTCAGATCATTCATATGCATATCCCTGGACCCTCCCCCCCAAGATTTTAAATTAGTTCCTCACACTTCATTTCAACAGTGAAAACTGTATTTTACTCTGCATTTTTTTAGATACTTGTTAGTTACAAAGTATATAATTTGTTGAAATATACACTTGGCATGGGGAAATCTGAACAGAACTGTTCCAAGTTTGCAAGGTGATATGATTTAAAACTTAGAAACATTTACTTTGGACATAACTGATTATTGCCTTATGACATTAGATAAATGACTTTGAAATTAGTTGACCCATCCTGTTGTTCCAAAGCAGCATAATTACTGAAGGTTATAGCCAGGCAGCTATTGGGATTTTTAAACTCTGCCCAGGTTAGTGAGATTTTCTGGAGAAGACTTGTATGTTCGACTGGCAGATGATAAGGTGGAAGTATGATACCAGGTATTTGTCAGTGACACATATTTAAATTCTGGTATGATTGTGAAGTATTTTTTAAAAAGTTTAGTCTGCATATTAGGTATAATATTATACTGAATTTACCATTTAAAAGTAATTCCTTCGACACTGTGTATTGAGATCTATTTTAAAAGAATTCTTTTATTGCCTTGAGAATTATTACTTTCTTCATCTGTCTTATAGTTTTCCTACAGGAAATAGTTCTTCAAGTAGTTGGTCAACAACTTCCTATTTCTTTATAAGCTGCTGAATAACTTCCTGAATTAGAATTCTATAGTATCTCTGGTTACAAAGAGCTCTGTTTTTACTTCTCAAATTTGTTTTATTAACTCTGATGCCTTGTAACTGTTACCGTATACAAAGAACTTCTTATGTAAAATGTATATATAAGACCTTATAATTTGATTTAAGAAACCTCATCTAGTGATTTTAAAAATATGTAGATTTACATTGTTTTAATATTCTTATAGTTTTTAAGAGGTCATTTTGTTTCATTTCTGTTGTTTATCGTTTTCTAAATAACTAGCCTCAGTGTTTTTAAACCTTGAAGTTTCAAGGTTTCTTGTGGTTGTGATTTTATTAACAACTATATTGACTATCTTGAGTCACAGTTTTGAAAGGTATTTTTTCAGAGGTTTTAGGCTGTCCACAGCGTAGACATTAGCCAGTATTCCAACATTAAGTGAACTTTCCTTGCAGATGTTATTAATTGCATTAAATGATTTGATTTCTTTTCTTTTTTGACCAGTGATTTGTTTTAGAAATGAATGTTTCTCTGCCCTAAGTAAAACCACTACAGACATGTATAGTTAAAGGAGACATATATCAATTAAATTGTTTCTTGTTATAATAATTTGATCTTGCTTCTCCCAAACACTTGAACCAAGACATTAGATAAATGACTTTGAAATTAGGTGCCCCATCCTGTTGTTCCAAAGCAGCATAATTACTGAAGGTTATAGCCAGGCAGCTATTGGGATTTTTAAACTCTGCCCAGGTTAGTGAGATTTTCTGGAGAAGACTTGTATGTTCGACTGGCAGATGATAAGGTGGAAGTATGATACCAGGTATTTGTCAGTGACACATATTTAAATTCTGGTATGATTGTGAAGTATTTTTTAAAAAGTTTAGTCTGCATATTAGGTATAATATTATACTGAATTTACCATTTAAAAGTAATTCCTTCGACACTGTGTATTGAGATCTATTTTAAAAGAATTCTTTTATTGCCTTGAGAATTATTACTTTCTTCATCTGTCTTATAGTTTTCCTACAGGAAATAGTTCTTCAAGTAGTTGGTCAACAACTTCCTATTTCTTTATAAGCTGCTGAATAACTTCCTGAATTAGAATTCTATAGTATCTCTGGTTACAAAGAGCTCTGTTTTTACTTCTCAAATTTGTTTTATTAACTCTGATGCCTTGTAACTGTTACCGTATACAAAGAACTTCTTATGTAAAATGTATATATAAGACCTTATAATTTGATTTAAGAAACCTCATCTAGTGATTTTAAAAATATGTAGATTTACATTGTTTTAATATTCTTATATTTTTTAAGAGGTCATTTTGTTTCATTTCTGTTGTTTATCGTTTTCTAAATAACTAGCCTCAGTGTTTTTAAACCTTGAAGTTTCAAGGTTTCTTGTGGTTGTGATTTTATTAACAACTATATTGACTATCTTGAGTCACAGTTTTGAAAGGTATTTTTTCAGAGGTTTTAGGCTGTCCACAGCGTAGACATTAGCCAGTATTCCAACATTAAGTGAACTTTCCTTGCAGATGTTATTAATTGCATTAAATGATTTGATTTCTTTTCTTTTTTGACCAGTGATTTGTTTTAGAAATGAATGTTTCTCTGCCCTAAGTAAAACCACTACAGACATGTATAGTTAAAGGAGACATATATCAATTAAATTGTTTCTTGTTATAATAATTTGATCTTGCTTCTCCCAAACACTTGAACAGTAGAAGACTGTGGATAAGTACAATGTACTTGCTACTGTAATAAAGATTAGGTGTTTTAGAAAGGAACAGTTTTATTGAGAGTGAGTGTGTTTGTTCTGTTTTTTGGTTTCTTGCTATATCAAATGTGACCCAAATGATCTCCCTTTAGAAATGAAAAGCTTGTACTATTGCCCTTACCTGTTGATTAAGCTGTAAACAAACAAACCCCCCAGTACAGGGGAAAAAAACACATAAACAGTTGAAATTGCAATCACAAAACATTTCCCTAGTATAATATTCTAAGTCAGTTATACTTTAGTTTTAAAAATCCCAAAATGAAGTTTATTTCCCTATCTGAGGGCATGGCTGCCCCTGCGCATTTGTCTCACTGACTGAGAATGAGTAGAGAGAGATGAAAATATGCCCTCAGCTCTCAGAAAAAATGCTTCCTTCTGCTCAGTGGGTGGGCACCCGGGGAAGAAGAATGGCCCGAGGTGCCACAGTGATTTAGGCAGGAAAACGTGAAACTGTTGAATACATTGATAGGGAAAAAAACAGTTTGAAGATAGTGAATGTGACAGTAAATACAGCATAGAGATTATTTTAATAAAGAGTAATGAGTATTGTTAGTGTGAACTAAGGTATCTACTCTTTATTAAACTAGATGCTTAACTGCAGCAAACTCAACTGCAAGATGGTAGGCAAATTTTCTTTAAGAACATTAAAAGAATAATTTTTCCCCCAAAGTGTCATGTTACCTGTAGTAAAAAGCCTGAGTGATGATCAAATAGTTAAAACTTTTAAAAGTTTTTGAAACACTGGCATCAGTCCTCATTAGTAATGTAAAAAAATATATTTTACATTACAATTAGAAAAATAATGTAAATTAGTGTCCCCAAATAGTAATGTTATCATGACTATGTTTCCTTTTACCTCAAGACTTTTGGGATGAGGTAAGCTCTACATATAACTTTTTATTTGGCAAAATATGTAGTGAAGTTTAGACTTAGGGCAAATCAAAGTGAAGTTGTTTTAAAAATCAGTTACAGTTTAAGATTATTCAAACTTAATTTGCTACCTTAAGTAATAGCATAATTTAGCCATTAATTATGACTTGAAAGTTTAATAATAGTTGAGTAGCACTATATAAAAAAAGATCTTAAAGGGCTGTGTGGCTCTATAACTATGGTTACTAAGTGATGCAGTTTTTACATAAAGCACTTCTGATTTGAGAATTAATCAGAACTTCAAGCCATGAAAGAGACATTGCTGTTTTTATGAAGAATTGCTTCATGATTCTGGTTGCTCAAGTACTGTAGCACCAAGTTTCCCGGGAACAAGTACTGCCACCATGGAAGAACTTCTGTTTGCACAAGGCTTGACCTCTTCTGAAAGCAAACAAAAAGTTTCGTATAAATCACAATAGTCTTTTTTATTCCCCCCTTCCCTTTAATATTTTAGACGAGAAGACATGTTCAGAAGTTTAATCCTTATTTGGCTTTTAGCATGAGAGGAATCATAATCTTTAACACATCTAATGATAAGCTTATGTGTCATGAGTAGTATTGTAAATTGACAAATTGATAGAGATATCTATTTAAAATACCAGTGTTTTCTTCCACCAAACATTTTCAATACTTAATTTGTGGTCAGTGCTATTACCTACTTTTCTTTCACTTTAGTGAGTTTTTTCTCTTAACAGGATAGTGTTGCTCAGTAGATTTACCAAATTTTCAACTAAATCTTGCTTTGAGGGTGGTAAGGGTACATTCAGAAGTTCCTCCTTCCTCTTGCAATTTCTTACTTAGCCCAGGGTGAGGAGGTTTTTATTTTCAAAGTCAAGTCTTTGTTTAAGCAATAGTTGAATGTTTAGAGAAGGAGCTTTTTGATACTTGCTGTAGTAAAAAGCCTGAGTGATGATCAAATAGTTAAAACTTTTAAAAGTTTTTGAAACACTGGCATCAGTCCTCATTAGTAATGTAAAAAAATATATTTTACATTACAATTAGAAAAATAATGTAAATTAGTGTCCCCAAATAGTAATGTTATCATGACTATGTTTCCTTTTACCTCAAGACTTTTGGGATGAGGTAAGCTCTACATATAACTTGTTATTTGGCAAAATATGTAGTGAAGTTTAGACTTAGGGCAAATCAAAGTGAAGTTGTTTTAAAAATCAGTTACAGTTTAAGATTATTCAAACTTAATTTGCTACCTTAAGTAATAGCATAATTTAGCCATTAATTATGACTTGAAAGTTTAATAATAGTTGAGTAGCACTATATAAAAAAAGATCTTAAAGGGCTGTGTGGCTCTATAACTATGGTTACTAAGTGATGCAGTTTTTACATAAAGCACTTCTGATTTGAGAATTAATCAGAACTTCAAGCCATGAAAGAGACATTGCTGTTTTTATGAAGAATTGCTTCATGATTCTGGTTGCTCAAGTACTGTAGCACCAAGTTTCCCGGGAACAAGTACTGCCACCATGGAAGAACTTCTGTTTGCACAAGGCTTGACCTCTTCTGAAAGCAAACAAAAAGTTTCGTATAAATCACAATAGTCTTTTTTATTCCCCCCTTCCCTTTAATATTTTAGACGAGAAGACATGTTCAGAAGTTTAATCCTTATTTGGCTTTTAGCATGAGAGGAATCATAATCTTTAACACATCTAATGATAAGCTTATGTGTCATGAGTAGTATTGTAAATTGACAAATTGATAGAGATATCTATTTAAAATACCAGTGTTTTCTTCCACCAAACATTTTCAATACTTAATTTGTGGTCAGTGCTATTACCTACTTTTCTTTCACTTTAGTGAGTTTTTTCTCTTAACAGGATAGTGTTGCTCAGTAGATTTACCAAATTTTCAACTAAATCTTGCTTTGAGGGTGGTAAGGGTACATTCAGAAGTTCCTCCTTCCTCTTGCAATTTCTTACTTAGCCCAGGGTGAGGAGGTTTTTATTTTCAAAGTCAAGTCTTTGTTTAAGCAATAGTTGAATGTTTAGAGAAGGAGCTTTTTGATACTTGCGTAAAACTATAGACTATTTGAACTGGGCTTTTAGAGTAAAAATGACTTTCTTCAGAGTGCTAGTTTGTGTCTTCACACAGTTGAATGTGAATTTAGGGAGTTGTTTAAAATTTTAAGTTCTCTACTCTAAAGTAGGTTTGGGGGAAAGAACTAAATAAATGCTATCATCTTGGTGGTGGGGTAAGAGGTGGGTTTTTTTTTTCTGTGGAAACATGAATGTGGGGTTCTTTTATGTTTGTAGAACTGTCCTTTTTTCGCTTCTTCCCCGATCTATCAGATTTTGTGGATTTTTAATAGAATGTATTTTTTAAATTATGAAAGTAACACATGTTCATTCAGGAGAGTTGGAAAACTCAGGAAAGAATAAAGTATGGGAGGAAGGACTAGATTCTGCCAGAGAAAGATGGTTGAAGATTTGTGTTTATATAGCCTCATCTATAAACATATATTTTAAAATTTAATTTTGGGTGAATAACATATACATAGATTCAGAAAATCCCTTAATACTACAAGAGTCATAAGGAAAAGACCAATTTTGAAACTTTTCTTTATCTCTGACAGACTCTTTTTGAAACTTTATCTCTGACACATTCTACAGAGGTAAACACATCCAACTCTTTGGAGATTTTTCCTTTTTTGTTTTTTTAATTTTTTTTTTTGGAGGGGAGGCAGGTTGGGGAGGGAGGGGGGCAGGCGGGCCACTTCTACTGGTCTTTCGTTGATCTATTTTCATCCATCTTTGTTCTTTGGCCCATGTGGGCCTCCCATCGAGGTGGCCCATGTGGGCCTCCCATCGAGGTGGCCTCTGTTGTGGCAGAGCACCAGCTCTGGGCGCATGCGCTCCAGAGCTCCGTCTCGGTAATTGGACACATCGGTCCAGCCACTCCACGTCACATGGGATCGTCCCAGGCCAGGGATCGAACCGTCGCCCCTTGTACTGCAAGGTGGTGTCCTTACCCACTGGACCACCAGGGAAACCCTGAGATTTTTCCTTTTTTAAAAAGCTTCCTATTTATAAAATACGGTACAGTACCATTTCAAAGAATTTTGTGCACGCTCTAGAATTCTTCCTTTACCTTTCCAATATAATTGCTACGTGTTTTTGCTAGTATTCTTAGATGTTAAGTTTCTTTAGGATTTGTGTGCAGCTGAATTGTATAATGTAGTATGATTTTCTGAAAAACTTGGATACTCTCTTGAAATTGTTAAATGCCTCTTTTTTTTTTTTTTTTTCATTTGTATTTCTGTTGCTCTTTTGGCCCCTTGTAGACATCCGTGAGTCCTTTGTCTTCCTGCCCTGAGCTATATAGATTGGTTGCTCTCAACCTGCCCCAGAGTTACTAGGACTTCCCTTCACTCTCACTGAGTGATTCTTTTTTTTTTTTTTTTAATTTTGACCTCTTTTATTTTATTTATTTATTTTTATTTTATTTTACTTTCATCCGTCTTCATTCTTTGGCCTGTGTGGACCTCCTGTTGCAGTGGCCTCTTGTTTCAGAGCACTGGCTCTGGACGCATGTGCTCCAGAGCACTGGCTTACAATTGGACACACCAGTCCAGCCGCTCTGAGGCATGTGGGACCAGTCCAGGCCAGGGATCAGACCTGTGCCCCTTGCACTGCAAGGCAGACTCTTGATCCACTGGGCCACCAGGGAAGCCCTGCTGAGTGATTCTTTACCTGTTGAGCTACAAGATTTCTCTTCACTGTCATGCAGCGAGTCTGCATCACTCTTTTTGGTTTGATACCCTATTTACTGTTTTTCTCTTTCTTGATTTGCTCACTCTTAGAGTTGGAATTTCTCAGAAATTTACTGAGAAAAAGGGTGTATGGGAAGTAACTGTTGAGATATATTATGTCTAAAAATATCTTCATCCATTGGCATTTGACAGCAGTTTGGTTGTAAAACTCAAGGTTAAGCTATATTCCCTTAGAGTTTAGAAAGTAACACTCCATTTTATGCTTGCTTCTTATTGAGCAGTTAAACCCGCTTTGCTTTCTCTGTTGGTTTTAATATTTTTTTTCTCTATTTTTGGTTGGGGGGATGTCTTGATTTTCACAATATGCTTTAGTGTGCGCTTTTAAAAATTCATTGTAGGGCTTCCCCTGGTGGTCCAGTGGGTAAGGACACCGCCTTGCAGTGTAAGGGGCGCAGGTTCGATCCCTGGCCTGGGAAGATCCCACGTGCCGCAGAGCGGCTGGACTGATGTGTCCAGTTACCGAGCGGAGCTCTGTGGAGTGCATGCGCCCAGAGCCGGTGCTCTGCAATGACAAGAGGCCACCGGGACGGGAGGCCCACAGAGGCCAAAGAACAAAGACGGATGAAAATAGAGAAATGAAAGACCAATAGAAGTGGCCCGCCCGCTCCCCTCCCTCCCCAACCCGACCCCCGCCCAAAATAAATAAATAAATAAATTTTTAAAAAACATTGTAAAGATTGTGTTGTTTGGAAATTAAATCCTCAAGTGTGAGGGATGCCCTTCAACGTTTTGCAGTGTAGTTGCCTTGTACTTCAGTTGTGGGAAAGATTTCTTTTATTATTTCCTGGATAATTTCTTCCAGTCTTTTTCATCTTTTCTCTGTTTCTGAAATTCCTGCTAGTCAGAAAAGCTCTTGCAATTTCTTCTTGCCTTTCTGTTTTTCTTCTCTTAGCTATTTGCTATGCTTTCTGGGAGATTTCTTCAACTCTAACTTTTCATAATTTGATTTTTTTTTCTAAAAGATATGTATCATTCTTAATTTCCACAGATTTTTCTGAGCTCATAGTTCCTTTCTTATTTTTTAATAGCATGCTGTTCTTGTTTCATGGATATAGTAATATAACAGTTCTCTTAAGGATATTACAGTTGGGTGGTTCTTAAATTTTCTTTGCTTCACGTCATGCAGCGAGTCTGCATCACTCTTTTGGTTTGATACCCTATTTACTGTTTTTCTCTTTCTTGATTTGCTCACTCTTAGAGTTGGAATTTCTCAGAAATTTACTGAGAAAAAGGGTGTATGGGAAGTAACTGTTGAGATATATTATGTCTAAAAATATCTTCATCCATTGGCATTTGACAGCAGTTTGGTTGTAAAACTCAAGGTTAAGCTATATTCCCTTAGAGTTTAGAAAGTAACACTCCATTTTATGCTTGCTTCTTATTGAGCAGTTAAACCCGCTTTGCTTTCTCTGTTGGTTTTAATATTTTTTTTCTCTATTTTTGGTTGGGGGGATGTCTTGATTTTCACAATATGCTTTAGTGTGCGCTTTTAAAAATTCATTGTAGGGCTTCCCCTGGTGGTCCAGTGGGTAAGGACACCGCCTTGCAGTGCAAAGGGCGCCGGTTCGATCCCTGGCCTGGGAAGATCCCACGTGCCGCAGAGCGGCTGGACTGATGTGTCCAGTTACCGAGCGGAGCTCTGTGGAGTGCATGCGCCCAGAGCCGGTGCTCTGCAATGACAAGAGGCCACCGGGACGGGAGGCCCACAGAGGCCAAAGAACAAAGACGGATGAAAATAGAGAAATGAAAGACCAATAGAAGTGGCCCGCCCGCTGCCCACCCTCCCCAACCCGACCCCCGCCCAAAATAAATAAATAAATAAATTTTTAAAAAACATTGTAAAGATTGTGTTGTTTGGAAATTAAATCCTCAAGTGTGAGGGATGCCCTTCAACGTTTTGCAGTGTAGTTGCCTTGTACTTCAGTTGTGGGAAAGATTTCTTTTATTATTTCCTGGATAATTTCTTCCAGTCTTTTTCATCTTTTCTCTGTTTCTGAAATTCCTGCTAGTCAGAAAAGCTCTTGCAATTTCTTCTTGCCTTTCTGTTTTTCTTCTCTTAGCTATTTGCTATGCTTTCTGGGAGATTTCTTCAACTCTAACTTTTCATAATTTGATTTTTTTTTCTAAAAGATATGTATCATTCTTAATTTCCACAGATTTTTCTGAGCTCATAGTTCCTTTCTTATTTTTTAATAGCATGCTGTTCTTGTTTCATGGATATAGTAATATAACAGTTCTCTTAAGGATATTACAGTGGGTGTTCTTAAATTTTCTTCTGCTTTCAGTGTCTTAAGTGGGCTTTACTGGAGAATGGTAAAACAGGAACCAGCCAGGCCCTGAAGTTGTGGGAGGCCCTAAATGTCAGTAAATTAGTTAGGTTCTCTTGTAGTGGCCAGTTTCTCCAGATAAAATCCTCCAGCCCCCTCTCTAGAGAACATTGGTGACGGTAATGGTTGTTAAGACTGACAGCCAGTGTTTTGGGTCTGAAAGTGCGGGGCTTCATCCTTGCTCTTGGCTGTGCCAGGTACAGCTAATAGTGAATCCAGATCCTGAGTCCACATCTCTGGAACATAAATTTACTATTTTCTGCTCCTGCAGGGAGGGGGGGTATGCAGTAGGTTTTTTTTAAAAAAGGTTTTATTTTACTTTTAACTTTTACAGAGTTTTGTGGTTCACAGATATGTATGTTCCCAGATTAGTCATATGTATATCCTCCTCATCCCACCCCTCCAAACCGTCACACAGCAGACCTGCAGGATCCCTTTTTCTCACAGAGCAATGACTATAGCTGTTTTCTTCACGTATGATAGTACAGGTTTTCATGCTACTTCCTTTACGCCTCCCACCCACTGTTCACTCCCCACTATGTCCATATGTCTACCGTCCATGTCTGTTTTTCCATCCCTTCACTGCATGTTATCATTACCATCCTACTAGATTCCATATATATGTGTTAGTATATTGTACTTGTCCTTCTCTTTTTGACTGACTTCACTTTTTATGATAGTTTCTAGATCCAGCCACCTCATTAGAACTGATTCTTCTGCATTTCTTTTTACAGCTGTGTAGTATTCCATTGTATATATGTACCAGAGCTTTTGTATCCATTCGTTCGTCCATGGGCATCTAGGTTGTTTCCACGTTCTAACTATTGTATAGAGAGCTGCAATGAACATTAGAGTACAGGTGTTTCTTTCAGTTTTGATTTCATCAGGGTGTAAGCCTAATAGTGGGATTGCTGGGTCATATGGTGCTTCTGTTTTTAGTTTTTCAAGAAGTCTCCATACTGTCTTCCATAGAGGCTATACCAATTTACATTCCTACCAGCAATGCAAGAGTGTGCCCTTTTCTCCGCACCCTCTCCAGCATTTGTTGTCTGTAGATTTTTTGATGATGGCCATTCTGACTGGTGTGAGGTGATCTCTCATTGTAGTTTTGATTTGCTGCAGTAGGTTTTTTTTTTTTTTTAAAGATATATATATTTTTTTTTCAGCCTTCTTTGGTTTTATTTATTTATTTATTTTTTATTTATCTTTTTTTGGGGGTGGGGTGGGGAGGGAGGGGGATGGACAAGCCACTTCTATTGGGCTTTCATTTGTCTATTTTCATTCGTCTTTGTTCCTTGGCTCCTGTGGACCTCCCATTGCGGTGGCCTCTGTCGTCGCAGAGCGCCGGCTCTGGGCGCATGCGCGCCAGAGCTCCAGCTCAGTAATTGGACACATGGGTCCAGCCGCTCCACGGCACGTGGGATCTTCCCAGGCCAGGGGTTGAACCGGCGCCCCTTGTATTACAAGGCAGTGTCCTTACCCACTGGACCATCAGGGGTAGCCCCTGCAGTAGGTTTTTAAAAGCTGAATATAGGCTTAATTTTTGTTATTCCAACTTGTGATTATTAGATTGAGTATATAAAAGTTGCAAGTTTTCTAAGCCCCAAACAGTAACTATTGACAAATTCATATAATTTGACTTAAATATTACAGGATAACTTTTAAATCAATTCTTACATGCTTTTACCAGACAAATGATTAATTCTGTGACATTGGTCTCTTTCAGCATCAGTTTTGCTACTTTAAATCATGGTGTTAGATTTTATTAAATGAGGGAATTGTGTAGTTTGATACCAGGGTGGTTGGCTTTAGGCACTATATCAGTTTGTTTAGAGGATTTGGATCTTGAAATAGTGTGAAGGGACACAGAGCCTGAAGACTTAATTCCTATCTGTATGTATAATAATGTAACTAATCCTGTCAGTTTTTATGTCACATTCAACTTTTCTGTCTGGTATAGACAGCTTTGAAAAGTAGGGCTTAAAAGTCAAATAGTATTATGAAATCAGCACATACATTTTCATTCGTTCCACCTGGTTTTCATCAACATAGATGGTAGAATAAAGAAAACATGCATATCTAAATTCATTTAATAGTTTTTAGCGTACTTATGTAGGTTAACCCCCAAAAAGTATATAACTTGGTTTTATTTTAGTTTAGGTTGTTGCCTCCTCTAGCAAGTGCACTTTTGAAATGTCATAGAATAATATTAAGAGAGTATTTTTTGCATATTAAAAAACCATGGAGATGTAAGCAGTTAGAATTTTATGGAAACTGGGTTTAGGTTAAAATGGATTCACCATATGTAGTAACAGAGATATATCAGGATCCTTTGTTGATAGCAAGTTATATTTCTTTGGATCCACTTTTTCAGCAGTCTCTTCATTGAGTAGTTAAAAAGTGGTTACATATGGAAATTTTTTATAGAAAAAAGAAGCAAGCCATTTAAAATGTGCATAAAATCTTAAGTGGCCAACGCAAAACCAGACCAGAACACTCTAGCTTCAGAGAAGAGTGCTAAGTGATACTGAAAAGGTAGATACTTTGGGGTTATAAAAGGTATTAAAATACTGCATGTGGAAAAGGTCAGAGTAAACTGTTGATTACAAGGCAGTGTCCTTACCCACTGGACCATCAGGGTAGCCCCTGCAGTAGGTTTTTAAAAGCTGAATATAGGCTTAATTTTTGTTATTCCAACTTGTGATTATTAGATTGAGTATATAAAAGTTGCAAGTTTTCTAAGCCCCAAACAGTAACTATTGACAAATTCATATAATTTGACTTAAATATTACAGGATAACTTTTAAATCAATTCTTACATGCTTTTACCAGACAAATGATTAATTCTGTGACATTGGTCTCTTTCAGCATCAGTTTTGCTACTTTAAATCATGGTGTTAGATTTTATTAAATGAGGGAATTGTGTAGTTTGATACCAGGGTGGTTGGCTTTAGGCACTATATCAGTTTGTTTAGAGGATTTGGATCTTGAAATAGTGTGAAGGGACACAGAGCCTGAAGACTTAATTCCTATCTGTATGTATAATAATGTAACTAATCCTGTCAGTTTTTATGTCACATTCAACTTTTCTGTCTGGTATAGACAGCTTTGAAAAGTAGGGCTTAAAAGTCAAATAGTATTATGAAATCAGCACATACATTTTCATTCGTTCCACCTGGTTTTCATCAACATAGATGGTAGAATAAAGAAAACATGCATATCTAAATTCATTTAATAGTTTTTAGCGTACTTATGTAGGTTAACCCCCAAAAAGTATATAACTTGGTTTTATTTTAGTTTAGGTTGTTGCCTCCTCTAGCAAGTGCACTTTTGAAATGTCATAGAATAATATTAAGAGAGTATTTTTTGCATATTAAAAAACCATGGAGATGTAAGCAGTTAGAATTTTATGGAAACTGGGTTTAGGTTAAAATGGATTCACCATATGTAGTAACAGAGATATATCAGGATCCTTTGTTGATAGCAAGTTATATTTCTTTGGATCCACTTTTTCAGCAGTCTCTTCATTGAGTAGTTAAAAAGTGGTTACATATGGAAATTTTTTTTTATAGAAAAAAGAAGCAAGCCATTTAAAATGTGCATAAAATCTTAAGTGGCCAACGCAAAACCAGACCAGAACACTCTAGCTTCAGAGAAGAGTGCTAAGTGATACTGAAAAGGTAGATACTTTGGGGTTATAAAAGGTATTAAAATACTGCATGTGGTGGAGGAATAGTACAGAATCAGCACATCTTAGTTAAACATGTAAGATGGTGTGTTAAAATGGCCAAGTACTAATGCTAGGAATGAGCTAAATGAGATTTCTGAGACTCTGCCTGGAACTAATTCTTACCAGTGAGAGGGTCACAGTTCAAGTTTACCAAGCTCTTCTGGATAGCATTTTTTTTTATCTAAAAAAAAAAAAGAAAAGAAAACCTCTTGGGAAGAGTTGGCCAAGATACAGATGTTTCTGTTTTTCCTCTACGCATGTTCAGACTGATGCAGGTTATGTTTCCAAAATTGTGTAGTCTGGATGGACTCCAGGTGATGTAATAGGATCGCTGTTAACCACTCCCGTTTGAAGGGGTATGCATACTTTCCTGTCAAGACTAGTAAAGATCTCTTCTTATGGATCATATGGGTCAGATGATAATCACTGGTTCTAGACAATGATTAATAAAATTAATATTGTCCTCTCTGTTCGAAGATAAAGCATATCCCTTGCATACCTGTCTATTCTTCAGTCTTCAGTTTTCCATCAGTGCGCATCGCTACAGATAGGAATTCACACAACTCAGTGATTTTTCTTGAAAAAAAATCCACTTGGTTCCAGATGATGTGTGTTGGATCACTTACATTGATGTGCTATGATTTCTTTCACCCTCCTATTCTTAATAATCTTATTTGAATCCACTATATGTGCTTAGTGGTCTCTTCATTTCATAAACTCTTACCTCTTGGTTTTATGTAGAAGGAATTATTTTAAGGGTTCACTGGGTTCCCCTCTGTTGAGTTGGGACAAAATTAATAATATATCAGTCTTAGGACCAGGTGGGTCTTAGGACACCGTTGTCAGTCATCTTGTTGTTTGCTTTTTCATTGGTGACAGTCTCAGTGGAGAAGCTGTGGAAGCTAGCTCGTTTATAAGTTCAGTAAAGATAGATCTTATCCTCTCTGTTGAGCACTAGGTATGTAGCTCTTGATGTGTTTATTGGTGGATGTTGGCCCTTTGTTGCTGTTTAATCACTGAGCCATGTCCAACTCTTGCTACCCCGTGGACTGTAGCCCCCAGTCTCCTCTTCCCCTGGGATTCTGGCGAGAATACTGGAGTGGCATGCCATTTCCTTTTCCAGGGGTTCTTTCTGACCCAGGGATTGAATCCATGTCTCCTGCATTGACAGGTGGATTCTTTACCACTGAGCTACCAGGGAATTCCATGATGTCCTGTAGGCTGCTCATTGATTGCAGTCTGTCAGTTGATAGTCACCCTGATTAATGCCTGTATCCCCTGCTTATTTATTGTTAGGCATTCAGTGCTAAAAAGATGTTAGTGTATTTGCTTGTATATTCTAAAGTTTATTTTGTAAGTCTGAGATGATTTAACAGCTGGAACTCTTAAAAAAGGCAATTGCTTATTTGGAGGGATTATAAATGCGTAATCTTGGGTTCCATGGACAAGAAACATTTGACTGCTCTAGAATTAAAGAAATAAGAATTAAAATTATGTTGTTAAAACATAACAGACAAGGCTTCCCTGGTGGCTCAGTGGTAAAGAGTTCACCTGCCAGTGCAGGAGACATGAGTTCTATCGCTGTTCTGGGAAGATCCCACAAGCCGTGGAGCAACTAAGCCTGTGAGCCACAACTATGGAGTCTGTGCTCTTAAGGAACTGCAACTATTGAGCCTATGTGCTGCAACTATTCCCATGTGCCCTAGAGCCCGAGTTCCACAACAAGAGAAATCACCTCAACAAGAAGCCTCAACTAGAGAGTAACCCCCACTCCCTGCAACTAGAGAAGAGCCTGTGGCAGCAGTGAAAACCCAGAATAGCCAAAAATAAATAAATAAAAAATAAAATTTAAAAAAGTAATAACACACAGTGAGTAGATTACTATGAGAGTTCAGGGGAGAAGTAATAAAGTGGTGGCCATGGGATTTCGAAGAGACTGCTGAGGTTATGCTCATACTGCTGAGGTTATGCTCATACAATTTAGTATTTTCAATTCAGTGAATTCTGGGAACATGGTAGGGTGGGACAAAGGCAACTGAAGAGTGATTCTGGTAACAGCCTAAGAGCTTGCTCTTCCTGCCCTGAATTACATTTGCATCTTAAGTGATTCCTCCCTTCATCAAAATGAAATTATTAAGTGTGGTTACATCTGCACTCTGACCTTGGGCATTTAGGAAAAACCATTCTACTATCAAAACACTTGAAAAAACCACTCAATGGCATGGTTTTATTCACTGCTTGAGGGAAAAAACTGCTTTACAAATGAAGACCATCTATTACAGACCATCCATTACATGGACATTGTCAAATACAGTTGTATCCTGTATGTTTTTGTTTTTTTTTAAGTTTGTTTTGGTGTTACTGCCTATTTACCTTTTTTTTTTTTTTTGGCTACTTTTTGATGCTATTATTTGTCAAGAAATGCTAGATAAAAAGAGATTGTTTTAATCTTTTTGGTATTATTTAGGTTTAGCTTGATGTTTATTTACCAAGTACATTTTAAAATTATGCAAAATGAATGTAAACGCTTTTCATTCATTGACGTTATTGCTGGGCAAATTGAATTAATATGCTGTGAAACGTTACAGTTACTTTTTAAAGTTGGTAGGAAAGCTGCTAATGACTGAAACATTTTCTATCATAGATTTAAAGAATTTTTTAAAGTAAACTTTAGAGTTTGTTTTAGACAAATAGAATCAGGTAATTTAGTCCATTTTACATTACCAAATCAAGTAAACATTTGAATTCATATTTATTAAAATAAATTATAGAACAAATTTAATATTCTGCCTGTCACCAGTATAAGTTTCTGTTAAAATACTCAGTAATTGTTAAAACAGTTAGATTTTAAATTTATTAATAAAACTTTTGTGGAACAAAGCAGTCAGAATTCTTTACCCAAAACTCATTAACATGGTTTTGGAAGGAGTATAGGAGTTTCAGGAATGCCAGTAATTAAGACATGAGTATGGTTGATAGCTGCATATTAGGGCATGAAGATTTCAACTGTTCTGTAGTAAGCCACGTAGAGATTATTGGTCTTACTGGTTGACTTACCATAGCAACAGCAACAATAAAAAATATAGGGCTTCTCTGGTGGTCCAGTGGGTAAAGAGTCCACCTTGCAGTGCAGGGGGCACCAGTTCAATCCCTGGCCCAAGAAGATCCCACATGCTGTGGAGCGGTTGGATCAGTGTGTCCAATTAATGGGCCAGCACTCTGGAGGGCATGTGGCCAGAACTGATGCTCTGCAACGAGAGGCCACTGCAATGGGAAGCCCACACAGGCCAAAGAATAAAGATGGATGAAAATAAATAAAAACCAATAAAAGAGGCCAATTTTTTTTTTAAGTTTAATTTTTTTTTAACTTTTTATTTATTTATTTTTGGCTGTGCTGGGTCTTTTTTGATGTGTGGGTTTAGCTGCTCTGTGGTTTATGGGATCTTCCTGCTTCAGGGATTGAACCTATGTCTTCTGCACTGGCAGACGGGTTCTTATCCACTGAGCCACAAGGGAAGCCCCGAGGCCAAAATTTTTAAAAAAGAAAAAAAAATCGTAGACTGGGGGGCTTAAACTACCACCTAGTGTTTCTCACAGTTGTGGAAGCTGTGGAGTCTAAGATCAAGGTAAGTTGTATTCTGGAGGTTGTTCTCTTGGCTTCTAAGTGGCTGCTGGGTTGGTCACAGAGGTTTTCTTACATGTTGGTGGAAGCCTTCTGGGGAATGAAGGCAGAAGCTGCAAGATCTGAGGTTGTCTTATAATGTCGCATAATATCTCATAATGTCACTGCATTTTGTTGGTTGAAGGAAGTGACAAGGCCAGCTCAGATTCAAAGATTAGGGACTTAGACTGCTTTTTTTTTTTTTTTCCCCACAATTTTAACCTTTTTTTGGGGGGGGGGGTCACTTTTATTGGTCTTTCATTTATTTATTTTCATCCGTCTTCACTCTTTGGCCTGTGTGGGCCTCCCACTCCAATGGCCTCTCTCACTGTAGAGCACCAGCTCCAGGCTCATGCGTCCCAGAGCTCTGGCTCGGTAATTGGACACATCAGTTCAGCCACTCTGCGGCATGTGGGATCCTCCCATGCCAGGGATCGAACCGGCAGTGCAAGGCGGAGTCTTCACCCACTGGACTATCAGGGAAGTCCCTAGACTGCTTGTTGATGAGAGGAACTGCAAAATATAATGGCCATGTTTTTCAACCTACCATACTTGGAGTTTTTTAAAAATAATGGTCAGGATAGGTGAATTATCACCTGAATTCTAAAAAGTCAGGGTAAAGCATAATGTCACTGGAAAACAGTATACTATTAAAGTGTCGTCTTGTTTTTTTGTATTTGTGAATACTGTAATATAAGTTGAGATGCCATCAGATCAGTCAAGTTATTTAAGTTAGACAAAATATGGGGTTTTTGATGAATGACAGTGAAAAGTGAAAGATGGTCAGTCGTGTCCCACTCTTTTGTGACCCATAGGACGAGCTGTGGAATTCTCCAGGCAAGAATACTGTAGTGGGTAGCCTTTCCCTTCTCAAGGGGATCTTCCAACCCAAGGATCGAACCCAGGTCTCCCGAGTTGCAGACACATTCTTTACCAGCCGAGTCACCAGGGAAGTCATCATTTATGTTTAAAACCATGAATTCTAATTGACAACCAATTGTAACTATTCTCTAAAACTTGACTCTTGTGTTTTATTTTTTTAAAGTGCCTTATTTATTGTAGATTAACTTGGACATGAACTCACATGGGAAATGGTGCCAGAAATTGAACCTGAATTTCCTGGTACCCATTTGTATTTGATTTAAATACAGTGCTGTTTTCTTTCCCTATCTGAATTCAGCTAAGATCTTCATTGTTACTGCAAATACATTTGACTTTAACTGGCTGTTCATTGAAGTTTTGTTAATTTACAGTAGGTTATGTAAACTATCAACTTATACACGTATGTGTAAATATACATAAACATAGGTAGTGCAGGAGGTATAGTGGGTGCTCACAGTGACTTGAGAACGTTTATGGTTATGTGGTGCCTGCTTCTGCAAAGTGGTACCACACTGCATATGTCTAGGCTTCCAGGTGGCCTATGAGCGGACACTGAAGGAGCGTTGCTCCACTGGGAGTTAAGACATTCTCAAACATTTAATATCAAACTTAGTACACATCCCTTCCTCTAAAGTCCTGTAAAAACAGTTCTGTTTCCTTTTCGTGAAATTGCATGATTATAAAAACCGACTTAAGCCCTTGTAATTTTTGTTACCTAAAAACTGAGTTTAAACAGTGGATCAGATTTCAGCAGTTGTGATTCATAGTCCCAAAATGAGTAACCTGGTTAGCAGGATATTCCTCCTTGTTCTCTTGACCTTTTTTTCCCCCTAAAGGTCCATGGTAACTCCTCCATTTTTGGTAGTGGAGTTCTGTTGGGTCTACGAAGAGGCTTTACAAGAAAAAAAGAGCAGCTATTTATGGAGCATTTCCTCAGGCCTGCAATTTGAAGCCATTACAGCAAAGTTGCTGAGCAAGTCAGTGATTACATGCCAGCAGTCCCTGAGGCCCCCACCCTGCAGCCTGTGCAGAGGAAGAGTTCAGCACTACTGCTCTGCAGTTTGCTCTTCTTAATTATTGTCAGTTGGTTACTTTTTAAGAACGAGCAAGGCAATTTCAAGCATTCTTAACAGTTAGATTATTAAGTGGCCATAGAATAGAAGCTGGTTTTTAAGTTTTTAGGAAATAGTTCAGCATCCAAGAATAGTGATTCCCTCCTTTTTAGTTAGTTAAAATCAGGTTACCTTATCAAATGCAGAACTTGTCCAGAAGTTTTGCTTAAGCGCACAGAAACAGGTGACAGGGGTTGTCTGTTACAGGAATTCTAGCTTAACATATATGTCCTTTAGATCTTGAGTCTATGTTTGAGAGGTGTTTGATTTTTAAAGTTTAGGTAACTTTGTTGTCTGCCTATGAGGACATAATTTCTCTGTAGAGTTTTTTAAATAGTGTTAGATAAGAAAATGGTCTCATTTTTGGGTTTTTTTTTTTGTCATCAAGGGATAAAATTGAGTTATGTGAATGTGATTGGGAATTGTTTATTACAGCAAATGATTAATTGAAAACCACTGAGCTTCAGTTTGCTCAGGGTAAAGTTAGTAGCCGTTTTATCTTAAACAGGACACTTCTAATATGTGAATTGACAACCTTTCTACTCTTCGGTGTTAAACTTTTTAAACTTTAAGTGATGTCCTAAAATATTTAGGCATTGTTCCATCCTACTGAAAAAACAAAAATCTGTTTTCTCCACTGTTTTGGATTCAATTTCAGGGAAATTTTAAATGACTGAGAAAAATGGTTTTTAGCAATACCTCTAATTTTAATTTTAAGAAAGTGTCAATTGATAAAATCAGGGCTTATGTTACGAAAATAGAATCTGCTTTTTCTTTTTTAATCTTGGCCTCTTTTTTTAAAATAATTTTATTTATTTATTTATTTTTAAAGTTAATTTTGGCCTCTTTAATCGGTGCTTCACTTATTTATTTTCATCCGTCTTAATTCCTTGACCTGTGTGGAAATTTGCTTTTAATTCAGATTCTTGGAAAGTGCTGATATTTGGAACTGAAATAATCTAGGATATTTAACATGATTTTCTAGTCATGGACATTATCTATAAAAGGTGAGTTGTTCCCTGACTTACTGTGTCTCCGTAACTCCCCTCACCCACCCATCCCAAATAACCCATGATAATCAACAGCATAAACTAAAAGGAAATAGAGAAGAGTATCATTATAGGATGACTCCTAAATCACTAGGCCTTTTTGGCATCCTTGGACTTACGTGGTGGTACAGTGAATAAGAATCCACCTACTAGTTTGGGGGTCACATGAAGATTCCACATGCCATGGAGCTACTAATTCCATGCACCACAAATACTGAAGCCCCTGTATTCTAGGGTTCACTAGCCGCAGCTACTGAGCCTGTGTGACTAATGCCTGTGCCCCACAACGTGAGAAGCCACCTCAGTGGGAAGCCAGTGCACTGCAACGAAGAGTAGCATCTGATCCCTGCAACTTGAGAAAACCCGCGTGCAGCAATGGAGACCAGCACAGAGAAAAAGAATTTTTTTTTTTTTTAATGTAGCACGTTAACAACAAATCCCTGAATAATCCTCTTAAATTTCATAGTTAGATTGAGTGAAATAGTGAGTTGCTTAATTGTGGTACTTATAAATGAGGGAAATTTCCTAGTTCTGTGACCTAAGTTGAGATTTAGGATATTTCTGTATTTTCCTAAATGGTAGCTTTTGGGAAACTGTTATGGATTTCTTCACGCTCTGACCCCTATCTTTCCTTTTTTTATTTTTTTTTTGGTGGTTTGGGGAGGGAGGGGGACGGGCAGGCCACTTCTATTCGTCTTTCATTTATCTATTTTCATCCATCTTTGCTCTCTGGCCCATGTGGGCCTCCCGTCGCAGTGGCCTCTGTTGTCACAGAGCACCAGCTCTGGGCGCACGCGCCCCAGAGCTCTGGCTTGGCAATTGGACACATGGGTCCAGCCGCTCCACGGCACGTGGGATCTTCCCAGGCCAGGGATCGAACCGGCGCCCCTTGCACTGCAAGTTGGTGTCCTTAGCCACTGGACCACCAGGGAAGCCCCTGACTCCTGTCTTTCTTGAAGGAACTATTTAAATGAAATACAAATTCCTTCAGGGTTCAACTCAAAATGTTAATTAATTCTCCTGGTTTGTCTTACTAGATTTTTCCTAGCCCCAGGTCTGCTTTGGGGTCCCCTCTTCTAGTCTGTGGTGAACCTTTCTACATCAGGAGTATGTTTTCACTCAGAACCTGTTGATTTCTATTTTCCTGCACCTACCATAGTGCCAGCACATACTAATTACTCACCAAAAAGTATTGAGAATTGCTTTTTAAGTGTTGTTCTCAGTCGTTTTGGAAACACTAAGTTATTTTTGTCTGTTTTGGTGCCTTACAGAAAGCTTTAGCTCCATGCTTACTAGAGCTATGAAGCATACAGATTGGGAACTTCATGGTCCCTTTCTCAGTTAGGAAGCAAAGTGTAGGAAATAGAAATGGTACAAGAAAATGTCTGGTTGACTGCCAAGCAGTGTGATCAGCCCTAAGTAGTTTAGGTTAGTATCCCAGAAAAAGAGGTGATTCTTGTGCTGAGTTGTTAGAGCTTTGTGGAAGAATTTGATCTTTGGTTGTATTTGAAGGATTAACAGATTAGATTGAAGAGGATTTTATCTATACTGAATGTTGAGTCTTGTTGACTTTGCTTTATTTGTGAGTGGTTTTGTGACTTAACATTATGTAAATTTTAATAAAATTCTGTGTCTGGTAAGGAAAAATTTCCTTCTTTCTTGAACTCCTGTTACCTGGTTGCTTGTCTTCACTGGATATTACAAAACCCATTCAGTTCACCGTTATGTCTCAAAACACTTACTATAGTGTCTGGCATATAATAAATGTCAGTAATGTGGCTGACTGACTGATTCCTTACTTTGGGAGCCTTGATTTCCTCCTCTGTAAAATTAGTGGATTAGAATATATGGTTTCTTAGAACCTTTCCAGCTCTAAAATGCTGCGAAAATCAATGAAAAAATTCACATGAATTCCCAGTCTATTTATAAGTATCAAGTTAACTTTTTGATGTGATATTAAATTTACAAGGCTTTACATTTAGCACAAAGAATACTAAGTTTAATATGTAAATAACACCAGTAAGCAACAACTCTCAGCAATGTTGCCAGTGGAAGGGGGGATGCTCATGTTTATAGAAAGGATTTTTCTTACTGTGATTTAAGCGTAAAGGAAAATGAAAAGTAAAAGAGCTCTAACAGTAACACTAGGAATACAGGTAGAAATTTAAGAAGAAATTGATACTTAGGGCTAAAGGAGTTAGAAAAGAGAGGACTGACCTTCTTAGATAAAAATAAAGAATCAGTGATTAGTTTTGGGGTATGGTTTTGGTAAGAATACAGACTGATTTTAAGAAATACTTTGAGAAAATACTAACATCACTAATTGTTTATCTATTAAACTGCAAATATTAGAAAAAGAAGCTAGAGGTTCAAACTAGACTTTCAGCTCTTTCTTGTTTGTAACTCCTCGGTTAGCACAAAAACTGAGAGGCAGTCACTGTCTCCAAGAGCCCGAAAAAAAACCCAAAAACATTTTAAAAGCCTGAGAGAAGAGCAGGGGTTTTTTTTCTTTTCTTTTCTTTTCTTTTTTTTTTTTAATTGAAATATAGTTGATTTACAATGTTGCATTAGTTTCAAAAGAGCATTTTATTTGTCAGAGTCACAGCATAGTAGTCTGAGACACTGTCCGTATTTTCAGAATCTGTTCTTTATAATCAGTTTTAGCTTTGACTGTTTTGATTGTCAGACACAACTTGGAATTTTTTTTTAGTGCATTGTCAGAGGTAGTGCAAATTGCTGATGATTGTTTTGTCTCTTTACTCATTCCAGTGTATGGAAGAATATTAATGTTTGTGAGTCAGGTAGTAATTTATATTTAATTTCAAAGAAAAACATTTAAAGCAACTTCCTTTTGAACATGTAGAATTATTTTATATACTGCTGCTTTAAAGTTAGAATAACCATGCCTTGAACACTTGTTGTGTGGATACTTAACAATGAACACTTATCAACTTTATCTCATTTAGTGCCCTCCATAGTCTTATAGGTATTTTCTGTTATATAGGCTGGCCTTCTGCCTTTAAGAGGTGCGGTGACTGATTGACCTGTCCAGACCTGTTTCATTACATAGCATGAGCTCTTTCTATTAAGTCTCTTTGTGATTGTAAACATTTTTTGATTTTGTCCTAAGAGGTTTTTTTTTCTAAACTGAGCTAAATCTACACTGTATTTATCACAGAATTTCATTCAATAATTGTATACTCATTTGGTGATTGGTAAGCACTTGTTGAATTAAACCAGGATGTTTTAATTTCTTTACCTTAAATGGTACCAGTAAGGATGAATTATCTACTCTTTGAAAAGCTTCTGGAGTAATTCTGATATTTTGCTTATTAAATAGCTGTCGAATTAATTGAAAATACTTTACAGATTGGATATATGCTTCTGTACATACAGTTGACTCTTTATATCCATGGGTTCTACCATTTGAGGAATGAAAATTTTCAGGAAAAAATTTTTTCAGAAGATTTCAAAAATCAAAACTTGAACTTTTGATGCATTAGCAACTATTTACATTGTGTTAGGTATTAATAAGTAATCTAGAAATTATTTTAAAGTACAAGAGGATGTGTGTAGGTTATATGCAAATATGATGCCATTTTCTTTTTTTTTTCTTTTTTTTTATTTTCTAAGAATCAATATATTTTCTTCCTTTGAAATAAATACAAACCAGTGTGAAAGGTAGGGGAATCTATGGGAAGAAGGGAAGCGGGGACAGGCCCCAGTCTTTTTTTAGTACCAAATGACTGGCGCGACCCGGAAATGCAGTTATAAATGAGAATAATTTAAATTCTCCGCTAATTACAATATTTGCAACAGCAGGGGAGGGGGTCACCTAGTGCTCCTCTTCCAGGCTGGACAGACATCAGTCCCACTGCTAGGCTGGGTGGATGCCCGCTCACCTCACCACCTCAGGGGCCTCGGGCCACTAGGCAGTTCGGGGTTCTCCCAGCATGAGCAGGCAGAGGTGGTGGGATGGCCTGTGTTACGCAGTGTCCTAACCCTGGCCCACCACCCCGTGTTACCTGCCGTGAAATCTCTGGAGCTTTCTGACCTGTGAGACCTCCCCTCTCATTGCGCAGAGCCCCATGGGCCCTTGGAGTGTTCTGTACAGTCCAGCTGCACTCAGGGCGGGAGGGACCTCCCCCACCCAGCTTCCTCTGAGACTGGCCCCAAGACCAGGAATGAGTCAGTGGAGAGGCCAGTGCCACTCCAGGACAGTGAGCCAAGGGGAGGAGAGAGGTGGCAGGGCAATATGATGCCATTTTCAATGAGGGACTCAGGCATCCTTGGATTTTGGCATCTGAAGAGGTTCTGGAACCAGCCTCCTGGAGATAATAATGGAGACTCTACTCTTTCATATCATTAAATATATGTATCAAGCTATGAAATGAATGGATCTTTATTTCCCAGATGTGGAGATTTAGCCAGCACTCCTCCTGCCCAGGTGCTGCTGATTTAAGGATCCTTTATTATTTTATATATTTGTGGTAATGTATGCAAGTTCAGTTTAGTCGCTCAGTCGTGTCCAACTCTTTTTGACCCCATGGATTGTAGCATGGCAGGCTTCCCTGTCCTTTACCATCTCCTGGAGCTTGCTGAAACTCATGTCCATTGACTCAGTGATGCCATCCAACCATCTCATCCTCCGTATGCAAGAGTACTACATAAACTATAAAGGGCCATATAGATGTTGATTTTTGTTACTTGACTTTGTTTATTACTAAGAGTAGGTTACAAGTATAGACCCTAAGAGAGAGGAGGTTAGCTAGACACATTCTATCTCTGTTCTAGTTGAACAAACTACTTGTTAGTACATACACAGTGGATTAGCATTTGGTAAGGATTTGATTTAGGGTCATGTTGCTCTGTCTTCATATAATTGTGAAAACAGCGAATTCCAAGTGACACTCACTTATTGTAACTTTCTTTTTTAAATTTTTTATTTTTTGGTTGCACTGGGTCTTCGTTGCTGTGTGCAGGCTTTTCTCTAGTTGTGGCGAGCAGAGACTATTCTTCCTTGTTGTGCATTTGCTTATCATTGTTCTGGCTTCTCTTATTGCGGAGATCAGGCTCTAGGCACTTAGGTCTCAGTAGTTCCAGCATGTGGGCTCAGTAGTTGCAGTGTTTGGGCCTCAGGCGCATGGGCGTCAACAGTTGTCACACATAGGCCCAGTAGTTGTCGCCCGCAGACTTAGTTGCCCCATAGCATGTGAAATCTTTCCAGACCAGGATTCAACCTGTGTCCCCTGCATTATTAGCAGGCAGATAGATCCCTGTCCATACTTTCTTTTTTTTTTTTTTTTTTCTCTTTTTAGTGGGGGGTGAGTTGGGGAGGAAGGGGACCTGGCGGGCCACTTCTATTGGTATTTTCATTTATCTGTTTTTCATCCATCTTTGTTCTTTGGCCTGTGTGGGCCTCCCATCGCAGTGGCCTCTGTTGTAGCAGAGCGCCTGTTCTGGGTGCATGCACTCCAGAGCTCCGGCTGGGTAATTGGACACATCGGTACAGCCACTCCACGGCACGTGGGATCTTCCCAGGCCAGGGATCGAACCGTCGCCCCTTTCACTGCAAGGCAGTGTCCTTACCCACTGGACCACCAGGGAAGCCCCTATTATAACTTTCTTAATGAAATTGTCCTAGTTGGAATTTTCCAATTCTAGGAATATTAAGCAATAGGGATGATTTTTTTAATCATTGATAGATGCCATCCAACCATCTCATCCTCCGTATGCAAGAGTACTACATAAACTATAAAGGGCCATATAGATGTTGATTTTTGTTACTTGACTTTGTTTATTACTAAGAGTAGGTTACAAGTATAGACCCTAAGAGAGAGGAGGTTAGCTAGACACATTCTATCTCTGTTCTAGTTGAACAAACTACTTGTTAGTACATACACAGTGGATTAGCATTTGGTAAGGATTTGATTTAGGGTCATGTTGCTCTGTCTTCATATAATTGTGAAAACAGCGAATTCCAAGTGACACTCACTTATTGTAACTTTCTTTTTTAAATTTTTTATTTTTTGGTTGCACTGGGTCTTCGTTGCTGTGTGCAGGCTTTTCTCTAGTTGTGGCGAGCAGAGACTATTCTTCCTTGTTGTGCATTTGCTTATCATTGTTCTGGCTTCTCTTATTGCGGAGATCAGGCTCTAGGCACTTAGGTCTCAGTAGTTCCAGCATGTGGGCTCAGTAGTTGCAGTGTTTGGGCCTCAGGCGCATGGGCGTCAACAGTTGTCACACATAGGCCCAGTAGTTGTCGCCCGCAGACTTAGTTGCCCCATAGCATGTGAAATCTTTCCAGACCAGGATTCAACCTGTGTCCCCTGCATTATTAGCAGGCAGATAGATCCCTGTCCATACTTTCTTTTTTTTTTTTTTCTTTTTTTCTCTTTTTAGTGGGGGGTGAGTTGGGGAGGAAGGGGACCTGGCGGGCCACTTCTATTGGTATTTTCATTTATCTGTTTTTCATCCATCTTTGTTCTTTGGCCTGTGTGGGCCTCCCATCGCAGTGGCCTCTGTTGTAGCAGAGCGCCTGTTCTGGGTGCATGCA
Source organism: Tragulus kanchil (assembly GCA_022376925.1). Taxonomy (NCBI): domain Eukaryota; kingdom Metazoa; phylum Chordata; class Mammalia; order Artiodactyla; family Tragulidae; genus Tragulus; species Tragulus kanchil. The sequence continues at coordinate 91,436,476 of JAIOJX010000006.1, forward strand.
CTCCAGAGCTCCGGCTGGGTAATTGGACACATCGGTACAGCCACTCCACGGCATGTGGGATCTTCCCAGGCCAGGGATCGAACCGTCGCCCCTTTCACTGCAAGGCAGTGTCCTTACCCACTGGACCACCAGGGAAGCCCCTATTATAACTTTCTTAATGAAATTGTCCTAGTTGGAATTTTCCAATTCTAGGAATATTAAGCAATAGGGATGATTTTTTTTTTAAATTTTATTTATTCATCTTTTTTGGGGGGTGGGGTGGGGAGGGAGGGGGACGGGCGGGCCACTTCTATCGGTCTTTCATTTCTCTGTTTTCATCCGTTTTTGTTCTTTGGCCCCTGTGAGCCTCCCATTGCAGTGGCCTCTGTTGTCGCAGAGCGCCGGCTCTTGGCGCACGCACTCCAGAGCTGTGGCTCGGTAATTGGACACATGGGTCCAGCCGCTCTGCGGCACGTGGGATCTTCCCAGGCCAGGGATCGAACCGGCGCCCCTTGCACTGCAAGGCGGTGTCCTTACCCACTGGACCACCAGGGGAAGCCCAGGAATGATTTTTTTATAGTACCTGATTAATATAAAATGTCCTTCATTATAAAGATATTTAAAGAATAAACATGTGTGTGATAGGAGGCATTCTAGCATTGGCAATCCAATGTGAGAAGAGGCAAGATGACCATATGGATAACCTCTGGCTCTAGACCTGTGATCAAGAGTTCATAACAAGGGGCTTCCCTGATAGTCCATTGGTTAAGCCTCCATACTTTCACTGCAAAGGGGCAAGGGTTTGATCCCTTGTCAGGGGACTTAAGATATGGCCCAAAAAATTATTTTTAAAAAGAATTCATAACTGAAGCTATTCAAATGCTGAAGATAATACCAGACAAATCTGTTTAAAATGGAAACTGAAAATTCATGACATTTTAGAAAGGCTATTTACGACTCACACACATAGTGTTTTCCCAACTATATACAAAATCAGCTTAGGTTATATAGTTTTTATTGTAGGGCTGAGTAATTTCGCTTGGAGTATTTGCTGTGTAATTTTAAGTAGGGAAAAAATGTTTTATTTAAGAAATTTACCTTGTATCAAATTAGTATCTCTAATCCTTAAATAAGACACCTGATATATGCATTTTAAGTCCTATTGATTTTACTGGGATGCCTATTTTTAAAGTACAGAATAAGTTTCTGTTTTCAGGAATACAGGCTAGTGTTTCAGATGAGAGTTCATGTGTTGCAACATTATTTATCTATTTTTGTAAAGGGCTGTTAATCACTTGGTGCCACTGTGTCTGAGTCGTGTGCTTGTGGATTGTCCATATGAAATCACTTGATGCGGCTTTTCATTTCTGCAAAAATTTTTCCTATATTTTTAGCCCACCACCGCAGTATAAATCTTGTTATTTATTAGAAATATTTAAAGATCAGAAGCTTACTTTTAATAGAATCTTTATTGCAGATGTTGCTGTACCCTTTTTGGAACAGGGGAGTGTTAAAGGAAAATGTCAATATAGTTATGAAATATAATTCATTTATCCTACTTTTGGCCAAAATACACACACACACACACACACACACACACACACACACACCCTCTTCTCCCTCTGCCTTTCTGCCATTTCTAAGTCAGTCTGTTGCTTAAAAGGATTAGTGTGTTCCATTTATTTTCATATTATATTTCGAGATTTGAAGTTTTACTGGTTACTTGGTTTTTGATGGAACTGTTGTTTAATCCCTCTTGAGTTATTCTGCAGGAGTGTTAGCAAGAGTTGTAAATCGGAGCTCTTATTTGAAACGTGAGACTGTGACCTCTTGATCTACAGGCCAGGAGTGTTGCCAACTGAACCATACCCTGCTGTTTCCTAAGAATAGAAGTACTTTACTTAATGATTGGAGCTCGACTCATTGCTTATGGTATTTTCCTGTAGTTGGTCAGAATCCCAGATAGACATGTTGGTTTAGTGGATAAGCAAGTATTTTTTTAAAATGGAAACTGAAAATTCATGACATTTTAGAAAGGCTATTTACGACTCACACACATAGTGTTTTCCCAACTATATACAAAATCAGCTTAGGTTATATAGTTTTTATTGTAGGGCTGAGTAATTTCGCTTGGAGTATTTGCTGTGTAATTTTAAGTAGGGAAAAAATGTTTTATTTAAGAAATTTACCTTGTATCAAATTAGTATCTCTAATCCTTAAATAAGACACCTGATATATGCATTTTAAGTCCTATTGATTTTACTGGGATGCCTATTTTTAAAGTACAGAATAAGTTTCTGTTTTCAGGAATACAGGCTAGTGTTTCAGATGAGAGTTCATGTGTTGCAACATTATTTATCTATTTTTGTAAAGGGCTGTTAATCACTTGGTGCCACTGTGTCTGAGTCGTGTGCTTGTGGATTGTCCATATGAAATCACTTGATGCGGCTTTTCATTTCTGCAAAAATTTTTCCTATATTTTTAGCCCACCACCGCAGTATAAATCTTGTTATTTATTAGAAATATTTAAAGATCAGAAGCTTACTTTTAATAGAATCTTTATTGCAGATGTTGCTGTACCCTTTTTGGAACAGGGGAGTGTTAAAGGAAAATGTCAATATAGTTATGAAATATAATTCATTTATCCTACTTTTGGCCAAAATACACACACACACACACACACACACACACACACACACACACCCTCTTCTCCCTCTGCCTTTCTGCCATTTCTAAGTCAGTCTGTTGCTTAAAAGGATTAGTGTGTTCCATTTATTTTCATATTATATTTCGAGATTTGAAGTTTTACTGGTTACTTGGTTTTTGATGGAACTGTTGTTTAATCCCTCTTGAGTTATTCTGCAGGAGTGTTAGCAAGAGTTGTAAATCGGAGCTCTTATTTGAAACGTGAGACTGTGACCTCTTGATCTACAGGCCAGGAGTGTTGCCAACTGAACCATACCCTGCTGTTTCCTAAGAATAGAAGTACTTTACTTAATGATTGGAGCTCGACTCATTGCTTATGGTATTTTCCTGTAGTTGGTCAGAATCCCAGATAGACATGTTGGTTTAGTGGATAAGCAAGTATTTCTTTGTAGTGCAGAGAAGGGGGAAAATGTGGATAATTTCTTCAAAGAGTTTGGGAAGGAATGCTACTGTACCGGAAATAGGACCTAGGACCTGCCTCTGCCGGACTGTATAGAAGTTGTCTTCAGATATGGAAAGAAGTGTCCATTTTTATGTTAAGTATGACCTGCTTGAAAAGAAATATAATGAATGTGTCATCTAAGTCTTTCATCCTTGGAAAGTTAAGCTCCAGAAACCATAAACATTGAACTGAGGGAAAAAAAAATCGAAGGTAAAGAAAGATTATTAGAAAGCATAAAGAAATTGGTTCATCCGTGAGTCATAAAATATTTGTAAAATATTGATCATATTGGTTTGAACTGTTCAAAATCAAAACACAACAAGCCTTATAGGTCTTCACTTAGTATACAAGATTCTTGTTCTCATGCTCAAATAGCCTTATATGTATTTCTTTTTCCTAGCCTTCTCTTAACTCTTCTTGTTCTTTATGCTTTTCAAAATTTGTGATGTTTTGATGTCTGAGTATTTTTGAGTCTTTCAGTACAAAAGTGGTTGTACACAGCTATGATCCACCAGAGAGAGAGAAGAGAAGCCCTTTTCCCTCACCTAGGTAGTTATGATAAGTCACTTAATCAAAATCCACTTAGTTCGAGTTCGTTTGAGTCAAGCATGTCAAGAAGTTAGTTTGGTTAGTTCAGTTATAAGTCACATATAAGGCTTGCACTTGGACAAGTCAGTGGAACAACAAGCGTAGAGATTAAAGTTCATAGTCTGGCCCCACATCTCCTTTCCAGCCTTTTGTCTGTCTACCACCTCTTCCCCCAGCCACTCCCCCTACCCACCAACACTGCAGAAACCAAGCTTGTTCATACATTTGTAATTTTGCATAACCTGTTCCCTCTGTTGGGGATGCTTACCTTCCAGTCTCCCCCAGCTCAGATGCCAGCACAAATTTTTTTGTGTAGCTTTCATTGACAGTATTTAAACCTTCCTGTCTCAACTTTGGTAGCATTAACTTCACTCATTTTTATTCCAGTAGCATTTCTTCAATTTTAGCACGTATATTTTTCACTCTGAAATAAGAGTGCTTTTACATTTCATGGGATCTTAGGTTTGATTAGTTGGTAAAGTACTTCTCTTGTGTTACCTAGTACAGATAATTGAGGTTTTGTGATCACCTCCCTTCTCAAACTTGTACTCTTTGTTGGGGCTGTATCTTTAATTTCTCTTCTAGTACAACACCCAGTAGTTTATGCTCAAACATTGTTGAATGATATTGGCTTTTATTATTCATTTGGCCTTTAATATATTTAGGTGGATTTCAAGGGCATGATTTGTTTTCAAATGTATTAACAGTAGCAACGATAATGACTAGTATTTGTTGAGTGTTTACTATAGGCTCAGCATTGATTTAAGTCCTTTATATGGAGTAATTTAATGAATATTAAAGCTTTAGAAAAATCCTCTAAAAGCATTCTTGTGGATTTTCTAAGTCTGTGCTAACTTTGGCTACCCTGTTCAAATGCTTTATCTTCAAAAATTTTTTGCTCAAATAGCCTTATATGTATTTCTTTTTCCTAGCCTTCTCTTAACTCTTCTTGTTCTTTATGCTTTTCAAAATTTGTGATGTTTTGATGTCTGAGTATTTTTGAGTCTTTCAGTACAAAAGTGGTTGTACACAGCTATGATCCACCAGAGAGAGAGAAGAGAAGCCCTTTTCCCTCACCTAGGTAGTTATGATAAGTCACTTAATCAAAATCCACTTAGTTCGAGTTCGTTTGAGTCAAGCATGTCAAGAAGTTAGTTTGGTTAGTTCAGTTATAAGTCACATATAAGGCTTGCACTTGGACAAGTCAGTGGAACAACAAGCGTAGAGATTAAAGTTCATAGTCTGGCCCCACATCTCCTTTCCAGCCTTTTGTCTGTCTACCACCTCTTCCCCCAGCCACTCCCCCTACCCACCAACACTGCAGAAACCAAGCTTGTTCATACATTTGTAATTTTGCATAACCTGTTCCCTCTGTTGGGGATGCTTACCTTCCAGTCTCCCCCAGCTCAGATGCCAGCACAAATTTTTTTGTGTAGCTTTCATTGACAGTATTTAAACCTTCCTGTCTCAACTTTGGTAGCATTAACTTCACTCATTTTTATTCCAGTAGCATTTCTTCAATTTTAGCACGTATATTTTTCACTCTGAAATAAGAGTGCTTTTACATTTCATGGGATCTTAGGTTTGATTAGTTGGTAAAGTACTTCTCTTGTGTTACCTAGTACAGATAATTGAGGTTTTGTGATCACCTCCCTTCTCAAACTTGTACTCTTTGTTGGGGCTGTATCTTTAATTTCTCTTCTAGTACAACACCCAGTAGTTTATGCTCAAACATTGTTGAATGATATTGGCTTTTATTATTCATTTGGCCTTTAATATATTTAGGTGGATTTCAAGGGCATGATTTGTTTTCAAATGTATTAACAGTAGCAACGATAATGACTAGTATTTGTTGAGTGTTTACTATAGGCTCAGCATTGATTTAAGTCCTTTATATGGAGTAATTTAATGAATATTAAAGCTTTAGAAAAATCCTCTAAAAGCATTCTTGTGGATTTTCTAAGTCTGTGCTAACTTTGGCTACCCTAGATTATGTAGAATAATTAAAATATACTTTAGTCTGTATTGGGGAGAAGAGAATTTTGAATGTTTTAGTGTGTTTTATAATCTAGCCGTTTCATCTGAAATTAATAAAGCATGCTGGGGCTTCCCCTGGTGGTCCAGTGGGTAAGGACACCGCCTTGCAGTGCAAGGGGCGCCGGTTCGAGCCCTGGCCTGGGAAGATCCCACGTGCCGCGGAGCGGCTGGACCCATGTGTCCAATTACCGAGCCAGAGCTCTGGAGCGCATGCACCCAGAGCCGGCGCTCTGCAACGACAGCCACTGCGATAGGAGATCCACAGGAGCCAAAGAAGGTATTCTTGTTGTTCAGTCACTTAAATCCTGTCCAACTCTTTGCAACCCCATGGCTGCAGCATGCCAGGTTCCTCTGTCCTCCAATATCTCCTAGAGTTTGCTCCAATTTTCATGGTCATTTAGTCATTAATGCTGTCTAACCATCTCATCCTCCACCACCCCATTCTCCTTTTGCCTCAGTCTATCCCAGTGAGTTGGCTCTTTGCATCAAGTAACCAAAATATTGGAGCTTCAGCAGTAGTCCATCCAGTGGATATTCATTGTTGATTTCCTTTAGGATTGACTGGTTTGATTTCCTTGCAGTTCAAAGGACTCTCAAAAGTCTTCTCCAGGGCTCCCCTTGTGACTCAGTGGATAAGAACCCGTCTGCCAATGCAGGAGACACAGGTTCTGATCCCTGATTCGGGAAGATCCCACTTACCGCAGAGCAGCTAAACCCACACATCAACAAAGACCCAGCACAGCCAAAAATAAATAAATAAAAAAGTTTAAAAAAAAAAAAAAGTTTTCTCCAACAACACAGTTCAAAAACATCAGTTCTTCAGCATTCAGTCTTCTGTATGATCCAACTCTCACATCTGTATATGACTATTGGTTTTCAATGTATAAAGTAGCAACGATAATGATTAGTATTTGTTGAGTGTTTACTATAGGCTCAGCATTGATTTAAGTCCTTTATATGGAGTAATTTAATGAATATTAAAGCTTTAGAAAAATCCTCTAAAAGCATTCTTGTGGATTTTCTAAGTCTGTGCTAACTTTGGCTACCCTAGATTATGTAGAATAATTAAAATATACTTTAGTCTGTATTGGGGAGAAGAGAATTTTGAATGTTTTAGTGTGTTTTATAATCTAGCCGTTTCATCTGAAATTAATAAAGCATGCTGGGGCTTCCCCTGGTGGTCCAGTGGGTAAGGACACCGCCTTGCAGTGCAAGGGGCGCCGGTTCGAGCCCTGGCCTGGGAAGATCCCACGTGCCGCGGAGCGGCTGGACCCATGTGTCCAATTACCGAGCCAGAGCTCTGGAGCGCATGCACCCAGAGCCGGCGCTCTGCAACGACAGCCACTGCGATAGGAGATCCACAGGAGCCAAAGAAGGTATTCTTGTTGTTCAGTCACTTAAATCCTGTCCAACTCTTTGCAACCCCATGGCTGCAGCATGCCAGGTTCCTCTGTCCTCCAATATCTCCTAGAGTTTGCTCCAATTTTCATGGTCATTTAGTCATTAATGCTGTCTAACCATCTCATCCTCCACCACCCCATTCTCCTTTTGCCTCAGTCTATCCCAGTGAGTTGGCTCTTTGCATCAAGTAACCAAAATATTGGAGCTTCAGCAGTAGTCCATCCAGTGGATATTCATTGTTGATTTCCTTTAGGATTGACTGGTTTGATTTCCTTGCAGTTCAAAGGACTCTCAAAAGTCTTCTCCAGGGCTCCCCTTGTGACTCAGTGGATAAGAACCCGTCTGCCAATGCAGGAGACACAGGTTCTGATCCCTGATTCGGGAAGATCCCACTTACCGCAGAGCAGCTAAACCCACACATCAACAAAGACCCAGCACAGCCAAAAATAAATAAATAAAAAAGTTTAAAAAAAAAAAAAAGTTTTCTCCAACAACACAGTTCAAAAACATCAGTTCTTCAGCATTCAGTCTTCTGTATGATCCAACTCTCACATCTGTATATGACTATTGGAAAAACTATAGCTTTGACTACGTGGATCTTTGTTGGCAAAGTGATGTCTCTGCTTTTTAATATGCTGTCTAGGTTTTTTCATAACTTTTCTTCCAAGGAGCTAGTGTCTTTGAATTTCATAGCTGCAGTCACTGTCCACAGTGAATTTCGAGCCCAAGAATATAAAATCTATCACTACTGCTTCCACTTTTCCCCTTCCATTTGCCATGAAGTGATGCAACTGGTTGCCATGGTATTTCTTCTTTTTTTAGTGGCTCTTTTTTTTTTTTTTGACCACTTCTATTGGTCTTTTCATCATCCATCTTTGTTCTTTGGCCTGCATGGGCCTCCCGTTGCAGTGGCCTCTCTCGCCACAGCACTGGCTCCGGGTGCACGCGCTCCAGAGCTCCGGCCCGGTAATTGGACACATCGGTCCAGCCACTCCACGTCACATGGGATCTTCCCAGGCCAGGGATCCAACCGTCACCCCTTGCACTGCAAGGTGGTGTCTTTACCCACTGGACCACCAGGGAAGCCAGCCATGGTATTCTTAGTTGACTTGTAAGAATGCAGTTTTGATCTCTAAACTGCAAGTAGATGTCTGACTTACCTGTAAATACCTGATTTCAGGGTGTTCTGGGAGCCTAAGAAGACCATAGGTTTCAAAGCTGACATAGGTGTACGTTTACAACAGCCTGTGTTTCTGCAAAAGGAAAGTAGGTTTGGATTTTATTTCTGTCTCTAGAAGATCGTACGTAATAGAAAAAAACTGAAGAAAAAAAAAAAAGACCTGCAACTAAGACATGGTTTGTATGCTTAGTTGCTTAGTCACGTCTGACTCTTTGCAACCCCATGGACTGCAGCCCACTAGGCTCCTCTATCCATGGGGATTTTCCAGGTAAGAAACTGAAGTGGGTTGCTTCACTCCAGGGGATCTCCTCCAGGGGATCTTCCTAACAGAGGATTGAACTCAGGTGGATCCACATTTCAGGCAGATTCTTTACCTTCTTAGCTACCAGTTTAGCAGTGGTTTACTCAGTTCAGTAAGTCCAGTGTGCCACACTCTTAAGCATTAATATGTGAGTTAATGATGCTTCAGTCTTCTGATATCAATCTAGTATATGACTATTGGAAAAACTATAGCTTTGACTACGTGGATCTTTGTTGGCAAAGTGATGTCTCTGCTTTTTAATATGCTGTCTAGGTTTTTTCATAACTTTTCTTCCAAGGAGCTAGTGTCTTTGAATTTCATAGCTGCAGTCACTGTCCACAGTGAATTTCGAGCCCAAGAATATAAAATCTATCACTACTGCTTCCACTTTTCCCCTTCCATTTGCCATGAAGTGATGCAACTGGTTGCCATGGTATTTCTTCTTTTTTTAGTGGCTCTTTTTTTTTTTTTTGACCACTTCTATTGGTCTTTTCATCATCCATCTTTGTTCTTTGGCCTGCATGGGCCTCCCGTTGCAGTGGCCTCTCTCGCCACAGCACTGGCTCCGGGTGCACGCGCTCCAGAGCTCCGGCCCGGTAATTGGACACATCGGTCCAGCCACTCCACGTCACATGGGATCTTCCCAGGCCAGGGATCCAACCGTCACCCCTTGCACTGCAAGGTGGTGTCTTTACCCACTGGACCACCAGGGAAGCCAGCCATGGTATTCTTAGTTGACTTGTAAGAATGCAGTTTTGATCTCTAAACTGCAAGTAGATGTCTGACTTACCTGTAAATACCTGATTTCAGGGTGTTCTGGGAGCCTAAGAAGACCATAGGTTTCAAAGCTGACATAGGTGTACGTTTACAACAGCCTGTGTTTCTGCAAAAGGAAAGTAGGTTTGGATTTTATTTCTGTCTCTAGAAGATCGTACGTAATAGAAAAAAACTGAAGAAAAAAAAAAAAGACCTGCAACTAAGACATGGTTTGTATGCTTAGTTGCTTAGTCACGTCTGACTCTTTGCAACCCCATGGACTGCAGCCCACTAGGCTCCTCTATCCATGGGGATTTTCCAGGTAAGAAACTGAAGTGGGTTGCTTCACTCCAGGGGATCTCCTCCAGGGGATCTTCCTAACAGAGGGATTGAACTCAGGTGGATCCACATTTCAGGCAGATTCTTTACCTTCTTAGCTACCAGTTTAGCAGTGGTTTACTCAGTTCAGTAAGTCCAGTGTGCCACACTCTTAAGCATTAATATGTGAGAATTAATGATGCTTACTAGTTGGTATCAACTTGGGGATAGCTGTACAACAGTAGAACCCTTCTAGAGTATTTACTGTTTGATGTACTTTATAAATGGACTTCCTGATGGCTCGGTGGTAAAGAATCTACCTGTAATTCAAGAGACGCCAGAGACATGATTTCAGTCCCTGGGTCAGCAAGATCCCCTGGAGGAGGAAATGGCAATCCAACTTCAATATTCTTGCCTGGAAAAAAAAACCTATGAACAGAGGAGTCTGTTAGGCTACAGTCTGTGGGATCACAAAGAGACAGACACGACTGAGCGACTAAGCACAAAGCACAAATGCTTTATAAATACTATCTTACTATTCTGTGGATAACACAACAATATCTGAAATGTCTACTTATCTTCTGCCAGTTCCTGATCATTGTATTAATCCGCTTAAAAGAGGTTTTTTTGTTGCACAGGTAATGGCACTGTTTTGGATTAAGAATTTGAAGGTGCTGTAGAATAATAGAAAGAAGAAGAGGCATGGTTTGTACAGGGAGATGGAATAAAATGAGCATGACCTCAATGCTGGATGAAACATTGACAGCATATCTACAGGAGAGAAAAGCTGATGAGATGTTTGGGGGTGGGGGCGGGTCAGAGGGGGTGAAGTCAGATTATGATGAAAGGGAAAGCCAGGTTTATCGTTGTAAAGGAAGCGGAGAGAGCAAGTATGAGTTTCGTATTTAAGGGAAGCTGGCCGGTGAGGCGGGCAGTGAAGTCTAAGGCCGTTAATAAGGATTGATGTGAAATGATTGGCCAAACTAAAGGCAGGGGCAAGAGGGCATATAAATGTGTAACATTGCTTTCTTGATTGTAGAAAGGTGGAAAGAATCTGTTTGACAGGGAAAGTTAAAATGATGGCTTTTGTTTGCATTTATATAAAATAGTAAGTTTATTTGTTTTCTAACCCTTATTCTGTTGAATCTTGAGACTCTAGTTGGGGATCCGGATCTCCCTAATTCTATACCCCAGATCACTTCCACATGATGGCTTTGCCCACAGTTAGTGCTTAGGAACCTGCATTATCTAATTGCATAAATGAAGAAATATATGTTACTGGTGAATATTGCCACACCAGGACAATCCTGTGGAGGAACATGAGCCTATTACTGCATACATCTTCTCAAGGCTAAATAAACAGAAAGAGCTGTCAGAAATAAAGTGAAAAGATAGCCATAGGGCATTCTGATCATTGCTGTAGAGAACTCTTGAATCTCAATGGAGTGCTTGGACTGGAAGAGAAAAACTCTCTTTACATTTCAGTTTTTTAACTCCTACTGTTACTTGCTAAGAAAGAGTTTGCAAACAGTGTGCTTAGTTCTTTCTAGAGAAATTAGGAGTGTCATTTTAGTGTCTCTTGTCAGAAAAATAGTAAGTGTAAGGATTTTTTTGATCATTGACCAATTGAAATATGGTGTGTGTGCTTAGTCACTCCGGTGTGTCCGAGTCTCTTCTGTCCATGGGGATTCTCTAGACAAGGGCACTGGAGTGAGTTGCTTTTCTCTCTTCCAAGGTATCTTGCCAACCCAGAGATCGAATTAGGTCTCCTGCATTGCAGGCAGATTCTTTACCTTCTGAACCACCAGGGATGCTCAATTGAAGTATTGCTGAGCAGTATTTTGGGAACTTTTAAGACTGATAACTTACTGCTCAGTTATCTTGTGTGGCAAATTGTTGAGATATAAAATCTAATGAAAAATAGCTTAATCAAGTTAGACCTGAGTTAAGTGATTTATTTGGTTGGTTGATAGTTTCATCCAACTCTCTTCCTTTAGATAACTCTTTCTCCCCTTAGATGGCATTCTCAGAGAGTAGGGATTCTGTTTATTTTGTAGTTCCCGCAGTGTCTATAGTTAAGCATGACCTTCAATAATTAAGAAATAACCTGTATACTGCTCTGATGTATTCTTTAATTCTTGAAAAATTCTTATTGCTGTTATTCAGTTACTAAGTTGTGTCTGACTCTTTGCAACCCTGTGAACTGCAGCATGCCAGGCCCCTCTGTCCTCCACCATCTCTCAGAGTTTGCTCAGATTCATGTCCATTGAGTCAGTGATGGCCAGATGGCCAGATGGCCATCAGACCATCTCATCCTCTGTGGCCCCCTTCTCCTTTTGTTTTCAATCTTTGCTGGCAGTCTTTGCAAATCAGCTCTTTGCACCAGGTGGCCAAAGTATTGGAGCTTTAGCTCTAGCCGTAGTCCTTCCGATGAATATTCAGGGTTGATTTCTTTTAGTATTGACTAGTTTGATGTCCTGTCGAGTCTTTTCCAGCACCACAATTTGAAAACATTAGTTCTTTGGCACTCAGCCTTCTTTATGGTCCAGCTCTTAACATCTGTACATGTCTACTGGAGAAGATTTGAAATGATGCTTGAGGGAAACTTTTATTATTTTAAGTGCAAATTTAAATGTGTTTCTTTCTAGAGAAATTAGGAGTGTCATTTTAGTGTCTCTTGTCAGAAAAATAGTAAGTGTAAGGATTTTTTTGATCATTGACCAATTGAAATATGGTGTGGGCTTAGTCACTCCGGTGTGTCCGAGTCTCTTCTGTCCATGGGGATTCTCTAGACAAGGGCACTGGAGTGAGTTGCTTTTCTCTCTTCCAAGGTATCTTGCCAACCCAGAGATCGAATTAGGTCTCCTGCATTGCAGGCAGATTCTTTACCTTCTGAACCACCAGGGATGCTCAATTGAAGTATTGCTGAGCAGTATTTTGGGAACTTTTAAGACTGATAACTTACTGCTCAGTTATCTTGTGTGGCAAATTGTTGAGATATAAAATCTAATGAAAAATAGCTTAATCAAGTTAGACCTGAGTTAAGTGATTTATTTGGTTGGTTGATAGTTTCATCCAACTCTCTTCCTTTAGATAACTCTTTCTCCCCTTAGATGGCATTCTCAGAGAGTAGGGATTCTGTTTATTTTGTAGTTCCGCAGTGTCTATAGTTAAGCATGACCTTCAATAATTAAGAAATAACCTGTATACTGCTCTGATGTATTCTTTAATTCTTGAAAAATTCTTATTGCTGTTATTCAGTTACTAAGTTGTGTCTGACTCTTTGCAACCCTGTGAACTGCAGCATGCCAGGCCCCTCTGTCCTCCACCATCTCTCAGAGTTTGCTCAGATTCATGTCCATTGAGTCAGTGATGGCCAGATGGCCAGATGGCCATCAGACCATCTCATCCTCTGTGGCCCCCTTCTCCTTTTGTTTTCAATCTTTGCTGGCAGTCTTTGCAAATCAGCTCTTTGCACCAGGTGGCCAAAGTATTGGAGCTTTAGCTCTAGCCGTAGTCCTTCCGATGAATATTCAGGGTTGATTTCTTTTAGTATTGACTAGTTTGATGTCCTGTCGAGTCTTTTCCAGCACCACAATTTGAAAACATTAGTTCTTTGGCACTCAGCCTTCTTTATGGTCCAGCTCTTAACATCTGTACATGTCTACTGGAGAAATGATAGCTTTGAATACATGGACCTCTGTTAGCAAAGTGATGTCTCTGCTTTTCAATATGCTAAAGTGGTTATAGCTTTTCATTCAAGCAGAAAGCATCTTTTAATTTCATGGCTGCAGTCACCGTTAACAGTGATTTGGGGTCCCACGAAAATAAAATCTGTCGCTGCTTCCATTTTTCTCCCCCTTCTGTTTGCCTTAAAATAATGCAACTGTATGTGTGATCTTAGTCTTTCTTTTTCTTTTTTTTAGCAAGTTCAGCCTTTATTCAAAACAGTACTACTACATGCATGATCTTTGTTTAAAAGCAAAGAATGTGCAGCAAAGTAGGAAAGTATTTTTATAAGAAAACAATAAGTACTCTTGACAAAGAAAAAAGTCAAATAATATATAAAGATATAAAATAGGGCTTCCCCTGGTGGTCCAGTGGGTAAGGACACCGCCTTGCAGTGCAAGGGGCGCCGGTTCGAGCCCTGGCCTGGGAAGATCCCATGTGCCACGGAGCGGCTGGACCGATGTGTCCAATTACCGAGCCGGAGCTCTGGAGCGCCAGCGCCCAGAGCCAGTGCTCTGCGACGACAGACGCCACTGCGATGGGAGGCCCACACGGGCCAAAGAACAAAGATGGATGAAAATAGAGAAATGAAAGACCAATAGAAGTGGCCAGCCCGCTCCCCTCCCTCCCCAACCCGACCCCCGCCCAAAATAAATATAAATAAATAAATCTTTAAAAAAAAAAAAGATATAAAATAAAAAGTAAAATGCTACTTTCCATAATTCCCAATTTTCCAGCCCCATTAATCAGCATAACTGTAGTTAATAGTTTCCTTCATGTTTTTATAGAAATAGTATATGCATATATAATGATATATTTTGTTATCTTAGTTTTTAAAAGATAGACCAATACTGATTTATTTCTGCTTCTTAAACATAATAATATACTTTGGGCATCTTTTTGTGTTGATACATCTAAAATGATAGTTACATATTCTCTGCTGTTGATGGCTTTTTTTTTTTTTTAAAGATTTATTTATTTATATTTATTTTGGTGGGGGTGGGGAGGGAGGGGAGCAGGTGGGCTACTTCTATTGGTCTCTCATTGTCCATTTTCATCCATCTTTGTTCTTCGACCTGTGTGGGCCTCCCATCGCAGTGGCCTCTGTCGTTGCAGAGCTCCGGCTCTGGGCGCATGCGCTCCAGAGCTCCGGCTCGGTAATTGGACACATCGGTCCAGCTGCTCCGCGGCACGTAGGATCTTCCCAGGCCAGGGATCAAACCGGCGCCCCCTGCACTGCAAGGCGGTGTCCTTACCCACTCGACCACCAGGGAAGCCCGTTGATGGCTATTTAGATCTTAGTCTTTTTAATGTTGAGTTTCAAGCCAACTTTTTCACTTTTTTCTTTGAACCTCATCAAAAGGTTCTTTAGTTCCTCTTCGCTTTCTGTGACTAGCATGGTATCATCTGCATATACAGATGAAAAATTCTTACATATACAAATTTTTTGTCCACACGTCCTTATGAAAATAACGGAACAGTAATTGTAATCATAGTGTGAAATTTCTTTTCCTTTATTTCAATGAAATTATCAGACCATTTTTCAGTCTACATAGTGTCTTTATGTCACTTTAGGATTTAGGTTGTAGGATTCCATAGAGAGAAGCTTACTTGATTTTGATGATTGTGTGGTATTGTCACAAAACTATGTACCCAGTCTTTCACCATATACAGCTCAGTATTCTACTTTGACTTTTGCCATATCCAGTATTTTCATAGTCAGTGAAAATGTTTCCTCTTAAGCATGAAAGGAACCTGAGACCTTTGCCTGATGTGAGTATATCTCATTGTTGCACACAAGACTGGTCTTTCTAGTTTTGTAGCTAGAGCTTATTGTTTATTGTTTTGCTTTAGTGCATCAGGAATTTCTGGTGTCTTGACTGCTTACCATGCTTATTTGTAGCTGTCATAGGCTACCACTGACAGTATCATCAGGTGGATTTGTTATGTCAGAAGAGATTTGCATAGCGATCTTGATTTTCACTGAATTTTTCCCTGTTTACAGATTGACCGAACTTCCTTTGAGGCAATTCTTAATAGACAGTGTTGGAAATGTGGTTCAGTACTACATTTAGAAAAATTTAACCGGGCCTTCAATTGTGAAGGAAAAAGACGTAGTCTGCATGATTAGCTTTCATCTTAAAATTTTATTATAATTGTGGTTTTTATGGTAAAATTGACCCTTTTAACAATTTTAGTACATTATTTAGGTTCAGTTTTTCTATGCCTCCTCGCATGCCGCCCAGAGCCGGCTCGGTAATTGGACACATCGTCCAGCTGCCCGCGCACGAGGATCTTCCCAGGCCAGGATCAAACCGCGCCTGCACTGCAAGGCGGTGTCCTTACCCACTCGACCACCAGGGAAGCCCGTTGATGGCTATTTAGATCTTAGTCTTTTTAATGTTGAGTTTCAAGCCAACTTTTTCACTTTTTTCTTTGAACCTCATCAAAAGGTTCTTTAGTTCCTCTTCGCTTTCTGTGACTAGCATGGTATCATCTGCATATACAGATGAAAAATTCTTACATATACAAATTTTTTGTCCACACGTCCTTATGAAAATAACGGAACAGTAATTGTAATCATAGTGTGAAATTTCTTTTCCTTTATTTCAATGAAATTATCAGACCATTTTTCAGTCTACATAGTGTCTTTATGTCACTTTAGGATTTAGGTTGTAGGATTCCATAGAGAGAAGCTTACTTGATTTTGATGATTGTGTGGTATTGTCACAAAACTATGTACCCAGTCTTTCACCATATACAGCTCAGTATTCTACTTTGACTTTTGCCATATCCAGTATTTTCATAGTCAGTGAAAATGTTTCCTCTTAAGCATGAAAGGAACCTGAGACCTTTGCCTGATGTGAGTATATCTCATTGTTGCACACAAGACTGGTCTTTCTAGTTTTGTAGCTAGAGCTTATTGTTTATTGTTTTGCTTTAGTGCATCAGGAATTTCTGGTGTCTTGACTGCTTACCATGCTTATTTGTAGCTGTCATAGGCTACCACTGACAGTATCATCAGGTGGATTTGTTATGTCAGAAGAGATTTGCATAGCGATCTTGATTTTCACTGAATTTTTCCCTGTTTACAGATTGACCGAACTTCCTTTGAGGCAATTCTTAATAGACAGTGTTGGAAATGTGGTTCAGTACTACATTTAGAAAAATTTAACCGGGCCTTCAATTGTGAAGGAAAAAGACGTAGTCTGCATGATTAGCTTTTTTCATCTTAAAATTTTTATTATAATTGTGGTATATAACATATATATGGTAAAATTGACCCTTTTAACAATTTTTAAGTACATTATTTAGTGTCATCTAAGTGCATTCATAATATTACATAACCATCATTAATATCCATTTCCAGAATTTGTTCATCATCTGGAATAGAAACTCTGTTGCAATTATGTTAAACAGCAGCTCTCCATTCTTCCCTTTGCCCCAACCCCTGGTGAGGGTGGAAGGTAGGACTTTAGTCTGCAGTCTGTCTTTATGAATTTGCCTATTTTAGGTCCTTCTACGTGTGTGATAGTCACTCAATCGTGTCTGACTCTTATTTGTGACCCCATGAACTATAGCTTTTTAGGCTCCTCTGTCCATAGAATTCTTCAGGCAAGAATACTGGAGTGAGTTGCCATGTCCTCCTCCAGGTGATCTTCCTGACCCAGAGATCGAACCCAGGTCTCCTGTACTGCAGGTGAGTTTTTTTTTTTCTTTCTTAAATCGTCTGAGCCACCGGGGAAGCCCTTTATCATGCAGTATTTGTCCTTTTTTGGTGTATGTTATGGTTAAATAATATTCCACTGTATGTGTATATTACGTTTTGTCCATTCATGTGTTGATGGACACAGGGAATTTCACGTTTGATGTGAATAATGCTGCATATGACCGCTTACACACACTTTCTCGACCACCAGGAAAACCCCATATATATGTGTGTGTGTCTACATATCTTTATCCATTAGCTTAGTATTTGTTAAACAATAAGCTTCCCTGTTGACTCAGATGATTAAAAAAGAAAAGAAAAAACTCCACCTGAAATACAGGAGACCTGGGTTCAATCTCTGGGTTGGGAAGATCCCCTGGAGGAGGACATGGCAACTCCAGTATTCTTGCCTGGAGAATTCCATGGACACAGAAGCCTGGCGGGCTATAGTCCATGGGGTCACAAAGAGTCAAACACAATTGAGCAACTGATGCTTCATTTTCAACTTTATATATATATATATATATGTATATAATTTTTGGCCTCTTTTACTGGTTTTTCTTATTTATTTATTTTCATCCATCTTTATTCGGCCTTCAATTGTGAAGGAAAGACGTAGTCTGCATGATTAGCTTTTTTCTTTAATTTATTATAATTGTGGTATATAACATATATATGGTAAAATTGACCCTTTTAACAATTTTTAAGTACATTATTTAGTGTCATCTAAGTGCATTCATAATATTACATAACCATCATTAATATCCATTTCCAGAATTTGTTCATCATCTGGAATAGAAACTCTGTTGCAATTATGTTAAACAGCAGCTCTCCATTCTTCCCTTTGCCCCAACCCCTGGTGAGGGTGGAAGGTAGGACTTTAGTCTGCAGTCTGTCTTTATGAATTTGCCTATTTTAGGTCCTTCTGCGTGTGTGATAGTCACTCAATCGTGTCTGACTCTTATTTGTGACCCCATGAACTATAGCTTTTTAGGCTCCTCTGTCCATAGAATTCTTCAGGCAAGAATACTGGAGTGAGTTGCCATGTCCTCCTCCAGGTGATCTTCCTGACCCAGAGATCGAACCCAGGTCTCCTGTACTGCAGGTGAGTTTTTTTTTTTCTTTCTTAAATCGTCTGAGCCACCGGGGAAGCCCTTTATCATGCAGTATTTGTCCTTTTTTGGTGTATGTTATGGTTAAATAATATTCCACTGTATGTGTATATTACGTTTTGTCCATTCATGTGTTGATGGACACAGGGAATTTCACGTTTGATGTGAATAATGCTGCATATGACCGCTTACACACACTTTCTCGACCACCAGGAAAACCCCATATATATGTGTGTGTGTCTACATATCTTTATCCATTAGCTTAGTATTTGTTAAACAATAAGCTTCCCTGTTGACTCAGATGATTAAAAAAGAAAAGAAAAAACTCCACCTGAAATACAGGAGACCTGGGTTCAATCTCTGGGTTGGGAAGATCCCCTGGAGGAGGACATGGCAACTCCAGTATTCTTGCCTGGAGAATTCCATGGACACAGAAGCCTGGCGGGCTATAGTCCATGGGGTCACAAAGAGTCAAACACAATTGAGCAACTGATGCTTCATTTTCAACTTTATATATATATATATATATGTATATAATTTTTGGCCTCTTTTACTGGTTTTTCTTATTTATTTATTTTCATCCATCTTTATTCTTTGGCCTGTGTGGGTCTCCCATTGCAGTGGCCTCTCGTTGCAGAGCATTGGCTCTGGGCACATGTGCTCCATAGCGTTGGCTCATAATTGGGCACACTGGTCCAGCTATTCCACAGCATGTGGGATCTTCCCGGGCCAGGGATCAAACTGGTGCCCCTTGTACTGCAAGGCAGACTCTTTACCCACTGGACCACCAGGAAAGCCCCAACTTTTGTTTTTGTAATTAGCCATTCTCCATTTAATCCTCAAAGCCTTTATTTATTTATATTTTTGGCTGCACTAGCTCTTCATTTTTGCATGCAGGCTTTCTCTAGTTGTGATGAGCAGGGCTACTCTTCACTGCAGTGCACAGGTTTCTCATTGTGGTGGCTTCTCTTGTTGTGGAGCACAGACTCTAGCTGCATCAGCTTCAGTGGTAGTGACATGGGACTTCGTTGTGATGTGCAGGCTTCGTTCTGTGGCGCGTGGAACCTTCACAGACCAGAAAATCAAGCCTGTGTCCTCTGCATTGGCAGGTAGATTCCTATCCACTCTTCTACTAGGGAAGCCCTAAATGGTAACATTTTAATATGACATGTTAGGTTCACAAGAAAAATAGTCAAATCAACATTATTGAACATTTAAGTGACTTTAGGAACTAGAGATACATAGTTGAATAACCCATGATCTTTATTCTTAAGTCTAGAGCAGTACTTCTCAGCCAGGATTGGTTTTGTCCCCTCTCTCCCAGAGAGCATTTAGTAATGTCTGGAGACATATTTGATTGCTAGAATCATGTCAAATCTTTTTCAGCCAGAGTGGTCTGATCTACTTCAGTTCTTTTATGTAAGTGAACAAAAACCATACTTCTTTGATTTAGCCTGTGTTTTCCCACTCTTTGTGGAATGCTTTTCTAGCCTCATCAATGAACTAATTGTATAGATCTTTAAGCACTCAGGTCAGTTATTATTTTCTCTGAGTGTCCTCTGTATACCTAGGTTGGACCAAGAACCTTTTTGTAAACACCATGAGCCTCCCCCTCTATTGTTTTTCATTGAAATTATATCTTAGTGGATCTTCCCCACTAAAAGGAAATTTTTCTGGTTCAGAAACCATGTCTTACTCGTTTTGATGTCAGCAATACCTTGCACTTAGTAGTGTTCAGTATTTCAAGTGAACTATAGTATTATTTGGCTTGGGTTTAGATTTTTTTCCTTTTCTTGTGTGGTTACTCTTCTCCCTTCTGTGTCTGGATATGTGTATATGTCTGGTATGAAAGAAGGTTGGGGTGGAGAGAAAAGTTGATTGATAGGATACTTGGAATTTAATTCTGCCTTTACTACCCACTTAGTGTCATGATCTCAGGTGGTTAAGTGACCACCATGAGTCTCAATTTTGCCATTTACAGAATGAGGGAAGATTGGACTTGAAAGATCAAGAATGTGATCAACCAGTAAGCAATGTATCACAACCCACTGTCCAGGAGTAAAAAGAAGAGACCTCAGTGTAACTTGCAGATGTCGTTGTCGGAGCACAGACTCTAGCTGCATCAGCTTCAGTGGTAGTGACATGGGACTTCGTTGTGATGTGCAGGCTTCGTTCTGTGGCGCGTGGAACCTTCACAGACCAGAAAATCAAGCCTGTGTCCTCTGCATTGGCAGGTAGATTCCTATCCACTCTTCTACTAGGGAAGCCCTAAATGGTAACATTTTAATATGACATGTTAGGTTCACAAGAAAAATAGTCAAATCAACATTATTGAACATTTAAGTGACTTTAGGAACTAGAGATACATAGTTGAATAACCCATGATCTTTATTCTTAAGTCTAGAGCAGTACTTCTCAGCCAGGATTGGTTTTGTCCCCTCTCTCCCAGAGAGCATTTAGTAATGTCTGGAGACATATTTGATTGCTAGAATCATGTCAAATCTTTTTCAGCCAGAGTGGTCTGATCTACTTCAGTTCTTTTATGTAAGTGAACAAAAACCATACTTCTTTGATTTAGCCTGTGTTTTCCCACTCTTTGTGGAATGCTTTTCTAGCCTCATCAATGAACTAATTGTATAGATCTTTAAGCACTCAGGTCAGTTATTATTTTCTCTGAGTGTCCTCTGTATACCTAGGTTGGACCAAGAACCTTTTTGTAAACACCATGAGCCTCCCCCTCTATTGTTTTTCATTGAAATTATATCTTAGTGGATCTTCCCCACTAAAAGGAAATTTTTCTGGTTCAGAAACCATGTCTTACTCGTTTTGATGTCAGCAATACCTTGCACTTAGTAGTGTTCAGTATTTCAAGTGAACTATAGTATTATTTGGCTTGGGTTTAGATTTTTTTCCTTTTCTTGTGTGGTTACTCTTCTCCCTTCTGTGTCTGGATATGTGTATATGTCTGGTATGAAAGAAGGTTGGGGTGGAGAGAAAAGTTGATTGATAGGATACTTGGAATTTAATTCTGCCTTTACTACCCACTTAGTGTCATGATCTCAGGTGGTTAAGTGACCACCATGAGTCTCAATTTTGCCATTTACAGAATGAGGGAAGATTGGACTTGAAAGATCAAGAATGTGATCAACCAGTAAGCAATGTATCACAACCCACTGTCCAGGAGTAAAAAGAAGAGACCTCAGTGTAACTTGCAGATGTTTTCCCTATAATTTAAGGTGGATGATTATAAATAAGAGTTAATAGTAAATTAATACCTAAAACAGAGTTCAGATGAAGAGGTCTTTACACTTCTCTGTGAAGGAAATTTTAGGTACATTTTCTTCTTTTTTGGTGACTTGGGTAAGTGAAGTGTATTATTATACTCAATCTGGTTCACATTCAGTATTAAGCGCCTGACTAATGAAAAACTCATAAGATGCTGATGAAATGGCTTTGTTGTGAGTGTTTTTCATCGTCTGAGTCATAGGCATCAAAGCAGTTGTAGATGCTTCTGCCAGTGACCTTTGTATTAGCAGTTGGACAGATAAGGCAGTACCCATGTACCTTTCACTCTGGACTCTCTAGGCCAAGCTTTTTAATTTAAAGGGATCAGTCTGGTATTGACCAAAGGAAACCATGCTACCTCTGTGAGTCAGAAAATCTGTTATAATGCCATTGTAAACATTGAATTAAAATACTCTCTTACCTGCCCATTTCCCCAACTATAAAAGAAAACGATTTTTCCTTTTACTAAAAGGAAACTCAAGTTTTATTTTAGTTCTGACATTGTACTATTCTAGAGAAGTTTGCCATTTGATTTCAGCAATTCTTTTAATTTTAGTGACTTAATCACCAGTTTATTGATCAAAAGATTCAGGTTATGCCTAGAACATAACTGAATGGTCTAAATATAATTTAGGATCGGGTTGAATTAGTAGAATTGAGTTGTGGGCTTCCCCGGTGGGTCGAGTGGGTAAAGAGTCCGCCTTGAAATGCAAGGGGTGCCGGTTGGATCCCTGGCCTGGAAATATCCCACGTGCTGCAGAGTGGCTGGACGAATGTGTCCAATTACAGAGCCAGAGCTCTGGAGCACATGCGCTCAGAGGCATTGCTCTGCAACAAGAGAGGCCGCTGCAATGGGAGGCCCACACAGACCAAAGAACAAAGATGGATGAAAAAAATAAATAAATGAAAGACCAATAAAGGTGGCCAAAAATTTTGAAAAAAAAAAAAAATATATATATATATATATAGAATTGAGTTGTGCTGTCTTTATAGATGTATATTCTTGAGGTTTTTTTCTCCCAGTCAGTAATTTGAGTTTCTTATTCTGTGCCTTGACATACTATACAAGAAAGGAAAATGTTTTGTGTATAAACAATAAGCAAATAGTTATAGACATTTTATTTATAATCTAGTCAGTGAGTTAAGCCATACTGAGTAAATGTCCTGCAGTAGATATAGAATCCCTCAAAACAGAGAAGTTGTTTTATCTTTGTTTTCCCTGCACCTACCGTGCTTAGAGTTAAGAAAATGAATGAATGATAAGTAACACACTATACTATAATTTTAGAAAATATCATGAAGAGCTAAAGTAATTAAGAAAGTTTTATGAAACAAACCATACCTAAACAGGTTTTGAGAGAACAAAAGATTTTCCTCCCCAGTTTTATTGAAATAGAATTGATAACGTTATCTAACGAACCTCCCTGGTGACTCAGACAGTAAAGAATCTGCCTACATTGCAAGAGTCCTGGGTTCCATCCCTGGATTGGAAAGATTCCCTGGAGAAGGGAAAGGCTACCCACTCCAGTGTTCTTGCCTGGAGAATTCCATGGACAGAGGAACCTGGCAGGCTATAGTCCATGGGATTGCAAAGAGGCAGACACAATTGAGCGACTTTTACTTTTTCACTGTGTAAGTTGAATGAGTAAGCGTTAAGATTTGACTTATCTATGTTGTAAAATAATTGCCATAATGAGTTTACTAAACATCTATCATCTTATAGATACAAAAATAATAGACAAAAAAGTTTTTTCCTCATGATGAGAACTCTTTGGATTTAGTCTTTTAACATTTATTATCGTACAGCAGTGTTAACTGTGCTCACCTTGCTGTATGTTCCTAGTGCTTATATCTGCAAGTTTGTAACTTTGGACCAATTTCATCCAATTCCCCTACCCCTACCCTCCTCTGCCCACCTCTAATAACCACAAATCTGATGTCATTTTCTGTGACCCTTTTTACTCCCTTAAAATTCCATATTGGGGCTTCCCTGGTGGTCCAGTGGGTAAGGACACCGCCTTGCAATGCAAGGGGCGCCGGTTCGATCCCTGGCCTGGGAAGATCCCACGTGCCGCGGAGCGGCTGGACCCGTGTGTCCAATTACCAAGCAGGAACTCTGGAGTGCATGCACCCTGAGGCAATGCTCTGCCACAACAGAGGCCACTGCGATGGGAGGCCCACACAGGCCAAAGAAATAGATAAATGAAAGCCCAATAGAAATGTCCCGCCTGCCCCTCTCCCTCCCCAACCCGCCCTCCCCAAAAAGAAATAAAAAATAAAAATTAAAAAAAAAAAATTCTATACATAAGTGAGATCATACAGTATCTGTCTTTTTCCCTCTATTTCACTTAGTGCTATTAAGGTTCATCAGTGTTGTCACAAGTAGCAGGATTTCTTGGGGGGTATTTTTGGCTGAATGGTAACACTCACCTCACACCGTTTTTATCTGTTCACTTACCAGTGAACACTTCATGTTTCGTTTACGGTAAATAATGCTGCTATGAATATGGGAGTCCATATATCTTTTTGAGTTAGTGTTTTTGCTTTCTTTGGATAGATACCCAAAAGTAGGATTGCTGGATCATATGGTTGTTCTATTTTTAGTTTTTTGAGGAACTTCCGTACTGTTTTCCATAGTGGTAGTTCTAATTTACAATCCGTCAGCAGCATACTGGGGTGCCTTTTCTACATACTCTCTCCAGCATTTATTATCTCTTGTCTCTTTAATATTTGCAGTGATATCTCATCATGGTTTTCATTTGCATTCCTCTCATGAGTGATACTGAGCATCTTTTCATGTTCCTTTGTATATCTTCTTTGGACAAATGTGTATTCAGGTCCTTTGCTGATTTTTATTTGGAATATTTAGGGGCTCTTTGTTGTTTAGCTTAATATTTTGGATAGTACCCCCTTACCAATTATATATGGTTTGCAGGGTTTCTTTTTCCTATTCCATAGGTGTCTTTTTGTTTTGTTCCTTGTTTCTTCATTTGAGATCTTTCAAGCTGCCTAATGTTGATTTTTGTAAGGTAATTTTCTGTGACCCTTTACTCCCTTAAAATTCCATATTGGGGCTTCCCTGGTGGTCCAGTGGGTAAGGACACCGCCTTGCAATGCAAGGCGCGGTTCGATCCTGACCTGGGAAGATCCCACGTGCCGCGGAGCGGCTGGACCCATGTGTCCAATTACCAAGCAGGAACTCTGGAGTGCATGCACCCTGAGGCAATGCTCTGCCACAACAGAGGCCACTGCGATGGGAGGCCCACACAGGCCAAAGAAATAGATAAATGAAAGCCCAATAGAAATGTCCCGCCTGCCCCTCTCCCTCCCCCACCCCCCCCCCCCCAAAAAAAAAAAAAAAAAAAAATTAAAAAAAAAAAATTCTATACATAAGTGAGATCATACAGTATCTGTCTTTTTCCCTCTATTTCACTTAGTGCTATTAAGGTTCATCAGTGTTGTCACAAGTAGCAGGATTTCTTGGGGGGTATTTTTGGCTGAATGGTAACACTCACCTCACACCGTTTTTATCTGTTCACTTACCAGTGAACACTTCATGTTTCGTTTACGGTAAATAATGCTGCTATGAATATGGGAGTCCATATATCTTTTTGAGTTAGTGTTTTTGCTTTCTTTGGATAGATACCCAAAAGTAGGATTGCTGGATCATATGGTTGTTCTATTTTTAGTTTTTTGAGGAACTTCCGTACTGTTTTCCATAGTGGTAGTTCTAATTTACAATCCGTCAGCAGCATACTGGGGTGCCTTTTCTACATACTCTCTCCAGCATTTATTATCTCTTGTCTCTTTAATATTTGCAGTGATATCTCATCATGGTTTTCATTTGCATTCCTCTCATGAGTGATACTGAGCATCTTTTCATGTTCCTTTGTATATCTTCTTTGGACAAATGTGTATTCAGGTCCTTTGCTGATTTTTATTTGGAATATTTAGGGGCTTTTTGTTATTTAGCTTAATATTTTGGATAGTAACCCCTTACCAAATATATATGGTTTGCAGGGTTTCTTTTTCCTATTCCATAGGTGTCTTTTTGTTTTGTTCCTTGTTTCTTCTGCTTTGCAGATTTGAGATCTTTCAAGCTGCCTAATGTTGATTTTTGTAAGGTTTTTACATGATTTTTGAAGGTTGCTTAAGTTAGCAGCATATTTTATATCTTGTGTTTCTTTTGTTTTCCATTTCCCTCATCTGTAACATGATTGTTGGATTAAGTAATTCTGAGCTCTTAAGGAAATCTTCTAAGCAAATACTCGGTCTTTTCCACTTGAGGCCACTTGGCTGATCACATAAAAACTCTTCATTTTGGGAAGGTGGTATAGCAAATTAACAATGTTGTGATAGTTTCAGGTGAACAGTGAAGGGACTTGACCGTATATATACATGTATCCATTCTCCCCCAAACCCTCCTCCCATCCAGGCTAGCACGTAACATTGAGCACACAGTTCCATATTTTTTTCTGGATATATGCCCAGAGGTGGGATTGCAGGGTCATATGGTAGCTTTGTGTTTAGTTTTTTAAGGAACTGTCACACAGTTTTCCATAGCGGCTGTACCAGTTTACATTCCCACCAACAGTGCAGGAGGGTTCCCTTCTCTCCACACCATTTCCAGCATTTGTTTTTTGAAAATAGCCATTCTGACTGGTGTGAGGTTGTATCTCATTGTAGTTCTAATTTGCGTTTCCCTAGTAACTAGCGATTTTAAACATCTTTTCATGTGACTGTTGTCCAGCTGTATGTGTCCTTTAGAGAAATGTCTGTTCAGGTTTCCTGCCTACTTTCTGAGGGGGTTGTTTGTTTTGATTCTCTTGAGTGTCATCAGCTGTTTATAAATTGTGGCGACTAATCCCTTATGGGTCACATCATTTGCAGATGTTTTCTCCCAGTTTTTGGGTTGTCTTTTTGTTTTGTTTTATCGTTTCCTCTGTTGTGCAAAGGCTTTTGAGTTTAAGTAGGTCCCATTTGTTTATTTTTGCTTTTATTTCCATTATTCTGGGAGATGGATTAAAAAATATTTTGCTGTGCTTTATATTAGAGTGTTCTCCCTATGTTTGTCTAAGAAAACATTTAGACGTTAAACATTAATGTTTAACATTTAAGTCTCTAATTCATTTTGAGCTTATTTTTTTGTGTGGAGTTAAGGAATGATCTAATTTCATTTAGACGTTAACATAATGTTAACATTTAAGTCTTATTTTTGAAGGTTGCTTAAGTTAGCAGCATATTTTATATCTTGTGTTTCTTTTGTTTTCCATTTCCCTCATCTGTAACATGATTGTTGGATTAAGTAATTCTGAGCTCTTAAGGAAATCTTCTAAGCAAATACTCGGTCTTTTCCACTTGAGGCCACTTGGCTGATCACATAAAAACTCTTCATTTTGGGAAGGTGGTATAGCAAATTAACAATGTTGTGATAGTTTCAGGTGAACAGTGAAGGGACTTGACCGTATATATACATGTATCCATTCTCCCCCAAACCCTCCTCCCATCCAGGCTAGCACGTAACATTGAGCACACAGTTCCATATTTTTTTCTGGATATATGCCCAGAGGTGGGATTGCAGGGTCATATGGTAGCTTTGTGTTTAGTTTTTTAAGGAACTGTCACACAGTTTTCCATAGCGGCTGTACCAGTTTACATTCCCACCAACAGTGCAGGAGGGTTCCCTTCTCTCCACACCATTTCCAGCATTTGTTTTTTGAAAATAGCCATTCTGACTGGTGTGAGGTTGTATCTCATTGTAGTTCTAATTTGCGTTTCCCTAGTAACTAGCGATTTTAAACATCTTTTCATGTGACTGTTGTCCAGCTGTATGTGTCCTTTAGAGAAATGTCTGTTCAGGTTTCCTGCCTACTTTCTGAGGGGGTTGTTTGTTTTGATTCTCTTGAGTGTCATCAGCTGTTTATAAATTGTGGCGACTAATCCCTTATGGGTCACATCATTTGCAGATGTTTTCTCCCAGTTTTTGGGTTGTCTTTTTGTTTTGTTTATCGTTTCCTCTGTTGTGCAAAGGCTTTTGAGTTTAAGTAGGTCCCATTTGTTTATTTTTGCTTTTATTTCCATTATTCTGGGAGATGGATTAAAAAATATTTTGCTGTGCTTTATATTAGAGTGTTCTCCCTATGTTTTTGTCTAAGAAAACATTTAGACGTTAAACATTAATGTTTAACATTTAAGTCTCTAATTCATTTTGAGCTTATTTTTGTGTGTGGAGTTAAGGAATGATCTAATTTCATTCTTTCACATGTGACTGTCGTTGAAGAGACTGTCTTTCCAGCCTTATATAGTCTTGCCTCCTTTGTCATAGATTAATTGACTATAGATGCATGGACTTATTTCTGAATTTTCTATCCTGTTTCACTGATCTGTATTTCTGCTTTTGTGCCAGTACGATACTGTCTTGATGATTGTAGCTTTGTAGTATAGTCTGGTCAGGGAGCCTGATTCTTCCAGCTCTGTTTTTCTTTTTCAAGATTGCTTTGGCTATTTGGGGTCTTTTATGTCTATACAGTTTTGAGATTTTTTGTTCAAGATCTGTGAAAAATGCCATTGGTAATTTCATAGAGATTGTGTTTGAATCTATAGATTACCTTTGGTAGTATAGTCACCTTGACAGTATTGATTCTTCCAGTTCACAAAATGGTGTATCTTTCCATCTGTTTATCTCTTCTTCGATTTCTTTCATCAGCACCTTATAGTTTTCAGAGTACAGGTCTTTTGTCTTCCTAGGTAGGTTTATTGCTAGGTATTTTACTTATCTTAGTGCATTGGTAAGCGGAATTGCTTCTTGAATTTCTCTTTCTGATCTTTCATTATTAGTGTATAGAAATGTAGCAGACTTCTTGTATATTAATTTTGTAACCTGCAGCTTTGTACTGAATTCATTGATAAGTTTTAGTGGTTTTCTGGTGGCATCTTTAGGATCTTCTATACATAGTATCATCTGCAAATAGTGACAATTTAACTTCCTCTTTTCCAATTTGGATTCCCCTTTTCTTCTTTTCCTCTCTGATTCCTGTAGCTAGGACTTTGAGAACTATGTTGAATGAAAGTGGTGATTTTGCTTTTTGGGTTTTTTTGTTTATCGTTTCCTCTGTTGTGCAAAGGCTTTTGAGTTTAAGTAGGTCCCATTTGTTTATTTTTGCTTTTATTTCCATTATTCTGGGAGATGGATTAAAAAATATTTTGCTGTGCTTTATATTAGAGTGTTCTCCCTATGTT
Source organism: Tragulus kanchil (assembly GCA_022376925.1). NCBI lineage: Eukaryota > Metazoa > Chordata > Mammalia > Artiodactyla > Tragulidae > Tragulus > Tragulus kanchil. Next base: position 91,465,258 of record JAIOJX010000006.1, read on the forward strand.
TTTGTCTAAGAAAACATTTAGACGTTAAACATTAATGTTTAACATTTAAGTCTCTAATTCATTTTGAGCTTATTTTTGTGTGTGGAGTTAAGGAATGATCTAATTTCATTCTTTCACATGTGACTGTCGTTGAAGAGACTGTCTTTCCAGCCTTATATAGTCTTGCCTCCTTTGTCATAGATTAATTGACTATAGATGCATGGACTTATTTCTGAATTTTCTATCCTGTTTCACTGATCTGTATTTCTGCTTTTGTGCCAGTACGATACTGTCTTGATGATTGTAGCTTTGTAGTATAGTCTGGTCAGGGAGCCTGATTCTTCCAGCTCTGTTTTTCTTTTTCAAGATTGCTTTGGCTATTTGGGGTCTTTTATGTCTATACAGTTTTGAGATTTTTTGTTCAAGATCTGTGAAAAATGCCATTGGTAATTTCATAGAGATTGTGTTTGAATCTATAGATTACCTTTGGTAGTATAGTCACCTTGACAGTATTGATTCTTCCAGTTCACAAAATGGTGTATCTTTCCATCTGTTTATCTCTTCTTCGATTTCTTTCATCAGCACCTTATAGTTTTCAGAGTACAGGTCTTTTGTCTTCCTAGGTAGGTTTATTGCTAGGTATTTTACTTATCTTAGTGCATTGGTAAGCGGAATTGCTTCTTGAATTTCTCTTTCTGATCTTTCATTATTAGTGTATAGAAATGTAGCAGACTTCTTGTATATTAATTTTGTAACCTGCAGCTTTGTACTGAATTCATTGATAAGTTTTAGTGGTTTTCTGGTGGCATCTTTAGGATCTTCTATACATAGTATCATCTGCAAATAGTGACAATTTAACTTCCTCTTTTCCAATTTGGATTCCCTTTACTTCTTTTTCCTCTCTGATTCCTGTAGCTAGGACTTTGAGAACTATGTTGAATGAAAGTGGTGAGAGTGGAAATCCTTGTCTTGTTCCTGATCTTAGAGGGTATACTTTTAGATTTTCGCCGTTGACTATGATGCTAGCTCTAGGTTTGTCATATATGGCCTTTATCATGCTGAGGTACATACACCCTTTATGCCCACTTTCTGGAGAGTTTTTTTTTATTATTTGATCATAAATCAGTGCTGAATTTTGTTAGAAGCCTTTTCTGCATCTATTGCGATGATCATGTGTGTTGTTGTTGTTTTTTTTTTTTAATTTTGGCCTCTTTTATTGGTTTATTTCTTTATTTATTTTCATCCACCTTTATTCTTTGACCCGTGTGGGCCTCCCATTGCAGCGGCCTCTCTCATTGCAGAGCACCGGCTCTGGGCGCATGCAATCCAGAGCGCTGGATTGTAATTGGACACATTGACCCAGCCGGCACATGAGAACGAACCAGTGCCCCCTGCACTACAAGGCAGACTCTTTACCCGTTGGACCACCAGGAAAACCCCCATCATGTGGGGTTTTTTTTTCCTTCAATTTGCTGATATGGTGTATCACATTGATTGATTTGCTGATGTTGAAAAATCCTTATACCCCTAGGATGAATCCTACTTGATCATAGTGTGTGATCTTTTTATGTGTTGTTGGATACAGATTGCTACTTTTGTTGAGAATTTTTGCATCTGTGTTCATCAATGATACTGGCTTGTTAATTTTCTTTTTTGTGTGGTATCTTTGGTTTTGGTAAGAAGGTGATGGTGATGGTGGCTTCGTAAAAAGAAGCCACTGTGACTTTTTGTAGCAGTTTCAGAAGGATAGGTTTGTTAACTCTTCTCTAAATGTTTGATGAAATTCACCTGTGAAGCAGTAGGTCCTGGATTGCTTCTTGAATTTCTCTTTCTGATCTTTCATTATTAGTGTATAGAAATGTAGCAGACTTCTTGTATATTAATTTTGTAACCTGCAGCTTTGTACTGAATTCATTGATAAGTTTTAGTGGTTTTCTGGTGGCATCTTTAGGATCTTCTATACATAGTATCATCTGCAAATAGTGACAATTTAACTTCCTCTTTTCCAATTTGGATTCCCTTTACTTCTTTTTCCTCTCTGATTCCTGTAGCTAGGACTTTGAGAACTATGTTGAATGAAAGTGGTGAGAGTGGAAATCCTTGTCTTGTTCCTGATCTTAGAGGGTATACTTTTAGATTTTCGCCGTTGACTATGATGCTAGCTCTAGGTTTGTCATATATGGCCTTTATCATGCTGAGGTACATACACCCTTTATGCCCACTTTCTGGAGAGTTTTTTTTTATTATTTGATCATAAATCAGTGCTGAATTTTGTTAGAAGCCTTTTCTGCATCTATTGCGATGATCATGTGTGTTGTTGTTGGTTTTTTTTTTTAATTTTGGCCTCTTTTATTGGTTTATTTCTTTATTTATTTTCATCCATCTTTATTCTTTGACCCGTGTGGGCCTCCCATTGCAGCGGCCTCTCTCATTGCAGAGCACCGGCTCTGGGCGCATGCAATCCAGAGCGCTGGATTGTAATTGGACACATTGACCCAGCCGGCACATGAGAACGAACCAGTGCCCCCTGCACTACAAGGCAGACTCTTTACCCGTTGGACCACCAGGAAAACCCCCATCATGTGGGGTTTTTTTTTCCTTCAATTTGCTGATATGGTGTATCACATTGATTGATTTGCTGATGTTGAAAAATCCTTATACCCCTAGGATGAATCCTACTTGATCATAGTGTGTGATCTTTTTATGTGTTGTTGGATACAGATTGCTACTTTTGTTGAGAATTTTTGCATCTGTGTTCATCAATGATACTGGCTTGTTAATTTTCTTTTTTGTGTGGTATCTTTGGTTTTGGTAAGAAGGTGATGGTGATGGTGGCTTCGTAAAAAGAAGCCACTGTGACTTTTTGTAGCAGTTTCAGAAGGATAGGTTTGTTAACTCTTCTCTAAATGTTTGATGAAATTCACCTGTGAAGCAGTAGGTCCTGGACTTTTGTTTGTTCGGAGGTTTTTAATCATGGTTTCAATTTCAGTGCTTATGATTTTCTGTTCATATTTTCTGTTTCTTCGTGGTTCAGTCAAGGGAGACTGTACCTTTCTAAGAAATTGTCCATTTCTTCCAGGTTGTCCATTTTATTGGCATATACTTGGTCTAGTAGTCTCTTATGATTCTTGGTATTTCTGTGGAGTCCATTGTAACTTTTTTTTTCATTTCTAATTTTACTGATTTGAGTACTCGTCCTTTTTCTTGAATCTGGCTAAAGGTTTGTTCATCTTCTTTATCTTTTCAAAGAACCAGCATTTAGTTTGGTTGATCTTTTTGACTTTTTTTAAAATCTGTTTCATTGATTTCTGCTCTGTTCTTTGTGATTTTCTTCCTTTTACCACCCTTAGGTTCTGTTTGTTCTTCCTTCCCTAGTTGTTTCAGGTGTAAGGTTAGGTTGTTTATTTGAGAGTTTTCTTGCTTCTTAGAACTGCTTTTGCTGCATCCTACAAGTTTTGAACTGTTACGCTTTCATTCTCTCTCTAGGGTTTTTTTTTTTTTCTTTTTTGATTTCTTCAGTGACCTAGTGGTTGTTTAGTAGTGTATTGTTTAGCCTGCACGTTTGTGTTTCTTAAAATTTTTTTTGTAGTTTATTTCTAATCATAGCATTGTGATCAGAGAAGATGCTTGATATTATTTTGATTTTTCTTAAATTTACCAAGGCTGGCCTTGTGCTTCAGCATGTGGTCAATCCTGGAGAATGTTCCATGTGCCCTTGAAAAAAATGTGTAGTCTGCCACTTTGGGATGGAATGCTCTATAAATACAATTAAGTCCAACTCATCTCAAGTGCCATGTAAGGCCTGGGTTTCCTTATTTATTTTCTGTTGGAATGAACTGTCCATTGATGAAAGTGTGGTCTTAAAGTTCCCCACTATTATTGTGTTGCTGTCGATTCCTCCTTGTGTATTTGTTAGTATTTGCCTTACATACTGAGGCCTTGTTTGTGACTTTTTAGCAGTTTCAGAAGGATAGGTTTGTTAACTCTTCTCTAAATGTTTGATGAAATTCACCTGTGAAGCAGTAGGTCCTGGACTTTTGTTTGTTCGGAGGTTTTAATCATGGTTTCAATTTCAGTGCTTATGATTTTCTGTTCATATTTTCTGTTTCTTCGTGGTTCAGTCAAGGGAGACTGTACCTTTCTAAGAAATTGTCCATTTCTTCCAGGTTGTCCATTTTATTGGCATATACTTGGTCTAGTAGTCTCTTATGATTCTTGGTATTTCTGTGGAGTCCATTGTAACTTTTTTTTTCATTTCTAATTTTACTGATTTGAGTACTCGTCCTTTTTCTTGAATCTGGCTAAAGGTTTGTTCATCTTCTTTATCTTTTCAAAGAACCAGCATTTAGTTTGATTGATCTTTTTGACTTTTTTTAAAATCTGTTTCATTGATTTCTGCTCTGTTCTTTGTGATTTTCTTCCTTTTACCACCCTTAGGTTCTGTTTGTTCTTCCTTCCCTAGTTGTTTCAGGTGTAAGGTTAGGTTGTTTATTTGAGAGTTTTCTTGCTTCTTAGAACTGCTTTTGCTGCATCCTACAAGTTTTGAACTGTTACGCTTTCATTCTCTCTCTAGGGTTTTTTTTTTTTTCTTTTTTGATTTCTTCAGTGACCTAGTGGTTGTTTAGTAGTGTATTGTTTAGCCTGCACGTTTGTGTTTCTTAAAATTTTTTTTGTAGTTTATTTCTAATCATAGCATTGTGATCAGAGAAGATGCTTGATATTATTTTGATTTTTCTTAAATTTACCAAGGCTGGCCTTGTGCTTCAGCATGTGGTCAATCCTGGAGAATGTTCCATGTGCCCTTGAAAAAAATGTGTAGTCTGCCACTTTGGGATGGAATGCTCTATAAATACAATTAAGTCCAACTCATCTCAAGTGCCATGTAAGGCCTGGGTTTCCTTATTTATTTTCTGTTGGAATGAACTGTCCATTGATGAAAGTGTGGTCTTAAAGTTCCCCACTATTATTGTGTTGCTGTCGATTCCTCCTTGTGTATTTGTTAGTATTTGCCTTACATACTGAGGTGCTCATCTGTTGGGTACATATATGTTTGCTATTGTTATATCTTCTTGGATTGAACCCTTGATCATTATGTAGTGTCCTTCTTTGTCTCTTACAAGTCTTTGTTTTAAAGTCTATTTTGTCTGACTTGACTATTGATACTCCAGCTTTTTTTTGATTTCCATATGCATGAAATACCTTTTTACTTTCAGTCTGTATCATGTGGTATGAAGTGGGTCTCTTGTAGACAACACATATATAGGTCTTGGTTTTTATCCATTCAACCAACCTGTGTCTTTTGGTTGGTGCATTTAATCCAATTACATTTAAGATATTATTGAGGGCTTCCCTGGTGGTCCAGTGGGTAAGGACACCGCCTTGCAGTGCAAGGGGCGCCGGTTCGATCCCTGGCCTGGGAAGATCCCACGTGCCACGGAGCAGCTGGACCGATGTGTCCAATTACCGAGCCGGAGCTCTGGAGTGCATGCACCCAGAGCCGCTGCTCTGCGACAAGAGAGGCCACTGCGATGGGAGGCCCACAAGAGCCAAAGAACAAAGACGGAAGAAAATAGATAAATGAAAGACCAGTAGAAGTGGCCCACCCACCTCCTCCCTCCCCAACCCGCCCCCACCCCAAAATAAATAAATAAATAAATGTTAAAAAAAAAAAAAGATGTTATTGATATTATGATTCTATCATGATTTTGTTAATTGGGGTTTATTTTTAGCAGATCTTTTTCTTCTCTTGTGTTTCCTGCCTAGAAAATTTCCTTTAGTATTTGTTGTAAAATTGGTTTAGTGCTGTTGAATTCTCTTAATGTCTGCTTGTCTGTAAAGCTTTTGATTTCTCCATCAAGTGTGAGTGAGAATCTTGATGGGAAGAGTATTCTTGGTTGTAGGTTCTTTCCTTTTATCACTTGGGATATATCATGCCATCCTCTTTGGCTTATAAGGAGTTTGTATTGAGAAATTGGCTGATAACCTTATGGGTTTACCCTTGTACATAATTTGTCTTTTTTCCCTTTTTGCAGAAGATGAATGCATGTCCTTCTACTCTGCCCTCTTAATCTCGTTTCTTCCAAATACTCTTGATACAGATGTGGTTTCATTTTATGCATCTGAAATGACTTATGTAATAGAATGAGAATTTGGCCTGATGCTACTAAAACTGAACTCAGACCTTTAGATGTTTCGTTTGCCTTAGTATCTGTTCTGGTGGTATAGTACTTCTTTTTCAAATAGTGCCTCACACTTACATAGAGCTTCATAAATCCACAGGACTCCATGTCCTCTTTAGTTCTGTAAAACACTAGTGAATGTGTATTATAGTGGAGGTTGAAGAACATGTATGCATAATAACTCTCTGACCAGTACAGTGTTAATTGTAACTCTCAAGAAATTTCCATGGAGGCATTAGAGGATAGCTAGACTTGTTAAAGAGTCAAGTGTAGATAGGGAGAGCTCATGGAAGCCTTCCTAGGAGTAGACACTTGAGCCAGTTTAAAGGTTTTGACAGGACAGGAATAGGGGAGCAGAAGAAATTGAAGGCCAAGATGCTGTGAAGAAAGGCATGGAGGCATGGAATAATGGTTGATGACAGAAATTTGTCTTTAGATGTGAAGTATTTTTCATACTTAGAGAACTTCAAAATTTTCCTTTCCATTTGTGATTTTAATCATACCTTCACTTGGACTTCATCTTTATAGACTGAAACATTCCAAATAGGCCTAGTCTGTTTCATCCCTTAAGCCATGTTAACAGTTTGTCTTTGTCCAAAGCTCCATTTTGTTCTGTTGAATTGGGGTTTATTTTAGCAGATCTTTTCTTCTCTTGTTTCCCTAGAAAATTTCCTTTAGTATTTGTTGTAAAATTGGTTTAGTGCTGTTGAATTCTCTTAATGTCTGCTTGTCTGTAAAGCTTTTGATTTCTCCATCAAGTGTGAGTGAGAATCTTGATGGGAAGAGTATTCTTGGTTGTAGGTTCTTTCCTTTTATCACTTGGGATATATCATGCCATCCTCTTTGGCTTATAAGGAGTTTGTATTGAGAAATTGGCTGATAACCTTATGGGTTTACCCTTGTACATAATTTGTCTTTTTTCCCTTTTTGCAGAAGATGAATGCATGTCCTTCTACTCTGCCCTCTTAATCTCGTTTCTTCCAAATACTCTTGATACAGATGTGGTTTCATTTTATGCATCTGAAATGACTTATGTAATAGAATGAGAATTTGGCCTGATGCTACTAAAACTGAACTCAGACCTTTAGATGTTTCGTTTGCCTTAGTATCTGTTCTGGTGGTATAGTACTTCTTTTTCAAATAGTGCCTCACACTTACATAGAGCTTCATAAATCCACAGGACTCCATGTCCTCTTTAGTTCTGTAAAACACTAGTGAATGTGTATTATAGTGGAGGTTGAAGAACATGTATGCATAATAACTCTCTGACCAGTACAGTGTTAATTGTAACTCTCAAGAAATTTCCATGGAGGCATTAGAGGATAGCTAGACTTGTTAAAGAGTCAAGTGTAGATAGGGAGAGCTCATGGAAGCCTTCCTAGGAGTAGACACTTGAGCCAGTTTAAAGGTTTTTGACAGGACAGGAATAGGGGAGCAGAAGAAATTGAAGGCCAAGATGCTGTGAAGAAAGGCATGGAGGCATGGAATAATGGTTGATGACAGAAATTTGTCTTTAGATGTGAAGTATTTTTCATACTTAGAGAACTTCAAAATTTTCCTTTCCATTTGTGATTTTAATCATACCTTCACTTGGACTTCATCTTTATAGACTGAAACATTCCAAATAGGCCTAGTCTGTTTCATCCCTTAAGCCATGTTAACAGTTTGTCTTTGTCCAAAGCTCCATTTTGTCAGTCTTGAGCAATAGTGACAAAAATTTTCCATAATTTCACAGATAATAAGTGAGTCATAATAGGAAGGCATTATAGCCCATTCTACCATTCAACTGCTGCTCCTTCCCAAAGTTGTAACAGACAAAAATATTTTATGCAAACTCTGTATACAGGTAGGTTTTTTTTCTTTAAGATACAAGGAAATACTTATTTCATAATTCAGGTATTTTAGTCTTAGCTTAAAATCCAGTGGTATGTTTAGATATTATGTTAAAGAATCAGTTATTTTCCTCATATAAATATATGTAAATTAGAAGTTTAACAGAGTGAGTTCCACAGATAACCAAATTAAGTTCCTGCTTTGGAGACCCTTTTTTAGTCCTTAATCATTTTAGTTATTGAAGGAGAATTTTAAAGAGATTTTCAGTAAAAACTCCCAATCTAGTAAGTAGCCTCTTCATTAATGTTTTGGATTCTTACAGTTTGGATTTATTTTCAGTAAGCTGATGTGCATATGCCATCTTAATCAGAGTAGAGGAGAGTACCTAGCAACTTGAAAAGAAAAAAAACATGACAGTCTGAAAACTAGATATCTAAGAAACTAGTCTTTGGTTAGCATCTCATACAAAATTGAGAGCTCAACCTACCAGCATGGTTCAAAAACAGACAGTCACTAAGTGATCATGTTACTTAGTGTTTAAAATATAATTTTTTTGTTGATTTCCTTTTAATGAGCATGACAGTAACATTTTGTACCAATGTCCATAAAAATCCTTTTTTAGAAAGATGTTAATATATTTCATAGTGTAAATTAATTTCATAGTCATTTAATTTGAAAGTTTCAAAGAAGAAAATTGTATTTTCGCTGACAGGATCCCTCCCATTTCAGTTGCAACTTAGAAAAACCAAGTTGAGTCTTAGTTTTCAACCTGAGCAAATATTCAGAAATAACAAAGTGATTTTTATTCTTCTTTTAATAAACATAGTAAGCCTAGAGGAAACAGAAAGGAGATGTTTAATCTGTATTTATAATTTATTGTTGATAGATTACTAAGTACTGTATGTAAGTTAGCTTTATATAATAAGACAAACCTGGGTTAGATGATTGTCTAGCATTTATTTTCTTTAATTAAAAAAAAAAATAGCAGCATGGCATGACTACATAAAGAGAATTTACTGGATGGAAGAAAGGTGAGTGAATACTTGGCCATGAATGAAAGAATCTTACTCTGGTTTTGCCACATTTAAAATATACACACCTAGCAAACCACTTTATTAGTTCCTGTAAAAGTCCTACATATAAAGTTTATTCATTTATTTATTATTAATTGTTACCAGTATAAATTGTTAACTTTAAGTGGTTCTGTCAGTCTTCTCCAGCATCACAGTTCAAAAGCGTTAATTCTTCAGCACTTGGACATCTTTATGCTCCAACTCTCACATCTATACATGACTACAGGAATATCATAGCTTTGACTATATGTACCACTGTCGACAAAGTGCTATCTCTGCTTTTTAGTACATTGTGTGAGCAAGCATCTTTTTATTTTCAGTAAGCTGATGTGCATATGCCATCTTAATCAGAGTAGAGGAGAGTACCTAGCAACTTGAAAAGAAAAAAAACATGACAGTCTGAAAACTAGATATCTAAGAAACTAGTCTTTGGTTAGCATCTCATACAAAATTGAGAGCTCAACCTACCAGCATGGTTCAAAAACAGACAGTCACTAAGTGATCATGTTACTTAGTGTTTAAAATATAATTTTTTTGTTGATTTCCTTTTAATGAGCATGACAGTAACATTTTGTACCAATGTCCATAAAAATCCTTTTTTAGAAAGATGTTAATATATTTCATAGTGTAAATTAATTTCATAGTCATTTAATTTGAAAGTTTCAAAGAAGAAAATTGTATTTTCGCTGACAGGATCCCTCCCATTTCAGTTGCAACTTAGAAAAACCAAGTTGAGTCTTAGTTTTCAACCTGAGCAAATATTCAGAAATAACAAAGTGATTTTTATTCTTCTTTTAATAAACATAGTAAGCCTAGAGGAAACAGAAAGGAGATGTTTAATCTGTATTTATAATTTATTGTTGATAGATTACTAAGTACTGTATGTAAGTTAGCTTTATATAATAAGACAAACCTGGGTTAGATGATTGTCTAGCATTTATTTTCTTTAATTAAAAAAAAAAATAGCAGCATGGCATGACTACATAAAGAGAATTTACTGGATGGAAGAAAGGTGAGTGAATACTTGGCCATGAATGAAAGAATCTTACTCTGGTTTTGCCACATTTAAAATATACACACCTAGCAAACCACTTTATTAGTTCCTGTAAAAGTCCTACATATAAAGTTTATTCATTTATTTATTATTAATTGTTACCAGTATAAATTGTTAACTTTAAGTGGTTCTGTCAGTCTTCTCCAGCATCACAGTTCAAAAGCGTTAATTCTTCAGCACTTGGACATCTTTATGCTCCAACTCTCACATCTATACATGACTACAGGAATATCATAGCTTTGACTATATGTACCACTGTCGACAAAGTGCTATCTCTGCTTTTTAGTACATTGTGTGAGCAAGCATCTTTTTATTTTATTGCTGTAGTCACTGTCTGCAGTGGTTTTGGAGCCCAAAAAAATAATATCTGTCACTGTTTCCATTTTTTCATTCATCTCTTTGCCATGAAATGATAGGACCAGATGCCGTGATCTTAGTTGTTTTTGAGTGTTGAGTTTTAAACCAGCTTCTTTCATTCTTCTGTCACCCTCATCAAGAGGCTCTTTATTTCATCTTTGTTTTCTGCCATTAGAACTGTATCATCTGTGTATGTGAGGTTGTTGCTATTTCTCTGAATAATCTTGATTCTGACTTATGATTTACCCAGCCCAGCGTTTCGCATGATGTATTCTGCATATAAGTTAAGTAAGCTGAGTGACAGTATACAGTCTTGACGTGTTCCTTTCCCAGTTTTGAACCAGCCCATTTTCCATATCTGGTTCTAACTGTTAATGCTTGGCCTGTGTACAGATTTCTCAGCTGACTGGTAAGGTGATCTGGTATTCCCTTCTCTTTCAGAATTTTCCGCAGTTTGTTATGATCCATACAGTCAAAGGCCTTGGCTAGTCAATAAAGCCAGAAGTAGATGTTTTTCTGGAATTCCCTTGCTTTCTGTATAATCCAGTGGATGTTGGCAACTTGATCTTTGATTCCTCTGGCTTTTCTAAATCCATTTGTACATCTGGAAGTTCTCAATTCACATACTGCTGAAGGATTTTGAGCATTACCTTGCTTGTGAAATCAGCACAATTGTATGGTAGCTTGAATATTCTTTGGTGTTAGCCTTCTTGGGATTGGAATTACAAGTGACTTTTTCTAGTCCTGTGGCCACTGCCAGGTTTTCCAAATTTGCTGACATATTGAGTGCAACTGTATGCACTATAATATGCAGTATGCACTCAGTTTAGTTTAGATCCTTCCCCAAGTTATTTTGCTAATTTCTGTGAGACTCATTTTAGATAATTGATGACATTCTAGTGTTTTCTGGCTATTGTGTAAAGCAAGTCGTGATTAAAGGAAAAAATACATATGAGTAAAATATGTAAGATTCATTGTATCATTTTTATCAAACACCTTTGCTTCAAGTTTTTTATTGTGTTCATTGCGCCTTACTGATAATTCTCCATTTGGGAAATGTTTTCTAGGCTGTTAGACTCCTCTGGTGTTAATATTTTGGGTGACTGAAGCCCTGATCTGTTGGAACACTTGAGTGTAGCCATAAATATGCAATGAATATGACTCCAGGTTTGTAACTTAATGTGATTTCTTCACAGTAGACACATGAGCCAGCAGACTGAACAGATCCTTATTTGGAAGCCAACGATGTATGATGAGATGCAGAAGGCTGATTATAGTTTTGTTTGACTGCCTAAACCTGTCTTCCTTGGTCCCTGGTTGAGGGCCTTAGGCCTAATTCATGTCATGGCAAATGAGATCAGAGTTGGTACTCAATAAATTTGTTTCTTTACCTTCACAGGTTTTGTTGTTTTTTAAACCTAGACTGACAAAATTATAAAATAAAAGGATGATACTGCCAGGGTATTTAACATGTATAAGAAAGTTCACTTCTTTTTGACATCTGACATCTAGTAGTTTCATTTAAAACAGTATTTGCTGAGGAATATCACTCTAAGGATTACAGGAGCATGTGAGAAAATCATTAGCTATCTTCAATGGAGATTGTGTTGCCCATTTAGTTCTTCTGGTAAATAAATGCCGTATTATTGTATGTACGTGTCTTGGATTATGAAGGAATATGTAAAAATATTAGATGAATTATTCTTCAGTCTTGTTGTGCTTAAAAATACAGAGGAGCTAATAAATCATCCAGATAATTGTGTTGCAGGTGGTTTAAAGATCATATTTTTTTTTTTTTAGTTTTGGCCTCTTTTATTGGTTTTTTATTTATTTATTTCTGTCCATCTTTATTCTTTGGCCCATGTGGGCCTCCCATTGCAGTGGCCTCACCCGCCACAGAGCATGGGCTCTGGGTGTGTGCGCTCCAGAGCTCTGACTCGCAAATGGACACACTGGTCCAGCCTTTCAGCGGCACGAGGAATCCTCCCAAGCCAGGTACCAAACTGGCGTCCCCTGCACCACAAAGTCAACCCTCCACCTGCTGGACCACCAGGGAAACCGTACAGACCGTATTTTGAATAATGTTTATGTATTTTCTGTGTCTTAATTCTTAGAACTTTTTAAAAATTTTTAATCATAATTCTGCCATTCAACCATTAATTTTTCTTTTAGATGACTTTTATGAAAGAATCTAGGTAGACCTTATAATTGAGAATCATGAGACTTGAACTCTGGTCTTTGTTCCTTCAACAAAATTATGAACGTCACTTCACAAATTCAGATGTAATGACATTTGAAATTGTCTATAACATGAAAAAAGGGCAAACACTGTTTGTTTGGGTTTTTTTTGTTTTTTTGAGCTTTCGTGGAGAATGTCTCAGTCATTATGGAAAGAATGTTGCTGAATGTAACTACAGATAAAAGCCATCTGGAATCAAAGTTGAAAGAACTGTTTTAAGAAGCCTCCACTAGAATTTTGGCATTATTCTCCTAGCTGCCCCATCCCACACCTTCCTTAAGGAATAACCATTTCCAAGGGGAGATGTATATAGCACGTCACTCTTATATGGCAAAATGCTTAACTTTGTGTTTAAGTTGACCTCATACTTGTTTGTGTGCCTGTGCTCAATCATGTCTGACTCTGTAACCCCATGGACTGTAGCTCACTAGGTTCCTCTGTCCATAGAATTTTTCCAGACAAAAATACCAGAGTTCCCTGCCATTTCCTCCTCCATCCTACTTGTAAGCAAATGCTAATTTTATTCAACCTGAGGCTATAGCGTTAAGTTGCAGCGTGTGGTGATACATTTTGTAGAGTGAAATATAATTAGTTGTCACACTTACTCTTAGGTGCTTCTGCCCACTATTATTCATTGTTTTAATCTATTTTTAAGCCTTTAGTGATAGTCCAGATAGTTAAAAGTTCAATATAAGACAATCATTTACAGCAAATATAAACACTGTGTTATAGTATAAGTAACATCTGTAAGTTTCCTTGTCTTTAGGAAGGACAAGGAATTATAGTATATGCATATCTCTGAACTTTTGAAGATTCTAAAAATAGTTCATGATAGACATGTACAGATATAAAAAGCATATGGTTCTGGCTTAGGAACTGTAGCTCATAGAAGGATTAGATTGAACAATGTATCATTGTTCCTAGGGTCAGTTAGGCGTGTAGGTTTAGCTAGCCTCCGAACAACCTCTAGCATGTGACTCTATAAATAACACTTGCACAACAAACGTGGACTTGATAAGTGAGCCGTAAATCTGGGCTGACTGCCCACTCTTCCAAGTTAGAGAACCAGTCCTGCCATCATAGTATTTTGAGGGCCTGACAGCAGTAACAATTTTTAAATGAAAACACTTTTCATATCTATTTTGTGTTATTCCTGATTATCCAGTTTGATTGTTATTTTTTGTTGTTTCCCAAAAGTCAGGTTTGCATCATAAAAAGAATCCTTGGTTTGGTCACTTGGCTTCTGATTAGATACTACAGTTTTGTGGTCTTAACATACACTTAAGTACAAGTGTTCTTACCTTCTTAAGGAATGCTAATGATTTTGTTGCCCGGATGTCTGTAAGCATAATAGCAGGCACATTTCTTTCATTTCATCTTTGTTTACCTTTATTGGGAAGAATTAGGAGCTTCTAACAATTGCCAAGCCCAAGCAATAAAAGACAAGTTCACAAAGGTGCATTTTATCAAAGGATCTATCTAATATCTAAGCAAGTCACTTACCCAAAAAGTTTTTTTGTCTTTTATTTTCCCCTGTTGCAACACAAGGTCTAAAACGTATGTTAGGAGATTAAACATTTCTCAGATGTAATTTTTTGAGATTTCTGTTGGATTAATTTGTAAATTATGTTTAATTCTTGCTGCCAGTTTCTGCTATCTAATGTCACAGGGTCTTGACCAAGTTCTTTTTGCTGAGTTACAAACACTTTAGGACTACATTATTTGAAATATAATTACACTGTGCTTGCCCACTATTATTCATTGTTTTAATCTATTTAAGCCTTTAGTGATAGTCCAGATAGTTAAAAGTTCAATATAAGACAATCATTTACAGCAAATATAAACACTGTGTTATAGTATAAGTAACATCTGTAAGTTTCCTTGTCTTTAGGAAGGACAAGGAATTATAGTATATGCATATCTCTGAACTTTTGAAGATTCTAAAAATAGTTCATGATAGACATGTACAGATATAAAAAGCATATGGTTCTGGCTTAGGAACTGTAGCTCATAGAAGGATTAGATTGAACAATGTATCATTGTTCCTAGGGTCAGTTAGGCGTGTAGGTTTAGCTAGCCTCCGAACAACCTCTAGCATGTGACTCTATAAATAACACTTGCACAACAAACGTGGACTTGATAAGTGAGCCGTAAATCTGGGCTGACTGCCCACTCTTCCAAGTTAGAGAACCAGTCCTGCCATCATAGTATTTTGAGGGCCTGACAGCAGTAACAATTTTTAAATGAAAACACTTTTCATATCTATTTTGTGTTATTCCTGATTATCCAGTTTGATTGTTATTTTTTGTTGTTTCCCAAAAGTCAGGTTTGCATCATAAAAAGAATCCTTGGTTTGGTCACTTGGCTTCTGATTAGATACTACAGTTTTGTGGTCTTAACATACACTTAAGTACAAGTGTTCTTACCTTCTTAAGGAATGCTAATGATTTTGTTGCCCGGATGTCTGTAAGCATAATAGCAGGCACATTTCTTTCATTTCATCTTTGTTTACCTTTATTGGGAAGAATTAGGAGCTTCTAACAATTGCCAAGCCCAAGCAATAAAAGACAAGTTCACAAAGGTGCATTTTATCAAAGGATCTATCTAATATCTAAGCAAGTCACTTACCCAAAAAGTTTTTTTGTCTTTTATTTTCCCCTGTTGCAACACAAGGTCTAAAACGTATGTTAGGAGATTAAACATTTCTCAGATGTAATTTTTTGAGATTTCTGTTGGATTAATTTGTAAATTATGTTTAATTCTTGCTGCCAGTTTCTGCTATCTAATGTCACAGGGTCTTGACCAAGTTGGAAAGAACTAATTTGTTAGGTAGCTGTTAAGTTACAAACACTTTAGGACTACATTACTGGCATTTTGTGAAAAGTGCATTTTTACAGTTTAGAAGAAAACTTTTTCAAAAGTGGATTATGAAAAGGGAATAAACCATACAAATTATGTAGTTAGACTTGATAGCTTCATTTTACTGGTACTAGTTCTAGATTTTTAGCCAAGATTACAAGTATTTTATAAGAGATTTGAGAAGACATTTTTTGCATGTAGCTGTCCAATTTTCCCAGCACCATTTGTTGAAGAGGCTGTCTTTGTCCCATTTTAGATTTTTGTCTCCTTTGTCAAAAATAAGGTATCCATAGGTTCGTGTGAAAAGACATTTATTTATTTGTTTTTAAACTTCCTCTACACTCGTTTTTAATCAATTTTATTTATTTGTTTATTTTTGGCTCTTCTGGGTTTTCACTGCTGCCACAGGCTCATCTCTAGTTGTAGGGAGTGGGGGCTACTCTCTAGTTGAGGTGAGCAGGCTTCTTCTTGTGGTGACTTTTCTTGTTGTAGAACTCGGGCTTGTAGGGCACACAGGCTCATTAGTTGCAGCTCCAAGACTCTAGAGCACAGGTTCAGTAGTTGTGGCTCACGGGCTTAGTTCCTTTGCAGATTGTGCAGTCTTCCCGGATCAGGGATAGAACCCATGTCTCCTGCATTGGCAGGTGAACTCTACCACTGAGCTACCAGGGAATCCCTTGAGAAGACATTTAATTCCTTCTCTGCCATCCTTTCTGGAGAAGGAAATAGCAACCCTTTCCAGTATTCTTGCCCGGAAAATTCCATGGATGGAGAAACCTGGCGAGCTAAAGTCCATGGGATCTGGGGTCGGGTGTGTGTGTGTGTGTTTTCTCCCTTATGGTGCAGTGGTAAACAATCTGCCTGCAATGCAGGACACCCAGGTTCCATCCCTGGGTTGATAGGATCCTCCTGGAGGAGGGCATGGCAACCCACTGTAATATTCTTGCCTGGAGAATTCCATAGGTGGAGGAGCCTGATGGGCTGCAGTCCATGGGGTCACACAGAGTCAGACACGACTGAAGTGACTAAGCAGCAGCGAGGAACTTCCCTGGTGGTCCAGTGGTTAAGATTCTTTGTTCCCAATGCAGTGGGGCCCCGGGTATGATATGCTGCAGCTAAGACCCAGTGTAGCCATATAAATAAGTAATTTAAAAAAAAAATAAAAAGGCCAGAGGGGAATGAGAGAGATTTAAGATTTTGCAGCTATGGTTAGTTCATGTTGATGTATGACAAATCAAACCAATATTGTAAAGCAATCATCAATTTAAAATAAATTGATATTAAAAAATAATTTTAAAATAAACATAAAATGGAATTCTTTTTTTTTTTTTTTTAAGATTTATTTATTTATTTTGGGCGGGGGTCGGGTTGGGGAGGGAGGGAAGTGGGCGGGCCACTTCTGTTGGTCTTTAATTTGTCTTATTTTCATCCGTCTTTGTTCTTTGGCTCCTGTGGGCTTCCCAGTGGCGTCTGTCGTTGCAGAGCACCGGCTCTGGGCGCATGCGCTGCAGAGCTCCGGCTGAATAATTGGACACATCAGTCCAGCCGCTCCGCGGCACGTGGGATCTTCCCAGGCCAGGGATCGAACCAGCGCCCCTTGCACTGCAAGGCGGTGTCCTTATCCACTGGACCACCAGGGGAAGCCCTAAAATGGAATTCTGTGTAAAATTTGTTCTTTTTTTCTACATGAATGTCTGGCATGACATTTAAAAGTGGTAGAACATCTGTTGCATTGCAGGAAATCTGGCATCTAGTACCCTCTTCCCATTATATGCTTATATGACTGTGATAATCAAAAATGTCCTTTCCGCTGTTTCTAAATTGAGAGCTGTTGCTTTAAATAAAAATGTGTCCATAGAGTACCAAATCAGTTTTTGAAAAGCTGTAATACTTTTTGTTTTGTTTTGAATTAAGAGTAGGCATGAAGGGGTAGAAAGAACTATCACCAGTGCTTTAAAGCATTTTTTAAAATTTATGTGTATATTGATTTAGTTACTCAAAGTAGGTGCCAATTAAAGTTTGACTGTAATATTCTTGCCTGGAGAATTCCATAGGTGGAGGAGCCTGATGGGCTGCAGTCCATGGGGTCACACAGAGTCAGACACGACTGAAGTGACTAAGCAGCAGCGAGGAACTTCCCTGGTGGTCCAGTGGTTAAGATTCTTTGTTCCCAATGCAGTGGGGCCCCGGGTATGATATGCTGCAGCTAAGACCCAGTGTAGCCATATAAATAAGTAATTTAAAAAAAAAATAAAAAGGCCAGAGGGGAATGAGAGAGATTTAAGATTTTGCAGCTATGGTTAGTTCATGTTGATGTATGACAAATCAAACCAATATTGTAAAGCAATCATCAATTTAAAATAAATTGATATTAAAAAATAATTTTAAAATAAACATAAAATGGAATTCTTTTTTTTTTTTTTTAAGATTTATTTATTTATTTTGGGCGGGGGTCGGGTTGGGGAGGGAGGGAAGTGGGCGGGCCACTTCTGTTGGTCTTTAATTTGTCTTATTTTCATCCGTCTTTGTTCTTTGGCTCCTGTGGGCTTCCCAGTGGCGTCTGTCGTTGCAGAGCACCGGCTCTGGGCGCATGCGCTGCAGAGCTCCGGCTGAATAATTGGACACATCAGTCCAGCCGCTCCGCGGCACGTGGGATCTTCCCAGGCCAGGGATCGAACCAGCGCCCCTTGCACTGCAAGGCGGTGTCCTTATCCACTGGACCACCAGGGGAAGCCCTAAAATGGAATTCTGTGTAAAATTTGTTTTTTTTTTCTACATGAATGTCTGGCATGACATTTAAAAGTGGTAGAACATCTGTTGCATTGCAGGAAATCTGGCATCTAGTACCCTCTTCCCATTATATGCTTATATGACTGTGATAATCAAAAATGTCCTTTCCGCTGTTTCTAAATTGAGAGCTGTTGCTTTAAATAAAAATGTGTCCATAGAGTACCAAATCAGTTTTTGAAAAGCTGTAATACTTTTTGTTTTGTTTTGAATTAAGAGTAGGCATGAAGGGGTAGAAAGAACTATCACCAGTGCAGCCAGTGATATAACACAGTGTAACAGGGAGCATGCTGTTTTCTTGTAATGTGAGCGGCACATTTACTGTAGTACAGGCAATAGCTGGTGGATTTCAGTGTATCCTTCTAAAGTAATGGTGCCAATTAAAGTTTGAATTTTTACCCCAGGTTATTATTTTCATTTTAACTTTAATATTTAAGGTATATCATTCTTCATTTACACAAAATACTTACTCTCCAGGTATTAGTCACCCATAAAACACAGTGTAGGTGATCTAGTCTAAAAGTAGTGTCTAAAGCAGTGTTTCTCAAACTTTAATGAGCACACAGATCTCCTGTGGGTCTAGTTAACCCACAGATTCTTAATCAGTGTGTTGGATGGTGCCTGAAGCTTCCTCCCAAAGTTTTTTCAGTTCTTCTGGCTTAAGGCCCACATTGTTTTCTTAAGTTTCTTGGCCACGCCACATAGCATGCAGTATCTTAGTTCCCTGAGCAGGGATGGTTCCTTTTCTAGTTCATTCTTATTTTAAGCAGATAGCCCTGCACAGGTTGAACTAATGTCCAGAAACATTCTGTTTCCTGCCCTGAAACCTATAGTGTCTACCTACTGTATCTCTTTATCACCTAGTGGGGGAAACTCGACTTTTTCAGAGCTCTTAAGCCCTGGATCTGTCATTCTCACTTAATCAATATCATCTCATTTTTAAATATTTTCTTAACCTGTTTACCATGTTCTGCCCCCCTGACCCCATTTTGGACTAGCATAGAAATGAAGTCAAGAAAAATATTTGAGGGCCTCTTGTATAGCATGAACCACAATACTAGTCATTTTTGTATATACTACTGAATTTAATCTTTACAACCCTGACAAGTAAGTAAATAAGTCAGTCTTATTTTAATGAAGAAGAAACCACTTGATAAAATGACCTGTCTGTACAACCCTAGGTTATCATTGGTTTTTGAGAATGGAATGTGAATCTATGTCTGCTTTTACTTACTATTCCATAGAAGAGACTTCTGAAAGGAAGAATCTGGGTCTTGAAAGGGTTAGGTAGAAATTGTTTTGTGGGCCAGTTTGGGAAAAGATTACCTGAGGAAGAACAGTAGTCTCAAGAAATGTAGCAGATATTTCAAAAGAATCAGATGTTTATATTAAGCTTATGTTGTTTGTTATTAGTTCAGTCACTAACTCATGTCTGACCCCATGGACTGCAGCATATGAGGCTCTCTTTTCCACTGTCTTTTGGACTTTGCTCAGACTCCTGTCCACTGAATCAGTGATTGTATCCAACCATCTCATCCTCTGCTGCCCCCTTACTCGCCTGCCCTCAATCTTTCCCAGTATCAGGATCTCTTCCAGTGAGTTGGCTCTTCAGGTGGCCAAAATATTGGAGCTTCCACTTCAGTCCTTCCAATGAATATTCAGGGTTGATTTCCTTTAGGATTGACTGGTTTTGATCTCTTTGCTGTCCAAAGGGCTCTCAAGAGTGTCTTTATAGTCTAGCTCTCAAATCTGTACGTGACTACTGGAAAAACCATAATTTTGACTACATGGACCTTTGCCAGCAAAGTGATGTCTCTGCTTTTTTTGGTGGGGGGGAGGGCGGGTTGGGGTGGGAAAGGGGCTGGCGGGCCACTTCTATTGGTCTTTCATTTATCTATT
This sequence comes from Tragulus kanchil, assembly GCA_022376925.1. Classification (NCBI taxonomy): domain Eukaryota; kingdom Metazoa; phylum Chordata; class Mammalia; order Artiodactyla; family Tragulidae; genus Tragulus; species Tragulus kanchil. The sequence continues at coordinate 91,485,517 of JAIOJX010000006.1, forward strand.
TTAATCCATCTTTGTTCTTTGGCCCATGTGGCCCTCCCATCACAGTGGCCTCTGTTGTCGCAGAGCACCAGCTCTGGGAGCATGCGCTCCAGAGCTCCGGCTCGGTAATTGGACACATCGGTCCAGCCACTCCATGGCACGTGGGATCTTCCCAGGCCAGGGATGGAACCGGCGCCCCTTGCACTGCAAGGTGCTGTTCTTAGCCACTGGACCACCAGGAAAGCCCATGTCTCTGCATTTTAATAGCATGAACCACAATACTAGTCATTTTTGTATATACTACTGAATTTAATCTTTACAACCCTGACAAGTAAGTAAATAAGTCAGTCTTATTTTAATGAAGAAGAAACCACTTGATAAAATGACCTGTCTGTACAACCCTAGGTTATCATTGGTTTTTGAGAATGGAATGTGAATCTATGTCTGCTTTTACTTACTATTCCATAGAAGAGACTTCTGAAAGGAAGAATCTGGGTCTTGAAAGGGTTAGGTAGAAATTGTTTTGTGGGCCAGTTTGGGAAAAGATTACCTGAGGAAGAACAGTAGTCTCAAGAAATGTAGCAGATATTTCAAAAGAATCAGATGTTTATATTAAGCTTATGTTGTTTGTTATTAGTTCAGTCACTAACTCATGTCTGACCCCATGGACTGCAGCATATGAGGCTCTCTTTTCCACTGTCTTTTGGACTTTGCTCAGACTCCTGTCCACTGAATCAGTGATTGTATCCAACCATCTCATCCTCTGCTGCCCCCTTACTCGCCTGCCCTCAATCTTTCCCAGTATCAGGATCTCTTCCAGTGAGTTGGCTCTTCAGGTGGCCAAAATATTGGAGCTTCCACTTCAGTCCTTCCAATGAATATTCAGGGTTGATTTCCTTTAGGATTGACTGGTTTTGATCTCTTTGCTGTCCAAAGGGCTCTCAAGAGTGTCTTTATAGTCTAGCTCTCAAATCTGTACGTGACTACTGGAAAAACCATAATTTTGACTACATGGACCTTTGCCAGCAAAGTGATGTCTCTGCTTTTTGGGGGGGAGGCGGGTTGGGGTGGGAAAGGGGCGGGCGGGCCACTTCTATTGGTCTTTCATTTATCTATTTTAATCCATCTTTGTTCTTTGGCCCATGTGGCCCTCCCATCACAGTGGCCTCTGTTGTCGCAGAGCACCAGCTCTGGGAGCATGCGCTCCAGAGCTCCGGCTCGGTAATTGGACACATCGGTCCAGCCACTACATGGCACGTGGGATCTTCCCAGGCCAGGGATGGAACCGGCGCCCCTTGCACTGCAAGGTGCTGTTCTTAGCCACTGGACCACCAGGAAAGCCCATGTCTCTGCATTTTAATACACAGTTTCGGTTTGTCATAGCTTTTCTTCTAAGGAGCAAGTGTTTTTGAATTTCATGACGAAGTTTCAGTCTGTAGTGATTTTGGAGTCCAAGAAAATAACATCTTTCACTGTTTCCACTTTATCCCCATGTGTTTGATATGAAGTGATAGTACCAGGTGCCATGATCTTCCTTTTTTGAAAGTTGAGTTTTAAGCCAACTTTTTCACCCTTCTTTCATCCTTATCAAGACATTTCTTTGCTTCCTGCCATTACAGCTGTTTCATCTGCATATCTGAGGTTGTTGATGTTTCTCCCAGCAATCTTGATTCCAGCTTGTGATTCATCCGGCCTTGCATTTCACGTGAGGTACTCTACATACAAGTTAAATAAGCAGGGTGACAATATACTGCTCTGACGTACTCCTTTCTCAGTTTTGAACCAGTTCCATGTCCAGTTCTAACTGTTGCTTCTTGACCTGCATACAGGTTTCTCAGGAAACAAGTGAGGTGATCTGGTATTCCCAGCTCTTTCAGAATTTTTTGGTTTATTGCAGTCCACACAGTCAAAGGCTTTAGTTTAGTCGGTGAAGCAAAAGTAGATGTTTTTGCCCATAGCCAGTCACTCCCATTAGGAAGCTTGCAAAAAGCCTAACCATAATGATCACCTAGATCAAACCTTGTGTAACTTAATGAAACTATGAGCAGTGCCACACAGGGCCACCCAAGACGGACCAGTTGTGGTGGAGAGTTCTAACAAAACATGGACCACTGCTAAAGGGAGTGGCAAATCACTTCAGAGTTCTTGCCTCGAGAACCCCGTGAACAGTATGAAAAAATCAAAAAGATAATGACACCGGAAGATGAGCCCCCCCAGATCAGTAGGTGTCCAGTATGCTATGGGGTAAGAACAGAGAAATAACTCCAGAAAGAACAAAGAAGCCAGGCCGAAGCAGAAATGACATTAGGTTGTGGATGTGTGTGATGGTGGAAATAAAGTCCACTACCGTAAAGAAAAGTATTGCATAGGAACCTGGAATGTTAGGTCCATGAATCAAGGTAAATTTGACATGGTTGTGAAGGAGATGGCAAGGGGGAACATCAGCATCTTCAGTTCAGTTCAGTTTAGTGTCTCAGTCATGTCCAACTTTTGGCAATCCCCTTAACTGTAGGACTGCAGGCTTCCCTGTCCTTCACCATCTCCCGGAGCTTGCTCAAACTCATGTCCGTTGACGCATCGTCTGTCATCCCCCTCTCCTTTTGCCTTCTATTTTCCCCAAATCAGGGTCTTTTTCCAGTGAATCATCTCTTCGCATAAGGTGGCCAAAGGATTGGAGCATCAGTCCTTCCAGTGAATATTCAGGGTTGATTTCCTTTCAGATTGACTGGTTTGATCTTGCAATCCAAGAGGGACCCTCAAGTGTCTTCTACAGGTCTTCCCTGGTGGCCCAGTGGGCAGAGAGTCTGCCTTGCAATCCAAGGGGCACCGGTTCGATTCCTGGCCCGGGAAGATCCCAAGTGCCACGGAGCGGCTGGGCCAATGTGTCCAATTATGAGCCAGCGCTCTGGAGCACATGCACCCAGAACTGGTGCTCTGCAACATGAGAGGCCACTGCAATGGGAGGCCCACACTTGCCAAAGAATAAAGATGGATGAAAATAAATAAATTAATAAATAAATAAAATAAAAAATGTTAAAAGAAAAAGTGTTCTCCCAACACCACAGTTCAAAGGCATCAATTCTTTAATGCTCAGCCTTCATTCTGATCTAACTCTCACATTCATACATGACTACTAGGAAAATCATAGCTTTGACTGTATGAGCTTTTGTCAGCAAAGTGATGTCTCTGCTTTTTAGTATACTGTATAGGTTTGTCATAACTTTTGTTCCAAGGAGCAGCATCTTTCAATTTTAGTCACCATTCGCATCAACATCTTAGGTATCGGTGAACTGAAATGGATGGGAATGGGTGAATTTAATTCAGATTACCATGATCTCAACTCCTGTAGACAAGAATTCCTTAGAAGAAATGGAGCAGCGCTCATAGTCAATAAGAGTCTGAAATGCATACTTGAGCTGATGTCTTAGAAATGACAGAATGATTTCAGTTTATTTGCAGTGCAAACCATTCACTATTACAGTTATCCCAAGTCTATGCCCCAGCCTCTAATGCTAAAGAAGCTAACATTGGCTGGTTCTGTGAAGATCTGCAAGACCCTCTAGAACTAATACCAAAGAAAAAAAAGACATCCTTTTCATCATAAGGGACTGGAATGCAGAAGTAGGAAATCAAGAGATACCTAGAGTGAAAGGCAAGTTTGACCTTGGAGTGCAAAATGAAACAGGGCAAAGACTATCAGAGATTTGTCAAGAGAGCACTGGGGTCATGGCAAACACCCACAAGAGCCGACTCCACACATGGGCATCACCAGATGGTCAACTGAAATCAGACTGATTATATTCTTTGCAGTTGAAGATGAAGGTGCTTATATAGCTGTTGATTATATACAGTTGATAACACTTGATTTGCAAGAATGGTTTTTTTGAGTAACACAGACCAAGCCATCTCTCCATGAACCACTTCCAAAATTGATTCACTGCCTTCTTTTTTTTTTTTTTTTTTTTCTTTTTGGCCACTTCTATTTGACTTTCATTCATTTAGTTTCATCCATCTCCGTTCTTTGGCTTGTGTGGGCCTCCCATTGCAGTGGCCTCACTCATCACAGAGCACTGGCTCTGGGCGGTTCACTGCCTTCTTAAAACAGTTGCTTAAGTGCCATTGTAACAGTATCTGTTGAAGTAAGTAGTAGGGACAGTTACTTTTAGTAGATTCTGAGAAGTCTTTAAAACCAGTACTTTCTCAGGAGATTAGACACTATGTTATAAGAGGACAATGCCTAGGTGGGGAGTGACTTGCAGGTTATTATACCTGTGTCTTAATTTATACCAATGTCAAGACTCCTGTTTCCAAAGTAGGAAGGAAAAAAGCCAGTGTAATTTTAGAGCTGCAAACCACCATTTAGAAGAGTAGAAATGGTAAGGCATAATATCCCATAACCAATTTATCTCTTTACCAGTGCCATCAGTTAACCTATCACTCTCATCTGTGGTGACTGTGCATTTTATAAAAAACAGCTTTCTGTACTGATGGTAGAGTTCATTTGCTAGTCCTGTTATAGTCTTTTCTGGGTCTTCTTTGGAGCATGTGGGTTTCTCTAGTAGTTGTGGCTTAATTGCTGGTGAGATCTTAGTTCCCAGACAGGTATCGAACCTGCACCCTCGGCATTGGAAGGCAGATTCTTAATCATTGGACCACCAGGGAAGTTCCCTAGAATAGTCTTTGTAGTTGATGAATTGAACAAGGAAGCATTAAAAAGAATTGTGATTCTCAAATTACATTCCCTGAAAAATTTTATTCTGTAGAAGGTCAGATTATCATTTTAGAAAAAATAGTAGGGCAAAGACTATCAGAGATTTGTCAAGAGAGCACTGGGGTCATGGCAAACACCCACAAGAGCCGACTCCACACATGGGCATCACCAGATGGTCAACTGAAATCAGACTGATTATATTCTTTGCAGTTGAAGATGAAGGTGCTTATATAGCTGTTGATTATATACAGTTGATAACACTTGATTTGCAAGAATGGTTTTTTTGAGTAACACAGACCAAGCCATCTCTCCATGAACCACTTCCAAAATTGATTCACTGCCTTCTTTTTTTTTTTTTTTTTTTTCTTTTTGGCCACTTCTATTTGACTTTCATTCATTTAGTTTCATCCATCTCCGTTCTTTGGCTTGTGTGGGCCTCCCATTGCAGTGGCCTCACTCATCACAGAGCACTGGCTCTGGGCGGTTCACTGCCTTCTTAAAACAGTTGCTTAAGTGCCATTGTAACAGTATCTGTTGAAGTAAGTAGTAGGGACAGTTACTTTTAGTAGATTCTGAGAAGTCTTTAAAACCAGTACTTTCTCAGGAGATTAGACACTATGTTATAAGAGGACAATGCCTAGGTGGGGAGTGACTTGCAGGTTATTATACCTGTGTCTTAATTTATACCAATGTCAAGACTCCTGTTTCCAAAGTAGGAAGGAAAAAAGCCAGTGTAATTTTAGAGCTGCAAACCACCATTTAGAAGAGTAGAAATGGTAAGGCATAATATCCCATAACCAATTTATCTCTTTACCAGTGCCATCAGTTAACCTATCACTCTCATCTGTGGTGACTGTGCATTTTATAAAAAACAGCTTTCTGTACTGATGGTAGAGTTCATTTGCTAGTCCTGTTATAGTCTTTTCTGGGTCTTCTTTGGAGCATGTGGGTTTCTCTAGTAGTTGTGGCTTAATTGCTGGTGAGATCTTAGTTCCCAGACAGGTATCGAACCTGCACCCTCGGCATTGGAAGGCAGATTCTTAATCATTGGACCACCAGGGAAGTTCCCTAGAATAGTCTTTGTAGTTGATGAATTGAACAAGGAAGCATTAAAAAGAATTGTGATTCTCAAATTACATTCCCTGAAAAAATTTTATTCTGTAGAAGGTCAGATTATCATTTTAGAAAATCTTTTCCTGTTTAGTGACCAGTAAGATAAAGTGAAAAGAGCACTGAGCTAGATGCTACAAAACATTTATTTTAATCCTGGCTACATGTGACTCTTTGGTCTACTGAGTGTAGACCAATCTTGCAGAGATTTTTGTCTCCTTGTACTTAATTATTATAGGGATTGGAGGAGGGAAGGTTGGTGATGTAGAGGTTAGTTTCAAGAAATCTAAACAACGCCCGAAATACTCTTTACAGCATTAGAGGAAGTCTGATACAGTACAAAGAGTGCAGATTTTTGTATCAGTTCAAAGTTCCTGAGTTTAAAGCCATTTCTTCTTACACTAGTCTGCTGTCCTTGGGCGTATCACTAAATACATTGTAGGGAGTGATTATTTTCTTTAACCTTTGTAAGAGACTCATAGAACAGTGGCACAGTGTCATCTTACCTGTTGAACATTTGTCCTGGGGAAGATGAGATCTTTGGGTCTCCTCACTGTAGCTTTAGGTAGCATTTCATGTTCTTAAGGTTTTCCCACTTTGAATTTGAAGATGTGACAGTAATGTTATTCTTTTTAAAGTCAGAGTTCCTTATGTTCCCTGCCCACGTTTGAGTTTCATAAGGTTAACATCTCACAGGTAGATATAAAACTCTTCAAATATTTCTGCATACTGTAGCCTCAATTAACTTTTGTGGGATTTTCAAAAAAACAGTTTACTAATAATTGGACTTCTTTTTGGTCTACAGGCATTCTAAGTCATCCATGTATGGCCAAATTGTGCAGTATAAATTAAAAGACAAAAGCCAATGGGAGAGGTGGCTCTGTATACAAAGGAGAGATTGGACCTTAGTCAAACTACATACAACTGCTTATGTTTCGTCAGTCTAAACTTTTGAGAAGGTTCATTATTTCCCAGCCATGGCTGCTGTAGAGCAAGATCATAGGGTTTATCTTGGTCATAAATCCAGTCACCTTTCCTTTTCCAAAAGTTTTTTCAATTAGACTTCTTATTCACCAGGAAGTTCCCTAGAATAGTCTTTGTAGTTGATGAATTGAACAAGGAAGCATTAAAAAGAATTGTGATTCTCAAATTACATTCCCTGAAAAAATTTTATTCTGTAGAAGGTCAGATTATCATTTTAGAAAATCTTTTCCTGTTTAGTGACCAGTAAGATAAAGTGAAAAGAGCACTGAGCTAGATGCTACAAAACATTTATTTTAATCCTGGCTACATGTGACTCTTTGGTCTACTGAGTGTAGACCAATCTTGCAGAGATTTTTGTCTCCTTGTACTTAATTATTATAGGGATTGGAGGAGGGAAGGTTGGTGATGTAGAGGTTAGTTTCAAGAAATCTAAACAACGCCCGAAATACTCTTTACAGCATTAGAGGAAGTCTGATACAGTACAAAGAGTGCAGATTTTTGTATCAGTTCAAAGTTCCTGAGTTTAAAGCCATTTCTTCTTACACTAGTCTGCTGTCCTTGGGCGTATCACTAAATACATTGTAGGGAGTGATTATTTTCTTTAACCTTTGTAAGAGACTCATAGAACAGTGGCACAGTGTCATCTTACCTGTTGAACATTTGTCCTGGGGAAGATGAGATCTTTGGGTCTCCTCACTGTAGCTTTAGGTAGCATTTCATGTTCTTAAGGTTTTCCCACTTTGAATTTGAAGATGTGACAGTAATGTTATTTTTTTTAAAGTCAGAGTTCCTTATGTTCCCTGCCCACGTTTGAGTTTCATAAGGTTAACATCTCACAGGTAGATATAAAACTCTTCAAATATTTCTGCATACTGTAGCCTCAATTAACTTTTGTGGGATTTTCAAAAAAACAGTTTACTAATAATTGGACTTCTTTTTGGTCTACAGGCATTCTAAGTCATCCATGTATGGCCAAATTGTGCAGTATAAATTAAAAGACAAAAGCCAATGGGAGAGGTGGCTCTGTATACAAAGGAGAGATTGGACCTTAGTCAAACTACATACAACTGCTTATGTTTCGTCAGTCTAAACTTTTGAGAAGGTTCATTATTTCCCAGCCATGGCTGCTGTAGAGCAAGATCATAGGGTTTATCTTGGTCATAAATCCAGTCACCTTTCCTTTTCCAGAGTATTAGCAGAAACTAATTTATTTACATACTTTGAAGGAGCCGGAGAATTTCAGACTTCTTATTTTCCTGCAATACATTTAGCAGCTAGACTATTCTTAGAAACAGAAGAAACTAAATTTTAAATTATTTTCTGTGTTTTATATAACCACTCATACTTTTAACTCTGAAAATACTGTTTTATGAGTTTCCCTTAATTTTGTATATTTTGATTATTACTTTGAAGTTGATACTTTTTAGAACCTGTAGTGTAAGTGAAAATTTTTTGAAAACCTCTTCTCAGATAAGCATTTATGTGAACTTGTACTCACATGCATTCTTAATGCAAACCACTTTAATATTCATTCCATTTACATGTTTCTTGAGTCCTACTGTATGCACTCTCATAGGTGTACATCCTTCGAAAAGTTTGTATTCCAGTAGTAATGGAAATTGTGTCTCGTAATAGTTTGTAGTCCTTTATTGTCTTTGGTACCTTACCTTTTCTTACACTCCCTCTATAATATTTATATAGAATATTTGTTATTCAATATATATTACAAAGATTCATGTTTTCCAGTATTGTCCATTCCAGGTATATTTCTAGCAGGGTATCAAATGCAGTCCTGTTGTGTACTGGATATGTGACCTTGTGCAAGTCCCTCAGTGCTTCTTTTGTTTTCTTTCTTTTATAGTATTTTATTCATTTATTTTTTTTTTAATCTTTTTTTTTTTTAATTATTTATTTTTGGCTCTGCTGGGTCTTTGTTGATGTGTGGATTTAGCTGCTCTGCGGTATGTGGGATCTTCCCGGATCAGGGCTCGAACCCGTGTCTCCTGCATTGGCAGATGAGTTCTTATCCACTGAGCCACAAGGGAAGCCCTTATTCATTTATTTGACTGTGTCAGATCTTAGTAGCAACACACAGATCTTCATTGGCATGCACAGACTCTAGTGGAGTGTAGGCTTCAGGTTGCATGGGCTTCAGTTTTGGGGCATATGGATCCTAGTTCCCTGATCAGGAATCAAACACCTGTCCCCTGCATCGCAAGGCAGATTCTTAACCACTAACCTCCAATGAAGTCTCCAGTCCCTCAGTTTTCTATTTGCACAGTGGAAGTACAGCCCTGTTAATCCTCTTAAAGATATATGTCTCAATAAGAGAATAGAAGTCATCACATTAGAATGAGATCAACTCACTAACTGTGAAACTGTTCTGCTCCATCTTCCTCATCTCCTGTTGCCATGGAAGCAGTGTCTACATTCTGTTCCTTCTCGTGCTCTAATGGATGGCTCTTTAACTCTTCAGTGATCCCTTAGTACATCTTCGGTTACTCCGTTTTCATTCACATTTAAATACTTGAGTTTCTTCCTCCTGAAATAAAACAAAGATTTAAGTCTATCCATTTGTGTTTTTTTAAATTTCTTATTCATTATACCCTTATCATGCCTCTGATGCTGCTCTTGCTAGTGTCAGCGATAATCTCCTTATTGCTATTTCTAGTGGTTCTGTAGTGCTTACCTGCAATTACATTTTTGTCAAAGAAGGTGGGTATTGATTAAGTCAGTAAGGCTGCAGGGACTTAGGGAGAAAGTTTGATGTTCTTAGGGTGAAAAGGACAAAGTTTCATCAATTCATTGGCAAATATTTATCAAGCACTCTATTAATCATTGAAGATACAGTAGTTAACAAAATAGATAAAAGTTCCTTTTCTGTGTAACTTGTTAGAGAAAATAGATGAACAAGATAAGTAAATTATGTGTCAAATAATAATAAAGGGTAATCTAACCAAAAAAAGTGAGGAAGAAGTTTAAATAGGGTGAATTTTAGATGACATGACCACAGAAGTCCTCACTCAGAATAAGGCATTTGAGCAAAGACCAGAAAAACATGAGAAGAGGTCCCATGCAAATATCTGGTGGAAGAGTAAGCCTGAAAACTTTTTTGAAAAAATACTCTTTGGGGCTTTCCTGGTGGTCCAGTGGGTAAGGACACTGCCTTGCAGTGCAAGGGGCGCCGGTTCCATCCCTGGCCTGGGAGGATCCCACGTGCTGCAGAGCAGTTGGACAGATGTGTCCAACTACGGAGCTGGAGCTCTGGAGCACATGCACCCAGAGCCGGTGCTCTGCGATGGGAGGCCCACATAGGCCAAAGAACAAAGATAAATAAATGAAAGATCAGTAGCAGTGGCCAAAAAAAGAAAAACTTTTTGTTGTATGAGCTGTTTTTGTAAAGATTTTTATTCTTGTGATATAAAGGAAGACGATATTTTTAGATATTGTGCTACAAACTGATTTTTTTTTTTAATGTATTTATTTTATTATTTATTTTTGGGCGGGGGACAGGTTGGGGAGGGAAGGGAGCAGGCGGGCCACTTCTATTGGTCTTTCATTTCTCTGTTTTCATCTGTCTTTTTTCTTTGGCTCCTGTGGGCCTCCCATCGCGGTGGCGTCTGTCGTTGCTGAGCGCCGGCTCTGGACGCATGCGCTCCAGAACTCCGGCTCGGTAATTGGACACATCGGTCCAGCCGCTCCGCGGCATGTGGGATCTTCCCAGGCCAGGGATCGAACCGGCGCCCCTTGCACAGCGAGGTGGTGTCCCTACCCACTGGACCACCAGGGGAAGCCCTACAAATTGATTTCTTATGATAAAACAGTATTCATTATTTAATCTTAGAAAATAAGTGAAGACAAATGCTAAAGGTGGTTTTATTTAATATTCCCTTTGGCATCTAAATGGTTACATGCTTTTGTATCTGGGACATTTAGATAATGGAATATTTTTTTGAGTAATTGGAACATTAGCTGAAGTAACATAGGATAGCTCTATAGGGCTTTAGATAACTTGCTGAGATTAAATAGAAGTCTTCTCAAAAGAGGAAGTTTTAGCATTTGTATACTTAGTTACCATTTCAACAAAATAATCACTCTTAATTAGGAGCAGTAAAACTATACATTCCCTGCATTATATAAAGGCCTAATTTGTTTAAAGAAGAAAGAAACCTTACGAACAGATTTATTGGTTGGCTCCTCTGTCTGGAAATATTTATTGTAACATTAGTTGTCAGAGTAGAGTCTTCCTAAACCCTCAAGTGGACTCCAGTCTAGTTATAAATGGATTAATATAACTTATATAATTGGTTAGTTTCAGAGAAACCCGGCTGTTCGGTATTCATAGAGAGCCTTCAGTGGTCGGAATCCTGAATTTGCCTGCCTCTTCTCTTTCACCCCTCACGAATGTAACAGATTCTCAGAAGTACTGAAGACAAGAAGTAGGCACACATTTTCATTGAAATTTAAGAGTGGTCTGGAGGGGTGGGATGGGGAGGATATACATATGACTAATAAGAAATTCAAGAGTCGGTAATAATAAATCACTGGCCACTTTTCCTAACATTATAACATGCAGTGAGAAAGAGAACATTTTTCTAAATTTTGGTTGTATTACAGGTTTCAAATTTCTTTCCTATGTATACTGCTTTGTATCTATAAGCATGGAAAGCACTATCTAGAAAACATTTTATGGTTTTAGTGCATTCAGTGGCTAACATGGAGAATGGAAAAGGAATAAGCTCTTACTGGGTTTGATAAGAATGTGATTTTTTGGAATGAGGTGTTTACAAAGCCAGACTTGAGCAGGGTTTTCCCTGTATTGTCTAGACCTGAGCAGTGCTAGTACAACTGCTAAAAAAAAACCCACATAGGACTGATAAAGAAGTGCTGGTAACACAATATTTGAGAGACTATATACGCAAATAAACATTTTCTCTTAGCATTTTTAGTTGGTCTGTAATAGCCTTCAGTGATTCGGTATCATTGTCATTCCCAAGTGTCCAAGTCTATCGCTTCTCGGCCTTTTGGCTAAGATCAAGTGTAGTACCAAGTGTCCGAGTCTTCCACATTTTTTACCCTCCACCCCCTGTTTTCTTCTTTCTGCTTCCTCAAGAAAAAGAACTCTCCCATCTCCAGTAAATAATATTTTTAAAGTCCGTTTTAGCCAGCACCTAAGACTTTTTTTTACTGTATTATCGATAAGGTAGCATTATTGATGAGATAGCATTCGGGCTTCAGGAAGATTAATGATAGGGTGTCATTTCCTTACCATTTACGTGAGTATTTCTCATGGGATGATTCAAGAAGAGAGAAGTTAGATTTGAAGTTTAAACAGCCAGTAGAAAAAAATGATTTGAGTTTTTTTAACCTTATTTCTAATGCCGTTCCCCCATTTCAAAGATAGTGAGTTCATGATTATCTTTCAGGTTTTCCTATTATTAAACAGTGTTCTATAATTTTACCATCTAGAGATAAACACTGTTAAAACAAAACATTTGGATGTTAGAATGTATAGCTGATTCCTTTGCTCTACTACAATGACTAATACATTATAAAGCAACTACTACTCCAGTAGAAAGAAAGATTTTGATGTCTGTCCTTCCCCATATGCTTTCAGTACACATGTTTAATAACAATTGGCCTCATACTGTACATAGTATTTCACAGTCTACTTTAAAAAGCTGTATTATTAATATTTTTCATGCTATTAAATATTATTCTAAAATATTTTCTATAGCTGCAATATAGTATGTCATATGTAACAATATTTAATTAGTCCCTTTCATTAGATGCTGTTACCTGGCTTTCAAATTTTTGCTTATATAAATTATTACAGAAGAGAACTTTATATAAATATTTGAGTACTTTTATGGTTGTTTCTTCACATTTCAGGTAGTTTCATGAGTATAATAGTTTTAGTTTTTATTTCACTGAAACAATTATACTTTGCTGAAAGATGAAAACTAGTATTTTTGAACGCTCATATCGAAATACTGTGCATGATGCCTTGTAGTTTCATATTTCTGTAATAGCCTTCAGTGATTCGGTATCATTGTCATTCCCAAGTGTCCAAGTCTATCGCTTCTCGGCCTTTTGGCTAAGATCAAGTGTAGTACCAAGTGTCCGAGTCTTCCACATTTTTTACCCTCCACCCCCTGTTTTCTTCTTTCTGCTTCCTCAAGAAAAAGAACTCTCCCATCTCCAGTAAATAATATTTTTAAAGTCCGTTTTAGCCAGCACCTAAGACTTTTTTACTGTATTATCGATAAGGTAGCATTATTGATGAGATAGCATTCGGGCTTCAGGAAGATTAATGATAGGGTGTCATTTCCTTACCATTTACGTGAGTATTTCTCATGGGATGATTCAAGAAGAGAGAAGTTAGATTTGAAGTTTAAACAGCCAGTAGAAAAAAATGATTTGAGTTTTTAACCTTATTTCTAATGCCGTTCCCCCATTTCAAAGATAGTGAGTTCATGATTATCTTTCAGGTTTTCCTATTATTAAACAGTGTTCTATAATTTTACCATCTAGAGATAAACACTGTTAAAACAAAACATTTGGATGTTAGAATGTATAGCTGATTCCTTTGCTCTACTACAATGACTAATACATTATAAAGCAACTACTACTCCAGTAGAAAGAAAGATTTTGATGTCTGTCCTTCCCCATATGCTTTCAGTACACATGTTTAATAACAATTGGCCTCATACTGTACATAGTATTTCACAGTCTACTTTAAAAAGCTGTATTATTAATATTTTTCATGCTATTAAATATTATTCTAAAATATTTTCTATAGCTGCAATATAGTATGTCATATGTAACAATATTTAATTAGTCCCTTTCATTAGATGCTGTTACCTGGCTTTCAAATTTTTGCTTATATAAATTATTACAGAAGAGAACTTTATATAAATATTTGAGTACTTTTATGGTTGTTTCTTCACATTTCAGGTAGTTTCATGAGTATAATAGTTTTAGTTTTTATTTCACTGAAACAATTATACTTTGCTGAAAGATGAAAACTAGTATTTTTTGAACGCTCATATACGAAATACTGTGCATGATGCCTTGTAGTTTCATATTTCATATAACTTGTAGCTGTTTTTATCCTAGCTTTTTAGAGGAAGATGTCTGTATGCATATATATAAGATATTTTGTAGAAAGTTAACAGTTTAAAGATGTTTAAATGTTTTGTTTAGCCAGTAAAAAAGACCTGTAGGGAATTTACCTGGTGGTCCAGTAGCTAAGACTGTGCTTCTAATGCAAGGAGCCTGGGTTTGATCCCTGGTCAGGGAACTACATCCTACATACTGCAACTAAAGATTCCGCATGCTACAACAAAGATCAGGCACAGCTAAATAAATATTTTTTTGAAAAGGCTTTTGGTAGTCACAGGAGACAACCAAAAACTTAAGTTTATAATTCTGTTTTGGCTTTGGAGTATGCATTATAGTAAGTCTGTTTCATCTTTTTGTATTTTATTTTTTCATTATAAAGGGTTTTAGATCTTAACATTATATGGTTAATTGACATTTATAGTTCTGAGAAGAAAATGAAAGAATGATTTTTGAGATTTTGTTTATGACTACTGTTACAGATGATTAACTTATAAGTCACAATTTGCTTTAAATTAGAAGCAGATAATAATTGTCTACTAGGTGAAAATGGTTTCCCGTCACTTAAAATTCCAGATGTGCAAAATCAAATTCTGCACTTTTGAAATCTGAAAGGAGAAAGTTCAGTGATACAAGGATGAAGAGGTTACAGAGGACGTGCGAGAGCAGTGAGGTGATATATCAGACTGTATGCTTTACAGAGCTATGAATCCTTGCCTGCTAGTTCATATTTTTTCACAGTCTACTTTAAAAGCTGTATTATTAATATTTTCATGCTATTAAATATTATTCTAAAATATTTTCTATAGCTGCAATATAGTATGTCATATGTAACAATATTTAATTAGTCCCTTTCATTAGATGCTGTTACCTGGCTTTCAAATTTTTGCTTATATAAATTATTACAGAAGAGAACTTTATATAAATATTTGAGTACTTTTATGGTTGTTTCTTCACATTTCAGGTAGTTTCATGAGTATAATAGTTTTAGTTTTTATTTCACTGAAACAATTATACTTTGCTGAAAGATGAAAACTAGTATTTTTTGAACGCTCATATACGAAATACTGTGCATGATGCCTTGTAGTTTCATATTTCATATAACTTGTAGCTGTTTTTATCCTAGCTTTTTAGAGGAAGATGTCTGTATGCATATATATAAGATATTTTGTAGAAAGTTAACAGTTTAAAGATGTTTAAATGTTTTGTTTAGCCAGTAAAAAAGACCTGTGGGGAATTTACCTGGTGGTCCAGTAGCTAAGACTGTGCTTCTAATGCAAGGAGCCTGGGTTTGATCCCTGGTCAGGAACTACATCCTACATACTGCAACTAAAGATTCCGCATGCTACAACAAAGATCAGGCACAGCTAAATAAATATTTTTTTGAAAAGGCTTTTGGTAGTCACAGGAGACAACCAAAAACTTAAGTTTATAATTCTGTTTTGGCTTTGGAGTATGCATTATAGTAAGTCTGTTTCATCTTTTTGTATTTTATTTTTTCATTATAAAGGGTTTTAGATCTTAACATTATATGGTTAATTGACATTTATAGTTCTGAGAAGAAAATGAAAGAATGATTTTTGAGATTTTGTTTATGACTACTGTTACAGATGATTAACTTATAAGTCACAATTTGCTTTAAATTAGAAGCAGATAATAATTGTCTACTAGGTGAAAATGGTTTCCCGTCACTTAAAATTCCAGATGTGCAAAATCAAATTCTGCACTTTTGAAATCTGAAAGGAGAAAGTTCAGTGATACAAGGATGAAGAGGTTACAGAGGACGTGCGAGAGCAGTGAGGTGATATATCAGACTGTATGCTTTACAGAGCTAGCTTAGAATCCTTGCCTGCTAGTTCATAATAGTCACCCTATTTTGATAAGTGAGTCTCTTGTTTGTAGGATCTCGTATTTGTTATCTAATGTAGGGGATGTTTTGTCTCAGTCACATAGATCAGACAACAACATGGCAGGACCCCAGGAAGGCCATGCTCTCCCAGATGAACGTCACAGCCCCTACCAGTCCACCGGGGCAGCAGAACATGATGAATTCGGCCTCAGGTGAGTGAAATGCTGAAATTAGAGCACATCAAGAATGCTTGTGCATTGGTAAAACTTTCTGTGGAAAATAGTAATTATTCTTTCAAGGAAACTGAAGCAAGAGTGATGGTTATTTTTTAATCCTCTTTGATAAGAGAAATTTATTATTTCAAATAACCTGCTATAGCAAAGCCTGTTTTCATCATTAATACATAAGGGAATTGGTGACTGAAAGCCAGCAGTTTTCCAGATTTCCTTTTTGAAGTGAGTATCTATCTCAAATTCCTAGTTTGGTAAATTTCAATATGCTTATGTTTTATTCTACCGCTTTCTTGTGTCTCAGATCTTAAGAGTTGAAGTTTCTTTCCTTCTTCCTATTGTCAGTTGGAGGGAACCAGGCTGTATAACTCACCTCTTAAAGTAAATGTTTGTTCTACCTTGAGAATAACTGGAAGGTAGCACCTTATAAACCCCAGTGCATCTTTCTTAGAGCTGGTACCTGTTCTTTGACACATTTCCACCTTTTTCACAGAAGATAAACCTGAGTATAAATTTGTTTTCTGTCTCCTATTTGGCAGTTTACTTAAATTTGCTGCTGTTCTCATCTGTGTAATAGGGAGTAACAGTGCCTTTTATTATACAATGGAAGATAGTGAAGGAAATAATGCAACATGACTCTGACGTGTTAATTAAGAAGCAGATAATAATTGTCTACTAGGTGAAAATGGTTTCCCGTCACTTAAAATTCCAGATGTGCAAAATCAAATTCTGCACTTTTGAAATCTGAAAGGAGAAAGTTCAGTGATACAAGGATGAAGAGGTTACAGAGGACGTGCGAGAGCAGTGAGGTGATATATCAGACTGTATGCTTTACAGAGCTAGCTTAGAATCCTTGCCTGCTAGTTCATAATAGTCACCCTATTTTGATAAGTGAGTCTCTTGTTTGTAGGATCTCGTATTTGTTATCTAATGTAGGGGATGTTTTGTCTCAGTCACATAGATCAGACAACAACATGGCAGGACCCCAGGAAGGCCATGCTCTCCCAGATGAACGTCACAGCCCCTACCAGTCCACCGGTGCAGCAGAACATGATGAATTCGGCCTCAGGTGAGTGAAATGCTGAAATTAGAGCACATCAAGAATGCTTGTGCATTGGTAAAACTTTCTGTGGAAAATAGTAATTATTCTTTCAAGGAAACTGAAGCAAGAGTGATGGTTATTTTTTAATCCTCTTTGATAAGAGAAATTTATTATTTCAAATAACCTGCTATAGCAAAGCCTGTTTTCATCATTAATACATAAGGGAATTGGTGACTGAAAGCCAGCAGTTTTCCAGATTTCCTTTTTGAAGTGAGTATCTATCTCAAATTCCTAGTTTGGTAAATTTCAATATGCTTATGTTTTATTCTACCGCTTTCTTGTGTCTCAGATCTTAAGAGTTAAGTTTCTTTCCTTCTTCCTATTGTCAGTTGGAGGGAACCAGGCTGTATAACTCACCTCTTAAAGTAAATGTTTGTTCTACCTTGAGAATAACTGGAAGGTAGCACCTTATAAACCCCAGTGCATCTTTCTTAGAGCTGGTACCTGTTCTTTGACACATTTCCACCTTTTTCACAGAAGATAAACCTGAGTATAAATTTGTTTTCTGTCTCCTATTTGGCAGTTTACTTAAATTTGCTGCTGTTCTCATCTGTGTAATAGGGAGTAACAGTGCCTTTTATTATACAATGGAAGATAGTGAAGGAAATAATGCAACATAAAGTTCTCATATGGAGTAGGTACTAAATAAGTAAAGCTTTAGTTCCTTCTTCCCTAGTTGGATATTGTCTGACTTCTTCGTGGACCCAAGGCCATAGGTACGCATTACACATCTGTGTGCATATTAGGAAAAGGTGCCCCCTTTTCAGGGAAGGTACAGCCGTATGCCTGGCATTGGAGATTGGAGCATGTGGGCTGGATTTCTGACCATTCCCCTGCCCCCCTCACTTCATCTCCTTTGCTGAATATCCTGGGTCAGAGCACAGATGGCAGCAACCGTAACTGGCAACCTTAGTGCCCTTATGGCTTTCTCCTTCACAGCCCATCCATCTTCCCTACCCAACAAACTGATCAACATGATACTGTTGGAAACTGCGCTGTAGATTTTCTTAAATAGCAACCTTTGGAAAGGACGGGTAGAGGTCTAGAGAGGGTGGTACAGTTCATCGTCAAAAGGATTTGTTGACGAGGAAAGCTCATGAATTTGAAGTATCCTTCTGCCCCTAGAGATGACTGGCAATGTGATAGAATGTTTTCGCTATTCCATAGCTCTTTTCTTGCCTTTGATGGGTTGAACACTTGAAAGAATTCAAGAAAATGAAAATCAAGGCAAGATTCATGACTGAGCTTTTCCTGGCACAGATTTTCTACTTTAACTTCCATTTTAGCTTATTTTAATATCAATACATTTACTTATCCTCAGAGTCTGTTTTATATGTAACCCTTTAAGATAAAATTTTTCAAAGGTTTTCAAATATCATGCAAGTATTTATTGACTAATATTTTTACTTGACAAATTTTTTAAATTATCAAATACAAATGAAAGGTTTTTTGTTTTAATATTTCAAAATTTCTATCTTGAGAATAACTGGAAGGTAGCACCTTATAAACCCCAGTGCATCTTTCTTAGAGCTGGTACCTGTTCTTTGACACATTTCCACCTTTTTCACAGAAGATAAACCTGAGTATAAATTTGTTTTCTGTCTCCTATTTGGCAGTTTACTTAAATTTGCTGCTGTTCTCATCTGTGTAATAGGGAGTAACAGTGCCTTTTATTATACAATGGAAGATAGTGAAGGAAATAATGCAACATAAAGTTCTCATATGGAGTAGGTACTAAATAAGTAAAGCTTTAGTTCCTTCTTCCCTAGTTGGATATTGTCTGACTTCTTCGTGGACCCAAGGCCATAGGTACGCATTACACATCTGTGTGCATATTAGGAAAAGGTGCCCCTTCTCAGGGAAGGTACAGCCGTATGCCTGGCATTGGAGATTGGAGCATGTGGGCTGGATTTCTGACCATTCCCCTGCCCCCCTCACTTCATCTCCTTTGCTGAATATCCTGGGTCAGAGCACAGATGGCAGCAACCGTAACTGGCAACCTTAGTGCCCTTATGGCTTTCTCCTTCACAGCCCATCCATCTTCCCTACCCAACAAACTGATCAACATGATACTGTTGGAAACTGCGCTGTAGATTTTCTTAAATAGCAACCTTTGGAAAGGACGGGTAGAGGTCTAGAGAGGGTGGTACAGTTCATCGTCAAAAGGATTTGTTGACGAGGAAAGCTCATGAATTTGAAGTATCCTTCTGCCCCTAGAGATGACTGGCAATGTGATAGAATGTTTTCGCTATTCCATAGCTCTTTTCTTGCCTTTGATGGGTTGAACACTTGAAAGAATTCAAGAAAATGAAAATCAAGGCAAGATTCATGACTGAGCTTTTCCTGGCACAGATTTTCTACTTTAACTTCCATTTTAGCTTATTTTAATATCAATACATTTACTTATCCTCAGAGTCTGTTTTATATGTAACCCTTTAAGATAAAATTTTTCAAAGGTTTTCAAATATCATGCAAGTATTTATTGACTAATATTTTTACTTGACAAATTTTTTAAATTATCAAATACAAATAAAGGTCGTGAAAGCTGTTTTGTATTTATAATTCAAAGATGATGATGCACATTAATTCATTTTGTCATAATCCATCTAAAACTACACCTGGGAAGTTAGTAATAAAAAACTTACTAATTTAAATTTTGTTTTGGAAGATTAGGCATTTTGCTTTTAAAAGGTTGGTTATGATTCTTTTAGAACATTTGTTTATGTTTTTTCCTATTATATTTTCTAATAGTAATGGTCTGAGGAAATGACGTGCACGCTAAGTTGCTTCAGTTGTGTCCAGCTCTTTGCAACCCCATGGACTGTAGCCTGCCAGACTCCTTTGCCCATGGGATTCTCCAGGCATGAATACTGGAGTGGGGAGGAAATGAGAATTGGAATCAAATTTAAAACCAAAAGTATATAGCAGATTGGTTTTAATGGATTTTAAAATATTTGTGTGTGTTTTATTTCAGCTGTGTTTTGTGAAATAAGAAATGTTTCTTTACTACTTAAGAATTAATAGATGTGCTTACTACTGTATTAATTAAAGAGGTGACTTTGACAGGAACAGTTGGAGTAAAGTGGCAAGAAGCACTAGACTCAATTGTGGTGGGTTAGTGTGTGTTTCATGGAGGCGAGTCTGGGAATTGTATGAAAAGTGACTTAGATGTAGAGAGTTGGAGGAAGCACCTGAAATGGGAAAAGCCACCCTACAGAAAGACTTGGGCATGTTTAAATGGTGATGGGAAAGTATTATATAGTAATAGGTAACTCTGTTTATGTGCCAGGCTTCCTATTGATGTCATTTTATACAGTCCCATTTAATTCTTATAATGGTCATTTAAATTGCATGCAATTTATTAGTTTCACTTTACATTTGAGAAACCGTGAGTGACTGAAAATAGATTTCTTCGTGATATTGAGATGCTTTGGAATGAATGCCATGGGAACTGTAGTCTTTCTTGATGTCATTTTAATAAGGGTTCAACTCAGTGGCTTATCCCTTCTCCATCTGAAATGAACGCATGGTATTTGGCAACTATGACTCTTCCACTGGGGCACAGAGCATGACTTCTGAAATATCTCTCTTTTTTTAAGATTTATTTATTTATTTTGGTGGGGATGGGGTGGGGAGGGAGGGGAGCAGGCAGGCCACTTCTATTGGTCTTTCATTTGTCCATTTTCATCTGTCTTTGTTCTTTGGCCCACATGGGCCTCCCACTGTGGTGGCCTCTGTTGTTGCAGAGCACCGGCTATGGGCACATGCGCTCCAGAGCTCCGGCTCGGTAATTGGACACATCGGTCCAGCCGCTCCGCAGCACGTGGGATCCTCCCAGGCCAGGGATTGAACCGGCGCCCCTTGCACTGCAAGGCGGTGTCCTTACCCACTGGACCACCAGGGAAGCCCTGAAATATCTTTAAGAGAAAATAATCTTATCTCTCAGTCAAGGATTTTTCCTTGAGAGAGACAGCAAAAGTGATACTCCTCTGTGCTTGGAAAGTAGTCTTTTGAGTTTTTAGTGCCTGGAGCCCATGAACAAGAATTGGAAGGATATTTAAATTAAATTTCAGGGTATTTACAGACAATTTTCACCCCGAAGACAGTGCCTTCTGAATCTGCTAAAGCTGAAGCCTTTATATAAAAGAGGAAAATAGGGCTTTCTTGGTGGTCCAGTGAGTAAAGAGACTGCCTTGCCTTGCAAGGGGCGCCAGTTTGATCCCTAACCTGGGAACATCCCACATGCTGCGGAGCCTCTAAACCGGTGTGTCAAATTATGAGCCAGCCAGCACTCTGGGATGCATGTGCCCAGAGCCAGTGCTCTGCAACGAAAGAGGCCACTGCAATGGGAGGCCCACACAGACCAAAGAATAAAGATGGATGAAAAATTTTTAAAAACAATAGAAGAGGGCAAATTTAAAAAAAAAAAAAAAAAGAGGAAGATACACAACTCTTTTGAAGCATTTTACTGGGTTAATCAAGCTAAATGTCGCTTGATTTACATTTTTGTCATTAATTATTTTAACTGAAACTTCCTATTGTTGGTCTCTTCTCGAAAAAGAACTCTTTCAAATATTTGAGTCCAGCTTGCTGTTCTGTCCTAATAATTTCTAATCAGGCCATTTGGCATACTTTCTCTAGACTCTCCAGTTTTCTGCATAGTTTTTTTTTTTTTTTTTGGCTATTCTGGGTTTTCACTGCTGCTACAGGCTCTTCTCTAGTTGAGGTGAGCAGGCCTCTTGTGGTGACTTCTCTTGTTGTGGAACTCGAACTCTAGGGCACATGGACTTCCATAGTTGGCATACACATGGGCTCAATAGTTGGAGCTCCAAGGCTCTAGAGCACAGGCTCAATACTTGTGGGTCATGGGCTTAGTTGCTTCACAGCATGTGAGATCTTCCCCGGTCAGGGATGGAACCCATGTCTCTTGCATTGGCAGGCGAACTCTTAGCACTGAGCTACCAAGGAAGCCCAGTTTTCTGCATACTTTTAATGGAACTGAATGATAGTTTAAATTTTTCTCCACTTCTAAGATTTTATGAAATTCAATTTATTTCTTTCATATTTGGTATAGCAAAAATAGTTTACTTTTGCTTATTTTTTTAAGTCTTTTTTCAAAATATGAAGTTGAAATGATGAGTTTCATTGCTAAACTGGAGATGTGTGATTTGTAATTGGCTAAATTTCTGTTAGTTGCTTAGTCATGTCTGACTCTCTGTAACCCCATAGACTGTAGCCCACCAGACTCCTCTGTCCATGGAGTTCTGTAGGCAAGAATACTGGAGTGGGTAGCCGTTCCCTTCTCCAGGGATCTTCCCAGCCCAGGGATTGAATCCAAGTCACTTGCATTGCAGGCGGATTCTTTACCATCTGAGCTACTGAGAAATCACTTAAAATATTGATACACCTGGAAAGGGTTCTAGAGACAAGACTTACTTGATCCTATGAAGAAATTTGTATTCTTTAACTGTGTATTTAATTGGCAAACAGTGAAATTTGTGAAAGAAACTTGAAGCGTGAGGAAAAGAAAATTATAAAATAAAAGGAAATTTGAATAATTTAGTAAGATAGTACTTTTTTTCTTTACGTTAAAATGTATAATATGTGTATGTAAAGTATGCATAAAGCTTATTCTATTAAATTATTTGATAATTGCCCGTTACAAGTTTCAATAAATGTATTATGCTTATGGCACATTAGTAGCCCTTTTTAAATTTATTTTGTTTATTTTTATTTTTTATTTTTTCATTGGGGGAATGGGTTGGGGAGGGAGGGGGACGGGCAGGCCACTTCTGTTGATCTTTCATTTATCTGTTTTCATCCATCTTTGTTCTTTGGCCCGTGTGGGCCTCCCATTGCGGTGGCCTCTGTTGTCACAGAGCACCAGCTCTGGGCACATGTGCTCCAGAGCTCTAGCTCGGTAATTGGACACATCAGTCCAGCCGCTCCACGGCACATGGGATGTTCCCAGGCCAGGGATCGAACCGGCACCCCTTGCACTGCAAGGCGGTGTCCTTACCCACTGGACCACCAGAGGAGCCCATTAGTAGCCCTTTGATACATGCTTGGGATCTGTATAAAATATCTCTTCTACATACTGAAAGTTGGGTAAACTCTCAGTATGCAGAGAATGATTTCTGTTTTAAGCATTAGAAAATAAAGACTTCGGTGTGTCTGGTTATGAGCCAGGGCTCCAGAGCTCATGCACCCAGAGCCGGTGCTCTGCAATGAGAGAGACCACTGCAGTGGGAGGCCCGCACAGGTCGAATAAAGATGGATGAAAATAAATAAATAGAAAACCAGTAAAAGAGACCAAATTTAAATATGTACGTACACTCTCTCTCTCTCTGTGATAATCCAGAAATAACTTGGTGCCAAAGGACTATTGACTGCTTAGGATTATTAAAAATGTCATAAGCCTTGATTTTAAATATGCAAAGTCAGTGAACCATATTGTCTGCTTTTTAAAAATCTGCCTTTGATAACAGTCCAAAGTCAAATGTCTTGTTACAGGTACCTTTTAAGGGATTCATTATTTTTGTGGTTTAAGTCTGGCATTTATTTGACTAATGCTACAATCTGCTGATGCAGCACTTTCTGATTTCCCCATTATGAAAACTTGCATGGAAATAGTAGAAAATATCAAGATGGATGGAGAAAAGGCCCTCTTGATTGTAGAAGATGATGCATGTTGAAGGAATTTGCTGAGCACCTTCATTGCAGTGGAAATACTGACAAGCAAGCAGAGTGGGTAGTTTCAATAAATGTATTATGCTTATGGCACATTAGTAGCCCTTTTTAAATTTATTTTGTTTATTTTTATTTTTTATTTTTTCATTGGGGGAATGGGTTGGGGAGGGAGGGGGACGGGCAGGCTACTTCTGTTGGTCTTTCATTTGTCTATTTTCATCCATCTTTGTTCTTTGGCCCGTGTGGGCCTCCCATCGCGGTGGCCTCTGTTGTCGCAGAGCACCGGCTCCAGGCACATGTGCTCCAGAGCTCTAGCTCGGTAATTGGACACATCGGTCCAGCCGCTCCGCGGCACGTGGGATCTTCCCAGGTCAGGGATCAAACCAGCGCCCCTTGCACTGCAAGGCGGTGTCCTTACCCACTGGACCACCAGAGGAGCCCATTAGTAGCCCTTTGATACATGCTTGGGATCTGTATAAAATATCTCTTCTACATACTGAAAGTTGGGTAAACTCTCAGTATGCAGAGAATGATTTCTGTTTTAAGCATTAGAAAATAAAGACTTCGGTGTGTCTGGTTATGAGCCAGGGCTCCAGAGCTCATGCACCCAGAGCCGGTGCTCTGCAATGAGAGAGACCACTGCAGTGGGAGGCCCGCACAGGTCGAATAAAGATGGATGAAAATAAATAAATAGAAAACCAGTAAAAGAGACCAAATTTAAATATGTACGTACACTCTCTCTCTCTCTGTGATAATCCAGAAATAACTTGGTGCCAAAGGACTATTGACTGCTTAGGATTATTAAAAATGTCATAAGCCTTGATTTTAAATATGCAAAGTCAGTGAACCATATTGTCTGCTTTTTAAAAATCTGCCTTTGATAACAGTCCAAAGTCAAATGTCTTGTTACAGGTACCTTTTAAGGGATTCATTATTTTTGTGGTTTAAGTCTGGCATTTATTTGACTAATGCTACAATCTGCTGATGCAGCACTTTCTGATTTCCCCATTATGAAAACTTGCATGGAAATAGTAGAAAATATCAAGATGGATGGAGAAAAGGCCCTCTTGATTGTAGAAGATGATGCATGTTGAAGGAATTTGCTGAGCACCTTCATTGCAGTGGGGGAAATACTGACAAGCAAGCAGAGTGGGTAGTAAAAAGCTGCCGTGATACTGCGTGCTGTTATTACTTCTGCTTTTGTGTAATCTGTTAGAGGACCAAATTCTAAATGGGAAAGAGAGATTTTACCGAGGAGAATATGACATAGAACAGATGTGAAATGTAAAAATAACAGGTAAAAAGTTGATAAGAGGCTTTTAACTTTAAAAAGCAGAGAATAGGTCAGGATGTGTGAGAAGTTCCAAAGCTGACTGCAGGGTTTAAGAGTTGATAATTCTTTCTTCATGTGTTGTAGTACACCAACTTTTAAGTTTTTCTTTTTACCTTTGGAGTGAACTAAGAAGGAATTTAGAATAAGGGTTAAGATCAAGGGCTCTGGGATCAGGTGGACATGGTTTGAATCCCAGGCCTGTCGTTTAATTGACTGTGAGGTCTTGGATAAAGAAGTGTATCTGCTTGAGCCTCATTTCTTCACTTGAAAAATAAGGGGACAATAAAAATAGTAACATTGAATTTGCAAGGCTGCTATGAAGATTAAAAGACAAAATCTGTAAAAGTGTGTACATAGAAATTATTATTAACATTATGCAGTGATTTGTGTAATATATTGACTGCATAAAAGTAAACATGATCTCATCTGATATTTTACAGTTTAATCAGTTTACATTATCTTGTAATTAACGTTACTTCATTTAAAGTAAGTTTTTAGATCTTTTACCACACTATGTTTAGGGCTATGTTTACAAGCTTTTTATCACCAAATGTACATCATTGGCTCTTACTTAAGTCATGTGTTATCTTCTGACTTTTTTTTTTTTTAACTTTTATTTTACTTTTAACTTTTATGGAGTTCTATTGTTTACAGATATGCATGTTCCCAGATTAGCTTCCCTGGTGGCTCAGATGGTAAAGAATCTTCTGGCTTTTAGAGTCACATAGATTTACTGTTCAGTATAGAAGATTTAAGAGTGTTAAATATTTAAATATGGTTTACTTCTCATGGGTCAAACTTTTTCTGATTCTTAAAGTTTTTGATTATTGTAAGGTGAAAATTATCTGACAACCTGAAGTCCTAATACAAGACTACTGAAGTATACCAAATGGGAATAAAATTAACAAAGTGCAACATCGAAGCAGTGAATAAAGTACAAGATGGAGGCAGTGTACTTTATTACTCTCAGTCTCTTAGGGAAACAAACCATCTTTTGTATTTAAAAAAAAATGGACCAGTCCATTTATCTTAATAAAATAATCAGTAAATAATATACAGGGATTATGAAGGTAAAAATATTTATTTGTAGAATAGAAAAAATAGTCCAATTAGAATGTCTAAACAAGTTACAGACACTAGTATTAGTTGCTCAGTTGTGTCTGATTCTTTGCGACGTCATGGACCGTAGCCCGCCAGGCTCCTCTCTCCATGGAATTTTCCTGGCCGAAATACTGACCAAGTGGCCATTTCCTACTGCAAGGGATCTTTCCAAACCAGGGATTGAACTGTATTCATATGTTTAGTCATGCCCTGTTGCTTCATACAAACTAACTCCTTTCTGCCTTGTCTGCTTTAGAAGTTACCTTCTAAAGCCAAGAAGACTCATGATTGTTCAGATCCCTTTATCTGATCTTAAAGCATGAATAGCAAATATTTTTAAAAATCTCTTAGAAATCTCTTAAGTAATCATTTGAGAAAGTAAAGCTCATTTGAATTCTTAAAGTTGCTAAGATTTTACTGTAATACTGAGTCTAAGGGAAAAAATATATAATCTTATTTTGGTTATTTTAACTAACAGACTAACTCAGAAGAGTAAGAGGATATTGTTAAAGAATATACAGAGAGGGCTTCCCTGGTGATCCAGTGGGTAAAGACACCACCTTGCAGTGCAAGGGGTGCCAATTTGGTCCCTGGCCTGGGAAGATCCCATGTGCCGCGGAGTGGCTGGACCAATGTGTTCAGTTACCTAGCCAGCGCTCTGGATTGCATGTGCCCAGAGCCAGTGCTTTGCAGTGACAGAGGCCACTGCGATGGGAGGCTCACACAGGCCAAAGAACAAAGATGGAAATGAAAGACCGATAGAAGTGGCCAAAAAAATAAAAGAATATACAGAGAAAAATTTGATACATATCATTGCTATCATTGCTTTCTTAGTAATATGAGTTACTAGATAATGCTTTTAAAAATAAAAGTGTCAGGCTTCCCTGGTGGTCCAGTGGGTAAGGACACCGCCTTGCAGTACAGGGGGCGCCGGTTTGATCCCTGGCCTGGGAAGATCCCACGTGCTGCGGAGTGGCTGGACCGATGTGTCCAGTTGCCGAGCCGGAGCTCTGAAGCGCATGCGCCCACAGCCGGTGCTCTGCAACAGAGGCCACCGCGATGGGAGGCCCACACGGGCCAAAGAACAAAGATAGGTGAAAATAGATAAATGAAGAACCAATGGAAGTGGCCTGCCTGCTCCCCTCCCTCCCCACCCCACCCCCCACCAATAATAAATAAATAAATAAATCTTTAAAAAAAAAAATTAAAGTGTCCATGTTCAACTCTTCTGCAGTAATTATTTATAGAATTTTGGAACTTTTGCCCAGCTTTGGAATAGAAAGGATGAGAAAGAGATTAAATTATTTATATTTAAGAACCAAGTAAATGCCTGTTTAATTTCTCCTTTGATAAGTTTTAGAATATTACTTTTGTTTTTCCTACTGATTTCTAAATCTTTCTGTCTACTCTTTCGCTGTAATAATTCCATGACTCATAAGAGAAATATTTGTGTGAAAGATTAAGCTAATTCTTTTAAAATGATATCCATAGTAACATAGGCAGCATCAGTGAAATGGAAAAAATCCTGCAACAATAAGAGTTTTCTAAAGTAGGTTTTTTTTTTTTTTTTAACATTTATTTATTTATTTTGGGGGGGAGAGAGGGGGTGGGCGGGCCACTTCTATTGGTCTTTCATTTGTCTATTTTCATCCGTCTTTTTTGTTTTTTGGCTCTTGTGGGCCTCCCATCGCAGTGGCCTCTCTCATTGCAAAGCGCCGGCTCTGGGCTCATGTGCTCCAGAGCTCTGGCTCGGTTACTGGACACATCGGTCCAGCCGCTCCGCGGCACGTGGGATTTTCCCAGGCCAGGGATCAAACCAGCGCCCCTTGCACTGCAAGGCGGTGTCCTTACCCACTGGACCACCAGGGAAGCCCATAGTATTTTCTTTTGATGTTGATAAGGAAAAGAGGTGATAAAACTTTAGGTTAAAATTTTACCAAAAGGTCACTGCATTATTCACACATTTCTGAAGTCTAAATGAGCTTGTACAAAGCTAATCTTTTATAAATTTACATATTAAAACTATAAACTGTTACGTTAAAATCTAATACTCAGGTTACGCTGAAGAAAGTCTAAAGAGTTGCATGTTAGAAAGTTCTCTAGATTTACACTTCATCTTTTCCTCTGAGCAGTTCATCTAGCTATAACAGACAGATTTTTAAGTCTTATTATTCAACCTTAAGACAGTTGAATTGTTCCCTTGCTAAATCATTCATTCAACAAATATCAGTTGCTCTACTTTATTCTAAACGTTGTAATGGCTTCTTGAATTATGGAGTTAAGGTAAAATAATTTTTTCCCCGTGTAACGGTAAGTTATGGGAGACATACCTTGAGCACTGAGAAAGTGGAGGAGGAACAAGTGGATCAGTGATCAGAGGATAGAGCAGATATCTTACAGAGCAGATATCTTACAGAGCCATTCCCTCAGCATACACTGAATATGTACAGAGTACTGTTCTAAAACATAGGTATATAGAATAGAAACAAGTATGCAGTGTTATCAGTTAAAAATGGAAAGACAAAAATACTTAAGGATCAGAGAGTGATTGACTAGGGGTGGAGGGAGGTGGTCATTTTTAGATGCTTCTCCAGCATAGTCCTCTATAATTGATTTTTGAGCAAAGATTGGAATGAACTGAGAGTCCTGCATGTATCTGGAGAAAGAGAGAGGAATGTTCCATGCATATCACAGCAACCAGTTCAGAGGTGCTGGGGCCCATTATTCTTCTTGCAAAACAGCACGGAGGCCATTGCAACTGGAACAGAGTCAGTAAAAGGTAGCGTGGAAACCATATAATATAGGACTTGGCCTCTCATTGCAAAGCGCCCGGCTCTGGGCTCATGTGCTCCAGAGCTCTGGCTCGGTTACTGGACACATCGGTCCAGCGCTCCGCGGCCGTGGATTTTCCCAGGCCAGGGATCAAACCAGCGCCCCTTGCACTGCAAGGCGGTGTCCTTACCCACTGGACCACCAGGGAAGCCCATAGTATTTTCTTTTGATGTTGATAAGGAAAAGAGGTGATAAAACTTTAGGTTAAAATTTTACCAAAAGGTCACTGCATTATTCACACATTTCTGAAGTCTAAATGAGCTTGTACAAAGCTAATCTTTTATAAATTTACATATTAAAACTATAAACTGTTACGTTAAAATCTAATACTCAGGTTACGCTGAAGAAAGTCTAAAGAGTTGCATGTTAGAAAGTTCTCTAGATTTACACTTCATCTTTTCCTCTGAGCAGTTCATCTAGCTATAACAGACAGATTTTTAAGTCTTATTATTCAACCTTAAGACAGTTGAATTGTTCCCTTGCTAAATCATTCATTCAACAAATATCAGTTGCTCTACTTTATTCTAAACGTTGTAATGGCTTCTTGAATTATGGAGTTAAGGTAAAATAATTTTTTCCCCGTGTAACGGTAAGTTATGGGAGACATACCTTGAGCACTGAGAAAGTGGAGGAGGAACAAGTGGATCAGTGATCAGAGGATAGAGCAGATATCTTACAGAGCAGATATCTTACAGAGCCATTCCCTCAGCATACACTGAATATGTACAGAGTACTGTTCTAAAACGTAGGTATATAGAATAGAAACAAGTATGCAGTGTTATCAGTTAAAAATGGAAAGACAAAAATACTTAAGGATCAGAGAGTGATTGACTAGGGGTGGAGGGAGGTGGTCATTTTTAGATGCTTCTCCAGCATAGTCCTCTATAATTGATTTTTGAGCAAAGATTGGAATGAACTGAGAGTCCTGCATGTATCTGGAGAAAGAGAGAGGAATGTTCCATGCATATCACAGCAACCAGTTCAGAGGTGCTGGGGCCCATTATTCTTCTTGAAAAACAGCAAGGAGGCCATTGCAACTGGAACAGAGTCAGTAAAAGGTAGCGTGGAAACCATATAATATAGGACTTGGTAGGTTTTGAACAGAGGAGTGACATAATCTGAGTAAGTTTTTTACAAGTAGTGGGGTAGTTATTTGGCAGTTGGAATAACTCAGGAGAAACAATGGACCAGGGTGGTTGAGGGGAAGTGGTAAGAAGTGATAGGACTCAGAACCTGAATTTTAGTAAATGGGGTTACCCCGATGGTCCAGTGGGTAAAGAGTCTACCTTGCAGTACAAGGGGCACTGGTTTGCTCCCTGACTGGGGAAGATCCCACATGCCGCAGAGCGGCTGGACTGGTGTCTCCAATTATGAGCCAGCGTTCTGTAGCACATGCGCCCGGAGCCGGTGCTTTGCAACGGGAGGCCACTGCAATGGGAGACCCACACAGGCCAAAGAATAAAGATGGATGAAAATAAATAAATAAAAAACAATTTTAAAAAAGGGCAAAATTAAAAAAAAAAAGGTAGTTGAGTGGGAGTTAAATATGTGAAAGAAAAGGGAAGATAAAGATAGCATTTTGTGAGAGCTTACTGAGCCTGAAACCCATGGCACCGTATAAATTGTGATAGAATGGTGAGTAAATGAGATTAAAGACATCTAAAAAAGGCTTGGTCCTGAAAGATTTGGGGGACCATTAAAAATGACTCCTTTCCAGGGTTCTTCGCCTATAGAAGGGGAAACCTATGTGTTCCCTGTTTTTATTAACCAATCATTTCATCTTTGAGACCATGTTTATTTTCTCATTAGCCTATCTCAATACTATACACAATTTTTTTGTAGCTTAAGTATATTGTTAAAACAAAATGGCAGAACTTCCAAGAAAGAGTTAGGATGACTTTTTTTTAAAGTACCTACTATAAGCCTTGCTCTTTGTCATGCACTTTCTCCTTTAATCCTGTCAACAATTAGTTGAGAAAGTACTTATCTTTATTTTTATGAAGAAAGTGAGCATCAAGCAGATCAGGAATTTGCTCAAGGTTAGAAGGCTTAATAATTAAAAATACTGGATTCAAGATTTGAATCCAGGTTTGTCTGAATTTAAATCTTCCATAGTTTTCTTTAAAGTATGCTGTCTACTAGAGTTTAATTTCATTCATAATGCATGAAACACCTTTAATGCATTATGAATGCATGCACCTTTTGTTTTTCAACCAAGTAACACATCATATGGTACTTTAGCTATACTAAAAAAAACTGGGTTAATGGTAGGTAGTTCTATAAAAGAGTTTTCAAAAACAAGTATGCCTTATTAGTTTTCTGTGTAGTAAGTCATTGGTTCTCAATTTGTAATGTCTAAAGGTTTTCTGGCAATTTTTTTTTTTTAATGCAGGTTCTGATTCCATAGGTCGGGGGTAGGAACTGAAATTCTCCATTTCTGACAAATTTCCAGGAGGTGCTATAAAGCTTATTCATGAATTACATATATAGAAGACTCTAGAATAGTAAATATATAACCATAGAAATGTTATTAAAGATCCACTTTGTTATTCCTGTTTTTATTTTATTTCTATTTTCAATTGGAGAAAACCTTTACATATGAATGACTCTACTATTTCATATGAGAGCTCATTTTAATATAAGTATACTGTAGAATACCAACTTACTAAAAACAAAAAGTCTGTAATCTATATAAGCACAAACCTAAGGATCAGAGAGATGGACTTGACCAAGATTAATCAATCATTCTTTTCACAGGTAAGTTCTTAATCAGTTCAGCTCATCAAACTTCAGTTGTTCAGTGGTAGTCCTAAGCCTTAAGGGATATAAAGATCAAAAAAGTCACAGTGCTTCCTTTAAGACTTAGAGCTTGATGGAGAGAAATGCCAGGATGTAGGCAAATGAGTAGACTTTGGTGAGACGTCTGCTACAATGGGACATGAGCACAGTGGTTGGGAACACAGTGTATGCTAGTGAGTAGAGTACAGTGCCAGAATTCCAATCTGAGCCTTCAGATGTACAGGCTAGAGTTTCATCTTATCTTTGTGACCCCGTGAACTGCAGTACACCAGCCTTCCCTGTCCTTTACCATCTCCTGGAGTTTGCTCGGATTCCTGGCTGTTGAGTCGGTGATGTCATCCAACCATTTTATCCTCTTTCATCCCCTTCTCCTGCCTTCAATTTTTCCCAGCATCAGGGTCTTTTCCAGTGAGTTAACTTTTCTCATAAGATGGCCAAATACTGGAATGTCACCTTCAGTATCAGTCCTTCCAATGGATATTCAGGGTAGATTTCCTTTAGGACTGACTGATTTGATCTCTTTGCAGTCCAAGGGACTCTCAACAGTATTCTCCATCACCACAGTTCAAAAGCATCAATTCTTTGGCTCTTCTTTATGATCTAACTCTCACATCCATACATGACTACAGGAGAAATCATAGCTTTGTCAGCAAAGTGATGTCTCTGCTTTTTAATATGCTGTTTAGATTTATCATAGCTTTCCTCCAAAGAGCAAAGGTGTTTTGATTTCATGGCTACAGTCACCAACCACAGTGATTTTCTAATCTCCATTTCTGACAATTTCCAGGAGGTGCTATAAAGCTTATTCATGAATTACATATATAGAAGACTCTAGAATAGTAAATATATAACCATAGAAATGTTATTAAAGATCCACTTTGTTATTCCTGTTTTTATTTTATTTCTATTTTCAATTGGAGAAAACCTTTACATATGAA
Organism: Tragulus kanchil; assembly: GCA_022376925.1. Classification (NCBI taxonomy): domain Eukaryota; kingdom Metazoa; phylum Chordata; class Mammalia; order Artiodactyla; family Tragulidae; genus Tragulus; species Tragulus kanchil. The sequence continues at coordinate 91,518,297 of JAIOJX010000006.1, forward strand.
TGACTCTACTATTTCATATGAGAGCTCATTTTAATATAAGTATACTGTAGAATACCAACTTACTAAAAACAAAAAGTCTGTAATCTATATAAGCACAAACCTAAGGATCAGAGAGATGGACTTGACCAAGATTAATCAATCATTCTTTTCACAGGTAAGTTCTTAATCAGTTCAGCTCATCAAACTTCAGTTGTTCAGTGGTAGTCCTAAGCCTTAAGGGATATAAAGATCAAAAAAGTCACAGTGCTTCCTTTAAGACTTAGAGCTTGATGGAGAGAAATGCCAGGATGTAGGCAAATGAGTAGACTTTGGTGAGACGTCTGCTACAATGGGACATGAGCACAGTGGTTGGGAACACAGTGTATGCTAGTGAGTAGAGTACAGTGCCAGAATTCCAATCTGAGCCTTCAGATGTACAGGCTAGAGTTTCATCTTATCTTTGTGACCCCGTGAACTGCAGTACACCAGCCTTCCCTGTCCTTTACCATCTCCTGGAGTTTGCTCGGATTCCTGGCTGTTGAGTCGGTGATGTCATCCAACCATTTTATCCTCTTTCATCCCCTTCTCCTGCCTTCAATTTTTCCCAGCATCAGGGTCTTTTCCAGTGAGTTAACTTTTCTCATAAGATGGCCAAATACTGGAATGTCACCTTCAGTATCAGTCCTTCCAATGGATATTCAGGGTAGATTTCCTTTAGGACTGACTGATTTGATCTCTTTGCAGTCCAAGGGACTCTCAACAGTATTCTCCATCACCACAGTTCAAAAGCATCAATTCTTTGGCTCTTCTTTATGATCTAACTCTCACATCCATACATGACTACAGGAGAAATCATAGCTTTGTCAGCAAAGTGATGTCTCTGCTTTTTAATATGCTGTTTAGATTTATCATAGCTTTCCTCCAAAGAGCAAAGGTGTTTTGATTTCATGGCTACAGTCACCAACCACAGTGATTTTGGACCCCAAGAAAATAGCCTGTCACAGTTTCCATTGTTTTTCCCTGTTTGCCATGAAGTGATGGGATCAGATGCCATGATCTTAGTTTTTTGAATGTTGCATTTATTTATTTATTTATTTATTTATTTATTCTTGGCTATTTTGGACCTATTTTGGACCTTTACCTTCTAGTTGCAGGGAGTAGGGACTACTCTCTAGTTGAGTTGAGTAGGCCTTTTGTTGCAGTGACTTCTCTTGTTGTGCAACTCTGGCTGTAGGACATGAGCTTTAGCAGTTGCAGCACATGGGCTTAATAATAGTACAGGCTCCATACTTGTGGCTCACAGGCCTAGTTGCTCCACAGCAGGTGGGATCCTCCCGGATCAGGAATCGAACCTGCATTGGCCTGTGAACTCTTCACCAGGGAAGAGCTACCAGGGAAGCCCCTCCCAGCAGTCTTGATTCCAGCTTATGGTTCATCACATTTCACATGATGTACTCTGCATATAAGTTGAATAAGGAAGGTGACAGTATACAGCCTTGACATACTTCTTTCCCAATTTGGAACCAATCTGTTGTTCCATTACCAGTTCTAATTGTTGCTTGTTGACCTGCATACAAGTATTTTCAGAAGGCAGGTAAGGTGGTCTGCTATTCCGATTTCTTTCAGAATTTTCAGTTTGTTGTGATCCGGGTAGTCAAAGGCTTTAGTGCAGTCAGTAAAACGGAAATTGAACATTCTGTGTCACTCAAAAAAAATGGGAATTTCTTTTCTCTGTTCTAATGCAAAATGATAAATTCTGAATTAAAGTTAATTGTTAAAGAACAAATACAAGATAATCTTCAATAAGCATGACTGATTTCATCTCTTTGCAGTCCCGAGGGACTCTCAAGAGTATTCTCCATCACCACAGTTCAAAAGCATCAATTCTTTGGCTCTTCTTTATGATCTAACTCTCACATCCATACATGACTACAGGAGAAATCATAGCTTTGTCAGCAAAGTGATGTCTCTGCTTTTTAATATGCTGTTTAGATTTATCATAGCTTTCCTCCAAAGAGCAAAGGTGTTTTGATTTCATGGCTACAGTCACCAACCACAGTGATTTTGGACCCCAAGAAAATAGCCTGTCACAGTTTCCATTGTTTTTCCCTGTTTGCCATGAAGTGATGGGATCAGATGCCATGATCTTAGTTTTTTGAATGTTGCATTTATTTATTTATTTATTTATTTATTTATTCTTGGCTATTTTGGACCTATTTTGGACCTTTACCTTCTAGTTGCAGGGAGTAGGGACTACTCTCTAGTTGAGTTGAGTAGGCCTTTTGTTGCAGTGACTTCTCTTGTTGTGCAACTCTGGCTGTAGGACATGAGCTTTAGCAGTTGCAGCACATGGGCTTAATAATAGTACAGGCTCCATACTTGTGGCTCACAGGCCTAGTTGCTCCACAGCAGGTGGGATCCTCCCGGATCAGGAATCGAACCTGCATTGGCCTGTGAACTCTTCACCAGGGAAGAGCTACCAGGGAAGCCCCTCCCAGCAGTCTTGATTCCAGCTTATGGTTCATCACATTTCACATGATGTACTCTGCATATAAGTTGAATAAGGAAGGTGACAGTATACAGCCTTGACATACTTCTTTCCCAATTTGGAACCAATCTGTTGTTCCATTACCAGTTCTAATTGTTGCTTGTTGACCTGCATACAAGTATTTTCAGAAGGCAGGTAAGGTGGTCTGCTATTCCGATTTCTTTCAGAATTTTCAGTTTGTTGTGATCCGGGTAGTCAAAGGCTTTAGTGCAGTCAGTAAAACGGAAATTGAACATTCTGTGTCACTCAAAAAAAATGGGAATTTCTTTTTCTCTGTTCTAATGCAAAATGATAAATTCTGAATTAAAGTTAATTGTTAAAGAACAAATACAAGATAATCTTCAATAAGCATCCAAGAAATCAGAAACAAGTTGCAATTTCAATTCATAGGTGGGGAACAATCTTACTAGTGGGACAGAAGTTAAGAAAAGCTTCGCAATGATATAACATGAAAATGGGGTAGAATCTCAGTGACTAAAATAGTGGAGGCTGGGAGGAGACAGCCCTGGGGTGTGTGCATTGGGGATATATGTGGAGGTGAAAAGTGCATGACCCTGCTAAGTACTGGGAAGACAGGCTCTGCAGCAGGAAGACTTATTTGAATGGATTACTAAATTACTATTACAATAGAGTCATCTTCCCAGTGACAGCACATGATGCAATAGAAGAGGAATCTGTATGTAAGCAAAGCCCTCTTGAGGAAGAAGCATTCATGTTGGGGAGGGACAGATCAGGAGTTAGCTGTGCAGGAAGGATGAGGAGAAGAGTTCCTGCAGAGAGGTCCTGGAGAGGGAAGAGAAAGAGGAATTGGAAGGACTGAAAGAAGACTGAAGAGAAATGCGAACTGTAGAGACTGAGTGAATAGTGATACTTTCAGAACCTGTGCAGTGTACTGTGTGCCTTGTGATAGAGAACCTTGAATATGCCAGTAAAGAATTGAGAATTTTCCCTGTGGGCTTCAGGCAGCTCTGAGTCAGAGCTACTTCCTCAGAGAAAGTGAGAGGCAGGATGCTCTTAAGGTACATATAATGTGGAATTGATTAAAATCAATTGTGAGACTGCTGCTAAAATTTAGTCATGGAAATATGAAAGTCTGCATTAAAGTTTTATTTGACATACTTCTTTCCCAATTTGGAACCAATCTGTTGTTCCATTACCAGTTCTAATTGTTGCTTGTTGACCTGCATACAAGTATTTTCAGAAGGCAGGTAAGGTGGTCTGCTATTCCGATTTCTTTCAGAATTTTCAGTTTGTTGTGATCCGGGTAGTCAAAGGCTTTAGTGCAGTCAGTAAAACGGAAATTGAACATTCTGTGTCACTCAAAAAAAAGGGGAATATCTTTTTGTCTGTTCTAGTGCAAGATGATAAATTCTGAATTAAAGTTAATTGTTAAAGAACAAATACAAGATAATCTTCAATAAGCATCCAAGAAATCAGAAACAAGTTGCAATTTCAATTCATAGGTGGGGAACAATCTTACTAGTGGGACAGAAGTTAAGAAAAGCTTCGCAATGATATAACATGAAAATGGGGTAGAATCTCAGTGACTAAAATAGTGGAGGCTGGGAGGAGACAGCCCTGGGGTGTGTGCATTGGGGATATATGTGGAGGTGAAAAGTGCATGACCCTGCTAAGTACTGGGAAGACAGGCTCTGCAGCAGGAAGACTTATTTGAATGGATTACTAAATTACTATTACAATAGAGTCATCTTCCCAGTGACAGCACATGATGCAATAGAAGAGGAATCTGTATGTAAGCAAAGCCCTCTTGAGGAAGAAGCATTCATGTTGGGGAGGGACAGATCAGGAGTTAGCTGTGCAGGAAGGATGAGGAGAAGAGTTCCTGCAGAGAGGTCCTGGAGAGGGAAGAGAAAGAGGAATTGGAAGGACTGAAAGAAGACTGAAGAGAAATGCGAACTGTAGAGACTGAGTGAATAGTGATACTTTCAGAACCTGTGCAGTGTACTGTGTGCCTTGTGATAGAGAACCTTGAATATGCCAGTAAAGAATTGAGAATTTTCCCTGTGGGCTTCAGGCAGCTCTGAGTCAGAGCTACTTCCTCAGAGAAAGTGAGAGGCAGGATGCTCTTAAGGTACATATAATGTGGAATTGATTAAAATCAATTGTGAGACTGCTGCTAAAATTTAGTCATGGAAATATGAAAGTCTGCATTAAAGTTTTATTTGAGAAACAGAGTCAATTGTATTTTAAAGTAAAATCAGCTCAAAATATGAGGGCTTGTTCTGTGAAGGACTGGTGTACAGTTGGTGGAGCAGAAAAAGAGTAGTGTTATCCCTGTGACGAGTATTAGAGATATAAGAGCTGTCTATATGAATATGACCGAAGCAGGTCTCGGTAAAGAAATTTTTTTAAAAACTACTGCTTTTGATTAATATCTGTCATAATTGCAGTGTTCTGGAGAGCTAGAACCATCTGGGTTTGAATCCAGGCTCTACCAATTACTGGCCTGAGCTAAGTAATTGCAGGCAACTTTTCTTTGTTTTAGTTTCCTTATCGGTAAAGTGAGGACAATAATAGGACCTATGCCATGGGACTCTTAAATGGGTTAATATTAGCTTGTAAAGAACTTAGAACAATGTGGTAATTCAGTTTGTGAGTCATCATAAATGTAAGAGACCAGAATTTCAAAACTGAAATTGGCCAAAATTAGATTCCATTGAAAGATGTATTGCATCTACTTTTCCAGCTACTCTTGCATTCTAGGGAAGCTACTTGTTGATAGCTCTGTACTTTGAACTACTCATCAGATTGTGTTACTAAACTTTTCAGTGTCCTGGGTGCCTTCTTTATTCTTGTATTATGAGGCAGGTTAGAGGGAGAGATTAATCATCTAACTTGTGGCATAATCAAGACTTTCTGGTTTGATTAGACATTTCAAATGGTATGTGAGTCATTCCTGATGCAAGAGGGTCCTTAGGCAAGAGCAGGAAGTTGATGCTGAGTCACCTTCAGTATTATGACAGAGAATATTATGTTTTCAGAATATTGCAGGAAGTTAATATTGTTATAGTAGTTACTCAACTAGTAGTAGTAACTACTATATAAAAATTTAGTTTCCCCAAGCATAAGTAATTCTAATTTGTTAATTCGTTATAGGCTACTACTGTTTCTTGTTTGACCTAATGCATATTTCTCACCCTCTTTTTCTTGTTAAAATGATGACCTCTTACTCTTTACCTTTTTGATCCACTGCTTTTTTTTTTAATCCTTTTTTTTTTTTTTTTTAGATTTTTTGGGGACGGGTTGGGGAGGGAGGGGGGCATGCGGGCCATTTCTATTGGTCTTTCATTTGTCCATTTTCATCCATCTTTGTTCTTCGGCCAACATGAGCCTCCCATCGCAGTGGCCTCTGTTGTCTCAGAGCATCGGCTCTGGGCACATGCGCTCCAGAGCTCCGGCTCAGTAATTGGACACATGGGTCCAGCCGCTCCGTGGCACGTGGGATCTTCCCAGGCCAGGGATCGAACCCGCGCCCCTTGCACTGCAAGGCATCCTTACGCACTGTACCACCAGGGAAGCCCTAATCTCCTTCTTTCCAAAAGACTTTGATGGTGGTTAGACATGATAGCCTAGCCTTGGTAAACGCCCACCTTTCGCATGTCTAAGGCTCTACCTCTCATATATGTAAACATTGTCTGGGATGAAAATGCTTATTTTCATGAAAATGTTTATTGCTCAGTTTTACATGTTTAGAGATGGTTCATGTGTTTGGGAAAACTGTCCCTTAGTGTTTGTGGTCCCTTTTGATATTACCCATTCAATCACTTACTGGTTAAAATGCTTAAAGATTTTCTGATTGAGTCTGGATCATGAAAATGGAGTGAATGACCATGCTTCATTACTTATTCTGCCCCTTTCTTGCTAGCCTTCTCCCTGTTTCCCTGACTGGAACGCTCATGTCCCAGATCATCACAGGCTTGGTTCGTTTGCATTGTGTTCGAGTCTCGGCTTAAAGGTCGCTCTTCTTCAGTGTAGCTCTTCTTAATCCACATTTCTGAAAGACTGTTTCCAGGTTTGTTTTGGTTTGGTTTTTTGTACTTGTGCTCTTTTTCTCTCTCTCTTCACTGCATTTATCACTAGCCAGCATTGTACTGTACATATCTCTTTGTCTTACTGGCTAGACCATAAATTCTACAAAGTAGGAACTGCCTTCTATATCCAGGGCCTGGATTAGTATCTGAATGTAGTAGAGGCTCAGTAAATACTTACTGAATAAAAAGAGCTTGCCGTATCCTTGTGCCTTCTATTTAAATGACACTAAATAACAGAGGAATTGAACTAACATGGAAAGGATGAAACTGGATGTTTTTCTCTCACAAACATAAATGAGGAGTTTTAATTGAATTTTGTTTTGATTGTATTAATGTCAGCCAACATGTATTCCTGCCCTTTCTGAGAATTAGGCACTGTATTCCACAGTAAAGTAGAAAAATGCATAATATACACTTCTGTGTTAAGGTATTTCAGTCTAGTCTGGAAGAAAACAAGCAATACTGTGTGATAAGTGTTATGGCCTTAGGTATAAAGAAAGTATTTTGTTAGCACAGAGAGAGAACACTTCATTTGAATTGAGGAAGGAAGTGAAGAATTCTCAACTAAAAATGGTTTGAAGCTTAGTTATAAGTAATGATTCCCAGGGATCACACCAGTCTACTTGCCTCCAGAGTCCTTACTCTTTGTCACCAGCTAGTCACTATAGAGGACACTCAAGAAATACATTTGATCTACTTCTCCATGATTGCTTGGGCCATTTCAGTCTTTCAAAAAAGAAGCATTTGCCTCTGACTGTGTGCCATTGTCAGACACACAGTGCTTGTTTGATAGTTTGTTCTATGAACTGCCCTTGATGGCTAACAGTGAATAACTGTAGCTTCGTAAAAGTTAGATAAATTCAAGAAGCAGTTAAAGAATTATGCACAGTTATTTTTTAAGTCATTGTTTCTCAAAAATGTATTCCTTTGAACCAGCAGCATCTGGGCATTTTCAAGCCCAATCCCAGACCTGCCTAATCAGAAATTCTAGGGGTACAGCTCAGCTTGTGTTTTATCTGAAGTAATTAAAATATTGCTACTTATATTTGCTTCATTTTTATATACTGCATATTGGACAAACTGTAATGTTTACGACACTAACATCCGGCTATAAATTGAACTCAAAGATGTATCGTCTTACAAATCTAGTTTTTGAGAAGCCCAGATTTCCACACAGACTCACTGACCTTACTCCATTCCAGCTCTAGCCCAAACAGGTGCTTAAATCACTACCCTGTGCAACTTGCTGATTCAGAAAATCTTGCTGTCTCAACTTCCTTTTTTTTTGGTAGGTAACAAATGAATTTATTCAGATTCAGAGGAAAGCACACTCCACAGAGTGTAAGCCATCGCAGTGTGAAACCAGCAGCTGTCTCAACTTCTTATGGTTATTCAGCAGTTAGCTTAGTTTAACATAGTGACGTAGAAGCTTGCATTATCAAATCACTGAATCTATTTTTAAGAGCATTTAAGTAAAAATTGTCTTTTGTGTGAATGAAGGCCAAATCTATAACTGTGTTTAGTTCACATTTAAGATTGAAGTTTTCATTTTTCTTTTCAGTTTTGTTTTTTCTACTAGTAAGAATCACTTGTGGTGCAAAGCTATTCATAGGTAATCTTTTCTCATCTACTCCTTTGCCTTTGATCAGTAGCATTTTCTATAAAGAGGAGATCCTATTTTAGACCATCTCTTTCTACACGTTTAATTTTTACCCAGTGTTAAATGAACAACATAAATATAAAAGCATTATTTTGTATTTAGTATATATATTTGGTATCAATTTGAATACTTATAAAGTTGTACAATGATTATTCTATTTCATATGAATGTATTTAATTCTTTGATTAGAAATATGAGCGAGAAAATAGGCAGCAATCACTGCATTCTTTGTTTCAGGCTTGTCACTTCTTTATATCTTCATGTCTAAAATTAGCTGATGCTGTTCAGTCACTCAGATGTGTCTGACTCTTTGTGACCCTATAGACTGCAGCATGCCAGGCTTCCCTGTCCTCCTCTGTCTCATGGAGTTTGCTCAAACCCAATCCCAGACCTGCCTAATCAGAAATTCTAGGGGTACAGCTCAGCTTGTGTTTTATCTGAAGTAATTAAAATATTGCTACTTATATTTGCTTCATTTTTATATACTGCATATTGGACAAACTGTAATGTTTACGACACTAACATCCGGCTATAAATTGAACTCAAAGATGTATCGTCTTACAAATCTAGTTTTTGAGAAGCCCAGATTTCCACACAGACTCACTGACCTTACTCCATTCCAGCTCTAGCCCAAACAGGTGCTTAAATCACTACCCTGTGCAACTTGCTGATTCAGAAAATCTTGCTGTCTCAACTTCCTTTTTTTTTGGTAGGTAACAAATGAATTTATTCAGATTCAGAGGAAAGCACACTCCACAGAGTGTAAGCCATCGCAGTGTGAAACCAGCAGCTGTCTCAACTTCTTATGGTTATTCAGCAGTTAGCTTAGTTTAACATAGTGACGTAGAAGCTTGCATTATCAAATCACTGAATCTATTTTTAAGAGCATTTAAGTAAAAATTGTCTTTTGTGTGAATGAAGGCCAAATCTATAACTGTGTTTAGTTCACATTTAAGATTGAAGTTTTCATTTTTCTTTTCAGTTTTGTTTTTTCTACTAGTAAGAATCACTTGTGGTGCAAAGCTATTCATAGGTAATCTTTTCTCATCTACTCCTTTGCCTTTGATCAGTAGCATTTTCTATAAAGAGGAGATCCTATTTTAGACCATCTCTTTCTACACGTTTAATTTTTACCCAGTGTTAAATGAACAACATAAATATAAAAGCATTATTTTGTATTTAGTATATATATTTGGTATCAATTTGAATACTTATAAAGTTGTACAATGATTATTCTATTTCATATGAATGTATTTAATTCTTTGATTAGAAATATGAGCGAGAAAATAGGCAGCAATCACTGCATTCTTTGTTTCAGGCTTGTCACTTCTTTATATCTTCATGTCTAAAATTAGCTGATGCTGTTCAGTCACTCAGATGTGTCTGACTCTTTGTGACCCTATAGACTGCAGCATGCCAGGCTTCCCTGTCCTCCTCTGTCTCATGGAGTTTGCTCAAACTCACGTCCATTGAGTCGATGATGCCATCCAGTCATATCATTCTAAGTCACCTCCTTCTTCTCTGACTGAACCACTCTGTACCTCAGTTTCCCCATTAGGATGGAGATAACACTACTAATACCGGCTTCTGTGGTGACTTAAATGGTAAAGACTCTGCCTGCAGTACAGGAGACCCGGCTTCAATCTCTGGGTCAGGAAGATCCCTGGAGAAGGACATGGCAACCCACTGCAGTATTCTTGCCTGGAGAATTCCATGGAGTCGCAAATAGTCTGACATGACTGAGTGACTTTCACTTTCAGTTCAACTACTTATGTCCTATAGTCATTGTGTGGAGTAAATGAGCTAATGTTCATATATACTTGGCACAGTGACAGACACAGCAAGCGGTCAGTTTCTATTGGTCCTTTGCGTCTGCTGATTCCTGGGAAGTGGAAGGGGAGACAGGGAGGATTTAATCATTTATGCTAGGTCTCTGTTTTCATTACTATTCCCTCTCAAAAGCAACTCCCCACCCTCAAAAAGGTTGCATCATTTTCTTACACTTTCTGTGTTCTTAGCCCTATCGCCCCAGTATTGTTTCCTTACTCTGTAACTTTTGAATTTGTACCTCTTCTCTTTTTCTTCCTGAGAAATTTACCTCCCAACAGTTTTGTACTTAACTCTGCTCCCTTCCCAAGTCTCTGACAAACTTAAACTTCCAGCCACATGTCCCACCTCCTAGGAACTTCTGGACTGCTTAAGAATAAGCTTTTTTGAACCATGTTTTCTCTATTACAGTTTTATTGGTGTGTCAGTCATATCAATACGGAAATAAATGGCACTTGGCAGGCAAAGCTAAACTGTGCTCTATATTAAGCAGAATGTTTATGATACTGTAATATTGTGAGAACACTTGTGTATATTCTTTATTAAGAACCTTAGGGTCGGGCTTCCCCTGGTGGTCCATTGGATAAGGACACCGCCTTGCAGTGCAAGGGGCGCCAGTTCGATCCCTGGCCTGGGAAGATCCCACGTGCTGCGGAGCGGCTGGACCGATGTGTCCAATTACCGAGCCGGAGCTCTGGAGCGCATGCGCCCAGAGCCGCCGCTCTGCGACAACGGACGCCACCGTGATGGGAGGCCCGCAGGAGCCAAAGAACAAAGACGGATAAAAACAGAAATGAAAGACCAATAGAAGTGGCCTGCCCACTCCCCTCCCTCCCCAACCCGACCCCCGCCCAAAATAAACAAATAAATAAATCTTAAAAAAAAAAAAGAACCTTGGGGGTCTCTAGGAAAGTACTGTCACGAAACAGGTTGGATGGGGTATAGTCCCCGAGCTGCAGCGCTCCATGTCTTACATTAACACTAATAATAATTGTTTGAGTCATGACTTTCAGAGAGTTTTCCCACCATCTGAAGTCTTTTGCTTCGTTATCTTTGGGAATGTAGATTTTACTATTGGGTAATTTCTTTTTAGTGGAGGAGAATCAAGTATTCAGGTCTACCTTTCTTTTCTGAACACATACTTAATTCTGTTTTAATTAGTTGTTCTATGTCAGGATATGTTTTCTTTATAGCCTCTCTCCTGCTTTTTTTTAGTTGTACCAAATGAAAACCAACCTTGATTTCTTTTTTTCCCCTGTATTTATAGGTCCTCTTCCTGATGGATGGGAACAAGCCATGACTCAGGATGGAGAAATATACTATATAAACCATAAGAACAAGACCACCTCTTGGCTAGACCCCAGGCTTGACCCTCGTTTTGGTAAAGGTTCATCTCAAAATCTTTTTAGATATTTTTGATTACTGTGTTTTGGTATGTGAATTCTGGAAGGTACATATAAACTAAATTGCATTGGCTTATAGTTTTAAAAAATGACAGTCCTACTTACCTAGTACTGTTTTTATACCTTTCACTTTAAACATGGATTTGGATCTAAATCAGCTTTTTAGCTTGGACTTCTTTGGATGGGGTTGGAGGAATGTGGTGGTTTACTAACCAGACACACTTCCTTTCACGTTTTTAAGAAACACAGTATGATCTTTTTAAAAATGATCTTTCTAGCTACAGAAATAATCACACTATCACTTCCTCTGAAACCTGGAATATCATCTTTTGTCAGTGAGTGACCTAGTATCTGCTTATGTTTAACTTAAGAGAGCAATGAATATCATCCTATACCTTAAATGTTTTCTTTTCTAAGCTAGGACAAGGGACCGTTGGGACCGTTGTCACCGTAGAGGCAGACCAGTGAAAGCATTTTTTCCCTTCTCTTCATTTCTGCCCACCCCCCACCACTTTTTTTTAAGGTTTATTTGGTTTGTTTGTTTTACATTTAGGAAACAAAAAATAACATTTTCCTCCAAATCAAATGACAAAAATCACCATTTGCACAAAGAAATAATCCCCTTCTGAAAGTGCATATTTTGATAATAGTATAAAAGCTTTTTAGGACCTTTTTATCCATATTTTTTCACTATTTTTCTTTTCTTCAGTTGAGTTTCTGAGCTATTTTTCCAAAGCCATGGAAAAATGAATCTAAAAAGGAGCAGATCATTGTGGTTTTAAAGCTTTCGTCTTGGACTGGATACAGCTAAATGAAAACAATGTGCAGATCACTGAGTAGGTCAGACCGAGGGAACTCGGAACCTTTGAAGCTTTACAGGGATTGACCTAACAACAACTGTGGGGCCCTTACGGGAAAGAGGAATTAACTCTGTAGATGCCATCAAAACACAATCCTGGAACAGAAAAAGGGAAAAAAGAACTTTACCCAGGGCTGGGTAAAATAGCTGCCCTGTCAGGAACATTCTGAACAGTTCTGAACAGGGTATGTATGTGTACCCTTTTAAACCCCAACATTTGAGTTTGCCCTAAACTTCCTGATGGGTGAGTTTTACGAACTGATTGAATCCCCTATTCAAGTAAAGTCAAAGTTGGGATCAGGGCAGAGACTGTCACTTTGACAACTATCTGGTTTGACTTAAATGCTAGCCTTTTGAGCTTCAAGACGTATTTGGTGTTAAAAAAAATAAATAAATAAAGTCATGTGGCATGTTAATAGTTTGCAACTTCAGATACTATTTAATACTTGAGTATGCCCTTTTTGTTTACTACAGGAAACCAAGTAAGGTAGAGAATTTAATAAATGTTGCCATTTGTACGGACTAGAACGATAACAGCCATGTTTCCTCAAATCATCTTTAATGAAATGAATTCAGTTTATCTACATTTGGAAATTTTTAAACATGGTACTATGGGATTTTTTTTCTCTCTACATGGGGTTATGAAAAAATGATGATTAACTCTTAGCTAGCTATGAAAATCAGCAGTTGGAACAAAAACTTTTTTTTTAACTATTTTCAGTTAATAAAAAGTGAAGTAAGACAAGTTGGCTGTGAGTTTAAGTAGATCTATTAATTACATGCACAGCTTAGTCTTTTGTTTTAAGTAGGAAAAGGTACAAAAAATAATAATAATCTTCCTCCCACCTTCAGTACATATGTACACACAGCATACAATTAGGCATGCCAAGAAAAGGTTTCATAAAATACTCCTACTGCTTTTTTGTTTCCCTCTTTGGACCCTCTGTTGTATGTGTATTCCAGACAGGCTTGACAACATGCCAAAGCTTTTTATTTTGTGGCCCGACTTCTAATCTGTTCCAGACCTTTTCAGTCAGAGAGCTCAAGTGTAACTGAAGGGGAGCAGGAAAGGGGGGAAAAGTGTGGGTTTCTCTGATCCAGAGTGACAGCAAATAGAGACAAGCTGTTAGCTGCTGAATTTGAAGGAGTTTTCCTTGAAATCTGAAGTTCTACGGTAGATTGCATTTAACTGCCAAAAAAATATAAACTATCCCCTTTCTGACCCTTGAACCATGTGGGCCCTTACGGAAAGAGGAATTAACTCTGTAGATGCCATCAAAACACAATCCTGGAACAGAAAAGGAAAAGAACTTTACCCATGGCTGGGTAAAATAGCTGCCCTGTCAGGAACATTCTGAACAGTTCTGAACAGGGTATGTATGTGTACCCTTTTAAACCCCAACATTTGAGTTTGCCCTAAACTTCCTGATGGGTGAGTTTTACGAACTGATTGAATCCCCTATTCAAGTAAAGTCAAAGTTGGGATCAGGGCAGAGACTGTCACTTTGACAACTATCTGGTTTGACTTAAATGCTAGCCTTTTGAGCTTCAAGACGTATTTGGTGTTAAAAAAAATAAATAAATAAAGTCATGTGGCATGTTAATAGTTTGCAACTTCAGATACTATTTAATACTTGAGTATGCCCTTTTTGTTTACTACAGGAAACCAAGTAAGGTAGAGAATTTAATAAATGTTGCCATTTGTACGGACTAGAACGATAACAGCCATGTTTCCTCAAATCATCTTTAATGAAATGAATTCAGTTTATCTACATTTGGAAATTTTTAAACATGGTACTATGGGATTTTTTTTTTTCTCTCTACATGGGGTTATGAAAAAATGATGATTAACTCTTAGCTAGCTATGAAAATCAGCAGTTGGAACAAAAACTTTTTTTTTAACTATTTTCAGTTAATAAAAAGTGAAGTAAGACAAGTTGGCTGTGAGTTTAAGTAGATCTATTAATTACATGCACAGCTTAGTCTTTTGTTTTAAGTAGGAAAAGGTACAAAAAATAATAATAATCTTCCTCCCACCTTCAGTACATATGTACACACAGCATACAATTAGGCATGCCAAGAAAAGGTTTCATAAAATACTCCTACTGCTTTTTAGTTTCCCTCTTTGGACCCTCTGTTGTATGTGTATTCCAGACAGGCTTGACAACATGCCAAAGCTTTTTATTTTGTGGCCCGACTTCTAATCTGTTCCAGACCTTTTCAGTCAGAGAGCTCAAGTGTAACTGAAGGGGAGCAGGAAAGGGGGGAAAAGTGTGGGTTTCTCTGATCCAGAGTGACAGCAAATAGAGACAAGCTGTTAGCTGCTGAATTTGAAGGAGTTTTCCTTGAAATCTGAAGTTCTACGGTAGATTGCATTTAACTGCCAAAAAAATATAAACTATCCCCTTTCTGACCCTTGAACCATGCAAACATCAGCAAATGATAGGTTATTGCTTTTATGGTTGTGAAATCTGCTTTCCTATATTTCCCAAATCTATATGAAAGTATTTACCATTTTTTACCTTAAGTTGACCTATGTCTTTTGACATTTTAGAGTGGAAGATACACCTCACATCTCCTTCAAACACCAGCCTCTTTTATATGTCTGTTCTTTATCAGATGCTTTAGAATAATAAAAAATTTCTATCAGTTCTTCACAACCCACATGAAGTTAGTAAATTATCCATATAGTATAAATTTAGGAAATTAAATAGTAATTTGTTTCTTTTTTACCGGACTTTCTTGTTCTTTAACATTTAAAAGCTATATCTTTAAAAAAAATTTTGTTGAAGTTTTTCTCTTATGTTTGTTTATAATAGTTTCAGGTATATAACATAGTGATTCAAAATTTTTACAGATTATACTCCATGTAAAGTTATTACAAAATAGTGACTTTCCCTGTGCTTATTGATATATCTTTGTTGCTTACTTATGTTATGAATAGTAGTTTGTGTCTCTTAATCCTATACCCTTATCTTGCTCTTCTATAAAGACTGTATATCTTTGACATTTATATTATTTTACAGCATTGATTAATAATCTGTAACAAATCATGAGGTAATATCCACAGGCAGTAAAAACTAGCTGATATTTACTGGCTTGGAAAAAAAAGGAGAACTTATATTTGTTTTTAAGGAATCATATTAGGACTGTTTTTACACTTTATTAAAGTAGATGCTGGAGTATTATGTGGGTCATTAAATTATTTCTTATTAACACTTTTTTCCCTAGAGGTTTTATACTTGCAAAACATAAAAAGTCTCAAGTTTAAGCATTTTCTTGTACATCATAAAATTACTTTTCTGTAATACAGTCATATGACTATTTTCCAGTGAAAGCCTTAATGAAAGCAAACCAAAAAATTATAATACCTGTTCTTTAGAATGAAAAATTTCCAAAATACTAATGTCAGTGAACTTTTATGTAATGTTATCCCTGTTTATAAAGAAGAATATATTGTATAGTATTAGAATCTGTTTCTGGAAATAAGTGCTGATGGGACCACTGGGTTTAAAAGCACATGTGGAGTAAATAAAAGTATTGGAACTAGAGATTTGGATTAAAAGGTGTATCTTTTGAGTCTTAAAGAAGGTAATAAATAACCTAGGTTGATGTAAACAGAGTATCGTTTGTAATCACTAACGGCAGTTCTGTACATAGAAATTCTGTATATGGAAATGTCACAGGTAATTAAAACCTAGATTTTGCATCCACAATTAAATGTCTGTTAAATTTTAAGTGCTCAGACATTCATTAACCTTTTCCTGTTAAGAGAAAATATTTCTCATAGCTGTCAGTTTTTAGTTGTGAACTCTTAGGGTGGGGAGGAAAAGTTACTTCGGTGTATTTTAGGTAAATAGAGCTATTGCTAACTGCAACTTACTAAAGCAGGTGAATTTCAGAAAATTTGACCCTTAAAACAAGTTGCTAATTCTTCTAATCAAAATTTCTCAAAGGAGGAGTTAAGAGTGTACCCAGGGCACTGAAGAACATTCAGCATCCCTGAATCCCATTATCCCATTAAATGTCACAGTGCCACCCAGTCCTTGTGACTCCAAACTACCAGTCTGTGTTTAAAAAAGTACTGTAAGATGTAGGGATTATTGCCCCAAATCTGAGTTTCTCTGAGTTCTAGGGAAATTGTGACTTACCCCTAGTTATATAGTTAAGTGACAGAGTGAGAATCTATACTTGATCTCTTGACACCCAGAATTTTAAAGAAAATTAGATTGCAAGCGATTAATCTTTCAGAAACACACCTAAATCACCAGTATCAGTACATGGAAATTTCAGAGGGAGGAAGGTGACAGTGTTTAATGGGCTTACTTATATACTTTATTGTGATTCACCTTGAGAAATTTATCCAAAGGTAGTGAGTTTCCAGTTGCAGAAGTGAAGCCAGAATTATCATGCCTCACCTCTGCCATGTCCTTAGAAGATTACCTTCCAACTTCATCTTTGACCTTTCCCTTGACTAGGCACTTACCATGTTACAGGGCAGCCCATTCTATTTAAGGAAGGTTCTAATGACCAGAAAATGTATGTCCTTTTATTACTCAGAAATCTACTTCCCTTCAGATTTGTGAATACAATTCTAATGCCAGAATGTTCTCTTTTAACTATGGTTTCTTCAGTTTTTTCATGGACTAAGAGTTCTGAGTTCTTTCCCAGTTTAATTTCCTTCTTCTGAATGTCTTTCATTTAACTGGTGCCTCTTTAAATGTGATACTCAGTATAGTTTTTAAATGCACATTATCCAGTGAAAAAATAGTTACAACACTTCTCTGACCTGGCATTTTATATGCCTTGCAAAAATCCATTAGAAGAAGTTAGCTGTTTTCTCCATAGTAGTTGCATAATATATTGAATTCAAATGAATTAAAGTGTGATGTAGAAAAATCTGCCTACTCAGTTGGAAATCAGGAGACCCAAGTTCTTCTGGTATCGCTATATAACCAACTCATTCAGAAAGACACCTGGCTTCTCTTAACTTATTTGGACTCAAAAGAATGTTTCTAGTCTTTAGTTATTCTGCGTTAATCGCTCAGTCATGTCCGATTCTTTGCAACCCCGTGGATTGGGGCCCATCAGGGTTCTCTGTCCCTGGGATTCTCCAGGCAAGAATATTGGAGTGGGTTGTCATTGCCTTCTCTAGGAGATCTTCCCAATCCTGGTCTCTCCTGCATTGCAGGTAGATTCTTTACCGTCTGAGCCACCAGGGAAGTTCCTCCTAAATTATTGTAATTTAATACAATATGCTAGATTATGAACTCCTCAGTGACTGGTTTGGATCCTTGCTTAAGGTTCCTTCTCAGTAGCTTTATGGATGTGAGTGCACCTGAGGTTTCAGAGATACTTTTGAACTGTTTATTACACCCTTTAAATTTAGCTTTCAATCCTCTGGTCACAGCTAAGAATTACTTGTGAAAAGAAGACTGTGAAATCATTCAACCTTTAATCTAAAGATAAGCCTTATCACATGGTTTAAGTATGCCCAGGCAAACAAATCTTATGGGGAAAGAAAATTAAGCGCTTAATCACATGGATTTAAAGACATGCCTCACCTCTGCCATGTCCTTAGAAGATTACCTTCCAACTTCATCTTTGACCTTTCCCTTGACTAGGCACTTACCATGTTACAGGGCAGCCCATTCTATTTAAGGAAGGTTCTAATGACCAGAAAATGTATGTCCTTTTATTACTCAGAAATCTACTTCCCTTCAGATTTGTGAATACAATTCTAATGCCAGAATGTTCTCTTTTAACTATGGTTTCTTCAGTTTTTTCATGGACTAAGAGTTCTGAGTTCTTTCCCAGTTTAATTTCCTTCTTCTGAATGTCTTTCATTTAACTGGTGCCTCTTTAAATGTGATACTCAGTATAGTTTTTAAATGCACATTATCCAGTGAAAAAATAGTTACAACACTTCTCTGACCTGGCATTTTATATGCCTTGCAAAAATCCATTAGAAGAAGTTAGCTGTTTTCTCCATAGTAGTTGCATAATATATTGAATTCAAATGAATTAAAGTGTGATGTAGAAAAATCTGCCTACTCAGTTGGAAATCAGGAGACCCAAGTTCTTCTGGTATCGCTATATAACCAACTCATTCAGAAAGACACCTGGCTTCTCTTAACTTATTTGGACTCAAAAGAATGTTTCTAGTCTTTAGTTATTCTGCGTTAATCGCTCAGTCATGTCCGATTCTTTGCAACCCCGTGGATTGGGGCCCATCAGGGTTCTCTGTCCCTGTGATTCTGCAGGCAAGAATATTGGAGTGGGTTGTCATTGCCTTCTCTAGGAGATCTTCCCAATCCTGGTCTCTCCTGCATTGCAGGTAGATTCTTTACCGTCTGAGCCACCAGGGAAGTTCCTCCTAAATTATTGTAATTTAATACAATATGCTAGATTATGAACTCCTCAGTGACTGGTTTGGATCCTTGCTTAAGGTTCCTTCTCAGTAGCTTTATGGATGTGAGTGCACCTGAGGTTTCAGAGATACTTTTGAACTGTTTATTACACCCTTTAAATTTAGCTTTCAATCCTCTGGTCACAGCTAAGAATTACTTGTGAAAAGAAGACTGTGAAATCATTCAACCTTTAATCTAAAGATAAGCCTTATCACATGGTTTAAGTATGCCCAGGC
Source organism: Tragulus kanchil (assembly GCA_022376925.1). Taxonomy (NCBI): domain Eukaryota; kingdom Metazoa; phylum Chordata; class Mammalia; order Artiodactyla; family Tragulidae; genus Tragulus; species Tragulus kanchil. Next base: position 91,537,271 of record JAIOJX010000006.1, read on the forward strand.
AAACAAATCTTATGGGGAATGGCCAGTTTTGGACGGAATAGTTAAGTTTTGTCCATGCTATCAAACTCTTGACACATAAAGGAATTTAAACGTGCATGTGTTAGTAGGGTTCAGCTTTACTGCCTTAAAGCTGGATGCATTTTTTGTGTGCTTTGTTTCTGAAATTTAGAACTCCCGTAAAGTTGCCATAATAGAAGGCTAATTTGAAGTATAATTTTAGGCTCAGATGGTAAAGGATCTGCCTGATGTGCCGGAGTCCTGGGTTTGATCCCTGGGTGAGGAAAGATTCCCTGGAGAAGGGAAAGACAACCCACTCCAGTATTCTTGCCTGGAGGATCCCATGGCTAGAGGAAACTGGCAGGCTCCATTTCATAGGGTCTCAAAGAGTCAGACATGACTGAGTGAATAACACACTTTTCCAGGGCATGTGCTTAGTGAAGCTCAATTGAAAACACACTGTTGGAGAATGTCACAAATGGCTGCCCTCACTACACTGAAATGAACGTTTTGATGCATAAGGTTATAGAATACCAAAATTAAGTCAAATTTGAGGTTTGCAGTTTTAGTCTTTTTTTTTTTTAATTTATGTTACATTCAGGAGGATGGTATTAAAATAGTTATCAGTCGTGATAAAGTCTCTTGTATTTGCCGAAGATGAGCAGATATCATATTAATGAACTTAACACGTGGTTTCTACTTAACGATGCCTCAATGATACAAATAATTATATAGTGAAGAAATATTTTTCTTTGTTTGCATAATGAATTTAAAACTTAGTGAAAGAAGAAAAAAACTTAGTGAATGATAGTTTAAACTGTGTTACAAATGCTCCTCACATCAAACATAAGCAAACTTAATTCATTTTTAATGAATGTGTTTGAAGTTATTTGTATCACCTCTGCATTAATAGCAAGTATGTACTGGAGAAGAGATCTATTTCATGATGTCACTTTTTGTGCCAACCCAAAGATTCAGATATAAGAAAGAGAAAGAGATTATAGACTTCCTGAGGCAGAAATCAGGTAGATTTCTGCTGAAATAAACCAGAATGATTTAGAAGGGGAGTGGCTCGGATTCTTTGTTTTGTTTTATACTCATGTTATTCTGCTACCCTGGTTGCTGAGGTCACTTTATCATCTGGCCATGCTATCAAACTCTTGACACATAAAGGAATTTAAACGTGCATGTGTTAGTAGGGTTCAGCTTTACTGCCTTAAAGCTGGATGCATTTTTTGTGTGCTTTGTTTCTGAAATTTAGAACTCCCGTAAAGTTGCCATAATAGAAGGCTAATTTGAAGTATAATTTTAGGCTCAGATGGTAAAGGATCTGCCTGATGTGCCGGAGTCCTGGGTTTGATCCCTGGGTGAGGAAAGATTCCCTGGAGAAGGGAAAGACAACCCACTCCAGTATTCTTGCCTGGAGGATCCCATGGCTAGAGGAAACTGGCAGGCTCCATTTCATAGGGTCTCAAAGAGTCAGACATGACTGAGTGAATAACACACTTTTCCAGGGCATGTGCTTAGTGAAGCTCAATTGAAAACACACTGTTGGAGAATGTCACAAATGGCTGCCCTCACTACACTGAAATGAACGTTTTGATGCATAAGGTTATAGAATACCAAAATTAAGTCAAATTTGAGGTTTGCAGTTTTAGTCTTTTTTTTTTTTAATTTATGTTACATTCAGGAGGATGGTATTAAAATAGTTATCAGTCGTGATAAAGTCTCTTGTATTTGCCGAAGATGAGCAGATATCATATTAATGAACTTAACACGTGGTTTCTACTTAACGATGCCTCAATGATACAAATAATTATATAGTGAAGAAATATTTTTCTTTGTTTGCATAATGAATTTAAAACTTAGTGAAAGAAGAAAAAAACTTAGTGAATGATAGTTTAAACTGTGTTACAAATGCTCCTCACATCAAACATAAGCAAACTTAATTCATTTTTAATGAATGTGTTTGAAGTTATTTGTATCACCTCTGCATTAATAGCAAGTATGTACTGGAGAAGAGATCTATTTCATGATGTCACTTTTTGTGCCAACCCAAAGATTCAGATATAAGAAAGAGAAAGAGATTATAGACTTCCTGAGGCAGAAATCAGGTAGATTTCTGCTGAAATAAACCAGAATGATTTAGAAGGGGAGTGGCTCGGATTCTTTGTTTTGTTTTATACTCATGTTATTCTGCTACCCTGGTTGCTGAGGTCACTTTAGAACTCATCCTGGACTTGCTTCAACTTGGAGATTCTCCTGCGCATTGCTAATAGCACCCTACTAACTACGGATAGAAACTTTCAATACTTAATTTACTCATTCCGCTGATGAGTGCCAGCTATGTACCAGGCACTGTGCTAGCCTGTGGGTGGGTGTTGCAGGCTACTAAGTAAATAAACCATTACAAACCCTGTTAAGTACGATGAAGGACAATAAGGTGCTACAAAAGGAGACAGTGTGAGATAGTGAGGGAACACTTTTGAAGAAGTACATTAAGGGATGAGAAGCCAGTCAAGCTTTACACTGTGTAAAAGGGCCAGTTTTTGTGCTTATCAGTCAAAACTCAGATTCATTTCTTCTAAATTACAAATTCCGCTAGTAAAAGAGTAATAAATTATATTAGTTAGGAATAATGCTGTTATTCATGGGACTGTTTACTCATTAATCTAACATGATGGTAGGTAGATTTTGAAACATTATTCCCTGTCTCTTTTGACCAGTTGCATATTATTTATACTTTCTCTGCAAATTAGACTTTAAACATGTTTTTCATGGTAGACAGGAAAAACACAGTTATATCCTGGAGACAAAGAGAGCTGAAAGCTAGTTAGACCGCTTTCTTCCTTCTCCTCCTCACTTCATTTAGCAGCTTCTCTGTCCTGTCTCAAACTGCTTAATGAGGTGATAAGGAGAAAATGTTCTTATTTTGAAATTTTTATTAAGACATGCCAGAATTTTAGTGAAAAAAAAAAATGATAGTTTAAACTGTGTTACAAATGCTCCTCACATCAAACATAAGCAAACTTAATTCATTTTTAATGAATGTGTTTGAAGTTATTTGTATCACCTCTGCATTAATAGCAAGTATGTACTGGAGAAGAGATCTATTTCATGATGTCACTTTTTGTGCCAACCCAAAGATTCAGATATAAGAAAGAGAAAGAGATTATAGACTTCCTGAGGCAGAAATCAGGTAGATTTCTGCTGAAATAAACCAGAATGATTTAGAAGGGGAGTGGCTCGGATTCTTTGTTTTGTTTTATACTCATGTTATTCTGCTACCCTGGTTGCTGAGGTCACTTTAGAACTCATCCTGGACTTGCTTCAACTTGGAGATTCTCCTGCGCATTGCTAATAGCACCCTACTAACTACGGATAGAAACTTTCAATACTTAATTTACTCATTCCGCTGATGAGTGCCAGCTATGTACCAGGCACTGTGCTAGCCTGTGGGTGGGTGTTGCAGGCTACTAAGTAAATAAACCATTACAAACCCTGTTAAGTACGATGAAGGACAATAAGGTGCTACAAAAGGAGACAGTGTGAGATAGTGAGGGAACACTTTTGAAGAAGTACATTAAGGGATGAGAAGCCAGTCAAGCTTTACACTGTGTAAAAGGGCCAGTTTTTGTGCTTATCAGTCAAAACTCAGATTCATTTCTTCTAAATTACAAATTCCGCTAGTAAAAGAGTAATAAATTATATTAGTTAGGAATAATGCTGTTATTCATGGGACTGTTTACTCATTAATCTAACATGATGGTAGGTAGATTTTGAAACATTATTCCCTGTCTCTTTTGACCAGTTGCATATTATTTATACTTTCTCTGCAAATTAGACTTTAAACATGTTTTTCATGGTAGACAGGAAAAACACAGTTATATCCTGGAGACAAAGAGAGCTGAAAGCTAGTTAGACCGCTTTCTTCCTTCTCCTCCTCACTTCATTTAGCAGCTTCTCTGTCCTGTCTCAAACTGCTTAATGAGGTGATAAGGAGAAAATGTTCTATTGAATTTTTTTTAAGCTCCATTCACAATTGTATTATTTGAAAAGTACCATTACAATGAATTTCCATGCCAGAATTTTCGTAGTGGTTGAAGGAAGACTATACTGAATTGACCTAAATAAAAATGTTGTTGATCTTTTTGAGCAGTTGAAAGATTCAAGGACTTTAACTCAGTTTGGGAGGCCTAGAGGTTGATGATTGGGAAGGGAGAAAAGTACAGGATGTGGGAGGGATAGACCATGTTGCCTATGATAAGACCTAGGCTAGAATATTAGAGGAGGTTAATGGTTACCACATCATACAAAGCAAAACCATGAAATAGCGCTTTTTCTTCAGTAAGACGGCTAAAGTTAAAGAAAGGCATTAGTAAGTGTTGACCAGAATAGGGAACAGTTGGAACCCTCATATTTCTGGTATGCTTGAAAAATGATGCCATCACCTTATAAAAGTTGGGCAGTTTACCAAAAAGTTAGAGCCACCATATGACCCAGCAATTCCAGTCCCTAGATAGGTATGCCCAAAAGAGGAAGCCATAAATCTATACAAAAACCTGCACATTTGAATGTTTGTAACCATATGATTCATAATAACCAAAAGGTGAAAATAACAGATGTTCATTAATTGATGAACAGACTAACAAAATGTAGTATATCCATACAGTGGAATGTTATTTGGTGATAAAAAGGAATAAAATGATGATACATACTATAACGTCTGGAACACATACTATACAAAACAGTCACAAAACTGATCCCATATATATGACCTGTTCAGAATAGGCAATTCCAAAGAGACAGAAGTTTAATGATTACCAGCACCTAGGAGAGAGGCAATAGGAAGTATATCCCCAAACGAATACATGACTTCTCTGGGGGTGATAAAAACATTCTGAAATTGGTGGTGATGGTTTATGCAGTTATATGACTATATTAAAACTACTGATAGGGAATTCCCTGCTGGTCCAGTGGGTAAGGAGTCCACCTTGCAGTGCAAGGGGCACCAGTTCGATCCCTGGCCCAGGAAGATCCCATGTGCTTTGGAACGGCTGGGCTGGTGTGTCCAATTATGAGCCAGTGCTCTGGAGACCACCAACAAGAGACCACTGCCATGAGAGGCCCACACATGCCAAAGAATAAAAGGTGGCTGAAAAACAAAAAAAATGATGACTTAGAGGCAAAAAAAAAAAAAAAAACTACTGATAAAGGGGTAAAGTATCTCAGTATAGCTTTTTAGAAGAAAAAGTATTTTCATTTAGGTATAGCTTACCAGTGTTACGGCACATCTTTCACATGTTGATAATGAAAATGTAGATTCAGTCATTAGATTAGGACCCTGGCCTTATTTAAAATACATAAATTATTGTGCCAGTTAGTAGCAACTTCATAGACAGTTCAATCCCCTAGGTTGCATTGGAACACTTAACTGGCAGTGGGTATTTTGTGTTTTATTTTTACTTAAAACTAAGACTGACAGGTGGCCTGTTAGTTTGCATTTTCAGAAAAACTTTCTTTTAATAAACTTACTGTTTTACAGTACTATTTTAGTAGTATCTTGACAGGTACAAGAAAAATCTAAAATTTGTTTCTAAATGTTATGAGCAAATTAAATAGCCATTCTAACATGTAATATCTGAAACTTGATAAAAATATTAGTAAAGTAGTGCTAAAAAACAACTGCTTTCTTGTGGGAGATTTGATGTGAATTAATGTTTTAAAAGTTCAAAAAAATGTTTTCTGATTTTAAATTTACACTTAGTGACATTACTGGGATAGATTATTATCTCACAGCCTGTAGTTGATTTCCACATCTGAAGTACTGTAATATCCCAGGGTTGAAGATTCAGATTATACAAATCTAAAATTTGTCTGCAGTTTGAAAACTCTGGTGTTTGGAACGACATTTGTAAAGAACCCATGGTGGTGACCTCCTTTGTTTTTGAGAAGGTGGTCTCTTAATTTTCAGTAATCACTGAGTGTATGATTTGCTACCATAAAGCTGTCAGGACTGATTTGTTAAGAAAAACTTGAAGGTTGCTATTTTCATAGTTCAGGCAGCAGACTCTTGATTTTTAAATATAGCATATTCTTTTTAGAATTCTGTCATGTTTTAGGGATTTGTTTTCTCTTTACCTTTTTATAAATTTAGCTAAAACCGGAAACATTTGGATTTTGGTGGTTGATCACTTAGGGGAAGAAGTTCGTAATGCCATTCTTTTGGTTTTTAGCTGCCCTGCCCCCTTCCCTCATGAAACAAAGCCTGTTTTGTTTCTTGCCTGCTTGTGAGGTCTCTGCTGCACCCTGTGTGGGTGCGCTCCACTGTGCTCTGTTGAAATGCTTGAGATTGTCAGACGGTAAAGAGCGGGGATGCTTCTGAAGAAAAGAAATCCCAGCTTCAGTAGATACACAGAGTTATTTGAATTGGTCACTTAAGTGAACTCTCTACAGAAACTTGGAGCACTTGTATCCATAGGTAACAGCGTTTAAGTAAACGACTAAAAGTGCTGACCATTATTAGACAGAGAAACTGTTTCTATTGCATATTTTGTGCAGATTTATTTTTAATGTTGTAGAGTTTTTGCTCCATCTTTTGATACCTTTTCTGTAGTTCTTAGCAGTCAGCTTAGGTTTGAAAAAGACCTTACCAACCAGTTTATTCTGTCATCAGCAGTGGTCACTGTCATTAATGATTACTGCTAATGATACCTAATTCTAAGAAACTGGAGAGAAGCAGAGGATATTTATCTTTATTTTCACACATTATTGTTACTGTCCAATTAGTGTTCACAGGAATACGTATTTTCATTAACTTGTTAAATGCTATATTACTTAATAAAATGCAGTGTGGAAAGTTCAAAAGATTTTTTTTCTTTTTTAATTTTATTTATTTATTTATTCTGGGTTTTCACTGCTGCTGCATGCTCTTCTCTAGTTGCAGAAAGTGGGGTGAGCTCTCCAGTTGAGGTGAGCAGGCTTTTTGTTACGGTGACTTATTGTGGAACTTGGGCTCTAGGGCATACAGGTTTCAGCAGTTGTGGCACATGGGCTCATTAGTTGTGGCTCACCGGCTTGGTTGCTCTGCAGCATGTGGGATCTTTCTGGATCAGGGATCAAACCCATGCTTCCTGCATTGGCAGGCAAACTTCACCAGTGAGCTACTAGGGAAGCCCTTTTTTTGTTTGTTTCTTTAATGTTTCTTAATAGTTCTAGAATCTGTTTTGAAATCAAATTTTTATCATTTCAACACTTTTCCACTTACCTACAGGTTATTTTCTGTCCTTTTTTTTTTTTCCATTTTTTAATTTATTTAACTGCTTGAAATGGAAATATTTTTTTCCCAGTAGTTTTTTTGCTCTAGGCCTCAGACTTGCCTGCTTGTGAGGTCTCTGCTGCACCCCGTGTGGGTGCGCTGCCCTGGGCTCTGTTGAAATGCTTGAGATTGTCAGACGGTAAAGAGCGGGGATGCTTCTGAAGAAAAGAAATCCCAGCTTCAGTAGATACACAGAGTTATTTGAATTGGTCACTTAAGTGAACTATCTGCAGAAACTTGGAGCACTTGTATCCATAGGTAACAGCGTTTAAGTAAACGACTAAAAGTGCTGACCATTATTAGACAGAGAAACTGTTTCTATTGCATATTTTGTGCAGATTTATTTTTAATGTTGTAGAGTTTTTGCTCCATCTTTTGATACCTTTTCTGTAGTTCTTAGCAGTCAGCTTAGGTTTGAAAAAGACCTTACCAACCAGTTTATTCTGTCATCAGCAGTGGTCACTGTCATTAATGATTACTGCTAATGATACCTAATTCTAAGAAACTGGAGAGAAGCAGAGGATATTTATCTTTATTTTCACACATTATTGTTACTGTCCAATTAGTGTTCACAGGAATACGTATTTTCATTAACTTGTTAAATGCTATATTACTTAATAAAAATGCAGTGTGGAAAGTTCAAAAGATTTTTTTTCTTTTTTAATTTTATTTATTTATTTATTCTGGGTTTTCACTGCTGCTGCATGCTCTTCTCTAGTTGCAGAAAGTGGGGTGAGCTCTCCAGTTGAGGTGAGCAGGCTTTTTGTTACGGTGACTTATTGTGGAACTTGGGCTCTAGGGCATACAGGTTTCAGCAGTTGTGGCACATGGGCTCATTAGTTGTGGCTCACCGGCTTGGTTGCTCTGCAGCATGTGGGATCTTTCTGGATCAGGGATCAAACCCATGCTTCCTGCATTGGCAGGCAAACTTCACCAGTGAGCTACTAGGGAAGCCCTTTTTTTGTTTGTTTCTTTAATGTTTCTTAATAGTTCTAGAATCTGTTTTGAAATCAAATTTTTATCATTTCAACACTTTTCCACTTACCTACAGGTTATTTTCTGTCCTTTTTTTTTTTTCCATTTTTTAATTTATTTAACTGCTTGAAATGGAAATATTTTTTTCCCAGTAGTTTTTTTGCTCTAGGCCTCAGATGGTGAGATGTTCACCATATGTGATACTCAGTCAGTCCCCCAGTTTGTATTTAGCTCATGTTATCAAACCTGATGTAACAATGTATGAAAGCGTCTCTGTGAGAAAATACATTGTGTGCCCTTTGGGAATGCCAAGAACATGTTCACCAAAAGAGAAGGATCTCTAAGGAAGTTGAGCTAAGGCTCAGACTCCACTGCTATTTTTTTTTTTCTGTTTAGATCTTATAGGAAAGATAAATATGCATACCTCTGTGAATCATAAAAAATACTTAGAAACAGTGACTGGCCTGATGGAGTGGAAGGATGGGGAGAGAAGGTATGGAGATTCAAGCCAAGTTGATTATCTGTAGGACTAGTAATCTTCAAGTTTAGGAAGAGCTGTTCAGAGAAGGGAGGAAGCCAACATTTTTGGAGCACATGTTGTATTCCAGGACTGTAATAGATGCTTTACATTTTACTTATAAACCCCACAATGGCTTTCAGGTGACTCAGTGGTAAAGAATCCACCTGCCATCGAAGGACATGAGGGTTCAGGAAGATTCCATAGAGGAGAAAGTGGCAACCCACTCCAGTATTATTGCTTGGAGAATTCCATGGACAGAGGAGCCTGGTGGACTACAGTCCATGGGATCGCAAAGAATCAGACACGACTGACTGAGCATGCACGCCCACAATGATCCAAAAGGACAATGTTAATATCCCCCAAGGTATAGCTGAGGAAACTGAGGACTGGATGAACTACTGAACAGGTGTGCCCAACTCTAATCATGGATGGTTTGACTCTGAGGACCATTTTTTTTATATCATGCTATGATGCCTCTCAGTTGTGAATCTAACAATGTTGGTGACTGGTAGATATAAGCAGTTGTATTAAATAAGGTTATTGATTGGCCAATCTTAGCTGTTAAAAGTTTTCGGCTTTTTTTCTATCTGTTCCTCTGGTAAATACCAACCAACTGTAAACCAAAATTATTAAGGTTTCAGCCATTAATTCTTTGTAAGGATTTTTCATAAATGTGATTTTTTTTTGCCATATGAAAGATTAATAAGACTTTGAAGACTATGAAGCAGCCAGTTATGTTTTTTGAACACCCATTCCCTGCTCTGCCAGATAAAACGTTGAACATTAAAGAGAAATAACCAAAAAGACATAGCTTGGGTCATAAATTTAAAAAAAAAAATCTCTATGGGTCAGAAAATGAAGGAGCAGTAATCACGGACAGGTCTGGGGCCAGTTAGCCAGTCAGGATATCAGGAACTCCCAAGTGTTAAGAACAAAGAAAGCGATACATGAAACAGGCCCAGTGCTGAAAGCCAGGTGTGCAGCTGACTGACCCTGGCCTGGTACAAAAGCAAGGACTGACCACATATCAAGTCACAAATTTCAAGCATCAGTATACAGACCAGATTGTTTTAACCACAAAGCTATAAAATTAGATCCCAATAATAAAAAGTTAGTTTCAAAAAAATGGCAGACTCTGGGAAAGGCTGGGGAGGTTTGCTCAAGTAGCGTGCAAGAAGAGTTGGCATTTACAAAGCGGCCTCTAGGGTACAACAGAGGATGTGTGAAAAGCCACCACAAGGAGTTTGCTTTGTGGACAGGAGCTAGAAAGTTATGAGCACCGTTGGTGAACATCATTTCAAATTTTGGTAGCAAAGTTCTTGAGCAAAAGCAATCTATAGTTTTTCTTTGTTTTAATGTCCTTGTAAGGTATTAGGGATATGTTGGTCTTAAAAGTGTTGTGAAGTTCCATCTTTGCTGTTCCTTGGAAAAGGTTGTATAAGGTTAGTATCATTTCTTCTTTAGGTGTTTGTGAAGTCGTTTAGACTACTACTGACTTTGGTCAGTATGTATTAAACACTTAGTAGAAACAATAACCTGAAATTGTGCCTTAAAAAGTTGAGTATGTATAAGAATCCAGTCTGTTTCTGATTATCCAGTGGTATATTACAGGTTCAACTAAAACAACAATGACTATTTGGTCTGTATTGTAGGTACAGTGGTGTTGAATGAGACCGGTCTATGCCATCCAGACTCTTGTAGGCTTAATTTATTTTGAGCATGCGTCAGATTGTCTGATCTTTTACTGCTTAGATTGCTTTTTTCATATGAAAGATTAATAAGACTTTGAAGACTATGAAGCAGCCAGTTATGTTTTGAACACCCATTCCCTGCTCTGCCAGATAAAACGTTGAACATTAAAGAGAAATAACCAAAAAGACATAGCTTGGGTCATAAATTTAAAAAAAATCTCTATGGGTCAGAAAATGAAGGAGCAGTAATCACGGACAGGTCTGGGGCCAGTTAGCCAGTCAGGATATCAGGAACTCCCAAGTGTTAAGAACAAAGAAAGCGATACATGAAACAGGCCCAGTGCTGAAAGCCAGGTGTGCAGCTGACTGACCCTGGCCTGGTACAAAAGCAAGGACTGACCACATATCAAGTCACAAATTTCAAGCATCAGTATACAGACCAGATTGTTTTAACCACAAAGCTATAAAATTAGATCCCAATAATAAAAAGTTAGTTTCAAAAAAATGGCAGACTCTGGGAAAGGCTGGGGAGGTTTGCTCAAGTAGCGTGCAAGAAGAGTTGGCATTTACAAAGCGGCCTCTAGGGTACAACAGAGGATGTGTGAAAAGCCACCACAAGGAGTTTGCTTTGTGGACAGGAGCTAGAAAGTTATGAGCACCGTTGGTGAACATCATTTCAAATTTTGGTAGCAAAGTTCTTGAGCAAAAGCAATCTATAGTTTTTCTTTGTTTTAATGTCCTTGTAAGGTATTAGGGATATGTTGGTCTTAAAAGTGTTGTGAAGTTCCATCTTTGCTGTTCCTTGGAAAAGGTTGTATAAGGTTAGTATCATTTCTTCTTTAGGTGTTTGTGAAGTCGTTTAGACTACTACTGACTTTGGTCAGTATGTATTAAACACTTAGTAGAAACAATAACCTGAAATTGTGCCTTAAAAAGTTGAGTATGTATAAGAATCCAGTCTGTTTCTGATTATCCAGTGGTATATTACAGGTTCAACTAAAACAACAATGACTATTTGGTCTGTATTGTAGGTACAGTGGTGTTGAATGAGACCGGTCTATGCCATCCAGACTCTTGTAGGCTTAATTTATTTTGAGCATGCGTCAGATTGTCTGATCTTTTACTGCTTAGATTGCTTTCTTTGCATTACTTTAAGAGATTTATTTTTAATCAGATATATATTACATTTTATTATAGGCAATGCAGTCACATTATTCAAATCTGAAAAGTCTATAAAAACTGTCTCTTGAACATCAGTCCTTTAGTTATCCAGTTTCCCAGCTCCAGAATCAGCAGATGGGAATTGCTTCTTAGCTGTCCTCCATATTCTCTGGATATGCACATAATACATCAAAATATTCCCCCCCCCCTCATTTTTAAAGAATACTCTCTGTGTTCTGTGCTATGCTTTTAGTGTATCTTACACTGTTCTGTGCCATTGCCTATTAAAGCTATTTCTTGTGTCTTTTGCCTTATGGCTGCCTTCCATCTTAGACTACTGACAAAGATGATAGTAATAATAATAAACTAATGTAACCTTTGTACTATCAGTACATTTTTAGGTTATTTCTGATCTTACTACAGAAAAGGCTATGTTGACTATTCCCATATTGCTTTTGAATAACTAAATATCCTTTTCCTTTGCTAGTTTTTTAGGATAGATCTTCTGTTTCATTTCAGCCATGAACCAGAGAATCAGTCAAAGTGCTCCAGTGAAACAGCCACCCCCCCTGGCTCCCCAGAGCCCTCAGGGAGGAGTCATGGGTGGTGGTAATTCCAACCAGCAGCAACAGATGCGGCTGCAGCAGCTGCAGATGGAAAAGGAAAGACTGCGACTGAAGCAGCAAGAACTGCTTCGGCAGGTGAGGCCACAGGTTAGAGAACCAGCCTTCCGCTCTTGGGGTTTGTTTTCCTACCTGAAGTTGGGTGTGTTTCATTTTGGCATTTATTAGTACAGAGGAATGTTGTTTCTCTAAACCTAGACTGACACAGAAACATTCTGTCCAGCTCTGTTCTTAGTTTCTTGACTGGTCTTTGATCATGTGGGCTATAACTTGTAAACCTGTATCACAAAGAGACATTTGGCCATGTTCATTTCAGTCAGGCAGAAGTTAAAGGAAACAAGGGTGCTTTTCCTCAAATATACAGGCATACCTCGGAGATAATGCTTGTTGGTTCTAGACCACCTCAGTAGAGCAAGTATTAAAATAATGTGTATCACATGAACTTTTTGGTTTCTTGATGCATTTATAAGTTAATGTTTACACCATACTGTAATCTATTAAGTGTGTGATAGCATTATGGCTTAAACAATGTACATACCTTAATTTGCTAAGGCATGAAGTGAACCAATGTTTTTAGAAAAATAGGTCTGATAGACTTGCTAGGCACAGAGTTGTCACAAGCTTTCAGTATGTTCAAGAAACAAATTGCATTGCCTGTGAAGTGCAATAAAACGAGGTGTATCTGTATATGGAATTGTAGACTAATTAATATCTGAAGGTTTCACTAAAGGAAAAACTCTGGGAACATCATTTGAGGAGTAAAATCCTTTATTTTAAATGAATTGTTTATTTAGGAGAATATACCAGTGTGATTATCTTTCAAATGACAAATATGTTTGTTTCAATATTTCTGAATCTAAGATGTGTTTTATTTAAAATGTAATACAGGCTGTCCCAAGTTAAGAAGATCCCATAGTGCCTCAAAATTACCACTAGTGGTTGTTTTTCCATGTTGGGAAAAGTAGGTTCTATTCTAACAGAGAGCTGGAAACCTTTAGGGCCATTTCTATCAGTTTTCTTTCAGAAATACTGTTGGCTTTTATGTGCCATTAGAATGTATAATCCCTTATCTCAAATTTCAGAATGATAAAATCTTCAGTTCAGGTATTAGGGATATATTATCAAAACTTTATTTTAAAATTTTTATATAAATATTTTGGGTAATAAAAACTGTGATTTTAAAAGTGTGTAAAAGGTAAAAAATCTCCTTTTCCATTTCTCTAGTTCTCTTTTCTGGATATAAATAGCCAGTGGTTTCTTGAAACTTTTTTTTTTCCCTCAGAGACACTCTCTGCAAACATGAAATACATGTGTCTGTACTATTTTTCTCCACTTAAATCATAGCATACTAAGAATAGGCATTAAAAATGTCTTTAGGGGGCTTCCCTGGTGGTCCAGTGGGTAAAGAGTCCGCCTTGCAGTGCAGGCGCGCTGGTTCGATCCCTGGCCTGGGAAGATCCCACTTGCTGTGGAACGGCTGGACCGGTGTGTCCAATTAGGAGCCAGTGCTCTAGAGCACATGCACCCAGAGCTAGTGCTCTGCAGAGAGAGTGGCCATTGCAGTGGGAGGCCTTCAGAGGCCAAAGAATAAATACGGATGAAAATAAATAGATGAGAAATCAATGAAAGAGGCCAAAATTTAAATATGTATGTGTATATATATATATCTCATTATATCCTACATTTGTTGCCAGGATGTAGACTTTTGAACAAGGTACTTTTTTCTTCATAAGGGTTATATTTTAACAGTGTCACTTGAGTGTTAATGGAAATACATGAACTTGATACAGTCATTGAACTCTGATTTGGGATTTGAAGAACTGGTACCTAAGAATTAAACTAAGCCATGAAGTTTCCAGACCACACACTTTTAAACTGTTTGTGCTGTCAGTGGCCTGCCAGTGTAATTCTAGTGTGGTTGGCACCAAAGGTGAGTAAGAGAGAATGCCACGTGTCAGGAAGTGGTCTTGAAAGTATTGCCTCATGTGCCTTTTAAGAAGGTAGAGAAAGGAAGCACAGTAACAGGTTTACTGTATCTTTGATGGACTTTTGACACATTACCATAAAGGAAAGATATTTTTCATTTAAATAAAATTTTATCACTAGAACAAGGTAGCATCATCAAGAATATCATTATATAGCTATTAGAAGAAATAAAGCAATTTAAGGGTATGTTCTACATAGCCTGTTTTCATTGCTTGCTTTTCGTTTTATGATTACCGAGTACTAGATGATGTAAGTAAGTATAATTTCACATATGAATTGAAGACCATCAAAACCAAGAAACCTTATTAATAAGAAAGAATAAAATCTGTTATTTTGTTGCTGTAGATCAGCTTTCTCCCACCTCCTTCCTGCTGGTGGGGAAAATGCTGCTGCTTATAAAATTCTTTATTCTAAAGAATTTTTCTAAATCTTACTCTCACTCTTCCTCTGGGTGATGGAATCTGAGCAGAGAGTAGCTTCCTTTAAAAAGGTAACTTCTTTGTTTCTTCTTTCTACCTACTGTGTTGTCTTTTCTTTTGTTAAAGTGACCGACCTGCTCTATACTTATACTAATGGTGTCTTTTAAGATTTTGTTTTTTGTTTTTTAGCAGTCAGTATAAAGTCAGTTTATCTTAAGTCTTCTGGCTTCCTGTGAACTTCTTCCATTGACAGTTTCTCTTATCACTGAAACATCAAATTATATTTTTCCTGCTTCATCTAATACTCAGAAGTAAAGAACCTACCTGACCCATGTTAAATTTTATTTCAATCCTGACAGCTAAAGTCTTACTGTCCTATCTGTCCTCAATGCTGTGAACACTTCTGAGGTTTCCGTTTGTTATGTGGTGACTCCGTTGGCGCCTGTCTTCCTCAGTCTACCTCTTGAGCTAGCTTGGGAATTCTGTGCTATGGTGATATGTCTGGATGCAATTTGTAAGTCAGCCTACACAGCCAAACCATGTGGCTTAAAGTAATTTTTATCCATCTTATTTTTCACTCTTAGGCAATGCGGAATATCAATCCCAGCACAGCAAATTCTCCAAAATGTCAGGTAGGCTCTTGTCTGATGTTTTAGCATTGAAAACAGATATTAAACTAGGAAAGAGAAAACTTGTGCTCCAGGGGCTTGTCCTCACTGAAGATTAGCTCAGAATAACTTTGAGGCATCTTTCTACCGAGATATTTAAGTGAATTAACACTGCTGTTCCCAGAAAGTTTACACTGTCTGCTCCCTTTCCGCTCCTCCCAGAGTAGTAGTCATTTTGACTCCATGGAGGTCTCCTCAGCCCTCACATTTGATACCTAGTATGTACATCTTACCAGCCTTGAAGTGTGCCTGATTTTTATTTGCATTGTCTAAAGTAGTGCTTACAGTGATTTGTAGGAATTTATAATTTGAACAGTGACAAAGGTAGCACAGATTATTTACTTGGATAGGCTACTTTACGAAATCTTATTAAGAGTTGTAATGATACTACTCGGACTGGATAAATTGTTTCTAGTGGACATTTCAGAGAAAGAATATCGAAATAACGGAGGATGAAATTTTACTCTCACTCTTCCTCTGGGTGATGGAATCTGAGCAGAGTAGCTTCCTTTAAAAAGGTAACTTCTTTGTTTCTTCTTTCTACCTACTGTGTTGTCTTTTCTTTTGTTAAAGTGACCGACCTGCTCTATACTTATACTAATGGTGTCTTTTAAGATTTTTTTTTTTGTTTTTTAGCAGTCAGTATAAAGTCAGTTTATCTTAAGTCTTCTGGCTTCCTGTGAACTTCTTCCATTGACAGTTTCTCTTATCACTGAAACATCAAATTATATTTTTCCTGCTTCATCTAATACTCAGAAGTAAAGAACCTACCTGACCCATGTTAAATTTTATTTCAATCCTGACAGCTAAAGTCTTACTGTCCTATCTGTCCTCAATGCTGTGAACACTTCTGAGGTTTCCGTTTGTTATGTGGTGACTCCGTTGGCGCCTGTCTTCCTCAGTCTACCTCTTGAGCTAGCTTGGGAATTCTGTGCTATGGTGATATGTCTGGATGCAATTTGTAAGTCAGCCTACACAGCCAAACCATGTGGCTTAAAGTAATTTTTATCCATCTTATTTTTCACTCTTAGGCAATGCGGAATATCAATCCCAGCACAGCAAATTCTCCAAAATGTCAGGTAGGCTCTTGTCTGATGTTTTAGCATTGAAAACAGATATTAAACTAGGAAAGAGAAAACTTGTGCTCCAGGGGCTTGTCCTCACTGAAGATTAGCTCAGAATAACTTTGAGGCATCTTTCTACCGAGATATTTAAGTGAATTAACACTGCTGTTCCCAGAAAGTTTACACTGTCTGCTCCCTTTCCGCTCCTCCCAGAGTAGTAGTCATTTTGACTCCATGGAGGTCTCCTCAGCCCTCACATTTGATACCTAGTATGTACATCTTACCAGCCTTGAAGTGTGCCTGATTTTTATTTGCATTGTCTAAAGTAGTGCTTACAGTGATTTGTAGGAATTTATAATTTGAACAGTGACAAAGGTAGCACAGATTATTTACTTGGATAGGCTACTTTACGAAATCTTATTAAGAGTTGTAATGATACTACTCGGACTGGATAAATTGTTTCTAGTGGACATTTCAGAGAAAGAATATCGAAATAACGAGAGGAGAGAAGGATCTACTCTGAGTACTGTTTTGGGTTTCTTTGTTGGGCTTTATCAGTATTTTTCCCTGGTGAACCCAAAGAACTTCACTGGTTGTGAAGTTATCTTATTTTAGATGGAAAGATTGTGGCCACTTTTTCTTTCTATAACATAGACACCTGACTAATGAAGAGAATCTCATTCTTAAAACCAAAGAGATTCTCTGTGTTTAGGGTTCACGGATTTTGAAGGAATTAGGAGCTGGGGAACTATTGTACTTTTTTTTCAGGTGGGCAGAGCAACCATGAAACACCTCATATTCTCTGTAGCTCTTCTGCACTGGACTAACCAAGTGCATTGTGTTCAGATGAGCTCTGGAAGTGAGGATTCACAGAATTCCACTCACATTAGATAACAGTCAGCTTGTCTATTAAATATAACCCTCATAAAGACTAGTTAATTTGTGAGAGGAAAATCTGTTATGAGAGAGATAAAGAATAATCTCTCTCATAAATGCTTCTTTTAATCTAGAAATCAAGTAAGAGAATAATTCATGAGCATCATCTTTGCTAAAGCAGAGCAGACATTCTTACAATGAGGGCTGTGAATACCACATTTGACTGGGAAGAACACTGTAGTGTTCAGTCTTTAAATGAAGGGGAAACATAGGAGCAGAAATTAATTCGAATGAGATTTAAGATCAAGCAAAAACTTCTCTTACGTTAAATTGTTTTGAAATTGTTCCCTGTTTATTTTCCTACCGAGATATTTAAGTGAATTAACACTGCTGTTCCCAGAAAGTTTACACTGTCTGCTCCCTTTCCGCTCCTCCCAGAGTAGTAGTCATTTTGACTCCATGGAGGTCTCCTCAGCCCTCACATTTGATACCTAGTATGTACATCTTACCAGCCTTGAAGTGTGCCTGATTTTTATTTGCATTGTCTAAAGTAGTGCTTACAGTGATTTGTAGGAATTTATAATTTGAACAGTGACAAAGGTAGCACAGATTATTTACTTGGATAGGCTACTTTACGAAATCTTATTAAGAGTTGTAATGATACTACTCGGACTGGATAAATTGTTTCTAGTGGACATTTCAGAGAAAGAATATCGAAATAACGAGAGGAGAGAAGGATCTACTCTGAGTACTGTTTTGGGTTTCTTTGTTGGGCTTTATCAGTATTTTTCCCTGGTGAACCCAAAGAACTTCACTGGTTGTGAAGTTATCTTATTTTAGATGGAAAGATTGTGGCCACTTTTTCTTTCTATAACATAGACACCTGACTAATGAAGAGAATCTCATTCTTAAAACCAAAGAGATTCTCTGTGTTTAGGGTTCACGGATTTTGAAGGAATTAGGAGCTGGGGAACTATTGTACTTTTTTTTCAGGTGGGCAGAGCAACCATGAAACACCTCATATTCTCTGTAGCTCTTCTGCACTGGACTAACCAAGTGCATTGTGTTCAGATGAGCTCTGGAAGTGAGGATTCACAGAATTCCACTCACATTAGATAACAGTCAGCTTGTCTATTAAATATAACCCTCATAAAGACTAGTTAATTTGTGAGAGGAAAATCTGTTATGAGAGAGATAAAGAATAATCTCTCTCATAAATGCTTCTTTTAATCTAGAAATCAAGTAAGAGAATAATTCATGAGCATCATCTTTGCTAAAGCAGAGCAGACATTCTTACAATGAGGGCTGTGAATACCACATTTGACTGGGAAGAACACTGTAGTGTTCAGTCTTTAAATGAAGGGGAAACATAGGAGCAGAAATTAATTCGAATGAGATTTAAGATCAAGCAAAAACTTCTCTTACGTTAAATTGTTTTGAAATTGTTCCCTGTTTATTTTTTCCTACTAAGATCTTAAACTTTAAATCTGATAAATAAATGAAATACCTTCAGGTCTTTATTTCTTCAGTAGTAAAGCTGTAGAAAAGTTCAAGGCTTATAAATGAGAATTCTATTATCAATAAATTTGTATGGTATTAAAATTACAGTGTTGATCCCTTAGATTTATCTAAGCCAGAATTGGAAATCTGAAAGAGCTAGGTTTTGTATAAAAGGTTTTTTAAAATCAACTTTGCATATGTGGAGAATAAATTACTGGCTTGTTACATAAATTTCAGTTGTCAGTGTATTTACCTGACATAATTGTGACAATGTATGAAAGTCCAGTATAGGGCTAAATTTGGAGTGGCTCAAATACATAGAAGCCAGTGGCATTTTCATCAAGCAAGCATTTGTATTTTTCTCATCCTGCATATTTTCTAGATTATCTTAAGATAGATGTCAGGAAAAGTTTCACAAAGAAGGATCATACCTTAAGTGAAGATGCCTTTAAATAAGGTTACCAAGATAATCAATCAAGAAAGCCAGAAAAAGCTTTCCAGTCTCTAAGAACAGACTGTATAAAGGAATAATGAAGAAAAAAGTATGGATGCATTCTGTACTTGAGTGCCAGACACTCTTGTCCAAAGTTGTGGGGTTTCTTGGTTTTTATGTCTTTACTTTTCTAATAGAAGTTAGTACAGATGAGTTAACAAGCAACATGAAGTCAATGACATTTTATAATTATGTACCTCATTTGCTGTGGGAAGATATCAGACATCAGAATGTTTACAAATCACTTGTTTCAAAAGCTATCTTTAAGTACTTCTGAATAGGATTAGCAAAACATGTCTGTACTGTAGGAGCCTCTGGTCATGTAACCTAGTGTCACCGTATGCTCGTGCTCAGTTGCTTCAGTCCAGTTCTTTACAGCCCTGTGGACTGGAGCCCACCAGGCTCCTCTGTCCATGGGGATTCTCCAGGCAAGAATATTGGAGTAGGTTGCCATTGCCTCTCCAGTGGGTGAGGTTAATACAAAATACTGAAAAATTAAGACAACTTTAAAGGCATTATCTTTAAGTATGTCTTCTTAGTTAAAAATGGAAAATTGTTGCCTAGTTTGTTAGGGTTTGTTGGCAGAATTTTGGAAAAACCTGTCCTTATAGAGCTTTAAGTTTTTAATTTCATTTTTATCGCTATTTTTTTGTTTCTAAAGCAGTTGCTAGTCTCAGAAGGCAAAAAAAAAAAAAACCCTTGAAACTATAAACATTGACTTTGCTCTCTGAGATTGAGCATGCTCAGTTTTCTGGGTATATCTCTTTCTAATATATCTGTTTCTCTGTGACTTGAGGGAGACGGTTGAGAGAATGGATTAGGAATGCGCATCAGAGAGTCTGTTTCGAAGTCCTTTGAAACTAACACTTTGAGAAAACACAGTTGCCCCTAGACTGTGGATGTTTTTACCTTCTCTTTTGCTTAAGAATGTGGCTCCCTTTAATACCTATGAGATCAGACCTAAACTCTGCGGCCTAGCCTAGTCTGTGGTCTGTAGCCTTCTTTCTTTCTCTCAATTCTGGTTAAGCCAGTTACCTTCTTTCAGCTAAATATGCTCTTCTGTGTTGTTGTCATGATTTCACTCATGAGGAATGCTTTTCCTCATACGGAGTACCTGACTTTTCCCCTTCCCTTCCACTAATTAAGATTCTCCATATCCTTCATAAGGCCTAGGTCAAAACGCATCTCCAAATACCCTCATCAGAATTCTGGAAACAGCCCAGAACATGGAAACAAGACTGCTATGTCTAGATATCTTTATTTTTGAGCAAATAATTGCTTTACTCTTCATAGAAATTATAGCTATAAATATTTTGCAGCTAGTATTGTGTCCTTGCCATTCTGTATGTATAATATGTAGTATGTATAGTAACACACCAAGGTCAGTTACTGGTTGAGAGGGACAAAATCTACAGTATTTATATTGATTATACTGTGCAACACTGTTAGCCCAAAAGGGCAAAGAAATTCAGATGTCCATAATTTTAGTCAAATAGAGCAAAATAATACTCCTTTTCAGAGTCATGTGAAAATAATTACCACGGGGTTTTTTTTCTGAATTTAATAATAGGAAGGTTTTGGCCTTTTTTCCCCTCTGAGACTCTCTTTTATGTTAGCAGATACTAGTAAAGCTATCTCAGAATGCAATTAACACCTTTTCTAAGATTCTCTCTCCTTTCTGAAGTCCTAATGTTGAGTAAATCATAGGCTCATTTTGATATTTTGCTATGAATATTTTATTTTTAACGGACATATTGAAAACTTTGTATAAAAAGGGAGATTTAACCTCACACTCTGCACTCGAATAAATTACCTCATTTGTTTTCTTCATTAAGGTCATGGTAATTGGAATAATGCTTTAATAACTTTATTATTTTGAGACTACAGTTAAGTAGCATAAATTTCAAAAGAGGTCTGTGAGGGTATTGAATCTTAGGATCATGCTGTAAGAAATCCAAACTGCAAATATTTTGGATATCACTTTTAAGGTATTATATAGTTCTCATATATACAAACCCATATATACACATTTTTTAGTCAGAAAGGTTGTTCTGAAATTGAAGATACTTCAGTAAATTCCACAAATACTATAAAAAAAAAAGTATTCTAATTACTAGCTTAATGTTTTAATAACTTTTAAATAGCTTAATGTTCTGATAAAACTGTTTTAATAACTTGACGTAATTGCTCTGTGATGCTTTAAAGCTGGAAAATGGGGACTGGCAAGGCCTATCTTGAATGGTTGGAAGAAATGGCTTTTTTTCCCTCTGTTTTTAAAATTGTTGACATAAACTATTATGAAGACAAATTTGTTTAAAAGATGTGTGTTATTAGGGTTTTTCTCCATTTCTTAATTTGGATTTCTAGTTCACTAAACTAACCTACTTTAAATAGATTGATGGGTTGGAGAAAAGGGATCTTTGATTTGTGTGCCATGAATTATCCAGAAATGAAACACTCTTACATAATATTTACTGAAGATAAAATTCCTTTAATAAAAGTAAATTAATTTTATAGGATTTTCTATGAATGAGAATCAACTTTTTCACCTTGTTCTGTGCTTAATTGCTCCGTTGTGTCCAGCTCTTTGTGACTCCATGACTCCTCTGTCCATGAGGATTCTCTAGGCAGCATGATTATTTTGAGATTCATTCTTACAATATCTATAGTTCATTCCCTTGTATTGCTAACTAGTATTCCATTGTAGGGATAGACTGTAATTGTCTCATCTATTCACCTATTGATAGGTATTTGACTTGTTTCTAAATTTTGACTTTGTGTAGACATATGCTTCCATTTTACTTGGATACTCTAAAATTTTAATAACCTAGCAATGTTCAAAATATTTCCAAACTACTGATTTCTATTGCCTTTCTCCTTGTTTTTTTAAAATAATGTGAACCAAAGCATCAGTTTTATATGGGACCAAAATATTTTCTATATTAAAGTATCTTTTTTAACCCTATGAGAAATGGTGCTTCCCTTTAAATAAGAGGAGGGAAATATAAAAAGGACCAATGGCTAATGGCTATATTTTGAGTCCATAAAAGACCACTGTATGAACCAGACAGATCATCTTTTCCTTTGTAAACCATCCTGGAAAGTTCCCTCCAGACCAAACTGGGACCGTTAGTTTCACTTATAGTGCAGATAGCTCTGCCTCCACATGCGTCCCAGATTAGCTAAGATTTACAAGCTCAGTGGGAAAAGTCACCACATTTTTGTGTTATTAGAGAAGAAAATGAGCTAAAAATACTTGCTTCCTTTAGAAAAAGTCAGATACTCTAAAAGAACTGTTTGACCTTTGAAATACAGAAGCATGATAAATTTTGGCTGAATTTCCTGTAACTTGCTTGCTTCTCCGTTTTTGAAAGTCTGTCATACTATTTATTCTGACTGCCTTTGGGAAAAGAGAAGCTTAACGAACTTGTATTTTTAGCTTAGTATTCTAAGTTTAGACATTTGTTTGGGATAAAAAACTTCTTTAAAAATAGACGTAACTTCCAACATGAAATGTTTCAACTGAAATCAGTTTTTGTAGACAATCCAATTATGTCCCACGGCTAGTTTTTTAAACAGCTATGCCAGATTTGCTCAGTTACAAAATAATGTTCATATTCATCCAAAATGTGTTTTAATAATTGCAATAGAATGGGTTTATTCTACAGAGGTGTATATAGATATATATAGGCCTTATTTTAAAATGGATATAATGAAGAAAGTTTATATGCAATATTTTTTTATTAAAAAACTTCAGATTATGTAATTTATTTCAGTTACATATTTCATACTTACCCGTATTAAAGTAATTGTTTTTCTATAAAGTTACTGGGCTTTTCTGGTGGCTCAGACAGTTAAGAATTTGCCTGCAATGCAGGAGACCCAGGTTCAGTCCTTGGTTTGGGAAGATCCCCTGTACAAGGGAATGGCTGCTCACTCCAATATTCTTGCTTAGAGAATTCCATAGACAGAGGAGCCTAGTGGTCTACAGTCCATGGGATCACAAAGAGTCTAACATGACTGAGCAACTAAGCACAAGAAGTCTGTATAACTCTGAAACATTTTTAATATTTTGCATATAAAACTACTAATTTTATGCCGTGTCTTCACTTTCACATTTACAGACCTTGGCTAAGAATACAAGAGATTAATTAAGCTTACTCACAGTGAAAGCCTGTGATTTAAGTCTTGCTCTCAGGCAGCAGGACAGTTTAGGGAAGAACTCTTTCAGTTAGCTCTGACTCTCTGTTCACTCTCCTTTGGTTTGTTTGGGGGTTTTGTTTGTTTTTCTTTTAGCTAGAAATTTCAAACCTGATCTGCTAGTCATACCGTGTGTATGGCTTCTGTAATTTATATATATATATATGTGTGTGTGTGTGTATGTTATTTGTATCATTGGCCTTATCATATTATGTTTGTTTTCTTTCCTTACTCCTTACTCTTTGGTTGATAATGCTAAAACCAGCCTACCACCACCCCCAGTAAATACAGTGGTGTTTTTTCAGTTAGTCTTGGCTCATGTATGGATTTGATAAAAAATACACATAGCCTTTCAGAGAGTTGGATGCCTTACACGACTTGTGAAAAAGAGTGATCTTATTCACATCTCTAAATTACCTTTCTTTGTAAATGTGGGTAGTTAGTTCTTCAGTGTGTACTGACGGTAGAAATTCAGTTATTAAAGGCAGCAAAAAGTAAAAATCTGACAGCTTTAAACAGCCGACGTGGCAGAATTCAAAGTAGTGAAAATATGGAGATTTTGCACATGACAATTAGCTTTAGCTTCATAAAACCTTAAAAATGTAGAAACCTCCCAAAAAAAGTAAAATAAAAAGTTGTAAAAACAGTATGAAAATTATAGCCAGTTTAGTATAAATTATTTCAGTAATGGTTTATTTCTTTGTGTTGCAAGGAGTCCAAAACTAGGTACACAGAAACATGAACATGCCTTCCTCAGGCATCGACCTGATCTGGAGCCTATAATTTTACTCATTTTAAAATTTTTACTGCTTTTGATATCTGCATAGTTTAATAGCCATGTAAGTTCTTCAAAGTGTTTAGAAGCTCTTGTTTCATGTTCCAAAGCAGTCATTAGTTTATTCATTTTATACCCTTACGAGACACAGAAGAAATAGTGAAGGAATGATTACAGTATCATATGATAAGTGTTAAGATCATGTTACATAGATATATGCTTAGGGTGTTTAAGACATAATGTCCATCTGTCTAATCCAGTCCAGAGATGGAGATGGGATCATCCTGGAGAATTACTTAAGAGAAGGTAACTGGGTCTTAAATAATAGTGTTTTAATCAAGAGTATATGGAAAGACATGGTACCAAAAGAAGACATGTTATATTACAGACGTACAGTCTGGGGACTACACTGTCTTTGTTTTATAAAGTCACTTGTTACTTCATAAGATGAAAGTGGGGGGTGGGAGGCGTAAAGGAAGTAGCATGAAGGCCTGTACTATCTTAAGTGAAGAAAATAGCTATAGTCATTGCTCTGTGAGAAAAGGGGATCCTTCAGGGGTGCTGTGTGATGGTCGGGAGGGGTGGGAAGAGGGGGTATGCATATGACTAATCTGGGAACATGCATATCTGTAAACAATAAAACTCTATAAAGTTAAAAGTAAAATAAGGGTTTTTTAAAAAAAATAAATAAAATTCTCAGTGGGTCCTTCCCAGAAAAAAGAAAGTAGGGGGTGAGGGATGTTAAAGGTAGAATGGGATCCCCAGCAGCTACTAGGAGTGTGAGTTGGCCTACAGCAGGAGGTGGCAGTAAGGAATCCATTTTTCTGAAACTCAGAGATAAATTATAAAGGTGAGTATGAGTGAAGATGGCTTTGGGGGAGCAGCAAGGGATGACAGGAGGATTCAGAAAACCACAGACTGTACCTGATGACCTCTAGTGTTCTTATTTAAATGGGAAGGAGCTTGAAAAAGGAAAACCACATGGGTGAATGGGGTCTTGAAAGACCCGGTGCCAGATTTGGAGTAGTAATCATGAAAATGTGAGAAAAAATAATCAAGGGCACCCCCCCCCCGACACACACACACACACACACCACTAGCACCAAAAAAACACCCCACCACCAGAACAATGAATGGTATTAAGGACCCAGCCAAGGCCAGAGAATTAATTTATAATACTCTGGATAGTTGTATGGTTTTTCTCTAGCATTTCTTAGCAGTTTCAGTATAGAAATGAAGCAAGCATGTTTTGGCATTGGGTCATGGTTGGAATTTGCTGTATCGTTACATTTCCATGATAAGTGTTAAGATCATGTTACATAGATATATGCTTAGGGTGTTTAAGACATAATGTCCATCTGTCTAATCCAGTCCAGAGATGGAGATGGGATCATCCTGGAGAATTACTTAAGAGAAGGTAACTGGGTCTTAAATAATAGTGTTTTAATCAAGAGTATATGGAAAGACATGGTACCAAAAGAAGACATGTTATATTACAGACGTACAGTCTGGGGACTACACTGTCTTTGTTTTATAAAGTCACTTGTTACTTCATAAGATGAAAGTGGGGGGTGGGAGGCGTAAAGGAAGTAGCATGAAGGCCTGTACTATCTTAAGTGAAGAAAATAGCTATAGTCATTGCTCTGTGAGAAAAGGGGATCCTTCAGGGGTGCTGTGTGATGGTCGGGAGGGGTGGGAAGAGGGGGTATGCATATGACTAATCTGGGAACATGCATATCTGTAAACAATAAAACTCTATAAAGTTAAAAGTAAAATAAGGGTTTTTTAAAAAAAATAAATAAAATTCTCAGTGGGTCCTTCCCAGAAAAAAGAAAGTAGGGGGTGAGGGATGTTAAAGGTAGAATGGGATCCCCAGCAGCTACTAGGAGTGTGAGTTGGCCTACAGCAGGAGGTGGCAGTAAGGAATCCATTTTTCTGAAACTCAGAGATAAATTATAAAGGTGAGTATGAGTGAAGATGGCTTTGGGGGAGCAGCAAGGGATGACAGGAGGATTCAGAAAACCACAGACTGTACCTGATGACCTCTAGTGTTCTTATTTAAATGGGAAGGAGCTTGAAAAAGGAAAGCCACATGGGTGAATGGGGTCTTGAAAGACCCGGTGCCAGATTTGGAGTAGTAATCATGAAAATGTGAGAAAAAATAATCAAGGGCCCCCCCCCCCCCCGACACACACACACACACACACACCACTAGCACCAAAAAAACACCCCACCACCAGAACAATGAATGGTATTAAGGACCCAGCCAAGGCCAGAGAATTAATTTATAATACTCTGGATAGTTGTATGGTTTTTCTCTAGCATTTCTTAGCAGTTTCAGTATAGAAATGAAGCAAGCATGTTTTTGGCATTGGGTCATGGTTGGAATTTGCTGTGTTGAAACAAAATATGTGTATATCAGGACTCTGAAAGGAACTGGTTGGAAAGAAAATACGGTCCCAGAAAGCAGGATGAATATAGGTAAGTTTTCTGGGAAAGCACTTTCTGAACCAGTTCAGGATGTAACGAAGGGAACTGATGATTGGAATACAGTTGCATGATTGCAACAGTATTGTTGCAGTTTAGAGATCCTGGGATTTCAGGTTTCTGTATAGATTGTGTGTATGGGTGTTGACAGTTCCAGGTTGGTACATGCAGTTTCATTGAAGTGAGACACTGATCATTGTCGCAGACACGAGTGAAGATTGCAGAGGGTAGGTTTGGTTTTGAACAGAAAGGTCTTGGCTCTACAAGTGGGTTGATTGAGGTAGGTAAGGATGAAGATCATTAGAATCCAGATATTGAATATACGGTAGCATGTCTTATAACTAATATTGAAATAGTAATGAAGACAAATGGTATTTTAAGATATTTGCAATAACCAGAGTATGACATGAAAATGTTTTCTACTGATGAAAAGTCCAAGGTATAGTAAATACTCCTGTTTGTTGTTCATGTTTATAATTTAAGAAAATGCTAAATTTCAGTTATCAATGAAAATAAAAATGTAACTTTTCCTCCATCCAAGTTGACAGGCCCTCTGCATTCTATCATGACCTTCTGGTTAAGAAACTATTTAAAGAATGATATATCTAGAAGCAGAAGCCTGAGTGAGAAGTGGTTTTTGCAAAGTCTACAACTGTTAGTGCAGAGGTCAGAAAATACCTCTAGTGCCTCTGGACGTAGTGGTGACTGGGAGAGAGTCTTAGAGGTGGTCTGTGCCTCAGTGAGTCAGCTTGGCTCACTTGGAAGAGGTGAGGTAGTGTCATTTATGATGAAAAGGCACCTTTCAGGTCAAACTGAAAATGTCTAGAGAGAGAAAGCTGATGCTGGAGCACAGGATGTTGATGAGAACTTGAGAGGCACAGTGGAAATCCTCAGGGAAGGGAACGGTGAATGGATGAAAAGGTGGGGAAAAGGACATACTGGTAATGAAGGTGAAGGAGTTGACCAGAGTAAAGTGAACTCACCTCAAAGCCCCAGGCATAGACAAAGTTGAGACCTAGAATGTTCGGAAGCCTGTTGGGGCAGGCCTTCTGGAACAATCAGTAGTAATGGCCAGTATCTTTTGCTCAGTTCTCTGATAGAATCCATCTGAGAAACTGTGGCATGCTCCTAAAGATTCCAGTAGCTCAAGACTGAAAAACCTTAAGTCAGAATGAGTCACTTAATACCAACGTGTAAAAAAGTGCAAAAAAGCAGTGAGGACTGTTGGTATCTTCTTGGTAAATCACCAAATTTGACTTTTTTTGCTTTTATTTTTATTATGGTGCCAAATATATAAAACCAAATTGAGAGTTCATGAGTAAAAATGGACTTTAAGAAGAATTCCTTTTAAAATTCAGACTTGCTACCCTACCCCAAAGGAGAGATTTAGGCGTGTCTGCCAGAATAAGAAAAATAACAAAAGAAAACTAAGCAATTAAGTAGATACGTTCTGGGGTAAATACGACTAGATAAACCTTAAAAGTTCATATAATTTAGTGTTCAGTGACTGGGAATGAGTAGAATTTGGTCTTTCTGACAGGGAAACTCATTAACTTTTAGATGTTAATACTTAAGCTTTAAATGTATAAGATTATTACTTTAAGCCTAATAATAAACGTGTTAATCAATAGACTGATTCTGTCTGTTTATGTTGGTTTTTTCCTAGGAATTAGCTCTCCGTAGCCAGTTACCAACACTGGAACAGGATGGTGGAACTCAGAATCCAGTATCTTCTCCTGGGATGTCTCAGGAATTGAGAACAATGACGACTAATAGCTCGGATCCCTTTCTTAACAGGTTGGTAAGAGTTGCTACTGGCCAACATCTGAAAGAAAAAAAAGCATGGCATTAAGATGCTCTCCTTAGGGCTTCCCCGGTGGTTCAGCGAGTAGAGAATCCACCTTGCAGTGCAAGGGGCACCGGTTCAATCCCTGACCCGGGAAGATCCCACGTGCCCCAGAGCGGCTAGACTGGTGCTCTGGAGCACATGTGCCCAGAGCCAGTGCCCTATACCGAGAAAGGCCACTGCAATGGGAGGCCCACACAGACCAAAGAATAAAGATGGATGAAAACAAATGAAAATCAGTGAAAAGAGGCCAGAATTTAAAATACATATATATTTTAGAAAATGTTCTCCTTAGTACTTGTAATAAGCTGTTTCAGCATCTATGTGGGCCAAGAACCAGAGCTGTAAATGTAAATAAGTGACTAACACAATAAAACTGGAGGATTAAAAGCTGGCTGTTGTGAGAGGAAATGAGCTGTTGAGACTTGTAGAGGGATGCTCACAGTCATGTGTTTGCTTGTGCCTGTGCTGTTGACTAACAGTTACTTGCAAAATCATGAAGGAACATGTGAATGCTTTTCTATGAAAGCAAATAAACTACATCTTAAACCTGCTTAAGGGACAGCTTTGTTAAGGATCACTGGAAGGATTTACAGAATGTAATGGAAGTTTTCCTTTTAAAATTCAGACTTGCTACCCTACCCCAAAGGAGAGATTTAGGCGTGTCTGCCAGAATAAGAAAAATAACAAAAGAAAACTAAGCAATTAAGTAGATACGTTCTGGGGTAAATACGACTAGATAAACCTTAAAAGTTCATATAATTTAGTGTTCAGTGACTGGGAATGAGTAGAATTTGGTCTTTCTGACAGGGAAACTCATTAACTTTTAGATGTTAATACTTAAGCTTTAAATGTATAAGATTATTACTTTAAGCCTAATAATAAACGTGTTAATCAATAGACTGATTCTGTCTGTTTATGTTGGTTTTTTCCTAGGAATTAGCTCTCCGTAGCCAGTTACCAACACTGGAACAGGATGGTGGAACTCAGAATCCAGTATCTTCTCCTGGGATGTCTCAGGAATTGAGAACAATGACGACTAATAGCTCGGATCCCTTTCTTAACAGGTTGGTAAGAGTTGCTACTGGCCAACATCTGAAAGAAAAAAAAGCATGGCATTAAGATGCTCTCCTTAGGGCTTCCCCGGTGGTTCAGCGAGTAGAGAATCCACCTTGCAGTGCAAGGGGCACCGGTTCAATCCCTGACCCGGGAAGATCCCACGTGCCCCAGAGCGGCTAGACTGGTGCTCTGGAGCACATGTGCCCAGAGCCAGTGCCCTATACCGAGAAAGGCCACTGCAATGGGAGGCCCACACAGACCAAAGAATAAAGATGGATGAAAACAAATTAAAAAAGAGAGAGGCCAGAATTTAAAATACATATATATTTTAGAAAATGTTCTCCTTAGTACTTGTAATAAGCTGTTTCAGCATCTATGTGGGCCAAGAACCAGAGCTGTAAATGTAAATAAGTGACTAACACAATAAAACTGGAGGATTAAAAGCTGGCTGTTGTGAGAGGAAATGAGCTGTTGAGACTTGTAGAGGGATGCTCACAGTCATGTGTTTGCTTGTGCCTGTGCTGTTGACTAACAGTTACTTGCAAAATCGTGAAGGAACATGTGAATGCTTTTCTATGAAAGCAAATAAACTACATCTTAAACCTGCTTAAGGGACAGCTTTGTTAAGGATCACTGGAAGGAATTTTTCACAGAAGTGTTCAACATGAGAAGTTTCTCTACAGAAGCACGGTGTAAGGCCTCATGTTCTTAAGGCCAGAGGTCAAGGAGGTGAAAAGATTTTGCCTCTTTCAAATAATGTGTTAATATTTTAAAATATTCCCAAAATAACATAGTTTAAGGATGATTTTTAGTGAATTACCAGAAATCTTGGATTTCAGCCATATTGCAAAGATGTTATTAGATGTAGTAAGTACTATGATGAACATGGCACAGGCTGAGACAGATCATGTTCTTTGCCTTGACAGCCACTTAAAACTGCTTGACTATGATTCTTCTAGATTGTCAAATGTTTATGGAGTTTCAGTTTTAAAAATAAGGAACAAATGCTTTCTGGTCTTTGCTTTTGTTTTTAACCAATTTTATTTTTTTTTTTTTAAAGATTTATTTATTTATTTATTTTGGGCGGGGGTCGGGTTGGGGAGGGAGGGGAGCAGGCGGGCCACTTCTGTTGGTCTTTCATTTATCTGTTTTCATCCATCTTTGTTCTTTGGCTCCTGTGGGCCTCCCATCGCGGTGGCCTCTGTTGTCGCAGAGCGTCAGCTCTGGGCGCATGCGCTCCAGAGCTCCGGCTTGGTAATTGGACACATCAGTCCAGCCGCTCCACGGCACGTGGGATCTTCCCAGACCAAAGACTGAACCGGCGCCCCTTGCACTGCAAGGCGGTGTCCTTACCCACTGGACCACCAGGGGAAGCCCCTAACCAATTTTAAACAGTGTACTTTTTAAAAAATATTTAAAGGTATTTTGATTTAGGAAGATTATTATGCAACCTTTTCATTTCCCACCAGTTGAATTGAAAATATCCAGATCCTAAGAAAAACATACTTATCTTGTGATACCAAAATATTTATTGCAGTAGAACTTTCTCCCTCTTAAGATTAGTGCTGGTGCCCTAATTGGTGGTTTTGCTTTTAAAGGCCTTCTAAAATGTATTTAAGTTTGTATTTACTCTCTGATGTATGCAGTTTAAAGTCCTGCCAAAAACTAACTGTATTTATAGATTATAATTCTGAGCTTAAACTGAGGTTAATTAGGGAAGGTCATAGCCACAGACCTTTTTTTCCCCCACAAAGGAAATTTCAGATCACTGTCAGTACCAGTACCCATCTTATTGAAGGCCTGTATCGATCCAGGGATAAAGTTAGACCACTTAGAAAAAAACGATAGACTGTATATCCTCCTTATAGTCATTTGTGCAGATTCTTAAAACTTTTGATAAGAGCTGAGCTTACAAGGTAAGGTTCTGTTTTCTGGTAAAGGTTACAGAGTGAAACATCATCAGTGTTGTCAGTCTTATGGCAGAATCCCATGTCTACTCACTGTCTTACCCACAGTTTCTGAAAGACACATCTGACTATAACATTTTTCTTTTCAGAAACGCTGAATGGTTTCCCCACTGCCCATTATTTGATTTATACACGTTCCTTCAGCTCAGAACACTTGTTCCCCTAACTTGTCATGGACCTGACTCAGTGTCAGTGGAACATCCCTTCATCTCCCTTTTATTCTGAGATCTTTCAAGGCCAGCTCTAACGTTCACCTCCATGAAAATTTTCCCCTGTACTTTGAAAGTGTTTTCCTCTGTTCTGAAAGCACTTTGCTCACGTAGTCCTTGTATATGATTCCTTAATGTATTTTTTCTCCTCCCTCCCTGAAGTTGAGAGCCTCTCAGAAAGCATCAGTTGTAAGTGTTTGTTGTTGTTGTTAACCTCTCATTCCTAAAGCCTAGTCTAATCTCTATCTCATAGTAGCAGATGCTCAGTGAATGTTTATTGAAGGGAGTGGGAGAGTGCTTCCAGGAGCCGTTAGTAATCAGGGAAGTGGCCTTGTGAACTCTGTCCTTTGGAATGCCCATGTGCTTCCCCTGAGGCTTGGAAAGAACTCTTGAACAACTGTAAATTCAGCTCTTCTGTAAGAGCCTTGAGTGTCTTGATACGTGCCCCGTGCTTCACAGTGGAAATAGAGTGATGACTGGGACCAGGCCCTTGTCCCAGATCTAGACAAGCAAAATGAAAATAAACCACATCCTGAGACTTTCTCCAAAGTGGCTGCATTGTGTGCAGATGGTCTCAGAGGCAAATTTGTGTGTTCTTGGATCTGTGTGAGGCTTTTGAATCTTGCTGGAATCTGACAGGAGCATTGACCTAGTGGTGCAATATACAGAGTGAAAGGCAGGGAGAACAGGGCAAGTGCACTGAGTAATTTAGGGGAGATATTTAGAGGCTTGAGCTTTCAACCATGAGCAACTGTCAAAGCTTGTTTTTAAAATTTAGTTAGTTTTTGCTACTTTTGTATAAACTGAACAGCTCTTCAAATGTCCTGGCTGTATAGAAAATTCAGGTTCATACTATAGTCAGACTATTACGAATTGTAGTTGCCTTTATTTCACACTTTGTCTTAAGATTTTCTAGAATTAATAGAACCTCCAATTTTACAGTCAGTGCCACATGGTGTCTACATGCTACTAAGTTGAGGATATTTACCATACTTATATCTAAATCTGTAATACTTTCATTTAGCCTGAAGTAAAAATCGGACTTGGCTATATTTTTCTCAAGGTATGTGCCTTGCAGGGGTGTTTTTTATTTTTCTTGTTTTGAATCATTCCCTCCAATTGGGACTCTCAGGCCTCCTGTCTCATGTTGAGGTGTATGTTCAGGGTTCTTCCCACTTTCCCAAACAGAAGCAAGAAGATCAAGCTAGTATTGGCAGTCACTCATCTGTTTTGTCCCAGTCCAAAAGGAAATTCTGGTTCTTTATTTTGGGTTGATTTTTCAAGCTTAAATGCTCTGCATTGGGCTTCCCTGGTGGTCCAGTGGGTGGGGACACCACCTTGCAGTGCAAGAGGTGCCGGTTTGATCCCTGGCCTGGGAAGATCCCACGTGCTGCGGAGTGGCTGGACCGATGTGTCCAATTACCGAGCCGGAGCTCTGGAGCGCATGCGCCCGGAGCCGGTGCTCTGCGACAACAGATGCCACCGCGATGGGAGGCTGACGCAGGCCAAAGAACAAAGATGGATGAAACTAAACAAATGAAAGACCAGTGGAAGTGGCCCACCCCCCCCCCCTCCCTCCTCACCCCCACCAAAATAAATAAATAAATAAATAAATGTTTTTGTAAAAAAAAAAAAAAATGCTCTGCATTGAGAGCTAAGAATTCAACAGGTTCTAGTGCAGATCTGTCTTACTACCACCTAGAGGTTGTGTTTTGACCTGTATCACTGTGACCACCACCACCAATTGCAGAATTGAGACCTTGAAACAAATGAGCTGTGCAGAGTTCCCAGGTTCAAATTGTGTTAGAAAATGCCTGCACCAAGAATTTTCTGTCACTTAGGAAAGCTGAATGTATCCTACGTTTCCCTTGTTGCCACCAAGCCCAGAACCTTAGGAGAAATTTTGGCCCCCTGAGGTTTCCCATCTCAATTAGGATTACCTTGTCTTATGTCACTTCGGAGCCTGGTATGGGATATGAAGGAGGTGCTCGTTTCAGGTGCTGCAGGGCGGAAATCGTCACTGATCCTCTGAGAATCATGTTGGTACTCAGTAGGTGTTTATATTTTTGCCTTGAAATCATTTCTTAAATTTTTTGCGGGTTTGGTCTGTAAGTAAAAATCGGACTTGGCTATATTTTTCTCAAGGTATGTGCCTTGCAGGTGTTTTTATTTTTTCCTTTTTTGAATCATTCCCTCCAATTGGGACTCTCAGGCCTCCTGTCTCATGTTGAGGTGTATGTTCAGGGTTCTTCCCACTTTCCCAAACAGAAGCAAGAAGATCAAGCTAGTATTGGCAGTCACTCATCTGTTTTGTCCCAGTCCAAAAGGAAATTCTGGTTCTTTATTTTGGGTTGATTTTTCAAGCTTAAATGCTCTGCATTGGGCTTCCCTGGTGGTCCAGTGGGTGGGGACACCACCTTGCAGTGCAAGAGGTGCCGGTTTGATCCCTGGCCTGGGAAGATCCCACGTGCTGCGGAGTGGCTGGACCGATGTGTCCAATTACCGAGCCGGAGCTCTGGAGCGCATGCGCCCGGAGCTGGTGCTCTGCGACAACAGATGCCACCGCGATGGGAGGCTGACGCAGGCCAAAGAACAAAGATGGATGAAACTAAACAAATGAAAGACCAGTGGAAGTGGCCCACCCACCCCCCTCCCTCCTCACCCCCACCAAAATAAATAAATAAATAAATAAATGTTTTTGTAAAAAAAAAAAAAAATGCTCTGCATTGAGAGCTAAGAATTCAACAGGTTCTAGTGCAGATCTGTCTTACTACCACCTAGAGGTTGTGTTTTGACCTGTATCACTGTGACCACCACCACCAATTGCAGAATTGAGACCTTGAAACAAATGAGCTGTGCAGAGTTCCCAGGTTCAAATTGTGTTAGAAAATGCCTGCACCAAGAATTTTCTGTCACTTAGGAAAGCTGAATGTATCCTACGTTTCCCTTGTTGCCACCAAGCCCAGAACCTTAGGAGAAATTTTGGCCCCCTGAGGTTTCTCATCTCAATTAGGATTACCTTGTCTTATGTCACTTCATAATAGCACAGGAGCCTGGTATGGGATATGAAGGAGGTGCTCGTTTCAGGTGCTGCAGGGCAGAAATCGTCACTGATCCTCTGAGAATCATGTTGGTACTCAGTAGGTGTTTATATTTTTGCCTTGAAATCATTTCTTAAATTTTTTGCGTTGGTCTGTAACACGCATTCTTTGTAGTGGCACCTATCACTCTCGAGATGAGAGCACAGACAGCGGACTAAGCATGAGCAGCTACAGTGTCCCTCGGACCCCAGATGACTTCTTGAACAGTGTTGATGAAATGGATACAGGTTAGTGTTCTTTATTTCCCCCTTAGTAATCTAGCTTTCAGTCAGATATAATCATTGTGTTACCATGTCTTATAAACTGTTAGGAGCAAAGATTATTCAGAAGAAAACCAATTAAGATTCTGTAAACTTTGATTTAATTGAGCCTGCTTTGTGTGTGAATGTCTGTGTGTGTCTGTGTGCGTAGCATGTTGTAATTTAAGTAATGGAAGTCTTCCCTGAGTTTTTAAATGTCATGGATATCTTAGCTCTATTTGACATGACTTACTTTATCATTTAAAATATTGAGTTAATGGGCAAGGCAGTTGAGGACTATTAGAAGTCTCAGTTATATGGGATTTTATTCTTAATTTTGGAGAGAGATCTCTGTATTTGATTTATATGTCATTTTCTGTATGTAATTTGTCTGCTTCCCTCTTTTTTATGAGGGTCTTTGGTCCAACTTAAAGGGTATGGGGCTCAGGTAGCCAGGTCAGAAAGGCTAGGTGGTAGGGCTTACCTACTTTATTGTTAGAATAATTGTAGGACCTAAGAAAGCCCTACCTCACAGGGGTAACGATAGAACCCTTTCTCCTGTGACTTACCCTTTGACCCTGGACTTGGCAGCTCTCAGCGGGCAAGCCTTGGCTGGAAAGTGAAACAGTTCTCCCTCTAGCTAGTCCTTCAGCTGACAGCATCTGGAAACAGTTTGGCAGGTCTTCTGTGCCTGTGCTCATCCAGCTCATGGCTTTTGTTGCCTGGAAATCTACCACCCTCTCCCCATCTGAATCTTAAATCATCCATAGGAGTCACTTCAAACCCATCTCATTCATAATACCTTCCCTTACTCCTCTCTCCCCCATTTCTCCTTTCTCTCTAAGCTTTTATAATAATTAATGGTTTATATTAGTTTTTCTGAAGCATGTTCCACTGAAGTGTTAATGAATGTTACCATTGCTGTGGGCAAAAAAGGTTTCTTGGCCAGGTAAGTTTGGGAGGTGTATAAGCAAAGCTAGGAAGACTTATTTACCCAAGAACTTTGGGTAACTTGTTTTTACCATTGTGAATATGAATCTCCCAAGAGTAGAATAGAGTTTCATGCAGGCTTTTTATTTTATTCTGTTCCCCAGTGTATATTTAAGAGAAAGACAGGTCTCTACCATTCGTCTTTATATTTTATCTTATTATGGTGGTGCCTACCTGAAGCAGAGTCGAGTAGTAATGCTGTTGTGTCATACCTGTTTTCTGTCTCTTGCTGTGTGTAATTTTTCAAGGAATTGTTTTCAGGACCTCCTATGCTAGTGCTTAGCATATAGTAATAAGCAATCAAGGTTGTTCACCGTCTGAACTAATGAAGCAAAAGGAAACTTGGTGGTGTTACTTGACTCTGTGGGTTGTTTGGCCTAAAGAGTAAGCATCAGTGAAGGAAGTTAGCCAGGAATGTGTTTCTTTGCCTGTGTATATGTACACATGTACTCACGTGATACTAGTTTGTCAAAAAGGACCCACTTCCTTTTTCTGTCTTTGCATTCCGTCTAGGTGACACTATCAACCAAAGCACCCTACCCTCACAGCAGAACCGTTTCCCAGACTATCTTGAAGCCATTCCTGGGACAAATGTGGACCTTGGAACACTGGAGGGGGACGGAATGAACATAGAAGGAGAGGAGTTGATGCCAAGCCTGCAAGAAGCTTTGAGTTCTGACATCCTTAATGACATGGAGTCTGTTTTGGCCGCCACCAAGCTAGATAAAGAAAGCTTTCTTACATGGTTATAGAGCCCTCAGGTAGACTGAATTCTAAATCTGTGAAGGATCTAAGGAGATAAGACATACACCTGAAATTTCCAAATAAGCCAGGTGCAATCTTCTGGGTAATACAGAAAAAGATGAACAAACGTCCAGCAGGATTCTTTCATCCACTATTTTGCTCTTCCTTGTCCATTGCTGCTGTTAATATATTGCTGACCTCTTCCATAGTTGGCTCTAAGGAATCAAAAAAACCTTTTTTTGTTTCTTTTGCTATTATAACTACTGTTTGTTT
Source organism: Tragulus kanchil (assembly GCA_022376925.1). NCBI lineage: Eukaryota > Metazoa > Chordata > Mammalia > Artiodactyla > Tragulidae > Tragulus > Tragulus kanchil. The sequence continues at coordinate 91,574,452 of JAIOJX010000006.1, forward strand.
TGAGGGCTGGGGGAAGTGAGCCTGTTTGGATGATGGATGCCATTCCTTTTGCCCAGTTAGAGGTTCACCAATTATTTTAACTCATTTCTCAGACTTGGAAGTCAAGCGCTTCATGTCACAGCATTTAGTTTGTTCAGGCAGTTAGTTTCTTCAGCCACCTTTGGCCAGTGGAAAAGCATGACTTCCTGGTCTGACAAGCCAAAAATGTTGTATCTGATATTAAGTGCTAATGCTGATTTGAAGGGATAGCTGAAACCAAGGCTGAAGACTTTAGCTTTCAGTGGTTGTTTTTCCTCCTAGTGCTATCATTAGTCACATAGTGACCCTGATTTTATTTTAGGAGCTTATAATGCTTGAGATAATTTCCATAGAAATATATTAATTATTGTCACATACTCTAGTATAGATTTGATGGGTTTTATTGTGGGGTTTTTTGTTTGGTTGGTTGGTTGGTTGGGTTTTTTTGTCTTGGTTGGGATTTTTTATTGTTTGGGTTTTTTTTTTTTTTTTTCCTTTTACCTTTTTCTCAGAACCTAGGCAAATTACCATTGTAGTGAATCTGTTTATACTAGCTTAGGACAGCTATTATAGTTCCTTTGATAAATCTGCATGTCCTGGTTTTTTTTTTACCATCTTATTTAAATCTTGGTAATCTGCTCTCTTTATATGTCTACACACACACTTATAATGTTTATAATAGATTGATAGCAGAATGTATCTCCCCTACACACACTTTCCAATTTATTTTAAAATGGTAGCTTTGCATATATGCATTTAGAATACAAGACTTATAGTTTATATTGCACAGGTAGTTTAAATCTGGTTGAGGTAGCCTGCAGATGTTGGTAGAGGTTTAGTGTTCTAGAAAGGGCTATTCTTAAGGATAGTGCCTAGAGGAGTCCTGTATGCCCTCTGGGCACACAGTTGATACTATCTGCTGAATTTGAAAGAAGCAAACAAGAAATGGCTTTATTATCCCCTGGTTAGTCCCTCAGACTGATTTTATTTAAAACATTTGAGTTAAGTTCATAATGTACATGACAGAAGTAAGCTTTATTTAGTGGACTAAAAATGAACAAACGTCCAGCAGGATTCTTTCATCCACTATTTTGCTCTTCCTTGTTTGCTGCATTTTTAACTAAGGAATCAAAAACCTTTTTTTGTTTCTTTTGCTATTATAACTACTGTTTGTTTTGAGGGCTGGGGGAAGTGAGCCTGTTTGGATGATGGATGCCATTCCTTTTGCCCAGTTAGAGGTTCACCAATTATTTTAACTCATTTCTCAGACTTGGAAGTCAAGCGCTTCATGTCACAGCATTTAGTTTGTTCAGGCAGTTAGTTTCTTCAGCCACCTTTGGCCAGTGGAAAAGCATGACTTCCTGGTCTGACAAGCCAAAAATGTTGTATCTGATATTAAGTGCTAATGCTGATTTGAAGGGATAGCTGAAACCAAGGCTGAAGACTTTAGCTTTCAGTGGTTGTTTTTCCTCCTAGTGCTATCATTAGTCACATAGTGACCCTGATTTTATTTTAGGAGCTTATAATGCTTGAGATAATTTCCATAGAAATATATTAATTATTGTCACATACTCTAGTATAGATTTGATGGGTTTTATTGTGGGGTTTTTTGTTTGGTTGGTTGGTTGGTTAGGTTTTTTTGTCTTGGTTGGGATTTTTTATTGTTTGGGGTTTTTTGTTGTTTTTTTTTTTTTTTCCTTTTACCTTTTTCTCAGAACCTAGGCAAATTACCATTGTAGTGAATCTGTTTATACTATCTTAGGACAGCTATTATAGTTCCTTTGATAAATCTGCATGTCCTGGTTTTTTTTTTACCATCTTATTTAAATCTTGGTAATCTGCTCTCTTTATATGTCTACACACACACTTATAATGTTTATAATAGATTGATAGCAGAATGTATCTCCCCTACACACACTTTCCAATTTATTTTAAAATGGTAGCTTTGCATATATGCATTTAGAATACAAGACTTATAGTTTATATTTCACAGGTAGTTTAAATCTGGTTGAGGTAGCCTGCAGATGTTGGTAGAGGTTTAGTGTTCTAGAAAGGGCTATTCTTAAGGATAGTGCCTAGAGGAGTCCTGTATGCCCTCTGGGCACACAGTTGATACTATCTGCTGAATTTGAAAGAAGCAAACAAGAAATGGCTTTATTATCCCCTGGTTAGTCCCTCAGACTGATTTTAAGTCTTGGTGGGAAATCATTTGAGTTAAGTTCATAATGTACATGACAGAAGTAAGCTTTATTTAGTGGTTTACCTTTCTTTAGCTTTGAAAGTTTGCCCTTACTTTAGTTTTGGAATTCTAGTTAGTTCTCTTTTGTAATAAATACATTAAAGACAACATTGAAATATGGCCTACAGAACTGTTCTTATAAGACTTGCTCCTACTTCTATGTGCTGAAAATTGACCCTAGATAGTATATGGGATACCGTAAGGTCATAAGGTAGCTGGTAAAGTGATCAGATTAATGTATATTACTAGTTGATTTTAGCAAAGAGATAGAGATAATCATGATTATACTTTTATTTTTACTGGAAGAGATATAACTAGAGTATGTGTCTACAGGAATAATAATGTTTTCCAAAGAGTATTTTTAAAGGAACAGAATGAGCATGAATCAACCCTTCAATATAAGCTATGAAGTAATACTCGGTTGAGGATTAATAGTGGCATCAGCTAGCACCTCTATGATTAAGGGTCTTTCAGTGTTTCTAGAATAAGTCCTTATTTTCAAGGGTTTATAAGACATAAAAATCTTTTTTCCTGGCCAAAACTGTTATGAAAAGCCTCCGCTTAGGAAGACCGGTGGGATTTTTTTTTTTTTCTGATTACAAAATACAAGTATTTTGACCCTTCCATTTAGAGGAGTGCAAAAGTTGAGAGTAAAGTTTTATGTTAAGTAATTTCAGTGCTCAAAATGCAGTCACTGTGTTGTATATAATTATTCAAAGGTCGATCATTTGAATAATTGACTCTAAGACTATTATTAAGAAAACAGCAGAAAGATTAAATCTTGAATTAAGTTTGGGGGAAATGGCCACTGTGCAGGTAGACGTATTGATTTTTCTTTTTTTAGAGGAATAATGAAATTCTGCCTAGAATGCATATTGAGTTTATGGATGGATGATACAGCATGTTGGCTTTTTTATGTGCAGAAGATCAAAGCTACTTAGAAGGAGTGCCTACAATTTGCCATTAAGCCACAAATTAAGATCGCATCTTATATATCAGCAGAGTAGCTTTAGATTAGGGAAGAGGGCGGGAAAATGGGAGGGGGACTGAAGATTAGTGGGACCTTGATAGAGAACTTTATAAGCTTCTTTTTCATCAGTAAAGACTTGTCTTGCATATTGCTGTCATTAAAGGCAGTTGTTCCTAAAATTTCAGTCACTTAAGTACACCCACAGAAAACCAAAAGCATGAAGTTCTTCATTCCCCCTCAACGTCCATGTACCCAGTTATACCTCAGTGTTGTAGTAGCACTGTAGTACCTGACAGACATGGTGCTTTAATCTTATCGCACCCTTTGTACTGACCTGAAAGAGACCTAAGCCTTTCTCTTTCACAGCCTTGATGTGGTCTTTCTTGTTTTATGTCCTTGTTCCTAATGTAAAAGTGTTTTCACTGCTTCTTGCTGGTATTGGGTGGCGTTGAAATAAGATTTTAACTGGGTATTCTTGAACTGCTTTTACAATAAACCAATTTTATAATCTTTACATTTATCAACTTTTTACACTTGTGTTCTTTCTAGTTAGGGCTTCTTAGATCTTCTTATGGTTGATGGAGCACATTGATTTGAAGTTGCGGATTTTCCAGAGCACTATTTGTTATAAACTATTTTCTAAATAATAGTGCTTTAAAAAATAATAATAAAACATAAGAAAGTGACTTTTATATAAATGATGTTGCTGTTTTGAGTATTCATACTAAATATATGCATTCTCTATGAAACCTTGGCAGAAACACTAAAAAAAAAAAAACTAATTGTGTAATTTGTAATTTATACTAATCAGTGTTGAAACTCAGTGCAACAGTGGGAGACAATATCCAGTGATTTGTAGTTTCATAGCGTCTGCGCATCTGAGAAATGAGTGCTCAGATCAATTTTATCTTCCATAAGCACGTTTTTATAAGAATTGTGGGTGTGCCTATCTTAACAGTTGTTTTCTGTATCTTGGAAAAGTATTCTCCACATTTTAAATGTTTTATATTAGAGAATTTAATGCACACTTGTCAAATATATATATATAGTACCAATGTTACCTTTTTCTTGTTTTAGAGGTAAGAGCATGCTCATATGTTAGGTACTTACATAAACTGTTACATTGTTTTTCTTATGTAATACCTTTTTGTTTATATGGTTCAAATATATTCTTTGTTTAAACTCTTCTTTGTTGTTTTTAACGACTAATATATTAAAACTTTGACTTCTTAATGGTCTTCAAGTAGAACAAGTACTGGTAATAAAAAGTGATTACACTGGTAACTGGTAGACAGGTTAAGCTTAAGGTTGCTTTGACACTTGGAACTTTTGTAGTGTGGTTATAATTCTTTGAACTTTATGTTCTGTACTCTCTCTGTAGACCCTCCTCATTGATAATAGTGTGTAAGCAGAACTGTATCCCCTCCCATTTTAAATGATTTTGCTATATGTATTAATAACAGCACAGGAGAAACTGCTGTTTCTTTTCAAAATAGCCTTTGGTTTTATATCTCCAAAATACAATACTTAATGTGCTGTGCCAAGTCATTTCAGTTGTTTCCAACTCTTTTCAACCCTGTGAACCGTAGCCTGCCAGGCTCCTCTGTCTATTCTCTGAGCAAAAATACTAGAATGGGTTGCTGTGTCCCAGGAATCAAACCCATGATTCTTGTAATTGGTAGGTGGGTTCTTTACCACTAGTGCTACCTAGGAGGCCCCATCATACTTATTAGTGAAAATTATTAGTTATTTTATGTATTATTTTATAAATCAAAACATTTGATAGGCTTCAAACTTTTAAAAAGAAATAGGTTTGATTATCTTTGAAAATGATTTATTTCTGTGTGTATATAGTATCTTCAGTTATTGGCACAGTTTGGATAAGGCACGTCTGAAAACAGTATTTTATTGTGTATAATTTCTTTATAATAGTAAAACACTGATTTTGTGGAATTTGAAGCTGATTTTTCCCCTCGAGCATTTTAGCTCAAAGCCATACCTTGTATCTAGACATTGCACCTCTACTAGGGAGCAACTCCCACAGGACAGTGCGCTTTATGTTAGATGGCTTGAAGTCCTTCTGGAACCTGTGACCCAGAATTGTACAACCGGTGGCTAACTGATTGAGTCAGTCTGAGTCAGTTAAATTCTCAGAAGAATATATTATTTTGGATTTGGGAGAAAGGACTAGTAATAAAAAGGAAACATTGGTGGTAACTTCAGGGAAGTGGTCAGCAGCCAGTGGACTTGTGTTTAGTCTCCTTTGGTTTCCACCTTGTTGGCTGAGGTGGTAAAAGAAGAGTGCGGTACAAAGGACCCCATCACGTTTTCTTTCTGGCAGCTAGACCACCCTGATTCTGGCACCCATCATTTAGATTGGAAATCTGGCTGTGGTATTGGTGGCGTCAGTGGTATTTGCTCCCCCTTGGGCTCCAGGGCTGCATGTGCCCTGGGGCTTCTGGAGACAGCAGTGTCTCTAACAGGGTCTTGTCTCCATCCTGCTTTAAAACCGTTGGCATTTAATTTTCTTTATCTACATAGTCATGAAAACTTGTGCTGAACAATCCTCATCGGTTAAAAATTTACTGAATTACTATCAGATGAGAATTCTCTGACATTTAGCACTGAAGCTTTTCCAAATGAAACATGGAATATTTTTTGCCACATTATTTGGATTCAAAAAGCTCTGATACAAGTGAAATTAGTAACTTTCTAATCATAAACTTAATACTACCACAAATGAAAACTGGCAGAATGGAGACACTAGAAAAACAAGATGATACTGAAAAGATACTTTGAAGTTTTTAATCTGTCAAACACAAACAAAAATCCTGCAGCCAGGTGGCTTGACATCTAAGCTGCAAGGACCCTGTTAGAAGTTGAAAACAAAATGAAACAAAACTGGGTCTGTCTGTGTTCTAATTAGAGATATCTGCGTAAAGAGCCTATTTCTGTAAAATTCCTGAAGAGCTGACTGGGCACTTGAATTTTTTTTTTTTTTTTAAAGTGAAAGATAAAGAATTACTGTGAATTTGTGAAGTTGATACTGGTTTGTATGCCAAGTTAGTGAATAGACAGGTCTTGATTCTTAGCAAAGCCATACCTTGTATCTAGACCTTGCACCTCTACTAGGGAGCAACTCCCACAGGACAGTGCGCTTTATGTTAGATGGCTTGAAGTCCTTCTGGAACCTGTGACCCAGAATTGTACAACCGGTGGCTAACTGATTGAGTCAGTCTGAGTCAGTTAAATTCTCAGAAGAATATATTATTTTGGATTTGGGAGAAAGGATTAGTAATAAAAAGGAAACATTGGTGGTAACTTCAGGGAAGTGGTCAGCAGCCAGTGGACTTGTGTTTAGTCTCCTTTGGTTTCCACCTTGTTGGCTGAGGTGGTAAAAGAAGAGTGCGGTACAAAGGACCCCATCACGTTTTCTTTCTGGCAGCTAGACCACCCTGGTTCTGGCACCCATCATTTAGATTGGAAATCTGGCTGTGGTATTGGTGGCGTCAGTGGTATTTGCTCCCCCTTGGGCTCCAGGGCTGCATGTGCCCTGGGGCTTCTGGAGACAGCAGTGTCTCTAACAGGGTCTTGTCTCCATCCTGCTTTAAAACCGTTGGCATTTAATTTTCTTTATCTACATAGTCATGAAAACTTGTGCTGAACAATCCTCATCGGTTAAAAATTTACTGAATTACTATCAGATGAGAATTCTCTGACATTTAGCACTGAAGCTTTTCCAAATGAAACATGGAATATTTTTTGCCACATTATTTGGATTCAAAAAGCTCTGATACAAGTGAAATTAGTAACTTTCTAATCATAAACTTAATACTACCACAAATGAAAACTGGCAGAATGGAGACACTAGAAAAACAAGATGATACTGAAAAGATACTTTGAAGTTTTTAATCTGTCAAACACAAACAAAAATCCTGCAGCCAGGTGGCTTGACATCTAAGCTGCAAGGACCCTGTTAGAAGTTGAAAACAAAATGAAACAAAACTGGGTCTGTCTGTGTTCTAATTAGAGATATCTGCGTAAAGAGCCTATTTCTGTAAAATTCCTGAAGAGCTGACTGGGCACTTGAATTTTTTTTTTTTTTTTTAAAGTGAAAGATAAAGAATTACTGTGAATTTGTGAAGTTGATACTGGTTTGTATGCCAAGTTAGTGAATAGACAGGTCTTGATTCTTACTATAGAAAACCTCTCTAAGAAACAACGGAAGAAAATAAAAGCATCTAAATCAGGAGGATATCCTATTAGCATGACTATTAAGACGTAAATTATTTCTTAGGCTTAGGACACAATTTTACCCGTATTTCCTATGTCTCAAATATATTTTATGTTGAGACTTTAGTTCCTATGGCCTTCACAGAGTCTGTATCAAAGTTGTCTATATGAGTGAAACATCGTCTTCTGGGTATAATTTTCATTATAGGATATTGGGAATCGCATCTCAGTGCCATTTAAGGGTGTTTTTGTGAGTTACAAGTAGCTACTGCCTCTTAACCTCACTCTCTACCTGAGGACCGTGTACCACACCCCCGACCTTGACTGAATCACTTCCCCACTGGTTCCTGATTGACAGTTACCAGTGGACAGGGCCCACTTGAAGCCTATAAAGTAACATCAGTGAAACTGGCCAGAGTAGAGTGGACTTGAGATTTAGTTGTCTTTTACATTCTAAACCTTAAACAACATGAGCCCATGTATTGTCCCATGAAAAAACGGCTGATACCTCACAGGAAATGTGTGCATTAAACAACTCAGAACTAGCCCCTGCCCCAAGTTCTTTTTAAAATTTTCTTAGCCACTCACAGGGCACATGGGATCTTAGTTCCATGATCAGGGGTTGCACCCATACACCTTGTGATGGAAGCAAGAATCTTAACCACTAGGCTGCCAGGGAAGTCCCAGGCCTCCCTGTGAGGGCACATCATTAATCTGAAATGGAGTGGGAAGCCCTAGCTAAATCTGGAATGTTGTTTAGGAAATTTAATGATGATTCAGACTAAATAACTGTTGACCATATCCCAATCATCCCAGTCAGCTTTCCAAAATCATTAAAGCAAAGTTCTTGAGGCCTGAATGTTTCCAACAGTTTCCTTGTTATACCGTGCTAAATATGGCAAACCTTGAAAGCAGATTTTTCCCCATCAAGTTGGCATCCCACTGCCATCTCTTACTACGGGACTAGAAGACTAAAACTTTTTCTTTCGAGTCAAGAGAAAATAACTATAATTTACATAATCTCTGACCCTGGTCATATGGACCAAAACAAAATATAAGAATAGCTGGTAGACCACTGACATTTCTTTAAAAGCAGCATTGTTCTTCAGCAAGAATATGATCTTTCTGATCGGCTGCTTTAGGGATTTACATTGTTATTGAATAATTCAAAATGATCTTCAAACTTGAGTGGGTCTACTCAGGCTATTTGCATAGTTACATGAGTCTCTGCTTGCTCTCATTAATATGCGCACCAAGTAAACTACCCCTCCCCATTTTTATCTAAGTATGATACTGATATTTTTTTAGCAACAGTGAATAAATAATCTGTAATAATTATCAAAATGCTTATACATGTTACCTTATTTGGAAAACTCAACAGTGGCCACAGGACTAGAAAAGATCGGTTTTTGTTCCAATCCCGAAGAAGGGCAGTGCCAAAGAATATTCAGACTACCAGATAATTGTGCTTATTTCTCATGCTAGTAAGGTTATGCTCACAATCCTCCTAGCTAGGCTTCAGCAGTATGTGAACCAAGAACTTCAAGATATACAAGCTAGGTTTAGAAAAAGCAAAGGAACCAGAGATCAAAGCACCAGCATTCGTTGAATCATAGAAAATGCAGGGGGATTCCAGAAAAACATCTACTTCTACTTCATTGGACTATGGATCACAACAAACTGGAAAACTGTTAAATGGGAATACTAGACCACCTTAGGAGAAATGTGTATCTGATCAAGAGGCAACAGTTAGAACCTTACGTGGAACAACTGGTTCCAAATTGGAAAAGGAGTTATGATAAGACTGTATATTTTCCACCTTGTTTATTTAACTTACATGCAGAGTACATCATTTGAATGCTGGGCTCGGCATTCACAAAACTAAGAGTATGGCATCCAGTCCCATCACTTCATGATAAATAAAAGGGGGGAAAGTAGAAGCAGTGATAGAGTTTATTTCCTTGGGCTCCAAAATCACTGCGGACAATGACCGGAGCCATGAAATTCTATGACACTTGCTCCTTGGAAGGAAAGATGTGACAAACCTCAACAACATATTAGAAAGTAAAGACGTCACTTGCCAACAAAGGTGGTATAATCAAAGCTATAGTATTTCCAGTAGTCATGTACAGTTTTGAGAGTTGGACCATACAGAAGGCTGAGTTCTGAAGAATTGATGCTTTCAATCTGTGATGTTGGAGAAGACTCTCAAGAGTCCCTTGGATAGCAAGGAGATCAAACCCGTCAATCCTAAAGGAAGTCAAGCCTGAATATTCTTTGGAAGGACTGATAATGATGCTGAAGCTCCAGTACTGAGTCCATCTGATGTAGAGCCAACTTAACTCCCCTGCTACTGGGAAAGATTGAAGGCAAAAAGAAAAGAGAGCAGCAGAGGGTGAGATGGTTAGATAACCATCACCAACTAGAGGAACATGAATTTTAGCAAACTCTGGCAGTTCAGTGAAGGACTGGGAAGCCTGCTGTGCTACAGTCCATGGAGTCATAAAGAGTTGGACTCGACTCAATGACTAAAAAACACCACCGAAACCTTATTCGATTATGTCACGTCTTACAAGGTAGTATACTGCCACTCCTAAGTGCCTTAAACCTAGGTCCAAATCCCACACTATATGAAGTGACTGGTAAAAGTTGAGGGCATCACCCATAACTGGGAACAGGCTAGCTGTACTCGTGGGGCCTCTTCTCTATCCCTTGCCACACTGCAGGTGGAACTAAGCCTTCCACACAGAGAAAGATTAATCCTAGAAAGACTGCCGCAGTAATGACACTGCTCTAATGGGTTATCAAGTCTAATGTCCGATTTTAAGAATCATGTATACATAGATTCGACAGACACTGCTGTCAGGTAGTAGTCTAGTCTTAAGAAATGATATGGTAACGTCCTCAAGTTCCTCACAAAGCAGAAAACTGCTAAATGCTGAAGACTAGTTCACACAATGTACCATGAGAGTGAAGTCTAGGGAAAGATTACTTCCTCCTGTTAGGATTAGGAAAGGCATCATACAGGTGTTATTTAAATTGAGCATTGAGAGGTTATGATTAACCAATAGAAATCGTGTTATAAGCAGAGGAAGAGCACAAAGCAGGAAGACTAGGAATATGTAGGAATGGGGCATATTTCATTTGTCTGGTCTGTAAACTATATAATATAGTGCATTGACTCAATTTGGTATGTGCCAGGCACTATTCCCGACCCTGGGAATACAATAATGAATAAAGCAGACCCAAACCTCTGTCCTCTTGCAGTTCACTACACTCCATGGCCAGGACCTGATAATAGTCGGTATGTATTGAGTGCTCATATAGGCCAAGCACTTTTCATGTATTAACTCATTTAATCCTGGCAACCACCCTCTGAGGTAGGTACTGTGCTAAGTTTTGCAGGTAAGAAAACCAGCATAGAGATTATGCAACATTTTGTTACTGAGTCCATCTGATGTAGAGCCAACTTAACTCCCTGCTACTGGGAAAGATTGAAGGCAAAAAGAAAAGAGCAGCAGAGGGTGAGATGGTTAGATAACCATCACCAACTAGAGGAACATGAATTTTAGCAAACTCTGGCAGTTCAGTGAAGGACTGGGAAGCCTGCTGTGCTACAGTCCATGGAGTCATAAAGAGTTGGACTCGACTCAATGACTAAAAAACACCACCGAAACCTTATTCGATTATGTCACGTCTTACAAGGTAGTATACTGCCACTCCTAAGTGCCTTAAACCTAGGTCCAAATCCCACACTATATGAAGTGACTGGTAAAAGTTGAGGGCATCACCCATAACTGGGAACAGGCTAGCTGTACTCGTGGGGCCTCTTCTCTATCCCTTGCCACACTGCAGGTGGAACTAAGCCTTCCACACAGAGAAAGATTAATCCTAGAAAGACTGCCGCAGTAATGACACTGCTCTAATGGGTTATCAAGTCTAATGTCCGATTTTAAGAATCATGTATACATAGATTCGACAGACAATGCTGTCAGGTAGTAGTCTAGTCTTAAGAAATGATATGGTAACGTCCTCAAGTTCCTCACAAAGCAGAAAACTGCTAAATGCTGAAGACTAGTTCACACAATGTACCATGAGAGTGAAGTCTAGGGAAAGATTACTTCCTCCTGTTAGGATTAGGAAAGGCATCATACAGGTATTATTTAAATTGAGCATTGAGAGGTTATGATTAACCAATAGAAATCGTGTTATAAGCAGAGGAAGAGCACAAAGCAGGAAGACTAGGAATATGTAGGAATGGGGCATATTTCATTTGTCTGGTCTGCAAACTATATAATATAGTGCATTGACTCAATTTGGTATGTGCCAGGCACTATTCCCGACCCTGGGAATACAATAATGAATAAAGCAGACCCAAACCTCTGTCCTCTTGCAGTTTACTACACTCCATGGCCAGGACCTGATAATAGTCGGTATGTATTGAGTGCTCATATAGGCCAAGCACTTTTCATGTATTAACTCATTTAATCCTGGCAACCACCCTCTGAGGTAGGTACTGTGCTAAGTTTTGCAGGTAAGAAAACCAGCATAGAGATTATGCAACATTTTGTTACTGAAATCGCAAATCCATGTGCCTGACATTCAGTGAGGTCCATCATTACTAAATATTAGAGTTTGGAACAGAGAAAGGTTTATTACAGATTCATACACCTAGGTGGGTGGCTTATGCCCCAAGAATCCCAAAATTACTATAAGCTTTCAGCAAGTCCCCTTAAAAGCAAAAGGTGAGGAATGGGCATGGTTAGTTGCTGCACACTTGTTCTTGTCTGAACCTTTGTTTTTGAGGTCTAGTAGGTAATGATGCTCCTGTAAATCTCTACCAGATGAATGTTATTCTCTGTCCTGAAAAGAAAGGGTGAAGTTCCAGAGCACAACTTTCACCCTCCAAGTTCCCAGTCCTGGCTAAGAGGAGGCAGATCTCAGTTGGCAGTGCCTCCAGGGCCAGGTTCCTGTATCCTGCCCAGCTGTTTATCCCTGAGGGAGCCAGGCATCCAACCCAACTGGCCCTCAGTCTCCTCAGGCTGCCCAAATGTGCAAACTGGATTGTGAGGCTGACCCAGGCAGATCGCCACTGCTATTAGGTTACAGAGACAGGGCTGGGGGAGAGCAGTTCTGCTGCCTCAAGGTCTGGACCAAAGCTAGTGGAGGGCCTGCCTGAGGGCTCTGGAGCCCTTCAGGACATAGTGTCCAGTCTGTTTCCTGGGCCTCCAGCTCACCCGCAAGGCTGGGTGACCTGGCAGGCTTCCTCCTGTTAGGATAGAAAGTCGTGTTTTTAAGCAGAGAGATAAAAAAAGGAAAAAACAAAGCAGGAAGACTAGGAATATGTAGGAATGGGGCATATTTCATTTGTCTGGTCTGCAAACTATATAATATAGTGCATTGACTCAATTTGGTATGTGCCAGGCACTATTCCCGACCCTGGGAATACAATAATGAATAAAGCAGACCCAAACCTCTGTCCTCTTGCAGTTTACTACACTCCATGGCCAGGACCTGATAATAGTCGGTATGTATTGAGTGCTCATATAGGCCAAGCACTTTTCATGTATTAACTCATTTAATCCTGGCAACCACCCTCTGAGGTAGGTACTGTGCTAAGTTTTGCAGGTAAGAAAACCAGCATAGAGATTATGCAACATTTTGTTACTGAAATCGCAAATCCATGTGCCTGACATTCAGTGAGGTCCATCATTACTAAATATTAGAGTTTGGAACAGAGAAAGGTTTATTACAGACTCATACACCTAGGTGGGTGGCTTATGCCCCAAGAATCCCAAAATTACTATAAGCTTTCAGCAAGTCCCCTTAAAAGCAAAAGGTGAGGAATGGGCATGGTTAGTTGCTGCACACTTGTTCTTGTCTGAACCTTTGTTTTTGAGGTCTAGTAGGTAATGATGCTCCTGTAAATCTCTACCAGATGAATGTTATTCTCTGTCCTGAAAAGAAAGGGTGAAGTTCCAGAGCACAACTTTCACCCTCCAAGTTCCCAGTCCTGGCTAAGAGGAGGCAGATCTCAGTTGGCAGTGCCTCCAGGGCCAGGTTCCTGTATCCTGCCCAGCTGTTTATCCCTGAGGGAGCCAGGCATCCAACCCAACTGGCCCTCAGTCTCCTCAGGCTGCCCAAATGTGCAAACTGGATTGTGAGGCTGACCCAGGCAGACCGCCACTGCTATTAGGTTACAGAGACAGGGCTGGGGGAGAGCAGTTCTGCTGCCTCAAGGTCTGGACTAAAGCTAGTGGAGGGCCTTCCTGAGGGCTCTGGAGCCCTTCAGGACATAGTGTCCAGTCTGTTTCCTGGGCCCTCCAGCTCACCCGCAAGGCTGGGTGACCTGGAGCACCTCTAGGAGAAAGAAGGCCTGAAGCTGCCTCTTACCTCACTCGCCACCTGAGGACCACCATACCCCTGACTCCTGACTGACTCACTTCCCCAATGGTCCCTGATTGACAGTTACCAGTGGCCAAGGCCCACTGGAGTGCTGACCAATAGCTGAATAGGACAACTAACAGTGGCTCATTGACAGCTGGTTGCTCAGCAGGGCAGGGCCCACTGAGGCACCAAGCAATGGCTGAGCAAGACCTGTTGCCTATTGACAGGGTGCAGAGTAATGGGGCACAGCAATGGCTGCCTGCTAAGGGCTGTGCTCATCCTGCTCTGTTGCAATTTGAGTATTTAAAGTACAGACTAGCCATTCAAAATTTAAGGAAATGGTGACTGAACTTACTCAGAGGGTGACAAAATTGGCTAGACACACAAGAGAAAAATAGAGAAAGCTGTATACACATTCCCAGAGATTTAACAGTGAACCCAGGGTACCTGTGATTCTCTCCCAGAATATTATGGGTGAAGTTTTTTTCTACAAGAGGGAATGTCATTTCAAAGGCAACTGAATTAGTTTCCCCAGTGATATAATCAGACTTGTCTGCTCAGACAGTGAGACACAGATTGTATTTATCATTGTTTAGTTGCTAAGTTGTGTCCAACTCTTTGCGACCCCATGGACTGTAGCCCACCAGGCTCCTCTGTCCATGGAATTATCCAGGCAAGAATATTTCCAGGCACGAATATGATAAATACAGCAAAAGGAACTCTGGTATGAGCAGATTTCTACCTTGTGAAACTTACTTAGAGTTGCTCGGGAGAGCCCAGTTACCTGAGGGAGCCAGGCATCCAACCCAACTGGCCCTCAGTCTCCTCAGGCTGCCCAAATGTGCAAACTGGATTGTGAGGCTGACCCAGGCAGACCGCCACTGCTATTAGGTTACAGAGACAGGGCTGGGGGAGAGCAGTTCTGCTGCCTCAAGGTCTGGACTAAAGCTAGTGGAGGGCCTTCCTGAGGGCTCTGGAGCCCTTCAGGACATAGTGTCCAGTCTGTTTCCTGGGCCCTCCAGCTCACCCGCAAGGCTGGGTGACCTGGAGCACCTCTAGGAGAAAGAAGGCCTGAAGCTGCCTCTTACCTCACTCGCCACCTGAGGACCACCATACCCCTGACTCCTGACTGACTCACTTCCCCAATGGTCCCTGATTGACAGTTACCAGTGGCCAAGGCCCACTGGAGTGCTGACCAATAGCTGAATAGGACAACTAACAGTGGCTCATTGACAGCTGGTTGCTCAGCAGGGCAGGGCTCACTGAGGCACCAAGCAATGGCTGAGCAAGACCTGTTGCCTATTGACAGGGTGCAGAGTAATGGGGCACAGCAATGGCTGCCTGCTAAGGGCTGTGCTCATCCTGCTCTGTTGCAATTTGAGTATTTAAAGTACAGACTAGCCATTCAAAATTTAAGGAAATGGTGACTGAACTTACTCAGAGGGTGACAAAATTGGCTAGACACACAAGAGAAAAATAGAGATAGCTGTATACACATTCCCAGAGATTTAACAGTGAACCCAGGGTACCTGTGATTCTCTCCCAGAATATTATGGGTGAAGTTTTTTTCTACAAGAGGGAATGTCATTTCAAAGGCAACTGAATTAATTTCCCCAGTGATATAATCAGACTTGTCTGCTCAGACAGTGAGACACAGATTGTATTTATCATTGTTTAGTTGCTAAGTTGTGTCCAACTCTTTGCGACCCCATGGACTGTAGCCCACCAGGCTCCTCTGTCCATGGAATTATCCAGGCAAGAATATTTCCAGGCACGAATATGATAAATACAGAGACAGAAATTAGGAACTCTGGTATCTGAGCAGATTTCTACCTTGTGAAACTTACTTCAAGCAAAGAAAAGCTATGGAAAATCTTATGAGTTCACGAAGAGCAGTTACTCACAGGCTAAGAGGTCATGAGCCCACTGTCGGGGGAGAGATGGAAGGGGAGTGTCATTGAGCCGAAATGGACCACCTAAAACACCAACAGAAAACTGAAACCACAGACTTACTGTCAACAAAAGGCAGCAGTACTGCCATATGTGCTGTACCAAAAGTCCGGTCTAAATTCTCTGGACTAGAACACCCATGAGTTGAGAAGTGATGTTGCCACTGCATCGACAGTGCCAGCATTTCAGCTGGTGTGCAGTAATGACAAGTCAATATGAGCAGAGGTGACACTTTTAAAAGTATATTAAAGTACCACCTCAGTTTAACCTCTCTTCTGTCTGTCTCCCTGGAGACCATGGCAACAGACCAGTGCAGCTGTGGCACCAGAGAGGGGTGTGTGATAGACAGATGGTTCCAGAAGCTCTCAAAGGTGGAGTCCCAACAAGACCTCAGTGGCTCAGTGTTGATGCGTCCTTAGTACTCTTCACAAGTCACTCCTCCAGAGAGGGGAAGTTCTGAAGGAATTGTCTCTGGCCTCTCCATTCAACAGGAGACTAAATCATGCCCAGGAAAGAGATAAATGAATTTGTAGAGTAAAATGAATGTCAGAGAGTAAGCCACACCCACACAGAAACTATTCTGTCAATATAGAAAGAGCACCTACTAGGTGGAAGGTACTCCGCTGGGTGTGGAGTCACCACGATGAATGGGACAAGATACCTGCACTCATGCAGCTGACTATTTCAAGGGAGAGGCTGACCTGAAATATTTTACAGTTATCTAACTAGGATTGTGATCATTGTTAAGCCATAAAGAATTTGGGAACCATGAGAGATGTATTGGCCAAATGGAGATTAAAAATAGAGGTTGCTACTCTGTTAATCCTGTTTTGTCATGAAGAACAATTTGTTTAGATGAGGAGTATAATGGACAAGTCTAGAATATATTTGATCTTTTAAATTCTAACATGACACCCAGGAAACCACAAAAACGAAATCAGTCCACAACCCCTTTTAAAATCAAGAACAGGGCTTCCCTGGTGGTCCAGTGGGTAAAGACACTGCCTTGCAGTGCAAGGGGTGCCAGTTGGATCCCTGGCCTGGGAGGATCCCACGTGCCACAGACCAGTGGGACAGATGTGTCCAACTACCGAGCCAGCGCTCTGAACCGCATGTGCCCAGAGCCAGTGCTCCGCAGCGAGAGAGGCCACTGCGATGGGAGGCCCACACAGGCCAAAGAACAAAGATAAATAAATGAAGGATCAATAGAAGTGGCAAAAAAAAGAAAAAAAATCAAGAACAAAATCAAAAGAAACCCAAACTAACATACCACAGTTCCAAATACACAACAAGGATTTAAAAGATTTCACTTCACAATTTTTAAATGCAAGTCAAATTCCATTAGGACATACCTGTATATGGTTAAAGCAAGAATCCATGGTCCTACCCAAAGAATCTCATTTAATATAAGTAAAAGAGAATGTTGGCAATTCTGTTCATTTATCCCTAACAGGAATTGACCTTATTTCTCCAAATGACTTTGAGAATTTTAAAATTGACCTGAATGCCATGTGTACCTGATTATCACTTCACACCTTGTTTACAGTGTGTGTCCGGGGCGGGGGCAGGGTGCTGTTGTTGTCAATTGTCCAGCTGTTCCTGAGGAGTGCCAGGCTGAGAAGCCTCCCTTGATTGGGATAAGTAAGGTAGAGGCCACACTGACTGAGTGAAACATCAGATGTTCCTGCTTTTTTGTTTGGTTTTTATTTTTTTCTTTTTTGTAAAGAAATGCCCCAAAGCCTGAGCTGGATCTTCTAACTCTTTGTATTGCCCAGAACCAGCATCTAGGAATGAAGAGACTTGTTTATGTCACTTCTCTTTCCTCCTGGCCTCTGCAGAGTATTTTTCCTTGAGGCTAAAGGTGTATGTGGCAGGATTGTGATCATTGTTAAGCCATAAAGAATTTGGGAACCATGAGAGATGTATTGGCCAAATGGAGATTAAAAATAGAGGTTGCTACTCTGTTAATCCTGTTTTGTCATGAAGAACAATTTGTTTAGATGAGGAGTATAATGGACAAGTCTAGAATATATTTGATCTTTTAAATTCTAACATGACACCCAGGAAACCACAAAAACGAAATCAGTCCACAACCACTTTTAAAATCACGAACAGGGCTTCCCTGGTGGTCCAATGGGTAAAGACACTGCCTTGCAGTGCAAGGGGTGCCGGTTGAATCCCTGGCCTGGGAGGATCCCACGTGCCACAGACCAGCGGGACAGATGTGTCCAACTACCGAGCCAGCGCTCTGAACCGCATGTGCCCAGAGCCAGTGCTCCGCAGCGAGAGAGGCCACTGCGATAGGAGGCCCACACAGGCCAAAGAACAAAGATAAATAAATGAAGGATCAATAGAAGTGGCAAAAAAAAGAAAAAAAATCAAGAACAAAATCAAAAGAAACCCAAACTAACATACCACAGTTCCAAATACACAACAAGGATTTAAAAGATTTCACTTCACAATTTTTAAATGCAAGTCAAATTCCATTAGGACATACCTGTATATGGTTAAAGCAAGAATCCATGGTCCTACCCAAAGAATCTCATTTAATATAAGTAAAAGAGAATGTTGGCAATTCTGTTCATTTATCCCTAACAGGAATTGACCTTATTTCTCCAAATGACTTTGAGAATTTTAAAATTGACCTGAATGCCATGTGTACCTGATTATCACTTCACACCTTGTTTACAGTGTGTGTCCGGGGCGGGGGCAGGGTGCTGTTGTTGTCAACTGTCCAGCTGTTCCTGAGGAGTGCCAGGCTGAGAAGCCTCCCTTGATTGGGATAAGTAAGGTAGAGGCCACACTGACTGAGTGAAACATCAGATGTTCCTGCTTTTTTGTTTGGTTTTTATTTTTTTCTTTTTTGTAAAGAAATGCCCCAAAGCCTGAGCTGGATCTTCTAACTCTTTGTATTGCCCAGAACCAGCATCTAGGAATGAAGAGACTTGTTTATGTCACTTCTCTTTCCTCCTGGCCTCTGCAGAGTATTTTTCCTTGAGGCTAAAGGTGTATGTGGCAACTGGTTTCCAAGACTATTCAGCTCACATGGCTGCTGAACTATTCCAGACTGACACTAACAACCTACCTTGTACAACCTGCCAGGCATGGGGAGGCCTCCTGGGGCATTAATGGGAGAGAGAGCCTTGCTGAACACGTGGGCAGGGTAGCCAGGAGTGAGGTCAGCACAGTTGTGACTCTGGAACCTCATCTATCGGACTCACAGAGACAAACAAGAACTTCAAGATGGACAGGGTTCACCCAGGTTTCAAAATCAGAGACTAGAGGGACTTAAGACAGATGAATGAGGCCCAGAAGGCTGGAAAAACTTGCTCAAAACCATCCAGCTAGTAAGTGGCAGAGCCAGGAACAGAACCTTAGACTTCAGACTCCCAATGAATGTATCTGGTTAATTACATTGGTAAAAATCACATACGTCAGATTTACACTCAAAAACTCTTCAAATTGCCTATATACAGGACAGCAAGACACTCACACTGTGGAAAGTAGGCACATAAGATTAAGACTGAGGGCTTCCTTGGTGGCCCAGTGGATAAAGAATCCACCTTGCAGTGCAAGGGGCACTGGTTTGATCCCTGGCCTGGGAAGCTCCCACGTGCTGTGGAGCTGCTGGACCTGTGTGTCCAATTACGAACCAGCACTTTGTAGCACATGCACCCAGACCTGCTGCTCTGCAGCTAAAGAGGCCACTGCAATGGGAGGCCCACAGAGGCCAAAGGATAAAAATGGATGAAAATAAATAAATAATTAACCAATAAAAGAGGCCAAAATTAAAAAAAAAAAAAAAAAAGACTAAGATGGAGGATCCTGATGGTCAGTTGCAGGATTACTCTGGCACCTAGGCTTATAGAGTAGTGGGGTTCATGGGAATCACCTTCTAAAACATTATTTCTCGTGTGCTCTCTTCTCTTTGTCTTCAGAATATATAGTTCATGTGAGCTCAGTGGGTAGTAAGGTGCCTACCGTGTAGCAGGAACCCGATTTGGCCAGTGGGAAGCTACTGTTACTACTGCTGCTCCTGCTAACAGTAATAGCCACCAAGCTGTGAAGAGCTGAGTGTATGGCAGCACTGTTCCAAGAGATTTATTAACTCATGTAATGCCAGTGATGAATAAGCATGTGCCTGCTTTCAAAGAACTCCTTTAACGAAGTGGTTCTACATCCTGGTTGAATATTAGAATCCCTTGGGGAGGTTTGAGAAAACCCTGCTGTGGGGGCTCCACCTCCAGAGAAGGTGCTTTCACTGGCCAGGGGTGGAGCCTGCGCACCAGGAGTTTTTGAGACTCTCTGGGTGGTTCCAATGTGCAGCCAGGATTGGGAACCACTGAGCCAAGGTAAAGCTCATAGACAGGTAAATGACAGTGACAGGCAAGTGTGCCACAGTCTGGGTCATCCCTGTGTGCTGAGGGAGCCCATAAGTGGAACACCTGACCCAGACATCGAGAGTCTGGAGGAGGTTCACAGAGGAGACGAAACGTGAGAGACCATCACTCTGAGCCTGTCTCACCAAGGTGTGTCCAAGGGGAGTCTGTACCCACGATGCACCTTTGACTCACAGCTACCCGGGTGGCCCTACCCCAAATGGGAGTTTTAAAGAGGCTGAACCAGTTAAGGTCAAACTAGCACTTGTGAGGGTGAGAGGTTCCCTACGAAGACACACTCAACAGGAGGTGCCTATGTTCTGCCTGGGTCTGCAGTTCAGCGGCAGAGCCTCTGTCCCCAGGAGCGACTCCACAGTACCGGGCATCAGGGAGAAGGGGGCTGGCTTGTTTGAGGAACTTTCCATCTTGGCATACCCCTCCACATTCCAACATAATCTTTAGGGTAGGAGTTGCAGTCTGGACCACAGAACTCCTGATTAATATTGCAGCTGCACTGTAAGTCAGATGGATTTTATGTGCAAATTGAAGGATTGAGAACTTCTCATAACATTGCTTTTGATGGGAAAATTCATTCTAGTCCTAAACAGTCAACTGGTAAAGAATTCTTGGAATATACTCCAGCTATGGAAATTCATTCTGTACCATATACATAGCAATCAGAGACATTAATCAGATATTAATTAAAATGTAAAATATTATCATCGCTATTTGGCCTAGTAGTAAATTGTTTAACATATGAAACAAAATGGGATGAGGATACTGGTTAAACATATACTTGAAAACATTTTGCAAATTGACTAAAACTTTAAAATTTTCAGGCTTTCTTTCTGTTGGTACATCTTGAATAATTTTGAAAGCCAACTATACACAAATGACAATGGATGAAACCCCCTGACCTTACTGTAAGTGACCTTCAGTCCTGGAGGTGAGAGACTGGGTCAGAGTGAGCTGGCTCTTTAGCTGCATCACAGCAGGGAATTCAATAGCCTAGGGGCCCAACAAACAGAGCAACAGAGATGGGAGATCTGATTTGAAGTTGTCTAACAAGACTGCCTGGTAGTTTCTACTTCTGGGACCTTATCTCAAGAAAAGAATTGAGGATGTATGCAAAGATTTAGTAAAATAAGAGCTAAAAGTCTGGGAATAGTTTAGTTTACCACAATGGAAGATTGGTTTAAATCAATGATTTTACATCCATAAAATAAAATACTATGCAACTATCAGGAACGATATTTAAGAAACATATTTATTGACAGGAAAAGATGTTGACAATATTGAATCCTCTGATGAAAAGACAGATAATAAAAATTATACTCCTAGGATCAACCTCATGACTATCACAAAGCAGTACTGAGTAGCAAAACAATAATATTAAACATTTACCTCTATTTTTGTAGAAAAAAAGACAAATACATTTTTAAAAGAAAATTATAGACATTAAAGTGATTATACAGATTATCTCTGAGTGGCAGGATTATATGTGATTTTTTTGTTCCCTTTTATTTATCTCTGGTCATTTTTTTCTTTTTTTAAAAAGAATTTAATTTACTTATTTTGGGGGCCTGTGCCCCACAGCACATGGGGTCTTTCTTAGTTCCATGATTAGAAGTTAAACCCATGCCTCCTTCAGTGGTCATTTTTTTACGATTGTATACTTCTTTTGTTAAGTTAAAAAATAAAAAGCCTTTGGATTTGTGACTTATGAATCTCTACATCTGTCTTTGAGTAGATGATATTCCTTCAGGGGATTTCTATTTTTGAAGACCTTGTAAAGTGATGCATCTCCAATCTGAAACTGCTCATCACTGGCTTGAGTTAAATACAGTTATTACTTGTAAGATTTATATCTATCTCATAAAACTTTTTAAAATGTTACATCCAGATTTTTTTTAAAGGTAAGAGTTCTTGATGATACTCTAATGGTGCATACATGACACTGCTTTAGTCAAACCCTTATAACTTTACAAAACAAAGAATTATCCTTAATGTATGCAAATATTTGGAAGATCATTTAGGAGGCAAGGGTGTCCCAGGGTAGAATACAGAAGGTGGTAAAAGAATCTAAATGTATTACAAGTCTAAGAAACAGCTTCACCAAATGGAGTGGGGAAAAAGTTGCTGACCTAAGTAACCTTGGAAATGAATGGAGTCTGTAAAACTAAAGGGAAAAGGAACTGCACGTAAACCTTGTCGTCTGACCGATAAAGTTGTTTCCCACAGCAGTAAGGATTAACAATTTGATGCCACTGTGAATGTTTGTTATACTGAATAATTAACTGAATGGATGAGGGAACGAGACAGCCAGGCTTCTCACTGTTGCAGGAGGGTTACAGAAGTAAGGGGAGGAGATTATAATGATCCATGTGGTCATGGGTGAGGATTAGAGACAGTGGTATGAGCTCAGGTGTAGTTTAATTTGGACACAATTGATTATGTATTAAAATATTTATAGATATGTGTATATACATGAATTTGTATGTACATGTATACACTTGCTCTGTCAGCTAAGAGGGCTTTAAAGTAACAGTGACAAATATCCTTACTCCCCCTCATCTTGCTCACACACAGTAGCATGTTATACACATTGTTCTGCAACTTGCTTTTTCACTTAATATATCCTGCTCCTGCTGCTACATCATCTCAGCTGTGTCCAACTCTTTGGAACCCTATGGACTGTAGCCCACCAGGCTCCTCTGTCGATGGGATTCTCCAGGCAAGAATACTAGAGTGGATTACCATGTGCTCTCTCCTGGGGATATTCCCAACTCAGGGATTGAACCTGCAGCTCCTGCATTGCAGGCAGATTGTTTACTGTTAGGCCACCCAGGGAAGCCCTAATATATCCTACATATCTTGTATGTCAGTATGTGGAGCTCACAATTTCTTCACAGTCACACAGAATTGGGTTGTATGGATATACATTTGTAGTAGCTTTCTATTAGTGAACATGTATTATTTCCAATCTTTTGCCATTTCAAATAATGCTGCAGTAAATTCCCTGGTACATGCATCATGTTGTACATACACAAGTATATCTATAGGCTTGAGGCCTAGAGACCAAACTGCCAACATCCTTTGGATCATAGAAAAAGCAAGAGAATTACAGAAAAATGTCTGCTTCATTGACTATGTGAAAGTCTTTGTCTATGTGGATCACAACAAACTGGAAAACTCTGAAAAACATGGAATACTAGACAACCTTACCAGTCTCCTGAGAAACCTGTACACAGGCCAAGGATCAACAGTCAGAACCGGACATGGAACTGGTTCAAAATTGGGAAAGGAATACATGAAGATTGTATACTATCACCCTGCTTATTTAACTTATATGCAGAATATATCATGTGAAATGCGAGACTGGATGAGGCATAAGCTGGAATCAAGATTGAAGAAAGAAATGTCAATAACCTCAAATATGCATATGATACCAACCTTATGGAAGAAAGTGAAGAGGAACTAAAGAACCTCTTGGTGAAGGTGAAAGAGGAAAGTGAAAAGGCTGGCTTAAAACTCAACATTCAAGAAATGAAGATCATGGCATTTGGGCCCCTCACTTCTTGGCAAATAGATGGGCAAACAATGGAAACTGACAGACTTTATTTTCCTGGGCTCCAAAATCACTGTGGACGGTGATTGTAGCCATGAAATTAAAAGATGCAAGGAAGAAAAGTTACGACAAACCTAGACAGCATATTAAAAAGCAGAGACATTACTTTGCCAACAAAGGTCCATCTAGTCAAGGCTATGGTTTTTCCAGTAGTCATGTACAAATGTGAGAATTGACGATAAAGAAGCATCTGTCGATGGGATTCTCCAGGCAAGAATACTAGAGTGGATTACCATGTGCTCTCTCCTGGGGATATTCCCAACTCAGGGATTGAACCTGCAGCTCCTGCATTGCAGGCAGATTGTTTACTGTTAGGCCACCCAGGAAGCCCTAATATATCCTACATATCTTGTATGTCAGTATGTGGAGCTCACAATTTCTTCACAGTCACACAGAATTGGGTTGTATGGATATACATTTGTAGTAGCTTTCTATTAGTGAACATGTATTATTTCCAATCTTTTGCCATTTCAAATAATGCTGCAGTAAATTCCCTGGTACATGCATCATGTTGTACATACACAAGTATATCTATAGGCTTGAGGCCTAGAGACCAAACTGCCAACATCCTTTGGATCATAGAAAAAGCAAGAGAATTACAGAAAAATGTCTGCCTCATTGACTATGTGAAAGTCTTTGTCTATGTGGATCACAACAAACTGGAAAACTCTGAAAAACATGGAATACTAGACAACCTTACCAGTCTCCTGAGAAACCTGTTCACAGGCCAAGGATCAACAGTCAGAACCGGACATGGAACTGGTTCAAAATTGGGAAAGGAATACATGAAGATTGTATACTATCACCCTGCTTATTTAACTTATATGCAGAATATATCATGTGAAATGCGAGACTGGATGAGGCATAAGCTGGAATCAAGATTGAAGAAAGAAATGTCAATAACCTCAAATATGCATATGATACCAACCTTATGGAAGAAAGTGAAGAGGAACTAAAGAACCTCTTGGTGAAGGTGAAAGAGGAAAGTGAAAAGGCTGGCTTAAAACTCAACATTCAAGAAATGAAGATCATGGCATTTGGGCCCCTCACTTCTTGGCAAATAGATGGGCAAACAATGGAAACTGACAGACTTTATTTTCCTGGGCTCCAAAATCACTGTGGACGGTGATTGTAGCCATGAAATTAAAAGATGCAAGGAAGAAAAGCTATGATAAACCTAGACAGCATATTAAAAAGTAGAGACATTACTTTGCCAACAAAGGTCCATCTAGTCAAAACTATGGTTTTTCCAGTAGTCATGTACAAATGTGAGAATTGAACGATAAAGAAGCATCAGAAAACTGATGCTTTTGATTTGGGGCACTGGAGAAGACTCTTGAGAGTACGTTGGACTGCAAGGAGATCAAACCAGTCTATCCTAAAGGAAATCAACCCTGAATATATTGGAAGGACTGATGCTGAAGCTGAAGCTCCAATACTTTGGTGACCTGACACAAAGAGCCAAATCATTGGGAAAAAAAAAAACAAACAAACCCTAATGCTGGAAAAGATGGAAGGCAGGAGAAGGGAATGACTGAGGATGAGATGGTTGGATGGCATCACTGACTCAATGGACATGAATTTGAACAAACTCCGGTATATGGTAAAGGACAGGAAAGCCTGGAATGCTGCAGTCATTTGTGTCCCAAACAGTTGGACACAACTGAGTGACTGACCAACAGCAACAAGAGGTCCAGAAGTAAGAATGCTGAATTAAAGGGTACATACATGCTTTTGTAATTTGATCAATGAATACAGACATTATTTTAGAGCATAGAGATTGTTCCATTTTTGTACTCCTGCAAGCTATTTATGAGACTGCTAGTTTTCCCACAGCCTTATCAACAGAGTGGGATGTCCTGCTTTTGTCATTTTGCCAGTTTGATTGGTAAATGATATTTCTATAGTTTTCATTTACACTGCATTCGTAAGTCAAACAAAGCACCTTTCATAAATTTAAGGCTCATTTGTAATTCTTTTAATCTTATTTTTCCATTCAGGTCATTTTCCGGGTAAGTCAAACAAATACCAACCTTATGGAAGAGTGAAAGAACTAAAGAACCTCTTGGTGAAGGTGAAAGAGGAAAGTGAAAAGGCTGGCTTAAAACTCAACATTCAAGAAATGAAGATCATGGCATTTGGGCCCCTCACTTCTTGGCAAATAGATGGGCAAACAATGGAAACTGACAGACTTTATTTTCCTGGGCTCCAAAATCACTGTGGACGGTGATTGTAGCCATGAAATTAAAAGATGCAAGGAAGAAAAGCTATGATAAACCTAGACAGCATATTAAAAAGTAGAGACATTACTTTGCCAACAAAGGTCCATCTAGTCAAAACTATGGTTTTTCCAGTAGTCATGTACAAATGTGAGAATTGAACGATAAAGAAGCATCAGAAAACTGATGCTTTTGATTTGGGGCACTGGAGAAGACTCTTGAGAGTACGTTGGACTGCAAGGAGATCAAACCAGTCTATCCTAAAGGAAATCAACCCTGAATATATTGGAAGGACTGATGCTGAAGCTGAAGCTCCAATACTTTGGTGACCTGACACAAAGAGCCAAATCATTGGGAAAAAAAAAAACAAACAAACCCTAATGCTGGAAAAGATGGAAGGCAGGAGAAGGGAATGACTGAGGATGAGATGGTTGGATGGCATCACTGACTCAATGGACATGAATTTGAACAAACTCCGGTATATGGTAAAGGACAGGAAAGCCTGGAATGCTGCAGTCATTTGTGTCCCAAACAGTTGGACACAACTGAGTGACTGACCAACAGCAACAAGAGGTCCAGAAGTAAGAATGCTGAATTAAAGGGTACATACATGCTTTTGTAATTTGATCAATGAATACAGACATTATTTTAGAGCATAGAGATTGTTCCATTTTTGTACTCCTGCAAGCTATTTATGAGACTGCTAGTTTTCCCACAGCCTTATCAACAGAGTGGGATGTCCTGCTTTTGTCATTTTGCCAGTTTGATTGGTAAATGATATTTCTATAGTTTTCATTTACACTGCATTCGTAAGTCAAACAAAGCACCTTTCATAAATTTAAGGCTCATTTGTAATTCTTTTAATCTTATTTTTCCATTCAGGTCATTTTCCCATTTTATTGTTGAGTTGCTTGATTCTTTTCTCACGAATACAAAAAAGTTCTTTACAGGAAATTAGTCCTATATGACACAAGATGTAGGAGTATTTCCCAGTTTGTCACTAGTCTTTTGACTTTGCTTAAGATATTATGTTGATATATGAATATCTTTTTTATAGTCATATTTAATGATCATTTTAACCTTAGGAAAAAGTATCTCAAGCTGCTCCAGACCTCTAGACCCTAAAAACATCATGTGATGTCAAGCCTCTGTGATTTTGTGGGATTTACCTACCCTTCTGGGATGTATGCATCTTGCTAAGGCATCTAGGTCCTCAGCCATTTCCTGCTCACAGGGTCTGATCACTTGTGTATCTAACAGGGATTCAGGTCAGGCCTCAGTTCACCAAACCTAGAGATTCGGGATTTTGTTTTGTTTGCTGTTATTACTATACAGATCAGGCAGGACCTGCATGGGCTGCCCTATAATTTGGCCATGAGGAACTAATAATTACCAACTTCTGCCAGATCTGCAGGTCAGACTATTCTGAAAATGATTCTGACTCTGCTGCCTGTTTTTGTCATGATACTCACTTTGCATCTGTCCGTTAATGGCCTCAGCTGAGCCTCTGCCATCTACCCTGTGTTGTATTTTTTTTCCCCATAAAAATCAGGGTGCGTGTTTCCATTGGGGTATATTTTGACAGCTGCTATAGCAGTATTCAGAGAGGCTGGTACTCCTCTTTCCAGTAATTCTTAAAGGTCTTGGTGGTTTTTCATAAGCCTTGGTAAACAAAATGTCTTCTAACCTTTGAAGGTCATAGCTATGAGATGAGTAAGCAGTTCACCATTAAAAATTTACTCCAGGGCTTCCCTGGTGGTCCGGTGGGTAAGGACACCGCCTTGCAGTGCAAGGGGCGCCGGTTGGATCCCTGGCCTGGGAAGATCCCACGTGCCACAGAGCGGCTGGACGGATATGTCCAATGACCGAGCCGGAGCTCTGGAGCGCATGCGCCCAGAGCCAGTGCTCTGCAACAACAGATGCCACCGCGATGGGAGGCCCACACGGGCCAAAGAGCAAAGATGGATGAAACTAGACAAACGAAAGACCAGTGGAAGTGGCCCGCCCACCCACCTCCCTCCCCACCCTCACCAAAATAAATAAATAAATAAATGTTAAAAAAAAATTTACTCCAACATTCCTATTTCCCTAAGCCTTTGAATTATTTTCTTCACATTACACCAAGGAATTTCCAGCTTCTCGACTTTAATTAGCATGGGCAAGTGAGACGGTCCACTAAAGCGGTCCATGTTTGTATACTGGTGATAACAACTCAGACTTGGCTAAGACTTTCCTCACTTAGTTTTACAATTACTGCAAAAGCTACACAAATGATTTGGAATACATGCTGGTGTGAGCAAATACCTAAAGATCCCCATTGTTAATTGCAAAGCTGTACCCTTTTTGGCTACAGTTTGGTGGTCTCAGCAACCCTCACAGAATAATGAATTCATCAGGTCAGTAGAGTTTAGAAACATGGCTGGCTACCTTTCATATCAATTCAGGCTGAAAGGAGGAAAGCCTAGGCCAACATACAGGGACCCACTTAATTCCATGGAGGATATTTCTTAGTCACCTGCAGATATATAATCTGATTTCTACTATTTCTGTAGCTTTCTGTATCATCAGGCCTACTTGAATATTTATTGTAGCAGGTCTGTCTGGACAAGAGTTGGCCTCAGCTGGCTTCAGTGGGCTAGTTGTTAATGTAAAAATGGAGCATACAGTTAAATTACCCCAGTCCAGTAATTTCAGAATCTCTGGTAGTTTAACCCACATCAATAATTTCAGCCTAGTCCAAAATTTTAATCTTTTCTATTTAATCCATCACCATCAGAATACAACTCAGGTAGTCCATAGTTTTTGTTTTTGTTTTGTTTTTTTCCTAATATAAATTAGCAAAAATTATCTCCCTTCAGTTTGACTTTGTAACTGGATCTGATTACAGTTATGTTTTTGCAAGCAGTGAAGGGCAGAGTGGAAGTGAAGAACTAACTTACTCTTGCAAGCAGCCTAAGCTGTTACAGAGACTGCAAGTAAGGCAAGATAGATTTGTAGGAAGGGAAGCCCAGCAACCCTCTCTAGCAAGGGTGGCTCAGAATATGCTAGAGATTCCATATACAGTCTATTTCAATTTGGGGGCAATGTTCTTTTCTGGACAGATTCTAACTTTCACTTTTTAGAACTGAGGAATCTGTGAATTCAACTAATATAGGCAATCAATAAGATCCAACTTTGTTTGGTTTTACCTACCTTATAGCCCGTTGGCTGCAAAGAACAAGTATTTTTTTTTAAGTACCATTATAGAAAGTTTGTTTTCAGCTGATTCTTGGCCCACAATTTACAACTCCAGCCTGGACATGGTTTTTCTTTAAACTTTCCAGCAGTAGCCACCCACTGTAGAGTTCTTTAGTCCCTTGTGGCTTTCATATTGCTTTGTGTCACTTGCCACTTGTTTCTCCAAAGTCTTTACCTTTAGGCTACAGTTTGGTGGTCTCAGCAACCCTCACAGAATAATGAATTCATCAGGTCAGTAGAGTTTAGAAACATGGCTGGCTACCTTTCATATCAATTCAGGCTGAAAGGAGGAAAGCCTAGGCCAACATACAGGGACCCACTTAATTCCATGGAGGATATTTCTTAGTCACCTGCAGATATATAATCTGATTTCTACTATTTCTGTAGCTTTCTGTATCATCAGGCCTACTTGAATATTTATTGTAGCAGGTCTGTCTGGACAAGAGTTGGCCTCAGCTGGCTTCAGTGGGCTAGTTGTTAATGTAAAAATGGAGCATACAGTTAAATTACCCCAGTCCAGTAATTTCAGAATCTCTGGTAGTTTAACCCACATCAATAATTTCAGCCTAGTCCAAAATTTTAATCTTTTCTATTTAATCCATCACCATCAGAATACAACTCAGGTAGTCCATAGTTTTTGTTTTTGTTTTGTTTTTTTCCTAATATAAATTAGCAAAAATTATCTCCCTTCAGTTTGACTTTGTAACTGGATCTGATTACAGTTATGTTTTTGCAAGCAGTGAAGGGCAGAGTGGAAGTGAAGAACTAACTTACTCTTGCAAGCAGCCTAAGCTGTTACAGAGACTGCAAGTAAGGCAAGATAGATTTGTAGGAAGGGAAGCCCAGCAACCCTCTCTAGCAAGGGTGGCTCAGAATATGCTAGAGATTCCATATACAGTCTATTTCAATTTGGGGGCAATGTTCTTTTCTGGACAGATTCTAACTTTCACTTTTTAGAACTGAGGAATCTGTGAATTCAACTAATATAGGCAATCAATAAGATCCAACTTTGTTTGGTTTTACCTACCTTATAGCCCGTTGGCTGCAAAGAACAAGTATTTTTTTTTAAGTACCATTATAGAAAGTTTGTTTTCAGCTGATTCTTGGCCCACAATTTACAACTCCAGCCTGGACATGGTTTTTCTTTAAACTTTCCAGCAGTAGCCACCCACTGTAGAGTTCTTTAGTCCCTTGTGGCTTTCATATTGCTTTGTGTCACTTGCCACTTGTTTCTCCAAAGTCTTACCTTTAGTGAGCATTTTCAGATACTCTTCTGGTTATCAGTTTGCCACTGTATGGCCTGGGTTCCCAGAGTTCTGTCCCTTACCACTTGATGGATTTTTTTTGTTGTCACACAGAGTGTCCGAGTGATGGTTACTACCTGAGAGGCAATTGCCTGCAGTTGCTCCTGTCACTGGTTCCTATATGAATTAAGGTTCTTGGTGTAAGCAACAGAAACGAACTCAAACTCTTTTCAGCAGAAGCCAGTGTTTTTTAAATTTTTAAAAAATACACTAGATCACAGACTCTGCAGAAGTGAGAGAATCAGATTTAGGAGTTGCAAATGAGCTGGGAACCATGCCCAAGCTCATGCTACAGAGGGAATCTGCTGGGTACATAACACTGCCACTTGTACCATTAACATCAGTCTTGGACAAGGACAAAAAATGTCTGTCTTTGCTGCCTCCAGGAAGTGGTTGCAGGAATCACCACTGTGGCCACCTGTGCCAGGACAGAGGCAGTATGGTCTCTACATTTTTGTATTGCTAGTTGCCTGGAGAGGGGCATCTAATGAGGAGGATTTGAGTTCATGCTTCTGCTCTAAATGGAAGACGGGTAGATTGGAAAAGGAAATATCCAGCATTTTCAGCTTCTGTACTGGCGATGGGGGTTTACAAATACGGGGGATGGTGCTTCTATGCTGGGGAGCCAAAAGCAATGACAAATCACTGGTGAAGCTCATGAGGTCAGTTGGCATTTACAAAAAGAAGAAGTATCTCTTTTCAAATTCCTCACAGTAATAAGGGCACTCAGGGTCGCCTCTGTTGTATTTACTGGCCTAGAGTGTATTTTTCACTCATCTTTCTTTATCTACACTGAGTAGGACAGTAGGGATAAGAGGATTATTTTGAAATCAAATGATGGTATTTTGTTTGCTCTTCATAATTTGTTGATATATTGAACCCATGCCATTTTCAAGTATTAGATTGTATACAGATTAATTCCAATTTTTTCTTCTTTTATATGTTAAAATACTTGAAATATAGCAGAGTCATAAAATAGATGCACACTCTTTATTTATTTATTTATTTTATTCTTTATTTTAAAGGTTTTACAGAGTTTTGTTGTTCACAGACATGTATGTTCCCAGATCAGTCATATGCATATCCCTGGTCCCTACCCCCCCACTTCCCCCTTCCCACCCCTCCAGATCATCACCCCACACCATCGTAAGCACTCCTATTTCCTTAGCACAATGACAATAGCTCTCTTTTCCACACATGACAGTATAGGTTTCCATGTTACTCCCTCCATGCCTCCCCCTCCCTATTTCTTCCCCACAGTGTCCCTATGTCTATGCTCTGTCTGTTTTTCCATGAGTTCACTGCATGTGTTATCAAGACCATCCTACTAGATTCCATATATATGTGTGTTAGTATACTGTATTTGTCTTTCTCTTTTTGACTTACTTCACTTTTTATGATAGTTCTAGAGCCAGCCACTTCATTGGGACTGAGTCTTCTGCATTTCTTTTAACAGCTGAGTAGTATTCCATTGTATATATGTACCAGAGCTTCTGGATCCATTCATTCGTTGATGGACACCTAGGTTGCTTCCATGTTCTGGCTATTGTATAGAGAGCTGCAATGAACATTGGGGTACAGTTGCTTCTTTCAGTTTTGATTTCATCAGGATATAAGCCTAATAGTGGGATTGCTGGGTCGTAGGGTGCTTCTATTTTTAGTTTTTTAAGGAATCTCCATACTGTCTTCCATAGAGGCTGTATCAATTTACATTCCCACCAGCAATGCAAGAGGGTTCCCTTTTCTCCGCACCCTCTCCAGCATTTATTGTCTGTCGATTTGTTGATGATGGCCATTCTGACGGGTGTGAGGTGATATCTCATTGTAGTTTTAATTTGCATTTCTCTAATAATAAGTGAGATGGAGCATCGTTTCATGTGCTTTTGGGCCATCTGTATGTCCTCTTTGGAGAGGCGTCTCTTTAGATCTTTTTCCCATTTTTTTTTTTTTCTTTTTCCCATTTTTTGATTGGGTTGTTCGTTTTTCCTGTGTTGAGTTGTCGGAGTTGCTTATAGATCTTGGAGACTAATTCTTTGTCTGTTGTTCCATTTGCTATGATTTTCTCCCACTCTGTGGGGTGTCTGTTCAGCTTTTTGGTAGTTTCTTTTGCTGTACAAAAGCTTTTAAGTTTCATTAGGTCCCACATGTTCATTTTTCTTTTCAGTTCCACTATTTTAGTAGGTGGGTCAGAAAAGATCTTGCTTTGATTGATGTCCTTGAGGGTTTTGCCTATATTCTCCTCTAAGAGTTTGATGGTTTCTGGTCTTACATTTAGGTCTTGAATCCATTTTGAGTTGATCTTAGTGTATGGTGTCAGGGAATGTTCCAATTTCATTTTTTTGCATGTAGCTGTCCAATTTTCCCAGCACCATTTGTTGAAGAGGCTGTCTTTGTCCCATTTTATAGTTTTGCCTCCTTTGTCAAAAACAAGGTACCCATAGGTGCGTGGGTTTATCTCTGGGTTCTCGATCTTGTTCCATTGGTCGATATTTCTGTTTTTGTGCCAGTACCATACTGTCTTGATGACTGTTGCTTTGTAGTAGAGTCTGAAGTTGGGGAGGCTGATTCCTCCAGCTCCGTTTTTCTTTCTCAGGATTGCTTTGGCTATTCGAGGTCTTTTGTGTTTCCATATGAACTGTGTTATTCTTTGGTCTAGTTCTGTGAAAAATGTCAATGGTAGTTGAAAAAACATGGAACACTTCACAAATTTGCGTGTCATCCTTGCACAGGGGCCATGCTAGTCTTCTCTGTATCGTTCCAATTTTTAGTATATGTGCTGCCAAAGCGAGCATGATGCACACTCTTTAAAGAAAAGTTTTATTTGTGTTATTTGTTGGTACAATATCTTAAGCCTTCCTGAATGTGCTTTGCTTTGTTTTAAGTAGAACTGATGATGGTCTGGTCTCTGCGCAGGAAACTGGATTTAGTTAGTGGCAGCTGCAGGCACACTGCAAGTCCTTAAGTGGCAGCCCGTTTCCAACACTGAGCCTCTAGACAGCACACTAATCCTGGCGAGATGAGGGAGAGAGACAGATCAAAGCCCATTTGGAGAAAGAACGAAAATAATCCCAAACTCCTTTGATGTCACATTAGGCCAGTCACATACATCATGTCTGTTTCATTTAAAACTTCTGACTAGTGTTGGTACAACTTAATTGCACACCTCTTGAGACCCACCATTAAGTTACTATGTACTTGGATGGGAAACATGATTGGTGCGAAGTTAATGATGAGGTTTAGCAGTCAGAGTACCATGACCTGCCATAAAGTTCATTTTTTTTCATTTTGATGGCTTTGATTGATGTCCTTGAGGGTTTTGCCTATATTCTCCTCTAAGAGTTTGATGGTTTCTGGTCTTACATTTAGGTCTTGAATCCATTTTGAGTTGATCTTAGTGTATGGTGTCAGGGAATGTTCCAATTTCATTTTTTTGCATGTAGCTGTCCAATTTTCCCAGCACCATTTGTTGAAGAGGCTGTCTTTGTCCCATTTTATAGTTTTGCCTCCTTTGTCAAAAACAAGGTACCCATAGGTGCGTGGGTTTATCTCTGGGTTCTCGATCTTGTTCCATTGGTCGATATTTCTGTTTTTGTGCCAGTACCATACTGTCTTGATGACTGTTGCTTTGTAGTAGAGTCTGAAGTTGGGGAGGCTGATTCCTCCAGCTCCGTTTTTCTTTCTCAGGATTGCTTTGGCTATTCGAGGTCTTTTGTGTTTCCATATGAACTGTGTTATTCTTTGGTCTAGTTCTGTGAAAAATGTCAATGGTAGTTGAAAAAACATGGAACACTTCACAAATTTGCGTGTCATCCTTGCGCAGGGGCCATGCTAGTCTTCTCTGTATCGTTCCAATTTTTAGTATATGTGCTGCCAAAGCGAGCATGATGCACACTCTTTAAAGAAAAGTTTTATTTGTGTTATTTGTTGGTACAATATCTTAAGCCTTCCTGAATGTGCTTTGCTTTGTTTTAAGTAGAACTGATGATGGTCTGGTCTCTGCGCAGGAAACTGGATTTAGTTAGTGGCAGCTGCAGGCACACTGCAAGTCCTTAAGTGGCAGCCCGTTTCCAACACTGAGCCTCTAGACAGCACACTAATCCTGGCGAGATGAGGGAGAGAGACAGATCAAAGCCCATTTGGAGAAAGAACGAAAATAATCCCAAACTCCTTTGATGTCACATTAGGCCAGTCACATACATCATGTCTGTTTCATTTAAAACTTCTGACTAGTGTTGGTACAACTTAATTGCACACCTCTTGAGACCCACCATTAAGTTACTATGTACTTGGATGGGAAACATGATTGGTGCCGAAGTTAATGATGAGGTTTAGAGTCAAGTCCAGAATCATGCATGCTCTATACTCACCACTGACCTGACCGCATGTCTTTCGTAAATAAGGTCTTCAGGGGATGAAGGCACCATCAATCTGTCCAAAGATGGGTCTGTCCACCCTGATCCACTCTCTTCCTGGACGCTGCCTTTTGATTCCCTAGAGTATAATGAGAAGTCTGTCTTTTCTCTCTCATTCGGGTGGTCATTTCCTTCCTGCCCTTACCCTGGTTCATGTTAGGAAGAGGAAGGGTCATTTGTTAGGTTTTTAATAGTATCTTTTAAAAATATTCATAATTCATACTCTGATTTCTATTCATATTCCAAGTACTTTTACAGCATGGTTCTTTTTTTTTTTTTTAATTATAGAAAGCTTCTCTTTCTTTCAAAGATTTTATCAAGCTTTGTGTAAAACCTAGAGGAGCTGAAATAATTGAAAAAAATTAAAGAAATACCAGGCTTAAAAATGATATAGGGCTTCCCTGGTGGTCCAGTGGGTAGAGTCTGCCTTGCAGTGCAACGGGCGCCGGTTGGATCCCTGGCACGGGAAAATCCCATATGCCACTGAGTGGCTAGACCAGTATATCCAATTACAAGACAGGGCTCTGGGAGCGTATGCACCCAGACCCGGCGCTCTGCAACGAGAGAGGCCACTGCGATGGGAGGCCCACACAGGCCAAAGAGTTAAGATGAATGAAAATAAGTAAATAAAGGACCAATAAAAGAGGCAAAAATTAAATATATACATATATAAAATGGCATCATGAGCTATGTTTACCTCTAGGCAGCTTTGGAAATGCAGATTTTAGCAGAAATTGGCTCATGCTTTCACCTCTTGTCTCTATAGACTAGCAGGAGAGGCAACCATACATTTCTAGTGGAAGGAGAAACCAAAGGTGCTATAGAGGAAGTAGACTTATGTGAACAGTTCTAAGTCAGAGGTAACAATGCTGAATATGAGAATCTGGTGTGCATGTTGGGAAAGTGACATCCAGTGTGAGATAACCAGAAAGGTCTGGAACCTTACACACAATACTTAGGTGGTTATAGACAATTAGGAGGGGAAAAAATATAAAGGAAAAAAAGAGAGTTCATAGCAATTTAGCACTTTCATCTCAGTCCACAAAGGTAATATAAACTTTAAATAAGCTGATTTTGTTGTCAGCATGCATGGGAGATGGAGAAAGAGAAAATGATAATGACCAAAACACAGCCAATATCAAGATGGACTAAACTTAGTGAGCACAGACAGAGATTAACGTATTAGGTTAGAGCCTCTTAAACTTCTCCTAAACAACCTCAAGGAAGAGGAAAGTGAACGCAAACCTTTGGCAATTGGAGAGACAATGTCAGCACTTCAAACAAAATTTTCTTTGAAATGCTGTTTTATCCTAATAATTTGTACAAATGTTGCATTCTATTCATATTGTGTGTGTGTGTGTGTGTGTGTGTGTGTGTTTTAAATGTTGGCCTCTTTTCATTGATTTTTTTTATCCATTTATTTTCATCCATCTTTATTCTTTGGTCTGTGCGTGCCTCCCATCGCAGTGGCCTCTCTCCTTGCAGAGCACCGGCTCTGGGTGCATGTGCTCCAGAGCATTGGCTCCTAATTGAACACAGCGGTTCAGCCGCTCTGCGGCACGCAGGATCCACCCCGGCCAGGGATCGAACTGGTGTCCCCAGCACTGCAAGGTGGACTCCCCACCCACTGGACCACCAGGGAAATCCCATATTGTGGGGCTTTTCTTAATATAAAATATTTTAGGTTAAAGACTGTTTAGAAAAATCAATGCTCCCAGAAATTGTGTTCCATTAGTCTGTGGTTTTGCAAAGTCCACAGCCCATTGCCAAAGAAATCTCTAAGAGGGCCATGCTGTCCATCTGAGAAGCAAATGAAGAGCAATTAGTTCTATTTCAAATATGAAAATATTGTGATTCTCAGTTAAGCATGTTCAACCACTTAGCCAAATATTTTAATAATCTGTAGAAACCCAGGGAATATAACTTTAAACTTTGGCCTGCTCTGCTCTCAGTTGAACAAACGAAGCTTTGCATGACTCCTTTCCAGCAGAAGATGCTTAGTTTAGTCACAGACATTGCTCACTCTCAAAACTGGTCCAGATCTGGAGTTAGTGTTAAATGACACCATGTGTTTCCTCTGGTTAAATAAGGTCAATAAATTATGTTCCCTTTGTTTCAGAAAACTAAGATATTTTAGTCATCTCATGTTGAAAGAATACTAATTGTGAATTTAAGAAATTTGGATGAAGAGTGGGTCTCTAACTCACTTGCCATGCCCGCTCATCTTGCCTTCAGAATTCTGGAGTATTTAAAAGAAGCAAGTCTGCTTTTCTTATGGTCTAAAATATGTCAAAAAAGTTTTGAGAAATGATAGACAGCATTGTTAAATAGGCACCCAACGTTCAGTAACATTACTTGACTATTTAAATAAAAATTTAAAAATCATCTGCAGCTGAATGAATGTCAGAGAGGAGCTTAAACATGAATTCCTTTGAAAAATTACGACTCATACTTAAGCCTTTCTGATCATTAAAACTCTACTGCCCAGTATTAATATTCCTATAGTACCCAGTATGATTCTGCATGGAAATATATGGAGAAGTAAGGGATTCCCAAAGATGAAAATCTCTTAATTGAATACAAATAATTGAACAGTTCCGGAGTTCCCACAGTAATTTATACCCACCTAAGAGTGGGTTAAAGGTGGAGAGGAAAGAATGGTGGGCGTAAAATGCAGTAACTTGCAGTTATTTGGCTCAAAGATCTAGGCTGAGAGGCTCTAAAATATAAAAGATCATATTAAGAAAGTGTCCCCTTGTTTCCAATGGCTCATAGGTAATCTGAATACATCTTCCTGTCTGACCTGTTCTCCACAGTCAAGGAGACAATCCACATGATTTTAAGCTTTCCTTCCTGACTACTGAAGGAATTTATTCATTCCATAACCGTGCTTCTAAGTGCCAGGGACTGTGCTGACACAGGAACAACAGAGTATCTCTGGCCTAAGGTCTCCTAGCCTAGTGAGGGCGACCAATAAATGTCTAATAGGAATATTTAAAAATGTGAGTTCTCTGCCTGGGTAGCAATGGACAGGGTGCTATGGCACTAGGCCTAATAGCAGGGGCTCTGGCAGGCAAATGCAGAGCAGATAGACAATCAAGGCCTCGGGATCCAAAACGACCGGGCGAGATTCCTAGTGGGACGTCCATCAGAGGGGCAGTGTGTGTGTGGCCTTCGCTGTTGCCTCACGGTGGGCTTGGTCCACCCAGGGTGGGCTCTCCAGGACCCTGAGGAGGTCAGTTTCAATGGATGAGAACAAGAAACCTAGAGCATGGAGAGCAGCTTCCAGTTCAGGGAGAGGAAAACGTTCTCCCAGGAAGCACCAGATTTCTGAAACGTGTCCAGCCCTTGTGGAAAAGATACAGTTTGGGCTGCAATTCAAGTAAACTTCTGGGGAGCTTCAAACGCTTGGACTTGGCAGTTCAACCAAACAGCTTTTCCAAGCTCTTCCTATTCAACTGCCACTTCTAAGGCAAAGTCATTGTTTACAGCCTGGCCGAGTTGGAATATTGTCGAGAAAACAAGCTTGTGACAGTTGGGGTTTATAACCACCCTCGGACTCAAAGCTGGAGGCGAATTTGAGAAGCTTCCAAACTCGTCAGCCGGCGGCCTGTGTGAAGCCGACAGGGGAACCGGGGTCTCAAATTTGCCAGCGACTCTTTTCCGGTGAACACCATTCTCATCTGCCACGCCTCCAGGCCACCTGGAACTGCAGCGTCGCCGTTTCCCACCGCATTGCCGCAGAGCCCAGCCGGGGAAGCCCAGCACGCCCGGCAGCCCTTTCCACGGCCAGGCACGGGGAGGGCGGTGCATCCGGGCGGGGAGGGGACCCCAGGCAGCAGTGGGCGGGACATCCGGGAGGGGAGGCGACCCCGGGCAGCAGTGGGCGGGGCGGGCCCGCGCACCGATACCTGCGGCACTTGGCGGGGGATGTGGATTCAGGCGCGCGGGACTGATTGGCGCCACCAGCCGTTCAGGCAGTTAGGCGACAGCGCCACCTCGCTTAAGAAGCGGACGTCGTAGCTCCAGACGGCTGCCTCTGCGTTCCTTCCTATCCACCTAGTTCATCGAGGGTTCGATTCCTGGGTCAGGAAGATTGGGTCAGAAGAGCAACCCAACTCCAGTGTTCTTGCCTGGAGAATCCCAAGCGCACAGGAGTCTGATGGGCTACAGTCCATGGGGTCGCAGAGATGGACATGACTGAAGCAACTAAGCACAAGTGACTGAACTCTCCAGACTCAATTTCCTTAGCCACCAAATGGGGTTTTAATGAGCCTTACATTTTAGAGCTGTTTGAGGATTGTAAGAAAAAGTCTGAATTACCTCCATGCCTGGCATTGGTAGGTACTCTTTCAGCCTTAAGTTTTCTTTCCACATTCTGTAGCCAGTGAGGGACGACTAGTTTTCAGGCACTGGGATTGTAATGAAAATGACCCTCCAGAAACCTGGCCAAGTGAAGATGTGGACCGCTGCGATGGCCGGATTGCTGGGCGCTCTGGGAGCGCCCAAGAGAGGCCCCTAAGCCAGTTTCAAGGTGTCAGAGGAGCCTTCTGACAGGGGACAAAAATATCAGAAGGCGTTGGCCAGCATAAAGGACTGAGAAACAGATGAAGGGAAGGAAAAGAGGCTGCAGTTAGAGATGGGGTAAAAGCAAGGACAGAGGGAAGCCAACTGAGAAGGTGAAAAAATTGCAAGGCCCCACCATAAAAGAACTAGATAATAACTTTTAGTAACTAAAAAAAAAAGAAAAATAATTTTAATAACTAGATTATCTTGAAGGAAAGGGAAACCATTGAAGTATTTTAAGCCGGCGGCCTGTGTGAAGCCGACAGGGGAACCGGGGTCTCAAATTTGCCAGCGACTCTTTTCCGGTGAACACCATTCTCATCTGCCACGCCTCCAGGCCACCTGGAACTGCAGCGTCGCCGTTTCCCACCGCATTGCCGCAGAGCCCAGCCGGGGAAGCCCAGCACGCCCGGCAGCCCTTTCCACGGCCAGGCACGGGGAGGGCGGTGCATCCGGGCGGGGAGGGGACCCCGGGCAGCAGTGGGCGGGACATCCGGGAGGGGAGGCGACCCCGGGCAGCAGTGGGCGGGGCGGGCCCGCGCACCGATACCTGCGGCACTTGGCGGGGGATGTGGATTCAGGCGCGCGGGACTGATTGGCGCCACCAGCCGTTCAGGCAGTTAGGCGACAGCGCCACCTCGCTTAAGAAGCGGACGTCGTAGCTCCAGACGGCTGCCTCTGCGTTCCTTCCTATCCACCTAGTTCATCGAGGGTTCGATTCCTGGGTCAGGAAGATTGGGTCAGAAGAGCAACCCAACTCCAGTGTTCTTGCCTGGAGAATCCCAAGGGCACAGGAGTCTGATGGGCTACAGTCCATGGGGTCGCAGAGATGGACATGACTGAAGCAACTAAGCACAAGTGACTGAACTCTCCAGACTCAATTTCCTTAGCCACCAAATGGGGTTTTAATGAGCCTTACATTTTAGAGCTGTTTGAGGATTGTAAGAAAAAGTCTGAATTACCTCCATGCCTGGCATTGGTAGGTACTCTTTCAGCCTTAAGTTTTCTTTCCACATTCTGTAGCCAGTGAGGGACGACTAGTTTTCAGGCACTGGGATTGTAATGAAAATGACCCTCCAGAAACCTGGCCAAGTGAAGATGTGGAACGCTGCGATGGCCGGATTGCTGGGCGCTCTGGGAGCGCCCAAGAGAGGCCCCTAAGCCAGTTTCAAGGTGTCAGAGGAGCCTTCTGACAGGGGACAAAAATATCAGAAGGCGTTGGCCAGCATAAAGGACTGAGAAACAGATGAAGGGAAGGAAAAGAGGCTGCAGTTAGAGATGGGGTAAAAGCAAGGACAGAGGGAAGCCAACTGAGAAGGTGAAAAAATTGCAAGGCCCCACCATAAAAGAACTAGATAATAACTTTTAGTAACTAAAAAAAAAAGAAAAATAATTTTAATAACTAGATTATCTTGAAGGAAAGGGAAACCATTGAAGTATTTTAAGCAAGAGAGTTACATGATCTGACTTGGATTTTAGAAAAATTCCTCTGAATAAAGATCACATAGGGGCTTCCCTGGTGGTCCAGTGGGTAAGGACACCGCCTTGCAGTGAAAGGGGTGCCAGTTCGATCCCTGGCCTGGGAAGATCCCACGTGCCGCGGAGCGGCTGGACCGATATGTCCAGTTACCGAGCCGGAGCTCTGGAGCCCATGCGCCCGGAGCCGGTGCTCTGCGACAACAGAGGCCGCTGCGATGGGAGGCCCACACGGGCCAAAGAACAAAAATGGATGAAAATAGATAAATGAAAGACCAATAGAAGCGGCCCGCCTGCTCCCCCCCCAACCCGCCCCCCTCCTTCCCCAACCCGCCCTCCCCACTCACTAAAAAAAAAAAAATAAGATCACATAGATACCAGGTACAATTTAACTTCCAAGTTCCTCACCGTTAGTAGCATCGTTTGAGGGGCAAATGAAGATTTCTGGAGTCTTAAAATATTTGGAATTGTTCAGGTCAGGTAATCCTGAGTTCTCAAAAAAAACTAGAAGGATCTACAAATGGGACTGAGTTGGGCTTTTAGATCCCCTCTATGAATCAGACTTGGTTCCAAGGCAAATTGTATCACTTGATTGGGTGGGGGTGGAATGAACTTTTATGTCTTCATTACTTGATTGCCTTTAAGTAATGTTGCTTTCTCCCTCACCTCCACATACCTGGCTGCTGGGATCAAGAAGTCAGGAGGCAGTGAAAAGTGTTACCAGACTTGCATAAGACCAGCCCCTCCCTAAAGATGTTCTGGAGACAAAGCCAAATAAGGTGGAGTTAGGCAGGGTGGAAGCTTCAAGCTCAGGCTTGCAGGCTTGGGGAATTAGAAGCCCTGAACAAGTTAGAGGGGTCATTCCACTCCTTTTGTTTCCTATTAGGTGATATATGAGTTGGTTATGTTTTTATTTCAATGATTCGCCCCAGGACGTTGCTTTTGAAACAGCAGTTTGTAGGATTAGCTAATAAATATGCTGCTATCCTTGTTTAAACCCACCGAACAGTGAACAGTATTTAATGTCAGATTGCTCTCTGCAAGCTTCAGGTGCTGTCTGCCCAGCACAGCCTTGCACAGAAAGGCTGACTGAGTGAGTCTGGGAAGGAGTTACTTGGCTTCTTCTGAGAGATCGTCCAAGTAGGGGAGTTGTGAGAGACTGAGTCTTGTCAACATCAACTCCTTTTTTCTTTTTTTTCCAGTTGATTATATGGGGCACAGTGTGGATCCGGAATTTAGCCTTGAGCTGCTGTTAATTTGTTCTGCAATCTGAGATTATTTCTTCCATTCTCTGAGGCTTAGTTATAGAATGAGGGTTTGGCTAAATGCTGGATGTTTCCTTCTGACTCTAGGAGGGTCCAGGTCATCATGGCAGTCAATACCAAAGCCCTGCGTTTAAAGGCATACCATGGAATTAAAATCTAAGGAACTCTTCTCCTCAGACACTTTGGCGCTGCATCTGTGCCTGGCAACAACCAGTCTTTGTCACTGCAAATTGGTTTCTAAGTGGAGCTGCAAATCTTATCAAATATACAGGATTACAGAAAGTTGATGAAGGTAATGTTGGAAGTAGCAAAGCCTTTGACAAACAAGATCTAGTATCTAAAACTAAAGGATAAAATCAGCAAAGATGGTGACAAGGTAAGTGCTTCAAAAGAAAATTAATTAGAACTAGGTCTGGGCAGTTGGGCTTTTAGATCCCTCTATGAATCAGACTTGGTTCCAAGGCAAATTTAAGTGGTGGGGGTGGAATGAACTTTTATGTCTTCATTACTTGATTGCCTTTAAGTAATGTTGCTTTCTCCCTCACCTCCACATACCTGGCTGCTGGGATCAAGAAGTCAGGAGGCAGTGAAAAGTGTTACCAGACTTGCATAAGACCAGCCCCTCCCTAAAGATGTTCTGGAGACAAAGCCAAATAAGGTGGAGTTAGGCAGGGTGGAAGCTTCAAGCTCAGGCTTGCAGGCTTGGGGGATTAGAAGCCCTGAACAAGTTAGAGGGGTTATTCCACTCCTTTTGTTTCCTATTAGGTGATATATGAGTTGGTTATGTTTTTATTTCAATGATTCGCCCCAGGACGTTGCTTTTGAAACAGCAGTTTGTAGGATTAGCTAATAAATATGCTGCTATCCTTGTTTAAACCCACCGAACAGTGAACAGTATTTAATGTCAGATTGCTCTCTGCAAGCTTCAGGTGCTGTCTGCCCAGCACAGCCTTGCACAGAAAGGCTGACTGAGTGAGTCTGGGAAGGAGTTACTTGGCTTCTTCTGAGAGATCGTCCAAGTAGGGGAGTTGTGAGAGACTGAGTCTTGTCAACATCAACTCCTTTTTTCTTTTTTTTCCAGTTGATTATATGGGGCACAGTGTGGATCCGGAATTTAGCCTTGAGCTGCTGTTAATTTGTTCTGCAATCTGAGATTATTTCTTCCATTCTCTGAGGCTTAGTTATAGAATGAGGGTTTGGCTAAATGCTGGATGTTTCCTTCTGACTCTAGGAGGGTCCAGGTCATCATGGCAGTCAATACCAAAGCCCTGCGTTTAAAGGCATACCATGGAATTAAAATCTAAGGAACTCTTCTCCTCAGACACTTTGGCGCTGCATCTGTGCCTGGCAACAACCAGTCTTTGTCACTGCAAATTGGTTTCTAAGTGAAGCTGCAAATCTTATCAAATATACAGGATTACAGAAAGTTGATGAAGGTAATGTTGGAAGTAGCAAAGCCTTTGACAAACAAGATCTAGTATCTAAAAACTAAAGGATAAAATCAGCAAAGATGGTGACAAGGTAAGTGCTTCAAAAGAAAATTAATTAGTTTTATAGATCTTTGGGGAAATATGGTGAAGCCCATTCACAGTCTTATAAAAATGATCAATCTGTAAAAGTCAAGGATATCAGAAAGTGATGCAAATAAAAATATACTTACTTAAAATTTCATTATGTTTTTCAAAATAAAATGCAATCAACGTTTTTCTCTATGACATTTTGGTTCCCTTTGGCCATCTTAGATGGCCATTTTTGAATACCAGTATTTCCTGTATTTGT
Organism: Tragulus kanchil; assembly: GCA_022376925.1. Taxonomy (NCBI): domain Eukaryota; kingdom Metazoa; phylum Chordata; class Mammalia; order Artiodactyla; family Tragulidae; genus Tragulus; species Tragulus kanchil. The sequence goes on from JAIOJX010000006.1 coordinate 91,618,514, forward strand.
TAATTTTCCTTATTTCCAAAAGGACTTAAGTTATCTAGCATTCTGCATTGAATATTAGTATATTCTAAATTCTTTTCCACCAAAGGGATTCCATTTCCTAATGTCTCCCTTATGGTCTTCATTTTTAAAATATATTTTGCCTACTAATTGGCATTTTTAAGGTAGTGTTTTTCCTTTGTTAAATAAAGTTTTGTGTATTTGCTTCTGATTAGCACCACAGATAGTGGTTCTAATCATAGCTAGAAGTCGAGGGATCCTTCTGACCTCTAGTCACAGTTGGTGTTGGCCACCATGCAGTTGGGGAAGGGAGAGGGCTTCCAGGGCTTGTTCAGGATATAGGATCCAGTTGTGGAGAAGGGGAGAGGATAAGACAAGAAACTCAAATGATAATATGGTCACTCAGCTGTGATTGGCCTATTGAGTAGTAGGTCTAAGTCCAAGTCTGGGAAGTGTTAGAGAGTGAAGTGGAGCACAATTTTAATCTGTGCCCAGCCTGCATCACTTAAGGTCTGAGTGCCAATGAGATGGATAGGAGGGACAGTGAGAAAAATATCAGGTTTGAGAAGCAGTGAATTTAAGTTGAGAACTTACAGGAAATGATTTGTTTGTTTCCCTAGTATACTCAGTGGAAGCTGACTTTATGCCAGGCAAATTTTCTGTCATTTTTCTTTTCTATCTACATCTGCTTTCTTCTTTCCTGTATCAGTGACTTGGGGAGCTCTCCCACATGAAAATGATGAAATCAGTTTTGTTAGTAGAGCTAGTAGAAGTGTGAAGTCCTTTCCAACCCTACTGTTTTAGGTATAAGTGTAATAGATAGGGAGAAACAAGTGTGTATAACCTTAAAATGTTTTAAAAAAATTATAATTAGTAATATTGACACCTAGATGAAGCTATTAGATCATGTTTTCTTCTATTTTTTGTCTAAACCACAATCAATATTACCATTCTGGTGTTTTTTTCTTGGTTGTTAATTTGTGTAGTTTTTGCCTTCTTATGTATTTTAGTATCATTTTTTTTCCACTTAACTATTACATAAAAAATGTGTTTTCATGTTGTGATATGGTCTTGATAACCATCAGAGAATACACAATAATTTACTGACTGAATGAATAATAGTTTTCTTACTTTATTATTGGACATTTAGGCAACTTTAAGGTTTTTGTCTTTGTCTTTTTAAGATATTGTTTTGATGGATTTTTTAAAGATATTGTTTCTTGTGGACTTAAAATGAGTGGGAGAGGGAATTCCCTGGTGGTCCAGTAGTTAGAACTCCACACTTTCATAGTGGAGAGTTCAGATTCAGTCCCTGGTTGGAAAATTAGGGATCCCGCAAGCAGAGAGGTGCAGCCACAAGAGAAAACAAATGAGTGGAAGAAAAAAAAAATTGTTATTCATTTCCTCAATAAGTACTAACTGAATAAGACATCAAATTACATACTAAGAATAAAGAACTTCAAGGAAAGGCCCAGTTATTCTTCATGTGTGAAGGGAGGGCTATTTAGGTTTCCATTTTCAAGAAACTCAAATGATAATATGGTCACTCAGCTGTGATTGGCCTATTGAGTAGTAGGTCTAAGTCCAAGTCTGGGAAGTGTTAGAGAGTGAAGTGGAGCACAATTTTAATCTGTGCCCAGCCTGCATCACTTAAGGTCTGAGTGCCAACGAGATGGATAGGAGGGACAGTGAGAAAAATATCAGGTTTGAGAAGCAGTGAATTTAAGTTGAGAACTTACAGGAAATGATTTGTTTGTTTCCCTAGTATACTCAGTGGAAGCTGACTTTATGCCAGGCAAATTTTCTGTCATTTTTCTTTTCTATCTACATCTGCTTTCTTCTTTCCTGTATCAGTGACTTGGGGAGCTCTCCCACATGAAAATGATGAAATCAGTTTTGTTAGTAGAGCTAGTAGAAGTGTGAAGTCCTTTCCAACCCTACTGTTTTAGGTATAAGTGTAATAGATAGGGAGAAACAAGTGTGTATAACCTTAAAATGTTTTTAAAAAATTATAATTAGTAATATTGACACCTAGATGAAGCTATTAGATCATGTTTTCTTCTATTTTTTGTCTAAACCACAATCAATAGTACCATTCTGGTGTTTTTTTCTTGGTTGTTAATTTGTGTAGTTTTTGCCTTCTTATGTATTTTAGTATCATTTTTTTTCCACTTAACTATTACATAAAAAATGTGTTTTCATGTTGTGATATGGTCTTGATAACCATCAGAGAATACACAATAATTTACTTACTGAATGAATAATAGTTTTCTTACTTTATTATTGGACATTTAGGCAACTTTAAGGTTTTTGTCTTTGTCTTTTTAAGATATTGTTTTGATGGATTTTTTAAAGATATTGTTTCTTGTGGACTTAAAATGAGTGGGAGAGGGAATTCCCTGGTGGTCCAGTAGTTAGAACTCCACACTTTCATAGTGGAGAGTTCAGATTCAGTCCCTGGTTGGAAAATTAGGGATCCTGCAAGCAGAGAGGTGCAGCCACAAGAGAAAAAAATGAGTGGAAGAAAAAAAAAATTGTTATTCATTTCCTCAATAAGTACTAACTGAATAAGACATCAAATTACATACTAAGAATAAAGAACTTCAAGGAAAGGCCCAGTTATTCTTCATGTGTGAAGTGAAAGTTGTTTAGTCATGTCCAACTCTGCAACTCCATGGACAAGCCATGGGATTCTCCAGGCAAGAAAACTGGAGTGTGTAGCCATTCCCTTCTCCAGGGGATCTTCCCAATCCAGGGATTGAACCCAGGTCTTCTGCCTTGCAGGCAGGTTCTTTGCCATCTGAACCACCAGGGAACTCCATTATTCAATCACAGTATAAGGAATTACCAGATGAGGTGTCTTTTTTTTTTTCATTTTAAAATTTATTTATTTTTGTGCTGGGTCTTCGTTGCTGTGGCAGCTTTTCTTTAGTTGTGACAAGCGGAGGCTATTCTGTAGTTGTGGTACATGGGCTTCTCATTGTGGTGGCTTCTCTTGTTGCGGAGCACAAGCTCTAGGGGTCACTGGCTTCAGTTGTTGCTGGAAGGACTTAGTAGTTGTTGCTCCTGGACTCTAGAAAACAGGTTCAGTGGTTGTGGCGCATGGACTTAGTTGCTCCACAGCACGTGGGATCTTCCTGGAAGGGGGATCAAACCTGTGTCTTCTGTATTGGCAGGCGGACTTGTTATCAATGGGCCACCAGGGACATCTGCCAGATTAGTTTTAAACTTATGCTAATTAACCAATGGCAACATCAAATCCATACTTCTGAAAGCCAGCAATCCGGGATAGGCTCCCCCTAGTAACCACACTTTCATAGCTAAATGTCAGCCAATCCCTATATACTCCACTTTTTTTTTTCTTTTTTTAATTTTTTTAAGCATTTATTTATTTATTTATTTTGGCGGAGGTGGGGAGGGAGGGGGGTGGGCGGGCCACTTCCACTGGTCTTTCATTTGTCTAGTTTCATCCATCTTTGTTCTCTGGCCCATGTGGGCCTCCCATCACGGTGGCCTCTGTTGTTGCAGAGCACCGCCTATGCACTCCAGAGCTCTGGCTCGGTAATTAGGTAGACACATGGGTCCAGCCGCTCCGCGGCACGTGGGATCTTCCCAGGCCAGGGATCGAACCGGCACCCCTTCCACTGCAAGGCGGTGTCCTTACCCACTGGACCACCAGGGAAGCCCCTATATTCCACTTCTGAAAGCCTCCCAATCCTTGAAGTTCACAATTCCCAAAATATTATATGAGTAACTCTAAAAAATTTTGAAGTGGTAATTATGTGAGATGCTGGTTATGTTAATTACTTGATTGTAGATGATTTCACAATGTATATACATATAAAAACATCAGATGTATACCGAAAATATATACAGTTTTTAATTTGTCAATCAGACCTCAGTAAAGCAAATAAAACAAAAAAAAAGATTAATTCTAGCTTCCTACTTTGTTTAGAGACACTGAACAGCTCTCTCTCGCTTAGAAAGCCAAAAAATATTCAGCTTTTTGTTTTGGTGACTTCTTCCTTTTCAACAGCAATGCCAAGGATAAAAATAAAAATATTCCTTCCACTTAAAGACATTATAGCTTAGTTAGAGAACTAAAAGACGTTTTAGTTACACACAAAAAACTATTGTAGGGCTTCCCCTGGTGGTCCAGTGGGTAAGGACACCGCCTTGCAGTGCAAGGGGCGCCGGTTCGAGCCCTGGCCTGGGAAGATCCCACGTGCCGCGGAGCGGCTGGACTGATGTGTCCAATTGCCGAGCCGAAGCTCTGGAGCGCATGCGCCCAGAGCTGGTGCTCTGCGACAACAGACGCCACCACAATGGGAGGCCCACAGGAGCCAAAGAATGAAGATGAATGAAAATAGAGAAATGAAGGACCAATAGAAGTGGCCCGCCCACTCCCCTCCCTCCCCAACACGACCCCCGCCCAAAGTAAATAAATAAATAAATCTTTAAAAAAAAAAAAAAAAACTATTGTAGCTAGGTACACCACAAGAAAAATACTAACATGAAGCCACATGAGTTCAGAGGAGAGTCCTTCCTAGTAGGAAGTTCAGAGAAAGTGTCATAGAATGGGACTAGAAGAAGGTATAATTAAAGTTGTTTATATCTAGGAATAAAAATATCACAGTAATGATCATAGACTAGTTTTTTGTTTTTGTTTTTTTCCATATTGTATTAGTCTGCTCAGGTTGCTATAACAAAATGCCACGGCATAGGTGATGTAAACAACAGAATTATTTTCTCACAGTTCTGGAGGCCAGAAATTTGAGATCAAGATGCCAGCCTGGTTGGTTTCCGATGAGAGCACTGTTGCTGACTTGCAGATAGCTGTCTTTTTGGTGCGTCCTCACATGGTGGAAAGGGCAGACTCTCTGGAGCCTCTTATAATACTAATTATATTGGAAAAGGCCCTACCCTTAGAAGCTCATTTAATCTGAATTGCTTCCTTGCAGTTCTTATCTCCAAATACAGTCACACTGAGGGTAGGCGCTTGAACAGATGAATTTGGGAGAGGACACAATTCAGTTAGCAGCATATATACATTTCAGAATGTTGCTCAAATTACAAGATACATTTAAATAAGAGACTTGAAAAAGCTTAGCAAGTGATTTGAAATGGACCCAGAAGAGAAGAAGAGAGAGAAATTAGAGTGTAGGATATTTTACAGATTCCTAGATTTGAAGACTACAAGTAGTTAGGGAATGCAGAAGAAGAAATAAGTTTGAGAAAAAGATAAAAGAGTTGAACATGTGGATGCTCTACCTGTGGAAAGTTAGATTGGCACTGGGCTTGGGAAAACAGCTGCTGCCCTGGCCAGCCTCCTCGTGGCCCCAAAATATTCTTCCCTCCAGTATTCATCTCCTGTGCAGTTCTGTCCCAAAGTGTGTAACCAGCAGGGCATAGCAGAAATGACGATACATGCCTTCCAAGGACGGGTGTTAAAAAGATATTATGGGGGGCTTCTCTGGTGGTCCAGTGGGTAAGGACACCACCTTGCAGTGCAAGGGGCGCCAGTTCGATCCCTGGTCTAGGAAGATCCCACGTGCCCGGAGCGGCTGGACCGATGTGTCCAATTACCGAGCCGGAGCTCTGGAGCGCATGCGCCCAGAGCCGGTGCTCTGCAACAACAGAGGCCGCTGGGATGGGAGGCCCACAGAGGCCAAAGAACAAAGATGGATGAAAAATAGATAAATGAAAGACCAATAGACGTGGCCCGCCCGTCCCTCTCCCTCCCCAACCCGCGCCCCACCCCCACCCCCAAAAAGGATACTGTGACTTTTGTTTTGTTTCTTTTTGGATCACTCTGGGGAAAACCAGATGACTGTAACCCTGATACCATCTCTTTTTTTGTTGTGTTTTGTCTTTTAATTTTTATTTTACTGTTTACTTTTACAGAGTTTTGTTGTTTACAGATATGTGTGATCCCAGATCCTGATACCATCTTGACTGCAACTTCATGAGAGACCCTAGGGCAGGGTCACCCAGCCAGGCTACTCTCGATTCCTGATCTGTAGAAAGTGTATGAGATAATTAGTATTTTTTATTGTAGGCCATCTTTTGGGAATAATTTGTTAACAAAAGATACTATATCTGCTTTAAAGATAGAGTTTGGGAGTCATTCAGCAGCAGTCTGAAGAGTTAGTAATACAGCACTGATTAATACAAAAACCTGTAATCACTTTTTAAAACCAGATGCAGATCAGAATTATCTTGGAATTCTTTGAAAAATACAGATGCTCAGGTACCGCTTTTAAAAAATACAACGTTGAGATTTAACAGCATGAATTCTGTCTAGGCTTAAATCATGTCTCTGCCATTCAGTCTCTGGGCCTCTATTTTCTTATTTGCAAAGGAAGAAAATTAAAAATTATACCTATCTTTGGGGCTTCCCTGGTGGTCCAATAGTTAAGATTCCATGCTTTCAATGCAAGGGTCATGGATTCGATCCCTGGGAGTGGAGAGCTAAATCCCTCGTGCTGCAAGGTGCAACCAAAAATGTTTTATAAATAAATAGTCCAGTTCCTTGTATAGGACAAACTGATGTTTCAAAATTGGGAATTTCAAGTAAAATATCAAAAGGATTTTAAAAATTATCTCATTTTTAAAGAGTTAATTGAGTCAATATATATAAATTAATTACGATAATGCCTAGGACATAGCATTCTTCTTAGTCATTATCATTAGATAATGCTACTCAGTATTATCATCTCAGTAGTACTACAGTAACAGGCAAACAAGAAAAATGAAAGTTCTCTAGGTGAGTGCATGGGTGCTGAGTCGCTTCTGTTATGCCTGACTTTTGTCCACAGAGGCCAAAGAAACAAAGATGGATGAAAAATAGATAAATGAAAGACCAATAGCGTGCCCGCCGTCCCTCTCCCTCCCAACCCGCCCCACCCCCACCCCAAAAGGATACTGTGACTTTTGTTTTGTTTCTTTTTGGATCACTCTGGGGAAAACCAGATGACTGTAACCCTGATACCATCTCTTTTTGTTGTGTTTTGTCTTTTAATTTTTATTTTACTGTTTACTTTTACAGAGTTTTGTTGTTTACAGATATGTGTGATCCCAGATCCTGATACCATCTTGACTGCAACTTCATGAGAGACCCTAGGGCAGGGTCACCCAGCCAGGCTACTCTCGATTCCTGATCTGTAGAAAGTGTATGAGATAATTAGTATTTTTTATTGTAGGCCATCTTTTGGGAATAATTTGTTAACAAAAGATACTATATCTGCTTTAAAGATAGAGTTTGGGAGTCATTCAGCAGCAGTCTGAAGAGTTAGTAATACAGCACTGATTAATACAAAAACCTGTAATCACTTTTTAAAACCAGATGCAGATCAGAATTATCTTGGAATTCTTTGAAAAATACAGATGCTCAGGTACCGCTTTTAAAAAATACAACGTTGAGATTTAACAGCATGAATTCTGTCTAGGCTTAAATCATGTCTCTGCCATTCAGTCTCTGGGCCTCTATTTTCTTATTTGCAAAGGAAGAAAATTAAAATTATACCTATCTTTGGGGCTTCCTGGTGGTCCAATAGTTAAGATTCCATGCTTTCAATGCAAGGGTCATGGATTCGATCCCTGGGAGTGGAGAGCTAAATCCCTCGTGCTGCAAGGTGCAACCAAAAATGTTTTATAAATAAATAGTCCAGTTCCTTGTATAGGACAAACTGATGTTTCAAAATTGGGAATTTCAAGTAAAATATCAAAAGGATTTTAAAAATTATCTCATTTTTAAAGAGTTAATTGAGTCAATATATATAAATTAATTACGATAATGCCTAGGACATAGCATTCTTCTTAGTCATTATCATTAGATAATGCTACTCAGTATTATCATCTCAGTAGTACTACAGTAACAGGCAAACAAGAAAAATGAAAGTTCTCTAGGTGAGTGCATGGGTGCTGAGTCGCTTCTGTTATGCCTGACTTTTTGTCACCGTATAGACTATGGCCCCCCAGGCTCCTCTGTCCATGGGATTCTCCTGGCAAGAATACTGGAGTGGGTGGCCATTTCCTCCTGCAGGGGATCTTCCTGACCCAGGGATCAAACTCGCGTCTTTTATGTCTCCTGCATTGGCAGGCAGGTTCTTTACCCCTAGCACCACCTGGGAAAGCCCTCTCTAGGAGAGCATGGAGTAGTAAAAGAGGAACTGGCTGTCTACATCAAAGCTACACAGCTTCGATTGCTCCAGATTCTAATTTTAAGGTCTAATGGACTTGCAGAATTTGTTCATCTCCCCACCACCATTTTCCCAGTGACCCAAACCAACACTCTGAACATATCCTAAGCCCTTTCCTGTACCCTTGTCCCTCACATCCAGTCTCATTCCACTTATATTTGTGAAGGCTCACATTCATGCCAGTCACTGTTTCTAGTAGCCAGAACAGAGGGCAGAACAGTGAATAAGATAAAGTCTCTGCCCTCACACAACTCTCATTTCTATCTCATTCTAGAGAGAGGGACACAGCTAACCTACATAAAAGAATAGATTATACTGTCAGATAACAATAATAAGTGCTTTACAGAAAAGTAAAGAAGGGTAAGGAGGTGGAGAAGGGGAGCAACTTTAGGAAACCTAACCATGTCTGTTAACTTACTCACTTAGGTCTGTATACCACATCCTTGCCTTTCCACTGCCAGAGCCAATATGCTTCACCATCTTTGGTCTGGATTGTTCCACCTGTCTCTCTACCTTTCCTTATCAAGAATCCCTAGCTCTATGTTTGATCACATTATATTCCAGCTCAAAGTACTTCAGTAGTTCCCTATCTGGACTGAGAGTCAAACCTAGGCATCTACAAACTCTTTCTTCCTATTTCAGTGAACAAATTGAAGTGATCAGAAGAGAACTTTTGCAGCTACACACATGCCTGAGTTTGTGTCCATATGGCCCACCTGTTCCTGGATTTTTATGCATGAACTGCCCTCATGCCAATCTAAAGCCATCATTTCCACATATACACACTATTCAAGGGCATCGCTCTATCAGTTTCCTCTTTCTCTTCTGCATCAACTTCCCCCACTTTACCAGACCATTCTCATCATAAACATATTATTTCTGACACTACAAAAAACTCTGTTGACTCACTTCTCTCTTACAACCCCATTTCTTTTTTTGGGTGTGGGGGCACTTCTGTCAATCTTTCACTTATTTATCTTTGTTCTTTGGCTCCTGTGGGCCTCCCATCGCAGTGGCCTCTGTTCTCGCAGAACACCGGCTCTGGGCGCCTGTGCTCCAGAGCTCCGGCTCAGTAGTTGGACACATCAGTCCAGCTGCTCCGCGGCATGTGGCATCTTCCCAGGCCAGGGATTGAACCAGCGCCCCTTGCACTGCAAGGCAGTATCCTTACCCACTGGACCACCAGGGAAGCCCCTCATTTCTTTTTAAAGAATGACTAAGAGTTATCTATTTTTGAAAATTTTTTTTCACTTTTTCAGTCTCATTCCACTTATATTTGTGAAGGCTCACATTCATGCCAGTCACTGTTTCTAGTAGCCAGAACAGAGGGCAGAACAGTGAATAAGATAAAGTCTCTGCCCTCACACAACTCTCATTTCTATCTCATTCTAGAGAGAGGGACACAGCTAACCTACATAAAAGAATAGATTATACTCTCAGATAACAATAATAAGTGCTTTACAGAAAAGTAAAGAAGGGTAAGGAGGTGGAGAAGGGGAGCAACTTTAGGAAACCTAACCATGTCTGTTAACTTACTCACTTAGGTCTGTATACCACATCCTTGCCTTTCCACTGCCAGAGCCAATATGCTTCACCATCTTTGGTCTGGATTGTTCCACCTGTCTCTCTACCTTTCCTTATCAAGAATCCCTAGCTCTATGTTTGATCACATTATATTCCAGCTCAAAGTACTTCAGTAGTTCCCTATCTGGACTGAGAGTCAAACCTAGGCACCTACAAACTCTTTCTTCCTATTTCAGTGAACAAATTGAAGTGATCAGAAGAGAACTTTTGCAGCTACACACATGCCTGAGTTTGTGTCCATATGGCCCACCTGTTCCTGGATTTTTATGCATGAACTGCCCTCATGCCAATCTAAAGCCATCATTTCCACATATACACACTATTCAAGGGCATCGCTCTATCAGTTTCCTCTTTCTCTTCTGCATCAACTTCCCCCACTTTACCAGACCATTCTCATCATAAACATATTATTTCTGACACTACAAAAAACTCTGTTGACTCACTTCTCTCTTACAACCCCATTTCTTTTTTTGGGTGTGGGGGCACTTCTGTCAATCTTTCACTTATTTATCTTTGTTCTTTGGCTCCTGTGGGCCTCCCATCGCAGTGGCCTCTGTTCTCGCAGAACACAGGCGCCCAGAGCTCCGGCTCAGTAGTTGGACACATCAGTCCAGCTGCTCCGCGGCATGTGGCATCTTCCCAGGCCAGGGATTGAACCAGCGCCCCTTGCACTGCAAGGCAGTATCCTTACCCACTGGACCACCAGGGAAGCCCCTCATTTCTTTTTAAAGAATGACTAAGAGTTATCTATGTTGATTGTCACTAAATCTTCTCTTTCCATTCTTTCTTGAATCCATTCCAACCATTATTTTGATTTCAAAACTGTTTTTGTGAAGGTTACCAGTAGCCCCTGCATTGCTAAATCTAGAGAACAGTTCCCAGCGCTCATCTTCATTGAGTCATAAGCATAGTTTGACACAAGTAATCAGGTTCAACTCTTTGAAAGACTACTTGTTTGTTTCCAGGCATTGCAAGTTTTCTGATTTTCTTCCTATTTCATTGGCTTTTTTCTAAATTTCCTTGCTTTTATCCCAAAGAAAATTGAGAGTCTACTGTATGATCAGTCTCTTGTTGATAACTTTCAGTCTCATGGCTTTAAAACCCACCTGCCAGGATATGCTTACATCTGCTCACTTCCTATCCTTAGACCAGAACATCCTTTTGAATTAGAAACTTGTCCATCTAGCTGCTCTCCCACATCCCGTTCTGTCTCCTTTATATTTCAGTAATGACAATGCCATCCTTCCAGATGCTCAAATCCAAAACCCTGGAGTCAGGTCTGAAGCCCTCATAGTCTCCAAGTCTTTGCTCAGATGTCACCTTTGCTTTCATTTCAGGCTGCTGGAGTTTAAATTGCAACTTCTTTCCAGATTATTCTCCAGAGCACTTGTTACTATTTGACATGTAGTGTTCATTCACTAATTTGTGCAGTCTTCCTATGAGTGAGATAGTTTTTGACTTACAGTCCTGACTGGGAATGAAGGGAGGGCAGTTTCAGTGGTTTCTATTAGACTTTTCCCACTAAGAGCTACAAAAACTCTGTTGACTCACTTCTCTCTACAACCCCATTTCTTTTTTTGGGTGTGGGGGCACTTCTGTCAATCTTTCACTTATTTATCTTTGTTCTTTGGCTCCTGTGGGCCTCCCATCGCAGTGGCCTCTGTTCTCGCAGAACACAGGCGCCCAGAGCTCCGGCTCAGTAGTTGGACACATCAGTCCAGCTGCTCCGCGGCATGTGGCATCTTCCCAGGCCAGGGATCGAACCAGCGCCCCTTGCACTGCAAGGCAGTATCCTTACCCACTGGACCACCAGGGAAGCCCCTCATTTCTTTTTAAAGAATGACTAAGAGTTATCTATGTTGATTGTCACTAAATCTTCTCTTTCCATTCTTTCTTGAATCCATTCCAACCATTATTTTGATTTCAAAACTGTTTTTGTGAAGGTTACCAGTAGCCCCTGCATTGCTAAATCTAGAGAACAGTTCCCAGCGCTCATCTTCATTGAGTCATAAGCATAGTTTGACACAAGTAATCAGGTTCAACTCTTTGAAAGACTACTTGTTTGTTTCCAGGCATTGCAAGTTTTCTGATTTTCTTCCTATTTCATTGGCTTTTTTCTAAATTTCCTTGCTTTTATCCCAAAGAAAATTGAGAGTCTACTGTATGATCAGTCTCTTGTTGATAACTTTCAGTCTCATGGCTTTAAAACCCACCTGCCAGGATATGCTTACATCTGCTCACTTCCTATCCTTAGACCAGAACATCCTTTTGAATTAGAAACTTGTCCATCTAGCTGCTCTCCCACATCCCGTTCTATCTCCTTTATATTTCAGTAATGACAATGCCATCCTTCCAGATGCTCAAATCCAAAACCCTGGAGTCAGGTCTGAAGCCCTCATAGTCTCCAAGTCTTTGCTCAGATGTCACCTTTGCTTTCATTTCAGGCTGCTGGAGTTTAAATTGCAACTTCTTTCCAGATTATTCTCCAGAGCACTTGTTACTATTTGACATGTAGTGTTCATTCACTAATTTGTGCAGTCTTCCTATGAGTGAGATAGTTTTTGACTTACAGTCCTGACTGGGAATGAAGGGAGGGCAGTTTCAGTGGTTTCTATTAGACTTTTCCCACTAAGAGAGCTCTTACCTCCCAGGCCAACCACCCAATATGGGTTTTTGCCAAGTGTGTCTTCCAGGATACATCTGGAAACTAGGGAAAGGGACGTGGGGGTGGGTTGTAGAGCCAGTGGACCCACTGCGAGTTGAATTCAATACTTTATCCCCATATGCCTCTCTCTGCAAGGAATCCATTCTATTGCTTCAGGTCTCTGCATATCAGTTTCAAATTGGACCCAATGTCCAATGGTTCTTAAAATAGTCTCTTTTCCTGGTGTGCAGCTTCTTGAGTACCCACTGGTTTATTGGACTGGAGGAATCTCTTCATGCTCCATGGTTTTTCAGGGCCCTTCCTCCTGGGGATCTGACCTTTCCCCCCCACTTCTCTTTTAGTCAGTAGGGTGCAAGTTGGAAAACTGGTTCAGATTCAGGAACTTGGGAAAGGATTGTGAATTATTATTGAGCTATTTTCAGTCTCCTGTTTACCATTCTTGATTTTTTTTTCCTTTTAAAACAGATTTATTGAGATATAACCCACATACCACACAATTCATTTACTTAAAATGTATAACTCAGTGGTTTTTAGTGTATTCACAGATATGTGCAACCATCTCTCAAGTCAATTTTGGAGCATTTTCACCATCTCAAAAAGAAACACTGTGTCCTTTAGGGATCAGCACCTTGTCTGTTTAACCGCCTACCCCCTCTCCAGCCCTGAGCAGTCACTAATCTACTTTCTTTCTTTCTTTCTTTCTCTACTTTCTATATCTATGTATTTACTTATTCTGAACATTTCAGGAATCATATAATATGTGGCCTTTTGTGACTGGCTTTTCTCATTTAACCAAATGTTTGCAAGGTTTATCTATATTGTAACATATATTGATGCTTCATTCCTTTTTATGGTCAAATAATATTCCATTGTGTGGATTTACCACATTTTGTTTCTCCACTCACAAGCTGATGAACATTTGAATAATTTTTCTACAAACATTTGTATGTAAGTTTTTATGTGGACAAATATTTTCATTTCCATCACTGATTTATTTTGATTATACAGATTGAATAAAACCTAAGTTGGCCATCCCATCTATTTTTCCCCTATTCTATTAACTCTCTCTCCAGTTAGTTGTGGCTCAGACTTCCCTGGCTGCCCTCCAGTCTTACCATTCAGGATAGTAATTGCATCCACCTGCCTTTAAATAACTAAGCGCTTCCACGTGGCTTCTATTGTTTTTCAGCTGTATTCCCACAGCTGTTAGTAATCCTTATTATTAAATGACATCTCCCACCATAAGCCCTGGTGATGCTGGATCCTTTCGCACCAGTGCGTTCCTCTGTGCTTCAGTAAATGATGTATCCTTTGGCTCTGCATGGAACATAGGGCTTTAATGGGTTTTCCAGCCTTTTATATGGTACACCCTTGCCAGCATAGCTGTTTCACCAAGTCTTTCAATTCCTTCTTCCATTTTTTAGCATTCTTACCTCACTCAGTGTGGGCTTCTCTTTTTTTATGGCATCTAGAAGCCATATCAGCAACACTTCCTGGGTTCTTTTCTAGGGTGTTAAGTCCTATATTTTGTTTCAAGTTGATAAAGCTCCAAACTTTTTTTTTTTTTTAATCATTCTTATGTTGCAGTCTACTTAATCCAATCTCAAGCCTAGACTCCTGGTTCCTGCAAGGATATGGTGAGCAGGACCTACAGCTTCTTTGTAATAGTTCCTTTCCTTCCTCATCAGCATGGACCCATCTGAACCTGTGAGTTAACCTAATTATTATCCTTGAAGTCAGAGGCTAGGTGGGTACAGATCTTAGGGAGAGGGTAAGGGGAAAGAGAGGAGCACGAGGGGGTGGTCTTTTCATTATCCTCAAGAAAGTAGGGAGTGTGGATCCAAATCCGATGGGTGGTTATTTTCTGCTGGCTTGGATTTGAGAAATCTTGGGGATTTGGCCATTTAACCAAATGTTTGCAAGGTTTATCTATATTGTAACATATATTGATGCTTCATTCCTTTTTATGGTCAAATAATATTCCATTGTGTGGATTTACCACATTTTGTTTCTCCACTCACAAGCTGATGAACATTTGAATAATTTTTCTACAAACATTTGTATGTAAGTTTTTATGTGGACAAATATTTTCATTTCCATCACTGATTTATTTTGATTATACAGATTGAATAAAACCTAAGTTGGCCATCCCATCTATTTTTCCCCTATTCTATTAACTCTCTCTCCAGTTAGTTGTGGCTCAGACTTCCCTGGCTGCCCTCCAGTCTTACCATTCAGGATAGTAATTGCATCCACCTGCCTTTAAATAACTAAGCGCTTCCACGTGGCTTCTATTGTTTTTCAGCTGTATTCCCACAGCTGTTAGTAATCCTTATTATTAAATGACATCTCCCACCATAAGCCCTGGTGATGCTGGATCCTTTCGCACCAGTGCGTTCCTCTGTGCTTCAGTAAATGATGTATCCTTTGGCTCTGCATGGAACATAGGGCTTTAATGGGTTTTCCAGCCTTTTATATGGTACACCCTTGCCAGCATAGCTGTTTCACCAAGTCTTTCAATTCCTTCTTCCATTTTTTAGCATTCTTACCTCACTCAGTGTGGGCTTCTCTTTTTTTATGGCATCTAGAAGCCATATCAGCAACACTTCCTGGGTTCTTTTCCAGGGTGTTAAGTCCTATATTTTGTTTCAAGTTGATAAAGCTCCAAACTTTTTTTTTTTTTTTAATCATTCTTATGTTGCAGTCTACTTAATCCAATCTCAAGCCTAGACTCCTGGTTCCTGCAAGGATATGGTGAGCAGGACCTACAGCTTCTTTGTAATAGTTCCTTTCCTTCCTCATCAGCATGGACCCATCTGAACCTGTGAGTTAACCTAATTATTATCCTTGAAGTCAGAGGCTAGGTGGGTACAGATCTTAGGGAGAGGGTAAGGGGAAAGAGAGGAGCACGAGGGGGTGGTCTTTTCATTATCCTCAAGAAAGTAGGGAGTGTGGATCCAAATCCGATGGGTGGTTATTTTCTGCTGGCTTGGATTTGAGAAATCTGGGGATTTGGGGATGACCAGCTCAGATGAGTCCCACCCCATATGAGGATTCTCTTCTTTCCCAACCACAGTCCAGGTCTTGGCAGAACAGACCTGCCTCATTTGGAGCTCAGTTCTTTTCATGATGAAGTCCTGGGACTGGTCTTGGATTTCTCTGCCTTTCCACCGCAGGCAATGAGAGCCTTTTTTTTTTTAACAAAAAACAAAAAACAAGGAGGCCATATGGCTTTCACGCTAAGCTTTCAGCCACTCTTGGTCTTTTGTTTTCTTTTTCCAAAGAATCACTCCTGCCTAACAAGAGCTGCCCATGAGTTACTATTTCTCTCCGTATTTCTCAAACACCTGATACCTCACACCTAGCGCTGGTGCATATCCATCTACAAAAATACCATTCCACTTTATTACTGGTGCCACAATGTGTGGTGGTCTACCTATGACCACCAGCAGCCACCATGATGGGGTCCGTCATTTCCAAGTGGGTGACTGGTGATCCGACTCCAAAACCCTATCCCAGGTTTGTGGGTACTTCTGATACTGACTGCTGTGGTTTGGATTCCTCAGGATGCAGACTCTGAAATGGATATTGGTATGCAGTAGATAGACCGGTAAACTTGGCATTAATTCCTGTAGAGGAGAAGGGAAGGGAAGAACAGGAAAAAGATTTGGGCAGAAGGAGAAATTGAACAGCAGTGCAGTTTTGGTGAAGTCCTCAGTTAAACCTATGGGCAGCCCTGAAGTTGGAATGACTCTTCTCAATTGTCCCAAATTGGAGTGAGGTTGCTGGGCTCCACTTTAATCAGCCATGCAGTGTGGGTTCCTCTGGGGCAGTTCCTTTAAGGACCTGAAAGCTGACAGTTTTCTGCCACCAGCACTTCGAGAGATGGGGAATAAGTCCTTCCATTGATGCGTAGAGAACAGGCATCCACATATGGATCACTAGGGCTTCTCTGGTGAGAATCTGCCTGTAATGCAGGAGACAAGGGTTCAATCCCCGGGCTGGGAAGATACCCTGGAGGAGGGAATGGCAACCCACTCCAGTATTCTTTCTTGCCTGGAGAATGCCATGGGCAGGGGAGCCTGGCAGGCTACAGTCCATAGCATTGCAGAGAGTTGAACACTACTGGCTGAGTAACATTTTAATTTTTTCATGGATCCCTCTGTGCATTTTCAAAGTTTTGTCCATTGACTAGAGCACAATAAATACTCAAAAATAATTTTCTAAATTGATAAATGTTGTCCTGTGAACTGAGTTCTACTATGTGTTTGGTTCTCTTTAAATACAGCTTCTCTGACTTAATGCCCAGAGACTTCAGGGTGATGAACCCTCACTCCAGCGGCTAGTTACTAGTGGAAACCAACTTTTTCCACCCAGCCCCCATGTCCTGGACTTTCTTTATTTGTGGCCTCCTTCTGGTCTGCCATGGAGTCATTATGGCATCTGAACATGCCCAGTAGCCCGATGGAAAGCCTAATCAGAATGGGCCTGGCTTGACTTTCCATGTTCTGGGATTTGCCTCTACCACTAGTGCACAGCTTTTGCTCCAGGTTTTGAGGTTAGCCTTTTGGTTAAAACTTCATCTGGACTCTTAGTTCTAAACCTCGACGTCTGGATATTGCCTTTCTGGTATTTCCTGGCTCTAAGCTCTGTAGCTGATGAGCAAAACCAGCCAGCCCTGTACTAAGGTCTCACCCCTGCTTGCCTTAAAAGATAAGCGTTGACGGCAAAGGGTGGAAAGAGTCAAGAGACACTCTGGATTTTAGCAATCATCTTGTGGAACCCAGTTGTCATGATTCCATCCAGAGCACATGCCCATCCAGTGTGCCTGGAGGATGAATGAATGTAGGGGAACCTGTTCCTTTTGCAGTATGGGAGGCCCCCTAAGTATAAATTACTGTGCAATTAAGTCAAGACCTATCTTCCAGAGGACACTGATGGGTTTAACTATAAACATGGCATATAATTATGGTTCCCTCTTCTGAAACTGTTTTGTGCAGTGATGACACATATTGTTTTTTCTTTCTTTAAGGGAAAGAGTCCAGAAGGCATTTCCTTGAAGTTGTTACGTCTTTTTTTTTTAACCTGTTTACACCTGATTTTCATTTTCCATATCATCATCTATTTGTTTTCACAGCTCACAAGCTGTGATTTCCCGTCATCATATATGTTTCATCATTTACTAGAAATGGATAGCTTCTGGACTTATTGGCAGGCAAAGAAAGCATTGTGAAAGTTGATCTCTGTTCCTATTAACTAGCAAATTGGTAGTAACCATTTAATAGAAGTGGAAAAGTACAAATTTTATTTGATGCAGCAAAGTGGTCATTTCTCCAGATACACAACAGTGCTTGTTTATCCTTTCTGTGAAGTTAACTCAGGCTGGCATTCAAGTGGTTTCAAGCCCTGGCTCCCCCTACCACATCCCTGCAAATAGCCAGTCTCAAGCTGCACATGGGCTGTGTTCCAAAAATGTGTTTAGAAGTCAATTTAGGACTCAGATCACTTTTCCCGTGGAAGCAATACAATCAGCAATTCAAGGGGCCATCCCCTCAGCCCTGAAAGTCTACTGAACACACAAAGTAGCTGAGATGGGGCAGGCAGTAGTTCTGTTCTATTGGCCCCGTTCCTCTAACTCTAATCCAATCTCTGCCCATATCCATGGGTAGTGATCTCTCTCATCCTATGACTCAGTGCTTAAAATGCTCTCTCTCTCCCAGGACGCTATATCAAATCCAGTTTCAATTTTATCCCTTAAATATTTTTCTAATCTTAATTGTTTTCTCATCTTTATTGCTAAAATCTTAGTCTAAGCTGTGATCTATTCTTACCCAGACCATGAGAATGGTCTCCCAACAGTTCTGCCTCTCCCCTTTCCAGGTGTCCACCACACTGGTGCCAAGTGCTGGAACAAGGCTTGTAGGATCTTTCAGTCTTGGTACAACCCCCCTCTAAAGGTCTCATCTGCTTCCATACCAAGTCACATGTTTCTGCATATGCTATGTTCTGTACTTGGAGTTCCTGAGACATTTCTGGTCAAAGTCAAGTGTCAGCTCCTCTGAGAGGCTTCCCCAATATCCAGAAGGAGAAAGTTAGTTAAGTCAAGACCTATCTTCCAGAGGACACTATTTTGCTATAATTATGGTTCCCTCTTCTGAAACTGTTTTGTGCAGTGATGACACATATTGTTTTTTCTTTCTTTAAGGGAAAGAGTCCAGAAGGCATTTCCTTGAAGTTGTTACGTCTTTTTTTTTTAACCTGTTTACACCTGATTTTCATTTTCCATATCATCATCTATTTGTTTTCACAGCTCACAAGCTGTGATTTCCCGTCATCATATATGTTTCATCATTTACTAGAAATGGATAGCTTCTGGACTTATTGGCAGGCAAAGAAAGCATTGTGAAAGTTGATCTCTGTTCCTATTAACTAGCAAATTGGTAGTAACCATTTAATAGAAGTGGAAAAGTACAAATTTTATTTGATGCAGCAAAGTGGTCATTTCTCCAGATACACAACAGTGCTTGTTTATCCTTTCTGTGAAGTTAACTCAGGCTGGCATTCAAGTGGTTTCAAGCCCTGGCTCCCCCTACCACATCCCTGCAAATAGCCAGTCTCAAGCTGCACATGGGCTGTGTTCCAAAAATGTGTTTAGAAGTCAATTTAGGACTCAGATCACTTTTCCCGTGGAAGCAATACAATCAGCAATTCAAGGGGCCATCCCCTCAGCCCTGAAAGTCTACTGAACACACAAAGTAGCTGAGATGGGGCAGGCAGTAGTTCTGTTCTATTGGCCCCGTTCCTCTAACTCTAATCCAATCTCTGCCCATATCCATGGGTAGTGATCTCTCTCATCCTATGACTCAGTGCTTAAAATGCTCTCTCTCTCCCAGGACGCTATATCAAATCCAGTTTCAATTTTATCCCTTAAATATTTTTCTAATCTTAATTGTTTTCTCATCTTTATTGCTAAAATCTTAGTCTAAGCTGTGATCTATTCTTACCCAGACCATGAGAATGGTCTCCCAACAGTTCTGCCTCTCCCCTTTCCAGGTGTCCACCACACTGGTGCCAAGTGCTGGAACAAGGCTTGTAGGATCTTTCAGTCTTGGTACAACCCCCCTCTAAAGGTCTCATCTGCTTCCATACCAAGTCACATGTTTCTGCATATGCTATGTTCTGTACTTGGAGTTCCTGAGACATTTCTGGTCAAAGTCAAGTGTCAGCTCCTCTGAGAGGCTTCCCCAATATCCAGAAGGAGAAAGTTAGTTGGAAGAAAGTTGGTGCTTCCAACACATTTTTACTATTGCTCACCACACATTACTCATAATGGATAGTCAATGGGAATATAAAGGTAACAATTTCCCACTCATTTTTCATAAGCTCACTCCAGACAGAAACCAGTAATTACAAAATACTCATTTTATGTAGTGTGTTGAGAGTGTTGTGGATGCAAGGACGAAGAAGTAACTGACTTTGCCTTAATCTGGAGCCTGGAAGTAAGTGAAGGAGATGATATTTCAGTTGATACTTGAAGGTTGACTAGAATTCCACGAAGTGCTTCAAGTGGGAAAGGGTGTTACAGGTAGAGAGATCAGTGTTTGCAAATGCATAAAGGCATGGGAAATGTTAGAATGCTTAGAGAATTGTAAATAGGTTCAGAAGGTTCCAGGGCAAGGCATGTAAGAGAGCAATGGCAACCAGGCAAAGTGAGATCAGGAAGAGCCTTAGTAGCCAGAGTAGAAACTTTCCATTTTATTTGATATGAATGTCTATTATAGAGGTAAACGTAGGTGGTTATTCATCTTCCCATGACCTCTAGAAGCTGACACCAGGTGGACATACACTGGGCCTAACATTTATATTTCTATAGTGATTTTTTTTTTTAAAGATTTATTTATTTATTTTGGTGGGGGTAGGGTGGGGAGGGAGGGGAGCAGGCGGACCACTTCTATTGGTCTTTCATTTGTCCATTTTTCATCCATCTTTGTTCTTTGGCCTCTGTGGGCCTCTCATCGCGGTGGCCTCTGTTGTCGCAGAGCACCGGCTCTGGGCGCATGCGCTCCATAGCTCCGGCGCGGTAATTGGACACATCAGTCCAGCTGCTCTGCAGCACGTGGAATCTTCCGAGGCCAGGGATCGAACCGGCGCCCCTTGCATTGCAGGGCGGTGTCATTACCCACTGGACCACCGGGGATGCCCTATAGTGATTTTTTTGAATGCTTTTTTTTTCAACCTCATTCCTTGAGCTCTTTCTTATTTTTCTTTTATTATTTTCATCCATCTTTATTCTTTGGCATGTGTGGGCCTCCCATTGCAGTGGCCTTTCTCCTTGAGAGCACTGGCTCTGGGTGCATGCGCTTCAGAGCTCCGCGCGGTAATTGGACACATCAGTCCAGCTGCTCTGCAGCACGTGGAATCTTCCGAGGCCAGGGATCGAACCGGCGCCCCTTGCATTGCAGGGCGGTGTCATTACCCACTGGACCACCGGGGATGCCCTATAGTGATTTTTTTGAATGCTTTTTTTTTCAACCTCATTCCTTGAGCTCTTTCTTATTTTTCTTTTATTATTTTCATCCATCTTTATTCTTTGGCATGTGTGGGCCTCCCATTGCAGTGGCCTTTCTCCTTGAGAGCACTGGCTCTGGGTGCATGCGCTTCAGAGCGCTGGCTCATAATTGGACACACTGGTCCAGTCGCTCTGCGGCATGTGGAATCTTGCTGGGCCAGGCATTGAACTGGTGCCCCTTTCTCTGCAAGGCGGACTCTTTACACACTGGACCACCAGGGAAGCCTCTAGTAGTGATTTTTTAGAATAGTTTTTGTTATCTCTTAGTGATAAAGACTGGAAAAGCATAGGCAACACTGAAAGTTAAATTTAATAAAACTGGCAAACGACCTTTTGTTTCTACACCTTTGTATCTATTATTTTAGTACTAAAACAAATCAAGATGCACAAAAAAGTGGGTATTACTTTGTCCATTTAATTGTATATGTTTCTGTACAGTTTAAACATTTAGAAAATCAGGTTCATATGCTTTTCTAATTTTAAAGAGTTCACATTTTGTTATTTCAAAAAAGCAAACAGAGGCCTAAATATTGACGGTTGAAAAATGATTCCCTCATTAACTTGTATTCCCTTTGAGATTTATTGCACAGTAAATTAGTTACTTGCAAACCTTCCAGCAATGTTTTACTCCATTATAGATTACTTTGGAAAAACAAATTTGAGTTTTGCTCTTGGACAATGAGTGGTTTATTTTAAAGTAGGTGAAAGGTAATGTGAAAGAAAAGAACCCCAGCTTCACAGATGTATGGTTTAAAGTTTGCCAAGTACTTAGTGAAGAGTTACACCAACTTGAAACCATTGGAGGGTACAATGTAATGTGAGAACACCAAGGTCTTGTTTCTTTTTCAGCTCTTACTCTCAGTTCCCTGCAAGCCATCAACATGAAAAGCAGTTTTCAAAATCACATCCCCTAGTGGACACCAAATGAACATGATGGAAAAGAGAAATGCAGTGCTATGCGTGTTCTCCACTGCATTGGCAACTGGGTTAGGCTGTCCTTGGATAAGAGGTTTTTGTGGGTTTTTTTAAAGTTCTTTTTTTTTTTTTTAATTATTGCTTTATTTGTTTTAATTTGGCTGTGCTGGATCTTAGCTGTGGCATGTGGGATCTAGTTCCCTGACCAGGGATCGAATCCAGGCTCCCTGCATTAGGAGCACAGAGTCTTACCCACTGGACCACCAGGGAAGTCCTGGATAAGAGTTTTATGTTCCCTGATGAGTCTGAGTCTGTCTGTGCTCTAAATGATTGTGATGCACAATTCAAACAATGATCCAAAGTCAATGACAGCATGCAGAGGCACTGCTTCTTGTTAGGTTGAATACTTGTTTGTGTGTTTTATGTACACACCTTATAAAAGGCAAAGTAAAAAGCATAGGCAACACTGAAAGTTAAATTTAATAAAACTGGCAACACCTTTTGTTTCTACACCTTTGTATCTATTATTTTAGTACTAAAACAAATCAAGATGCACAAAAAAATGGGTATTACTTTGTCCATTTAATTGTATATGTTTCTGTACAGTTTAAACATTTAGAAAATCAGGTTCATATGCTTTTCTAATTTTAAAGAGTTCACATTTTGTTATTTCAAAAAAGCAAACAGAGGCCTAAATATTGACGGTTGAAAAATGATTCCCTCATTAACTTGTATTCTCTTTGAGATTTATTGCACAGTAAATTAGTTACTTGCAAACCTTCCAGCAATGTTTTACTCCATTATAGATTACTTTGGAAAAACAAATTTGAGTTTTGCCTCTTGGACAATGAGTGGTTTATTTTAAAGTAGGTGAAAGGTAATGTGAAAGAAAAGAACCCCAGCTTCACAGATGTATGGTTTAAAGTTTGCCAAGTACTTAGTGAAGAGTTACACCAACTTGAAACCATTGGAGGGTACAATGTAATGTGAGAACACCAAGGTCTTGTTTCTTTTTCAGCTCTTACTCTCAGTTCCCTGCAAGCCATCAACATGAAAAGCAGTTTTCAAAATCACATCCCCTAGTGGACACCAAATGAACATGATGGAAAAGAGAAATGCAGTGCTATGCGTGTTCTCCACTGCATTGGCAACTGGGTTAGGCTGTCCTTGGATAAGAGGTTTTTGTGGGTTTTTTTAAAGTTCTTTTTTTTTTTTTTTAATTATTGCTTTATTTGTTTTAATTTGGCTGTGCTGGATCTTAGCTGTGGCATGTGGGATCTAGTTCCCTGACCAGGGATCGAATCCAGGCTCCCTGCATTAGGAGCACAGAGTCTTACCCACTGGACCACCAGGGAAGTCCTGGATAAGAGTTTTATGTTCCCTGATGAGTCTGAGTCTGTCTGTGCTCTAAATGATTGTGATGCACAATTCAAACAATGATCCAAAGTCAATGACAGCATGCAGAGGCACTGCTTCTTGTTAGGTTGAATACTTGTTTGTGTGTTTTATGTACACACCTTATAAAAGGCAAAGTAAAATAGGTACTATAAAAGTTGATATTTCTCATGAATTGTCAGTTGCTTGCCAAGCACCTCAAGCCTTTCCCTTTAGGTGATAAGGCTTAAAATCTCAGTAGGAAGAGGGCCTTGGGTTTGAAGGATCTCTCATAAGCGTTGCAGTAAGATACTTTTTTCTAGGATAGACCTTAGTGTGTTGATGTGAAGGGGAGCAGAACATGTCACCCCAAGATACACTTCTTTGGCCTAAGAATTATACTGAACTGATGGAGAAATAGCAGGTACAGGAGATCCTAATTAGTAGGAGTTACCCTTTGGGAAGGGATATTTACATTTATAAAGGAAATTTCCATTTGTAAGTGATCTCCCTCTTGGCACCAGAAAGAGAAGGATGACTAAATCAAAAGAGAATCTCCTCAGTGGCGAAATCACCGACTGAAATCTACATAACAAACTGTACCCTTCCCCCTACCGACCTCCCTAGAACTGAACTCTCCTTCCCACGCACCTTTCTTTTTTCCCCAATAGCATGTTTTCTTATAAAATTATTATTATTTTAACTGGAATATAGTTGATGTATTGTGCAATATTTTATGTTACAGGTATGCAATATAATGATTCACAATTTTTAAAGCTTATACTCCATTTATGGTCATGATAAAATATTGGCTACATCTTTCTTTGTCTTCAGCTAAAGATGGTATTTAAGCTGGTGGCTTAGGCCACCTTTGGAGGTTAACTCACTTTCCCTGGGTATCTCCCATGCATGTATGAGGTATTTTGTTGGTCACACAGTTGTGTCCGACTTTTTGCCACCCAATGGACGGTAGCCCATCGGGTTCCTCTGTTCCTGAATTCTTCAGGCGAGAATACTGAGTATATATTCCTCTCCAGGGAATCTTCCCTCTCCGGGGATCGAACCTGGGTCTCCAGGTAGATTCTCTATTGTCTGAACCACCAGAGAAGCTCATATATCAACATGTGTATATGAAGTATACATGTTGATAAACTTTGCATTGTTTTTCTCTTGTTAATCCGCCTTTCGTTAGAGAAGGTCTTAGCCAAAAACTCTGAAAAGTAGAGGACAATTATTTTTCCTCTCCTATGGTGTTTCCAAATTGCAATCCAAAGGACACACTGTCCTTCTCTGTGACTCTCAGAGGACACTATTTGCCTCAGTCTACCCCAGATCTGCATAGCCCTGACCTCTGCCTGGGACCATGCAAGATTTCACTACAGGCAAGCTCTTTCCACTTGGTCACAAGTCTTTCCTTATGGGTGAAGGAAGTGACTTCCTAGGAGATGGCATTTCAGGAGTGGAAGTTTTCCTGAGGTTCTTGGAAGAAACCATAATAAAGAAGGCTGAGTACTGAAAATTAATGCTTTTGAATTGTGGTGCTGGCAAAGACTCTTTGAGATTCCCTTGGACGGAGAGGACATCAAACCAGTCAATCCTAGAGCAATCAACCCTGAATATTTACTGAAAGGATTGGTACTGAAACTGAAGCGCACCAGAAAGAGAAGGATGACTAAATCAAAAGAGAATCTCCTCAGTGGCGAAATCACCGACTGAAATCTACATAACAAACTGTACCCTTCCCCCTACCGACCTCCCTAGAACTGAACTCTCCTTCCCACGCACCTTTCTTTTTTCCCCAATAGCATGTTTTCTTATAAAATTATTATTATTTTAACTGGAATATAGTTGATGTATTGTGCAATATTTTATGTTACAGGTATGCAATATAATGATTCACAATTTTTAAAGCTTATACTCCATTTATGGTCATGATAAAATATTGGCTACATCTTTCTTTGTCTTCAGCTAAAGATGGTATTTAAGCTGGTGGCTTAGGCCACCTTTGGAGGTTAACTCACTTTCCCTGGGTATCTCCCATGCATGTATGAGGTATTTTGTTGGTCACACAGTTGTGTCCGACTTTTTGCCACCCAATGGACGGTAGCCCATCGGGTTCCTCTGTTCCTGAATTCTTCAGGCGAGAATACTGAGTATATATTCCTCTCAGGGAATCTTCCTCTCCGGGATCGAACCTGGGTCTCCATGTAGATTCTCTATTGTCTGAACCACCAGAGAAGCTCATATATCAACATGTGTATATGAAGTATACATGTTGATAAACTTTGCATTGTTTTTCTCTTGTTAATCCGCCTTTCGTTAGAGAAGGTCTTAGCCAAAAACTCTGAAAAGTAGAGGACAATTATTTTTCCTCTCCTATGGTGTTTCCAAATTGCAATCCAAAGGACACACTGTCCTTCTCTGTGACTCTCAGAGGACACTATTTGCCTCAGTCTACCCCAGATCTGCATAGAGGCTAGCCTTGACCTCTGCCTGGGACCATGCAAGATTTCACTACAGGCAAGCTCTTTCCACTTGGTCACAAGTCTTTCCTTATGGGTGAAGGAAGTGACTTCCTAGGAGATGGCATTTCAGGAGTGGAAGTTTTCCTGAGGTTCTTGGAAGAAACCATAATAAAGAAGGCTGAGTACTGAAAATTAATGCTTTTGAATTGTGGTGCTGGCAAAGACTCTTTGAGATTCCCTTGGACGGAGAGGACATCAAACCAGTCAATCCTAGAGCAATCAACCCTGAATATTTACTGAAAGGATTGGTACTGAAACTGAAGCGCCACCTGATGCAAAGGCCGCCGACTCATTGGGAAAGACTCTGATGCTGGGAAAGATGGAAAGCAAAGGGAGAAGGGGGTGTCAGAGGATGAGACACTTAGGTAGCATCATCAACTCAATGGATATAAGTCTGAGCAAACTCTGGAAGACAGTGGAAGACAGAGGAACCTGATGTGCTGTAGTCCGTGGGGTCCCAAAGTGTCAGACATGACTTAGTGACTAAACAACAATAAACACCGGAAAGAAATAGTAATACTTTTCCCACCTGCTGGCTTCCTTATATAAAGCTTCATTCCTTCTGTTAAAATGCAAATAGGCCCTATAGAATAGTTAAAACTGTCTGCCATTACAAGTTATTTACATCATAGTGAGAGTAGGGCTCTTCTTTATACTGAGCACAGGCTTTAATTAAAAGGGGAAGAGAAAGAAGCTTGAAGGTATTGAGATGTTGTCAAGAGAAGGAAAGAGAATGTTGGTTTTAAAACAGTAATAATGGTAAGGAATAAGAGATATTCAAGATCACTTTCATTACAATTTTGCCTAAGGCCTTTATTTTTTTCTCTGCAATGTTTCTCTTTCAATAGAAGAGACAATGCATCCATTCAATAAGCTTTAGAGTGCCTTCTGGAGAAAGACTGACAATTCAAATTTTACAAATTTTATAGAGGAAAATAAAAACTGATACTAAAAAATGCCAGGTTTTTCTCAATGGTTCTGTTATCAAAGTATAATTAGAATTGTAAGTGCAGAGTTAAACTCCATTTTTCTATCAAAAGATAATTATAAAGGGCTATTGTGGTTTTTCTCCTGAACGACCTTTCTTCTGCCTCAAAATCATTTTCTGAGCATGATTTGCAACCACCTTTAAAAGTTATTTTTGGTCAGGACACCAGCACTGTGACTTTAAGCAGCGTATCATTAGCATACATCCTAAAAAAATGTACCAGTTAAGGAAAAGAAAAAAGAGTGTTTGTTGGGGCGTGCTGGGGTAGGCTTCCCTGGTGGCTCAGACAGTAAAGAATCTGCCTGCAGTGCAGGAGACCCAAGAGACCTGGGTCAGGAAGATCCCCCAGAGAAGGGAATGGCTACCCACTCCAGTGTTCTTGCTTGGAGAGAATAGAATTTACTGAAAGGATTGGTACTGAAACTGGCGCCACCTGATGCAAAGGCCGCCGACTCATTGGGAAAGACTCTGATGCTGGGAAAGATGGAAAGCAAAGGGAGAAGGGGGTGTCAGAGGATGAGACACTTAGGTAGCATCATCAACTCAATGGATATAAGTCTGAGCAAACTCTGGAAGACAGTGGAAGACAGAGGAACCTGATGTGCTGTAGTCCGTGGGGTCCCAAAGTGTCAGACATGACTTAGTGACTAAACAACAATAAACACCGGAAAGAAATAGTAATACTTTTCCCACCTGCTGGCTTCCTTATATAAAGCTTCATTCCTTCTGTTAAAATGCAAATAGGCCCTATAGAATAGTTAAAACTGTCTGCCATTACAAGTTATTTACATCATAGTGAGAGTAGGGCTCTTCTTTATACTGAGCACAGGCTTTAATTAAAAGGGGAAGAGAAAGAAGCTTGAAGGTATTGAGATGTTGTCAAGAGAAGGAAAGAGAATGTTGGTTTTAAAACAGTAATAATGGTAAGGAATAAGAGATATTCAAGATCACTTTCATTACAATTTTGCCTAAGGCCTTTATTTTTTTCTCTGCAATGTTTCTCTTTCAATAGAAGAGACAATGCATCCATTCAATAAGCTTTAGAGTGCCTTCTGGAGAAAGACTGACAATTCAAATTTTACAAATTTTATAGAGGAAAATAAAAACTGATACTAAAAAAATGCCAGGTTTTTCTCAATGGTTCTGTTATCAAAGTATAATTAGAATTGTAAGTGCAGAGTTAAACTCCATTTTTCTATCAAAAGATAATTATAAAGGGCTATTGTGGTTTTTCTCCTGAACGACCTTTCTTCTGCCTCAAAACCATTTTCTGAGCATGATTTGCAACCACCTTTAAAAGTTATTTTTGGTCAGGACACCAGCACTGTGACTTTAAGCAGCGTATCATTAGCATACATCCTAAAAAAATGTACCAGTTAAGGAAAAGAAAAAAGAGTGTTTGTTGGGGCGTGCTGGGGTAGGCTTCCCTGGTGGCTCAGACAGTAAAGAATCTGCCTGCAGTGCAGGAGACCCAAGAGACCTGGGTCAGGAAGATCCCCCAGAGAAGGGAATGGCTACCCACTCCAGTATTCTTGCTTGGAGGATTCCATAAACCGAGGAGCCTGGTAGTCTATGGGGTCCCGAAGAGTCGGACATGACTGAATTACTAACATTAAGGAAAATATATAAAAATAGTACATCTCACTAAAGCAAGGATTGGCAAAGTAGAACCTGTAGGTCAGATTTGGTCCCCAGCCTGTTTTTGTATGGCCAGTACTTTAAGAATGCTTTTCACATTTTAAAAGTTTTTTAAAAAGTCAAATGAAGGGCTTCCCTGGTGGTCCAGTGGGTATAAGGACACTGCCTTGCAGTGCAAGGGGCGCTGGTTCCATCCCTGGCCTGGGACAATCCCATGTGCCACGGAGTGGCTGGACTGATGTGTCCAACTACCGAGCCAGAGCTCTGGAGCGCATGCACCCAGAGCTGGTGCTCTGTAGCAAGAGAGGCCACTGTGATAATGGGAGGCCCACACAGACCAAGGAACAAAAGATAAATAAATGAAAGACAAATAGAAGTGGTCAAAAAAATAAAAAGGTTTAAAAGTTTTTTAAAAAGTCAAATGAAGGGCTTCCCTGGTGATCCAGTGGGTAAGAACACTGCATTACAGTGCAAGGGGGGCTGATTCAATCCCTGGCCTGGGAAGATCCCACGTGGTGTGCAGCGGCTGGACCGGTGTGTCCAACTACCTGGCCGGAGCTCTGGTTGTGGATGTGCCAGGAGCTGGTGCTCTGCAGCAAGAGGGGCCACTGCAATGGGAAACCCACACAGGCCAAAGAGCAAAGATAAATAAATGAAAGATCAATAGAAGTGTCCAAAAACAACAACAACAAAAAGTCTTTACCTTAAAAAAAGAAAAAAAGTCAAATGAAGAATAACATTTCATGACATGTAAAAATTGCACTAAATCCAAATTCCAGTCTCCATAATGTTCCATAAACAAAGTTTTATTAGAACATAGCCACACCTATCCATTTATGTGTTGCAACAGACCATGTGGCCCACAGAGCCTAAAATATTTACTATTGGTCCTTTACAGAGAAAGTTTGCCAGCCACTAGTGTGGAGTACTCCTTCCCAAAGTGTATTCTCGGGAATAGTCTTGCCAAGTGCTCTGCATTAAATGAAGGCTTCCATGGTCAAATAAGTTAGGCAGCTACTATAACTCACTTTGAGGTAATCAAGTTTATGCTGGCATATTAAAGAATAAGTCCTGAAGAAAATATATCCTGTTTAATTATTTTAAGTCACTTTCCGAAGCTTCCTTAACCTTAAAACAATCTCTCTTCACTGCTTTCTCTTTTACATTATACCTATAAACTTCTATATGATTTGCATTGGGACTTCCTTACAGGTAGGAAGTATTTTCAAACAAGGTTCCTGCTTGTCCTTTGATTCCACACACTCACACATACTCAGTACACTTCTAAGGAAGGTTTAAGATCATTTAGTCTAATGGTCTCATTTTATAGATTGGATTGCCGAGAGGGATCATGACCCCGTGGCTTGCTATTTCTTTTGCCCCGAAAGCTCTTCCCCTGGTCGTTGCTGTATCTTCATCTTTTACCTCTTCCAGGTGTTGACTCTGAGAACTAACATTGGAGGCTTCCCTGAACACCCTGATGGGGAGTGAAACTCTTCCCTACCCACCTTGACTATGTTACTTTCTTTGACAGCATGTATCACTATTGTACCCAACAGTGACATCTTTTTTAAGTTATGTGTCACCTCCATAAGCCTATAAGCTTCTGTTTTGTTTTATTTTTTTTCTGTTTTGCTGTATCCGACAGCCTAGAATAGCATATGACTTGTACATATTGTATTCAATATGTATTGTCGTATGCGTAGGCACAAGATGAGGGCTTGTTCCCAAACCTCTTGCATCCTTTGGCAGGAAAGCAAGTTGGCTAATATGACGAATGTGAGATTTTAGCTTCATGTATGTTCGATGCGTGGGCTTTCCTGGTGGCTCAGTGGTAAAAATTCTGCCTGCTAATGCAGGAGACATGGGGACGATTCCCGGGGGGGGCATGGCAACCCATTCTAGTATTCTTGACTGGGGAATCCACGGACAGAGGACCCACAGGGCTGCAATCCATACGGTTACAAAGAGTCAGACATGACTGAGTGACTGACACTTTTACTTTCAGAAAGACCAAGGAGAAAGATATAATAGGGCAAGGAGTATGAAGCACATACAATGAACTTGGGAAAGCTGGGAAAAGCCTGTTTATTTGGATTCTTGGTGCCCCTTGTCTTTGGAGACAAAAATGTTCCTTCTCTTTGAGTATAGAAAAGGCGGTTTTACATGAGAGTTTTGTGATGTGTTTCAGGGGACATACAGGACATAGGCGTGTCTCTAAGCTTCTAACCTTAAAACAAATTTTTTTCTCTTCACTGCTTCTCTTTACATTATACCTATAAACTTCTATATGATTTGCATTGGGACTTCCTTACAGGTAGGAAGTATTTTCAAACAAGGTTCCTGCTTGTCCTTTGATTCCACACACTCACACATACTCAGTACACTTCTAAGGAAGGTTTAAGATCATTTAGTCTAATGGTCTCATTTTATAGATTGGATTGCCGAGAGGGATCATGACCCCGTGGCTTGCTATTTCTTTTGCCCCGAAAGCTCTTCCCCTGGTCGTTGCTGTATCTTCATCTTTTACCTCTTCCAGGTGTTGACTCTGAGAACTAACATTGGAGGCTTCCCTGAACACCCTGATGGGGAGTGAAACTCTTCCCTACCCACCTTGACTATGTTACTTTCTTTGACAGCATGTATCACTATTGTACCCAACAGTGACATCTTTTTTAAGTTATGTGTCACCTCCATAAGCCTATAAGCTTCTGTTTTGTTTTATTTTTTTTCTGTTTTGCTGTATCCGACAGCCTAGAATAGCATATGACTTGTACATATTGTATTCAATATGTATTGTCGTATGCGTAGGCACAAGATGAGGGCTTGTTCCCAAACCTCTTGCATCCTTTGGCAGGAAAGCAAGTTGGCTAATATGACGAATGTGAGATTTTAGTTTCATGTATGTTCGATGCGTGGGCTTTCCTGGTGGCTCAGTGGTAAAAATTCTGCCTGCTAATGCAGGAGACATGGGGACGATTCCCCGGGGGAGGGCATGGCAACCCATTCTAGTATTCTTGACTGGGGAATCCACGGACAGAGGACCCACAGGGCTGCAATCCATACGGTTACAAAGAGTCAGACATGACTGAGTGACTGACACTTTTACTTTCAGAAAGACCAAGGAGAAAGATATAATAGGGCAAGGAGTATGAAGCACATACAATGAACTTGGGAAAGCTGGGAAAAGCCTGTTTATTTGGATTCTTGGTGCCCCTTGTCTTTGGAGACAAAAATGTTCCTTCTCTTTGAGTATAGAAAAGGCGGTTTTACATGAGAGTTTTGTGATGTGTTTCAGGGCATAAGGACAAGGCGGCGGTGGTGGGGAAGGTCAGTGTGACCTTCCTGTTTCTGCTGTTTTCTTGAAGTCCTTCAGTTTATGCCCAAGTGCCATATTGTGTCATAGCGTGCCCTGAACCTTGTCACAGGCAATCTTTTTTTTTTTAAAACTTTTATTTATTTATTTTTGGCTGTGCTGGGTCTTTGTTGTTCTGTGGGTTTAGCTGCTCTGTGGTATGTGGGATCTTCCCGGATCAGGATCGAACCTGGGTCTCCCACGTTGGCAGACGGTTCTTATCCACTGAGCCACAAGGGAAGCCCGTCACAGGCAATCTTTGGCCTTCCTTGGCTTGCAAGCCCATAGCTCCAATCTCTGACTCATCTTTTCTTTTTCTGTCTTCAGTTTTTGTCTGTGTCTTGTAAGGACACTCTTACTAGATTTAGGGTCCACCTTGCTTCAGTGTGGGGCTTCCAAGGTGGCACTAGTGGTAAACAACCCGCCCGCCAATGCAGGAGACATAAGAGACGTGAGTTTGATCCCTGGGCTGGGAAGATGCCCTGGGGGAAGGCATAGAAACCCACTCCAGTATTCTTGCCTGGAGACTCCCATGGACAGTGGGAGCTTGGCGGGCTGCAGTCCATGGGGTCACAAGGAGTCAGACACGATTGAAGTGATTTAGCATGCATATATATACTCCAGGATAATCTCATCTTGATCCTTAACACCTGCAAAGGACCTGCTTCCAAATAAGATCACATTCTGAGGCTCCAGGTGGCCATGACTTTTGGTGGGGAGATACAATTCAATACACGACATAAGAGTTATTATGAAAATTAAAGATTATGAATATAAAGTGCTGGCAGAGTCTATCCTATCAGGAAAGGAAATCTTCTTACTGAGGTGAACACAGAATTACAGATGCATCACAGAACTCTTTTTGGAAGTCATAGTATAACAAGGAATCTCTTTCTGGCCTTTTTTTTTCCCTTTTCTTTCTCTCTTTCTTTTTTGAGGGGGTGGGGAGGGAGGGGGCGGGCAGGCCACTTCTATTAGTCATTCATTTATCTGTTTTCATCCATCTTTGTTCTTTGGTCCCCATGGGCCTCCCATCGCAGTGGCCTCTGTTGTTGCAGAGCACCGGCTCTGGGCACATGCCCTTCAGAGCTCCAGCTTGGCAACTGGACCCATCGGTCCAGCCACTCCATGGCACGTGGGATCCTCCCAGGCCAGGGATCAAACCGGCGCCCCCTGCACTGCAAGGCAGCGTCCTTACCCACTGGACCACCAGGGAAGCCCCTCTTTCTGGCCTTTTACTATGCTTATTTATAGGTAGGTTCATGCATATATCAGAGGCATTTAGTTCTATAATCCTGAGGATTAAGATTAAACTGTTGGACATGAGAAATAGCATTCATCTGTATCATTTGAAGGAATTTAGGGAAATCAGTGGAAGTGCCCATGGCAGGCAGGTGTCTTGGGAGTGGATGCCCTGCTCAGAGTCATTCCTCCCTTTCTAGGAACTGTCAGCAGCTTGCGCCAGTGTTGCAGGACAGCCCTGAGGCCAGAGCTGATGGGTCTAAGGATGAACTCTGACCTTGGCCTACAAGATTCTTTTTCTTTTTAAAATGTATCTAGAATTTTAAACTACAGAAGTAAATGGGAAGTGTGTGGAACCAAGCCCTGTTGCTGCAGCCCTCCAGTCCTGCTTCTTGCTTGCTCTAAGGGCCAACCCAGATATTTGCAATTCCTCTGCTTTGGGGTTCTTTGAAGCTGGTTCGGGTCATTATCTGCAACCCCAACGATCTTAACTGATAAAACACTAAAGTTTCAGGATTGTTGCTGTTCAGTTGCTAAGTCATGTCTGATTCTTTGCGACCCTATTAAAACTGTAGCCTGTCAGGTTTCTCTGTCCTCTATTATCTACCAGAGTTTGTTCAAATTCATGTCCATTAAGTGGGTAATGCTATCTAACCATCTCATCTTCTGCCACTCCCTTCTCCTTTGTCTTCAGTCTCCCAGCATCAGGGTGTCTTCCAATGGCTCAGCTCTTTGCATTAGGTGGTCAATGTATTGGAGCTTCAGCTTCAGCATCAGACCTTCCAATGAATATTCGGGGTTGATTTCCTTTAGGATTGACTGGTTTGATGTCCTTGCAGTCAGTAAAAGGGACTCACTAGGGCTGAGAGGTCAGAGTCTCTTCTACTCCCCATCTGCTGTTACACAGTCCCTGATACTAGTAGACTTTTGAAAAAGATTGGATGGATGATCGGTAAGTTCAAACGGGTTACCACTAGGTGGCAGTGTTTTCTCGGGTCTGTGCTGCACATCGTCAGCGCATAAGAGTCAAATGCTGGTAGCTATGCCGCTGAGCATATCACACAGGTCCAAACCTCCACGATGTGGCCCCCTCACGGTTGAAGCTTCATCCCTCAGCAGCCCTCAAAAATGCCAGGTGTTGGAGAATCACACAGGAATTTCTCTTTGTAAGTAATCTTGGATATTATCTGTTCTGTTCCAATTCCCTGAGTTTAAACGATTGACAATCAGTGGAAGTGCCCATGGCAGGCAGGTGTCTTGGGAGTGGATGCCCTGCTCAGAGTCATTCCTCCCTTTCTAGGAACTGTCAGCAGCTTGCGCCAGTGCTGCAGGACAGCCCTGAGGCCAGAGCTGATGGGTCTAAGGATGAACTCTGACCTTGGCCTACAAGATTCTTTTTCTTTTTAAAATGTATCTAGAATTTTAAACTACAGAAGTAAATGGGAAGTGTGTGGAACCAAGCCCTGTTGCTGCAGCCCTCCAGTCCTGCTTCTTGCTTGCTCTAAGGGCCAACCCAGATATTTGCAATTCCTCTGCTTTGGGGTTCTTTGAAGCTGGTTCGGGTCATTATCTGCAACCCCAACGATCTTAACTGATAAAACACTAAAGTTTCAGGATTGTTGCTGTTCAGTTGCTAAGTCATGTCTGATTCTTTGCGACCCTATTAAAACTGTAGCCTGTCAGGTTTCTCTGTCCTCTATTATCTACCAGAGTTTGTTCAAATTCATGTCCATTAAGTGGGTAATGCTATCTAACCATCTCATCTTCTGCCACTCCCTTCTCCTTTGTCTTCAGTCTCCCAGCATCAGGGTGTCTTCCAATGGCTCAGCTCTTTGCATTAGGTGGTCAATGTATTGGAGCTTCAGCTTCAGCATCAGACCTTCCAATGAATATTCGGGGTTGATTTCCTTTAGGATTGACTGGTTTGATGTCCTTGCAGTCAGTAAAAGGGACTCACTAGGGCTGAGAGGTCAGAGTCTCTTCTACTCCCCATCTGCTGTTACACAGTCCCTGATACTAGTAGACTTTTGAAAAAGATTGGATGGATGATCGGTAAGTTCAAACGGGTTACCACTAGGTGGCAGTGTTTTCTCGGGTCTGTGCTGCACATCGTCAGCGCATAAGAGTCAAATGCTGGTAGCTATGCCGCTGAGCATATCACACAGGTCCAAACCTCCACGATGTGGCCCCCTCACGGTTGAAGCTTCATCCCTCAGCAGCCCTCAAAAATGCCAGGTGTTGGAGAATCACACAGGAATTTCTCTTTGTAAGTAATCTTGGATATTATCTGTTCTGTTCCAATTCCCTGAGTTTAAACTGTCTACCATAATGCAAGAACAGACCTGGGGTGCTGCCCAGTGCAGGAAATGCTATTGGGAGAAGCAGGAGGAGACTTCTTCTTAAGTGCTTTCCAGTCTTAATAAGGCCAGATTTTATTTCTTTTGTTCTTAAGTGTGCAACGCTACATTTTCTATTCTTGTTGCCAGATGGATGTGATTTAGCACAATGCTGCCCCATCAGCACTTCTGTTCAAACATAAGTCAGTATAACGCCGAGCTGGAGGCTGTATAAAAAGTAATTAACCGAGGCTTCCCTGGTGGTCCGGTGGTAAAGAGTCTGCCTTGCAGTACAAGGGGACCGGTTCCATCGCTGGCCCGGGAAGATCCTACATGCCACAGAGCAGCTGGACAGGTGTGTCCAATTAGGAGCCAGCGCTCTGGAGCGCATGTGTCCAGAGCTGGTGCTCTGCAACGAGAGAGGCCACTGCAATGGGAGGCCCACATGGGCCGAAGAAGAAAGATGGATGGGGGAAAAAAAAAGGCAATAAAAGAGCCGCCCACCCCCCCCAAATAAACTGATACAAATCTTTTTTAGAATGGGATTTTATATTATTAAAGTTAATAAGGAATTTTGATGGGGGGAGGATTCGGGGAGATGCATGTAAATGTACGGAGGATATGGGTCGATGTGTGGCAGTAAACAACAAAAGTATAAAAGAAACGAAAAGAAAAACTGAAATAATTTGGGGATTTTTGGGAAGGATTCTGGAACAGAAATGCTAATTAGGGACTCACTAGGGCTGAGAGGTCAGAGTCTCTTCTACTCCCCATCTGCTGTTACACAGTCCCTGATACTAGTAGACTTTTGAAAAAGATTGGATGGATGATCGGTAAGTTC